>OZ008368.1:328062745-328702556 GCA_963931995.1 Phaonia tiefii | reverse complement strand
ATAATTTAAATGGATCTTTATGAAAATATACTTTTTGTAAAATGATGAACTTCTTTAAAAAAAAATTTTTTTTATAGAATGTATTTAAAAAAAAAAAAACAATATTTCTAGGTCCTTTTTGTAAGAATATGTATCATATTTTCCCGAAAAGGTCGTTTTTAAAGAGAGGTACTTCTTTTATTAAAAGCTAATGTTTTTTAAGAAAAGGTACTATTTTTATGAAGAAGTACTTTCTGTGAGAAAAAGCCATAAGAGCATGATTTTTTTTTTTACAAAGAAGTACTTTTTTAAGCACAGGTACTTTTTAAAGAACTGGTACTTTTTTATGAAAAGGTTATTTTTTTTAAGAAAATGTACTTATTTTCAGAATGGCTACTTATCTCAAGAAAAGAAAAAAAATGTATTATTTTATTTTAAAGAAACTGTACTTTTAAGAAAAGGAATTTTTGTAACAAAAGGTTTCTTTAATAGAAGGTATTTTTTTGAAGAAAAGTTTTTTTTTAGAAATGGGAATGTTTTTTTGAATTGGTCCAATTTTTATGAATCGGTACATTTTTAAGAGTAGGTACTTATGTCAAGAATAGTTAGGTAAAAAGGTACAAAAAGGTACTCTTTAAGGAAAAGGTAGTTTTTTAAGAAAAGGCAATTTGTTGTAAGAAAATGTACTTTTTAGAGAAAAGGTACGTATTTATTTTTTTAAAGAAAATTGACTTTTTGTAAGAATATTTACTATTTTAAGCAAAGGTACTTCTTTAACATAAGGTATTTTTTTTAAAAAAAAGGTAATTTGTTTAAGAATATGAATAGCTATTTTTTTGAGAAAATTTACTTTTTTAAGAAAAGGCACTTATTTAAGAAAATTTTATTTTTTTAAACTTCTTTCACTTTGGCTTTTCTAAATTTAGTTTTTATTGGGTTCAAAACTACAATATATACTAAATATTGGTTACATTTTCCACCTAGAAAACTTCCCATGGTTGTTTAGAACGATGCAATTGAAAAAATAATCCAACTAAATGCAAACGAAAGTTGAGAATTCAATGAGAATTCCTTACAATTAGGGAATGCAAATTCCCGGATTTTTTCATTTCCCGGGAAAGCAGGAAAAATAAATGAATTTTCCGGGATCCGGGGAATTCCCGTTTGAAATTTTAGTCCCTTATTTCAAAACTTTTTTCGAGTTTTTTATATCAATTTTGTACCACAAAGGAGAAAAGATAATACAAACATCGAATATGTTTTATTGATGTAAGAAGCTGGTGTGGAAATTTTATCGTCCATATATGAATGTTGTACAAACATCAACATCAAGCACTCTCCTTTAGCCCATATTATATTTATTTTGTAAAAAAATTTAAATTTATTATTTTTATTTTGATAAATGACGCAGTAGCAGTTTCTGACAGTCGTTGGTGCAATGGCTAGTGTGCGCGGCTCTTGTACTTGAGAACGTGGGTTCGATTCCTGCTCTAACCACCCTACATTTGCCCTCGGTCACCTCGCTTAGTGATGGCGACACTATCGAGTACTTAGCCATGAAATCGCTTCTTGAAATACCGTTAGGAAACGGCGTAAAATTGTAGGTCCCAATCAGTCAGTGTAAAAAAAATAAAAAGCTCGCAGCTAACTGGTCGTGAGAAGCTCGCTCCAATCCCTTGCTGGAATATATTGTTTTTAGTAGTTTCTGACAATTTTACGGTTATGTGTTGGAGAGTGGTTGCTAAAATGGTAGTAAAAATTGGTGTTAATACAGAGTTGCTCTTATTTGATACAAATCAGTTTCACCACTTTAATGACTGATACGTTGCTGTAATATAATCGTTCTGTTAACTATAAATATTTGACTAAATACAGTAATAAACAAATAAAGTATTGAAAGAAGCATAAGATACCCAAATCTCGAAACCTTAACCTCAGAGCGTAACAATAATATTATTATACTCTTTTTTTCTCCAAACTCAACATTTCTGTATTCGTTGCAGCAACCACATTTGAGTTGCTGGACCAATGCAACGATGAGCATTCAAAAAAATCTTGTAGAACATGCTTTATTGCAGCACCGATACAACCGTGGGGGAAACTTTTCATTGTAGCAATGTAAACCAACTAACGAAAATGACCCATCCCTAGAATAATCGTTATTAATACAATGACGTGCAAGAAAAACTTACTAGATTGCACTTTTTTGCTAAAAATACTCAATTGTATTCTTTTGAAAATTTCCCCCGATTCCCGGACAAAATTCCCGGCAAAGCGGGAATTGAAAATGACAGAAATTTCTGGGAAATTCCGGCATGCATTCTCTACTTACAATGCAAATTCCATTAGTGAGATATCATTTCGCATACATATATAAATTGCATATAATGTTGGTATATATATATACGATTGATGATCTTACCAATGGTACCAATTCAGGCACAGTGAGTAGGCATCTGATGATGAACTTGTCCTGGAATTCGAAACTATCGAAGTCATGTCAGTGAGTGTGCTTTCCTGAATTATCGATTACTGTAACGAAAACCAACCATTTCTCAGATATCAGCACCGAAATTCTGTAACTTTTTAATGGTACAAATAGGTAGATAAATTGACCAAATTCTGAAATTTTATGCATTTTTTACTATTTAAGTACCGAAATGTTACAGAATGCCGTCGCTGGGTGATTTTTTTGAATTTGGTTTTTCAGTGTTAAGTTTTTGCTAGTTCACGTGGGTTTCGTAACATGTGTAAAGTCAAAAATGTTCAGTTTGCCTTGTCATGTCATCATGAATAGACTTGCAAACGAACAATGCCTGCAAATCATTGAGTTTAATTACACTGTGCAACAGTGGGTTTCAACCAAACCAAAAAATTGTGAAAGTACTTGGACGTGGTATCAAAAATCCCCGCTCGGTTTAGCCCCTATACGTAAAAATTTTTGTTTACAGGCCGAAGAAAATTTTGGAGGTGGGTCAGGGCCCTATTTCAGATTTTACTTTAATAAATCGTAAACAGCTCGAAATATTGCATTACAACCTTTGACAATATTGTGGCTATTTTCCCATTTTACAATTCCCTGTAATATATTTCTAAGGAAAAGTACACTGTTAATCGATTACTTCACGAAAATATATGTTTTGATATTTCTTGTCTAACGGTAAATAAATTGCGGTTGCTGTGTTTAAAAGAATTGTAGCTTATAAATTTCTTGATAACTTTTCAAAATACACTAATTAACAAAAATTATAATTAGGGCTCCATAATTGATGTATAAATGTTGCGTTTAAGAATATTCTTTAAATATTCACCTGCATGTATTCAATATTAAACAAATTAAAAATTGTTATCTTCTACAAAGTTGTAATGCTTAATATGCTTAACAATATTGTCAAATACACTAATGAACAAAAATTACATTTTGGGTTCCAAAATGATTGTACCAATTCAGAAATTAAAATTTTTTCTATACTAGTAATATTTTCTATACTACTAACATAGGAATGTAATAATGTTCTCCAAAGTTGTACAACTTAAGGCTTTCGGCAAAATTGTCAAATACATCAACGTCCTAAATTGTCATATATGATCTCAAATGGCCGCATAATTTTTGTTCATAATTGTCATATCTTTGAAACAAGCTGGTTGAAATAAGCTTCATATGCGAATTTGAGCTCTGCGCTAAAATATCCTTTTGCGTTTGGAAATTAAATAACATCCTTTCCATAACAAAATTTGTTTATATTATTTTTGCACACGTTTTTGGCTCAATGGGTACGTCAATAAACAGAATTGCCAAATGTGGTCCGAAGAGCCGCCAGAGACTTTTCAAGAGCTCACACTGCCGCCTTGTTGTGTGCGGTTTATGGGCATCATTGGACCGAACGTCTTCAAAGACGACGATTTACCTACGAAATACGAACCCTGGTTTATACTCTCAATCATAAAATTATTGAAAACAGGTGATTTCCCAAGCCCATACACTCACAGAACTAATTGTTTGAAACGAGGTAGTAGCAACCGTAAATCGGTTGTTGCCACCGAATTAAAGACACAACTGGATTAAGGTTTTCCGCACTGAATTCAGTTGCAGCAACCTCATTGTGTTGTGACAACCTCAAATCCTGTTGCAATGACATCTAATGTGGGCTATGGCTAATTTGGTAATTTGTGTTGGAAAATAGAAAAATCTCAACCAGAAGTAAAAATATGCGCGATTTTTTGAAAAATAATATTTATGTTTTTTTAGATGCTACAAAACTGCAAGTAATTAATTTCCTAATCTCCAGACCCCCTATACCACGGTTAAAATTTGATTTTTCTGACCCACAGAGGTTACTGCACAAAAGGCATCCCTAAGTCACCATTAAACCTGTGAGAAGAACACCTTTAATTTGAATACTCAGACTTGCCTGTTCCTGCGCGTCCTTAGGTGGAGCCAATTTCGAATTTTTAAAAAAAAAAAAATTTCAAAGTTTGGCAGGCCAAGTGCATTTTAACAAAACAAATCACAAATATTCACAATAGTTTTTGATGGAGCGAGGTAATTTGCTTTTTTGCACTGCAGGCTGTGGCGGCACTTTTGCTCGAAGAGAGTGGAAAGTGTGCGTGGCTTATAGTGGCTGACGGGAGATTTGTATTCGTCTGCCTTTCAGTTGCCATCATGCATTGGACACGTGCAGAGAAGTCATTTTGTGTTGAAGCGTATTTTTCAAATGCACATTTTCACATTTTCACCTCAGGGGGTGTGAACAAACCAAATTAGCGGTACTGGAGTGAAACAAACTCCAGAGAACTTCACCAGAGACCTCTGAATTCGGACCGCGTCACTGTGTGGTGCGCCATATCACGAGTAGGCATCATTGGCCCTTACTTTTTTCATAATAACCGTCAAACGTATGCAGCAGCGTGTGGATAGCGAAGGTCGACATTTGCTAGATACTATATTTAGAACCATGTAATTTAAAATTTCTCTTACTGTTCAATATAATTAAAATATAAAATAAATTTTTCTAAGGTTCATAATTTATTTATTTCATTACCAAATACGCAAATTACCGCGCTTCACCCTGTACAACTAATTTCTTATGATGTTGTCGTTTCTGAACAAAGTGTTGCCCTGTCATAGAGAAATATTACAAAATTCTGCCCATTTCTTCTGCTAATATTGCATCTTTAGGTTCCGAACTCAAAAATACTGTTCTGTTTTCTTAAATATATTTAGGAATATTTTTCGTTTTCTATTCAATCTTTTTGAATAGTTAGATCTTAATTATATTAAAAAAATGATGGGGTTCTGTCAACGGATTGTGGTAGAATGGTCTAAAAAAAATATACGTGTATCGGCATTTTGCCAGATCTGATCAGAATTTTTTTTTTGGCGGGTCAAAGTTTCCGCCCCTCGGAACTTTCCTGCAACATATCGGCATGCAAAATTGTGTATTCCTGACTTCTGAGGTAGAAAATATGTTCCGAAGTTTTATAGAAACGATTCAGATAAACATTTTTGTGGATCAAATTAACCCTCTAACTGTCACGTATAACCATAATGTTTACTTTTTGTTTGAAAACTCGCAAAAAACTGCTCCAAAATGACGGGAGGCGTGGTCAAAGTGTTCTAGAAAAATGATTGCCATAAAATTTGAGTATATGTGTCTGAACAGTCCAAAACAGAAATCTTAACCCAAGTGGTAGATAATAAGCACAAACTAACTGCCTTCTAGGGTTAATAATGAATTTTGTCATTTTGCTGTTTCCATTAAAAATAGTCCACATAATATAATGAATTTTGTCATATTTCATCTTTTATCTAACACTTAGGCTAGGAGTTGTGTTTTGGAGTGTTCGGACACATATAGTGAAATTTTAATGCGAACATTTTTGTAGAACATTTTGACCTTTCTACCAGAATCTGTTGACAGAACCCCATCATTTTTAAAAAAAAAAACTAATTTTGTCTCACAGTGTAATTAGGCTCGAGGTCAATTATTTAAAATCAAGACTAATTTTTTCAAAATTCAGATCTATATATTTATTACAAATATATTTTTAGGACAAAAGGCAGAAAATATGTTGCCCTTTTTGTCAGAAAAGAAAGCGGCATTAGAATCTAGTTATTGAGGAGATGTTTAAGTCAGTTCCTCCGACTGATACTTCTTTGTTTGACTTTCAGAAGAATTTGGAAAACACAATGAAACCCAAAATCTATTAAACAATAAGATTTGAATTAATATTATTATTATATTATTTACAAAATGAAATTTGTAAACAGAATAACAGAATCAATTTTGCACATTTTGTAGCTTCCAACAAATCAATTTTTAAAAATTATGATACAACAAAAGCTAACAGTTTTTATTTGATATTCAAGTTAACAGCTTTTAAATAAATATTTGTAAAACCGAATTCAAATAAATTTATATTGTATTGTTGCCAATATCCAACACCTAATTTAGTTTCTTCTTTGTATGCTATAAAAACATCATTCAAATGATTATTTTGCCGCATCTGCTGCTGGTGATAATTTCCAAAGAATTTTAAAACCGTTTACATTCTCTTGATCTAATTCTCATTTCTTATTATTGACTACTTCCAATGAATTTCACTTTTCGATATTCAAAACCTATTATTTCCATCTATAGTTTGGAATGCAAAAATTTAGCACAAGTTAAGTGAAATTTGTTCAACTCGTTCTTGTTAGAACAAGAAATTGATTTAAATTTGAAAGTTTAAAATAAAAATTACAAAAGATAATTTTTCTAATTTATGATTAGATATTATTGTCAATAAACGAAAATATTTAACTGTGAATATCCCACTCTCAATTACCCGCACTTGACTTACCAAATTTACCCGCCGCTGCTGAAATGTTTGTTTTATGTTCTGCAGCAACAGCGGCCTTTTCATTCTTTGGCAAACTTTCGGGTACAGCTTGTAATATATGGATATGTGCGATCTTTGGGGAACGCATGCGCGTTGTCTTTAATCCTTTGGCGGCCACAGCATCCACTGCACCTTCAGCATGAACAGCAGCTGTTGCTGTGGCATGAAGGCAATGCATGGAAAGCATAACGAATACCAAAGCGAATAATTTGATAGGCATTGACCACTGACAAAGACGAAGACGTCTGCTCTTTTGTGCATCCATCGATGATGCAAATGCTACTGCTGCTGTTGCTGCTGATGTTGTTGTTGTCGTTTTGCTTTTTGTATTTTGATGATTATTATTATTGGTATTATTATTATGATCTGATGGTGTAGAGATGGTCATATTATGAATAATCATTTCTTTGTGCATCTTTAGCTTGTTAAGCAACTTCACAAGATCGTTGTTTCTTTTGGGTTTGTTTGTTTTTTCTTTCAAAAATTAAATAATTTAAATAAATTGTGCTTAAACACTTTCAATATTGATATTAAGCACGCGCATGCACAATTAGTTATGAACTGTGTAACAGGCGTTTCTCATAATTTCATTGCACTTTGGTTGTTTTTGTTTTTTGTTTTTAAATTTATTAAAATAAATTGCATTCGTTAGATGATGCAGAACAGTAATTAGACATCCAGCAGTGTAAACAACCAGTTAGTATCGATTTAACTTAACCGTGAAAACAAAAGACTTAATCAACAAACACCATGTTCATCACCCAACACTCTCATGTACTAAGCGATTAAAAGATGGTTCTTTTTGTTGTTTCTTCTACTTCTTCTTCTTCTTTACTTTTGAGATCGGGGTACGCGTGCGCGTTTATTTCTTTCCGTTAACATACAACCTTTTGTTAAGAAAAACCTTTAACAACTACTTGATGGTTGGTTTCATTACATCGCTCTTAGCCAACAGCAACAGCTGGTCGCAGAAGAAGTCAAAGTCAATGCCAAGGCTGTTTAATGTTAGTTCGATGCATGCTGGTTAGTTGTCTTGCTCAAGTTTAAAGTCATGGTTAGAGTTAAAGCTCAATCTTATGTTTCTGAGTAAAAGCTCTGCAATTTTGTTTGTTTGCTGCCATAATGAATGAGTGAAATTGTTTATCTTTAACTAACAAGAGAGTAGAGCTTTAAAGTTATTATTACTTAAAATTTAGTGTATTTTTGTTTTTTTTTTTTTTTCTGCAGCTATAAAATGAAATGGTTTTCTTTTAATCTTCTGTCCTAATTTTATGCAAAGAAAAGTTAAATACTCACTCACCATCCGTCTACCAACAAATTTGATGAACTTTCATAGCTCTATTAGCGATTTGTATTTTAGCAAAACTTTCTGCCCTAAATTCTATTCATAAAGCAAATGATCTTATCATGAACTTTTATTGCAATTTCCTAAAGTTTTTCTATTGTTGGGTGAGATAAGTAGAGACTAATGATCTTAAATACCGGCAACAAAGTTGGGAAGTAAACGGTATTTCAACGATATAAATAGCGTTGACTTTAATAAGTTATTTACAAATTTAAGGTCAGCTGATGATTTACAATAAGATTGCATATGAAAGGTCTCTTCAGAAATTGTGGTTTATGCGACCAACATCTTAAGACACTTATCTTCCCACTACATCCTATGAAGGGATGGGGAATAGCTTCTCATACTCAGAGAATTAATTGTTTGAAAAGAGGTTGTGGCATACGTAAATTCGGCTGTTGCCACCGAATTGAGGTTGCCCCAACCGAACTAATATTGTCACAATCGAAATGAGGTTGCCACAACCGAATTAAAATTTGCCACAACCGAATTGTGGTTGCCACAACCGACTTGATGTTGCCACAACCGAATTGAGGTTGTCACGACTGAATTTAGTTTCCACAACTGAAATTCAGTTGAATTGTGGTTGACACAACCGACTTTTTTTTTAATCAAACCAACACTCAGGGGTGCCCCCTATAAATGAAGTGCATTGTGTTGGCGAAGGAAAATTGATGTAGTGGATGGTGGAAAGAGGGAGTAGTGTCTGTTGATATTTGTCTTGAATCTTTGTATGTCACAATTGGTGGGAAATACACTTGCCGGATGTATATTCCACATACGGACTGTACGGCTGAAGAACGAATTTTCTCTATAGTGTGTAGTGCGGTCAACCGGCCACTCGATAAAAAAACGGATCAGAGTTCCTGGAAAGTCGCGAGCTTCGGTTAAATATCCTCACGTCTGGCATAAGTTGACGGCTGTCCGAGGATCACATACCGTGGAAATATCGATGGAACAGCGACACGCAACCCACATTTTGACGATGCTCAAGGGAGACAATAGAGTTGGATACCCTACTGTCCCCTATCAGCACCATCGCTCTCCTCTGGACACGGTCGAGAAGCTCCAAAGATGTCCTAGGAGCACCTGCCCATATATGGCAGTTATATTTCATCTTTGGCCTGATGTAGGTGGTGTAGATATTGAGAAGATCAGATGGAGTGAAGTATTTCTTGCACCGCTTTAAAAAGCCCAAACACTTGAATGCATCTTTCGAAACTTCAAAAACATGTTTTACCCAACGGACATCACATTGTATTTTCATGCCCAGAACATCAGGAGCGTCTGATTCATAAATATCCACACCGTCCATAGACAATGACGACACACCTGGGTCAGCAATCCGTTTATGCGACAACAAACAACACTGGGTCTTACCTGCATTTAAATCTACTCTATTCATTCGACCCCATTCAACAATGGACACCAGATCCCTGCCGAGTGTTTCATTCATCGTCCGGCGTTTGACTTCAATCTCTTGAAGACTTGGCCTACGGTCGAATGAATAAGAATGACAGAGATTACTGTCATCGGCAAAATAGTAGATTGGATTCACAGTCAGACCCAGGAGATCGTCAATGAAAATAAGAAAAAGAGAAGGAGAAAGAACAGCCCCGTGGAACACGTGCAGTCAATTTATGCTCGTCGGATGAAACCCCATCTACAACAACTCGTATAGTGCGATCTCTGAGAAAACTCGATATAAATCGAGTGAAATTATCACCGACACCAAAAGCAGCGAGCTTTGACAAGAGTGCATCGTGCCATACTCTGTCAAAGGCCTTGGAAATATCAAGAGCCACTACCTTACTCTCACCAAGCCGGTGGATGGATCGACTCCACTGTTCCGAAAGGAACGCCATCAGGTTTCCAGTAGATCTCATTCTACGGAAGCCATACTGCCGATCGTTAAGAAGGTTATTGGACTGAAGATATTTCACTAAATGGTGGTTAACCATGCTCTCCATAACCTTCGAGAACGCAGAACAAATTGCAATTGGGCGGTAATTTGCAGGGTTACTTGCATCACCTTTTTTAGGGATTGGCTGGATATTAGCAACCTTCCAACGCGCCGGGAAGACTCCGGCACGGTATGCAAGGTTGAAAAGGTTGCGCAGTGGACACGCCAGCGTCGAAGAGCACCTACTCAAGACCAGTGCAGATATGCCATCCGGGCCCGTGGATTTATTTACGACGAGATTCGCAAGAACCTTTTTAACTCCTCGCTTTCGAAAAAATATCTTGGGCATGGAACAAGATACGTAATTGATCACGGGGAGTGGTTGACTGCTATCTGGCAAGGAAGAGTTCCTTGCAAACATTTCAGCCAAGAGGTTAGCTTTATCAACCGGTTCAGTGAATGTTATGTCATCTTTAAGAAGAGTTGGAATAGAGGAAAAACTATCGTTAATTCTTCTTGCAAATGACCAAAAGCTCTTACTTCCACTAGGGAAAGAAAGGACTTTAGCACGAATACGCTGTTCGTGAAGAAAGTTTTCGAGTCGAAGTACTTTGGCACACTTGGATCTTGCCTGTTTGCGTAGCAGTTCAGTATTAACGTTTTTATTAGAACGCCAGTCTCTGAACGCGTCCTCTTTGGATCTGACAGCATTCTTGCATGTCTGGTTACACCAACTTTTTTCCGATGGTTTAACCGAAATAATTTTCGTCGGAATGAATGAATTCATACCAATCAAAATTATCTTCTCGATCATTTCAGCAGCAGCATCTATGTCATTGTCCAGAAAACAAAGCTTCCAGTTAAAATGCTGATAAAAGTTGTTGAGCTCAGCCCAACAATTTTTCGCTTCGGGACTGTGTTTGAAGCGAGACGAAGAGCTGAATACGAAAAGGACGCTGAAATGATACAGTGATCCGAATTACCAAGAGGTGCAAGCGTGTTAACTTTTTCAGGGTGCGAAGTTAAAAAAAGGTCAAGTAAATTCTGGTTGTGCCCTTGAACACACGGAATGTGCGTCGGTTCATTGATGTTGCCACAACCGAATTGAGGTTGTCACGACTGAATTTAGTCTCCACAACTGAAATTCAGTTGAAGAAACTTCGTTTCATAATGGATTCGGTTGTGACAACTGAATCTTCAATTATATTCCTTCTGTCAACAAAATTTACTATAATTTCGGTTGCAACAATCGAATTTAAAATTAATTCGGATGCAACAAACAAAATTGGTAACAAACTCGGTTGCAACAACTGAATGTGGCATCAATTCAGGTGCAAAACCAAAATCTGGCATCAATTCGGTTGCAGCTATCGAATGAGGTACGAATTCAGTCCCAATATCCGAATTTGGCGTTAGCTCGGTTGCTATAACCGTATATCTCGTGAATTCTGTTGGTACAACCGAATTCATTTTCGATTCGGTTCAAGATTCTATTTATTTCAATCCTGACGTTTAAAATAAGATGGTTCTATTTATTTCAATCCTGACGTTTAAAATGCACAAAACAAATATTATATTAAGGGAGTTAAAGAATGTACAATTGTTGATTCCCCGGGGATGTCAAGATTTTTTTTGTGGATATTGAGAAATTCAGTAAAAAATATTGTAATTATGTATTTTGTGTTTAACGTCTTTTTTTGCAGAAAATGTCCATATTTATCAGTGTGCAAAACAAGCAGATGTCAACAGTTTTGAAGTTGTTCATCGTCTGTATATAGACCGGTTTAGGACCTAAATCGACAGACACAATACGTCTGTAGCGTGCGATGACCCATGATAGGTGGGACTTCAAAAACGGTAAGAAGTGGCATGTAAAATGCCACAAGGTTACCCTGATCAAAAGTGCTTTATTTACTCGTTTTGTCATTATTTCTGAGAATACAGGAAAACCACCATTCATCACAAAACTCATTGCAAAATCTTCAAAATCAATTTTGACACCAACTAAGTTCGGTTGTGACAACGTCTAATTCGGCTGTGACAACATCTACTTCGGCTGTTACAACCTCCAATTCGGCTGTGACAACCTTTTTTGGTTCTGACAACCTCTTTCGGTTGTGACAACATATAATTCGGTTCTGACAACCTCTAATTCGGTTGTGACAACTGAATCTTTAATTATATTCCTTCTGTCAATTAAATTTACCATAATTTCGGTTGCAACAATCTAATTTTAAATTAATACGGATACAACAACCATAATTGGTACAAAATTCGGATGCAACAACCGAATGTGGCATCAATTCAGGGGCAGCAACCAAATTTGATATCAATTCAGTCCCAATAACTGAATTTGGCGTTAATTCGGTTGCTGTAACCGCATTTCTCGTGAATTCTGTTGGTACAAACGAATTAATTTTCAATTCGGTTATTTTTTCTATTCTATTTTTTATTTTCAATCCTGACGTTTAAAATGCTTAAAACAAATATATTAAAGGAGTTAAAGAATGTGTAATTGTTGTTTCCTCGGTGATATAAAAATTTTTATTAGAAAGATAAATAAAAATATTGCAATTATGTTTCTTGTGTTTAAACGTCTTCTTCTGCAGAAAATGTCCACATTTATCAGCAGATGTCAACAGTACTGAAGCTGTTCAAAGTCGGTTGTTTGAGATGTGCTACCACCGTCTGTATATAAATCGGTGTAGGACCTAAATCGACAGCCCCATGATAGCTGAGACTTAAAAACCCATAAGAAGTAGCATGTAAAATTAATTTGTTCCCCTAAAGATTAACCTCATCTAAACTGCTTTATTGGCTCGTTTTGTAATTATTTATGAGAATACTTGAAAATAAATCATCACAAAATTAATAGCAAAAACTTCAAAAATCAATTTTGAGAACAACTAAGTTCGGCTGTGACAACCGCTTTCGGTTGTGACAACCTCTAATTCGACTGTAACAACCAATAATTCGGTCGTTACAATCTCTCAGTCGGCTGTGACAACCTCAACTTCGGTTGTGAAAACATCTAATTCGGCTGTGACAACCTCAACTTTGGTTGTGACAACCTCTTTCGGTTGTGACAAAATCTAATTCGACTGCGGCAACCTCTAATTCGAATGTGACAACCACCCGCGCACGCGGTGGGAAGCAAATAAATAGTACAGAAACAAAAGTAATGGCGAGTTGTTTTACTTCTCATTTTTCACACCTAGAGGACCCGAAATATAAATAGCAATATTTCGGGTCCTGGCAGTACTGGTATTGCCAGATGAAAACTGGAACTTCCATTGGAAAGTTTGACATTTTTTGGCATAAACATACATAGAACGTTTTCACTTACGACCACTATTTGTTTTATTTACAATGTTTTGAAAAATTCATCTCGGTCAAAAAATTGAATTAGCCCGTGAAAATTTTCGCGCGATGATTTTTTACAATTTTCGGCGTGGATTATTGAGACAAGAGTGTCTCAATCAACTTATTTCGACGTTTGGTGATGAAGCACCATCAAAACTCACAGTAAATCGCTGGTATCAAGAGTTAAGTCTCGGACGCCGTTCGCTCCAGGATGAATTTCGTGAAGGACGTACAACTTTCGTCGATTTGCCGGAAACCATCGATGCTGTGCCTGAACTGATAAAGCAGGACTGACATGTGACATACCGTGAGATTGAAAAATTACATGAATTGCCAGGGGGCACCCGGTTGGAACGAAGTTCCTTTCGCTATATATTATGTACTAGTTAGGTCCAACACGTCTAAGGCGTCCGTTAAGATAAACTTTTTTAAGAAATTTTTTTTTATAGAATGTTTTTTTTTAAAGTATATTTTTAGGTCCTTTTTTGTAAGAATATGTATTTTATTTTCCCGAAAATGTCCTTTTTTAAGGAGAGGTAGTTCTTTTATTAAAATCTAATGTTTTTTTAAAAAAAAAAACGTATACGTTTTATATACTATTTTTAAGAAGAAGTACTTTCTGTAACAAACAGCCATAAGTGTATGAATTTTCTTTTACAAAGAAGTAGTTTTTAAAAAACAGGTACTTTTTAAAGAAGTGGTACTCTTTTTAGGAAAAGTTTATTTTTTTAAGAAAATTTACTTACATATTTTCAGAAAAGAAAGAAAGAAAAAGAAAAGAACCGAAAAGGTATTATTTTACTTTTAAGAAAATGTACTTTTAAGAAAAGGAATTTTTGAAAGAAAAGGTATTTTTTAAGAGAAGGTAGTTTCTGAAGAAAAGGTTTTTTTTAAGAAATGGGTTTTTTTTTTAGAATTTGTCATTTTTTCAAAAATAGGTACAGTTTTTTTAAGTGCAGGCACTTGTCTCAAAAAATATTACATATTTTGTTTCAAAAAAAAGTACTCTATAAAAAAAAGGGTAGGTTTTTAAGAAAAGACAATTTATTGTAAGAATATGTACTTTTTTAAGAAAACTTTTTTTCAGAAAATGTACTTTTTGTATGAAAATTTACTTCTTTTATTTTACTTTGTTTAAGAATATGAATAGCTAGAAAGGACACTTGTTTAAGAAAATTCTCGTTTTATAAACTTCTCTCACTTTGGCCTTTAACCTAAAATTAACCTAACCTAAAATTAACTTTTCATTGGGTTCAAAACTACAATATACACTAAATATTGGTTACAGGCTCCACCTAGAAAACTTCTAATTAACAAAGAAATTTCCCAACATATGTTAGTCTAGACACAAACCAAAGCAAAAGTACCCAATATAATTGATAATACTGGGTTGTAGCATAATAGTGTTAAAAAAAGTTGTTTAATTTTTTTTCATTTCTTTTCCCATACCGCAACGTGCGATAAGGAACTTCGGTCCAAAAATTGTAAATTGAAATATTTAATATAATTTTTTCATATGGATGTGTTAGAAGTATATATGTGTATTAGGGCGGGTTAATTTGATGAAGCGTATAGCAAAAACGTAATCTATAGGTGATTTTGAGAAATTTTGCTCAAGAGACCATAGCTCTAAGTCGGATTTGGAGCCCCCCAAAATTTCAAAATAGATATTTTTCCATATATATACATAGAGTAATTTAATTAAATTCGTCATAAAATCGGATAGAATTATAGTAGATTTCTCAATGTGGGCTTGTTTGAAAGGTATTTTTATCACCTTTCAGAATCTGTATTGATACCAATATTTTTTTTATTTTTAGTAGAGATATTAGGAATTTTTTGTCGAAAAATAGCCTAAAATGAACTTATTCTACAGGTATCAATACAGATTCTGAAAGGTGATAAAAATACCTTTTGGGGGGCCCCAAATCCGACTTAGAGCTATGGTCTCTTGGGCAAAATTTCTCAGAATCACCTACAGATTACGTTTTTGCTATACGCTTCATCAAAAAAAATCGTCCCATACAATTTGACCCGCCCTAATGTGTATATATAATTATATTTGAAAAGCTTAACTATTTACCTTTAGTTAAATTCAAAAATTTAAAATCGTCTTAAAACTGATTTAGTTAAAAATATTTTAGTCCGTGAAGTGTTGAGAAAATTTTTTTTGCCGATAACTTTTTGAGGATGTATTCAAAACTCTAAAAATTTAAAACTGATTTACTCTACCACGTCTACAAGTTACACTAGGTCATTTTAAAAGTATTTTAATTTTTTTCTATTTTGTAACACCGTGTAATTGTATAATTGCTTTCACAATGGATATGGTGTAATACTATTGACAACTTATACCCACTAGTGATGCTACACATCGCCGCCGAACTTTGTTAACGTCTGCCGAACATGTTTGATACGGACATGTTGTAAACATATACATACATACCAACATATTTAAAGCTTTCCTCTGTCGCAGTTGGCTTATTGACTGTTGCAGGTGTTGTATAGTAAACAAAAACACTGCAGTAGCCGACAAAGTAAACAAAATTCACACGATTCTAGTGTTTGATGTCATTGTATGTGTGTACGAGTAGTAATTGAGTAAATTTGTATGATGCCTACACCAACTAACACCCACCCACCCACTGTCCTTATCTGTGTCTTGTGCCAACAAGGAACTAGGACTAGGAGGTACGAATTGGTGCGAATAAAACAAGGTGAGTTAAGTGGCAAGATTTGTTTGTTAACTGGAACTTTAACTAGTAATGAATGCAATTCTGCTGAACTGAAAGAGAACAATTATTAAAGAAATTGTTGAGGTAACAAATAAGGATTCGCCAGTAAAGACACACATGTGATTTCTTGGTTGAAATTGTTTTTAAAATGCGAAATAAACAAGGTGACAGACGAAAAGAGGCATTGTTGTAGATGGCCAAGATAGGTCACAGGCCAGTCAGAATTGCAACTAAGTAGTATTATCGCAAAAGATAATTTTTAGAAACGCTTTCTAGGCAATGTTTTTAAACCCTGTACAGAAATTTCAGTCGGGTGAACCGACTTAAACATACCCTCACCCTGAGTCATCCATTGGGTCCGAGGCCCATTAAAAAAGGTTTATATTCGCCCTTCGTTACACAATTAGGATCCTAAGCGGATTTGGGGATATATTGTAACTAACGGTCAAGTTTCCCCCAAATATTTGTATTGGAGGTACAAAAATTGTCATGACGAAGTTCTTCATTTGTACACACAGAGAAGAGATTCGTTGTCACAACTATATTTACACCCAACTAAAATTAGGCGGTTCCTTTAACTATCACATTATTCAGTTGTGATTACCAATAATTGTGTTCCGTAGCACCAAATGTTGTGCATATCAATTGATTTGAAAATCAGTTTTGGTTCCAAGAACTGAAATATTTAGTTGAATCCACAGCAAGAATAAATAAATGTGATCTGTTAATCGAGTTTTAGTTGTAATCAAATTATCCTGTCCTAGTGAATATTCTATTTGTTGGATCAATGAAAAAATGTAAAAACTAATTCGGTTGTACCAAATAATATATTGGCATGCTCAACTAATTACTTGAATTTGATGGCTGTCACAATCATTTTCTTGATGCTTTAACCCATTATGAATTTTATAGGAAAAATCTAACAAAACTAATTTTTTATTAAAACTGTTTATTGTGTAGTTAAATATAAACAAAAATTATATTCAAAATTAAAATATTCGAGCCTTTGGTCCTTTCTCAATTAATTTATTTTCAAATATTTCCTTGCCCTTTGGGTAGCATCGTCAGGAAGATAAACACAATTAATAATTAACAATTATTATTAATTGAACGATGCTACCCAAACGGCGGCGAAATATTGGAGAATAAAATAATTGAGAAACGAACAAACGCTCGAATATTTTAATTTTGAATATGATACGAAAGGTCGGATAAATCATGACTCTTTTTATAAACAAAATTATTATTATTTGTAACCATTTCGTATTTCGTGGGTAATGGGTTACCCTGTGAAATCGATACCCATTTTTGATCGAACATATGAAAATTTCTATATCTCGGAAACCGAGCGTCGAATCGAAAAAATAACTAATTTTAAGGGGTTTCTAAGGGATTTCCTTAAAGTGATCCAATTCGTATGGATTTTTTTTAAACCGGCAAAATAACATTTTTTTTTTTCAAAAAATCGCCAAAATGAGAAAATCGTTAAAATCTAAAATTGGCAATAACTCGGAAACAGTACGTCCAATCGCAAAAATAATAAATTTCTTCATCCACAGGAGGCTGTAACCTATGGATGTGTTTAATGCAGCATCACTTAAAACAACAAATGACTAAAACCAAAATGCCAAAACGCCATTGTCTATATTTCGGAAACGGATTTTTAAAATGAAAAATCACCAATTTTTTCCTGGTTTCTAAGGGGGTTTCCTTCATAAACTGGTCTAATTCATACGGACGACTTTTTTTTAAAATCGCCAAAATAAGAAAATCGCTAAAATAAAAAATAGCTATAATTTGGAAACGGTGCGTCCAAACGCAATAATAATCAATTTTTTACCTTCCAAGGAGGCTTTAATCAATGGATGTCCTGAATACGACATCACTTATTTTTTGAAAGAAATTCGGTAAACTAAAATCTTTCAAATAAAAAATCGCTAAAACATTTGTGCGATTTTTTTTAAAAATAAGTGACGCCCTATTAAAGACGTCCACTAGTTAAAGCTTCTTGCGGAGGCAACAAAGTTATTATTTTTACGATTGGACGCAACGTTGCCAAATTATAGTGATTTATTTTAATTTAGCGATTTTCATATTTTGGCGACTTTTTGAAGAAAAATTCTTCCACACGAAACCTTTATGTAAAACCCTTAGGAACCCAGTTATTTTTTCGATTCGGCGCTCCTTTTCCGAGATAATGGCATATGGGTGTTCTGACGATTTTTGATCGAGAAATTTTAGATTTAGCGATTTTTTTTTAAAGTGATGTCATATTCAATGCATCCATAGGTTAAAGCCTCTTACGGAGATACAAAATATATTTTTTTTTTAAATGGACGCACCGTTTCCGAGTTATCGGCATTTTTTATTTTGGCGATTTTCTTATTTTGGTGATTTAAAAAAAAAAACAT
This sequence comes from Phaonia tiefii, assembly GCA_963931995.1. Taxonomy (NCBI): domain Eukaryota; kingdom Metazoa; phylum Arthropoda; class Insecta; order Diptera; family Muscidae; genus Phaonia; species Phaonia tiefii. Next base: position 328,683,938 of record OZ008368.1, on the reverse strand, counting down.
ACAAATTGGACCACTTTATGAAAAACCCTTAGAAAGCCGGACAAATTATTTTTTTTTCGCTTGGACGCACCATTTCCGAGATATTGGCATAACAGCGTTTTAGCGATTTTTGATTCGATAAATTTTACTTGTAGGTGTTAAAAAACAAATTATGATGCAGTAGTCAAGACATACATAGGTTACAGCCTTCTATGGAGCTGACAAATTTAATAAAAATTTTAATTTATTTATTAGGGTGCAGCGTTTCCAAGTTATAGCCATTTTTTATTTTTGGCGTTTTTTTTCGGCAAGGTTTCGGCAAGATTTAAATCTTTAAAACTTCCGAGTTTTATTTTTAGCTCTGGAGCCGAGTTTTTATTTTCAAAGATTTTAAAATATTTCTCACACCCGAAAATGTTAAAACTTGAAAATGCGAGAAAAATCTTTTGGAAAGATTAGGAATGTGCAAAAATATTGAATGGCGGTAAAAAGGGTAAAATGGGGGGCGAAAAGGGTAAAACTTTAAGATGCGATAAAATCGTTTATATAGGTTAGGAATGTGACAACAATTGTGAATGTGGTTAAAAAGGCTAAACCGGGGAACGAAGGTGCATAACTAGAAAATGCGAGATAATCGTTCGACAATGTTCGGAATGAGGTAAAAATTGTGTAGAGGTTAAAAACGGGCAAAAACGTTGCAAACGGGTTAAAACTTGAAAATGCGAGCAAAATCGTTTGGAAAATTGCGAATTAAAAAAGTGTATGAGGATGAAAAATTGCAAAATGCCCGAACAGAGTTTTTCTGCCCACCTGGACTATATTTAACATATTCCAAATCATTCCAAACGGATTTCCTCGCATTTTTAAGTCGTACCCTTTAATGACCCTTCTACAGCTTTTTACCCACATACATTATTAATTTGTTTCTAATTTTTCGACCTTTATTTTAATTATTCTTGACTAATTATTCAAGCTGAAGGTCACTTCTGATTTTATAAAACTTTTTGTTTTTCTCTTTTTTCTCTCGATATTTCGATTTCCTTTGGAAATCTTCTTCAGGATAGGATAGAAAAAAAAAAAAAAAAGTAAGTGTCCACTTGTCCTTGAACATATTATCGGCCCACTGCCTGATCTGCAAACGGCAGGTAGAGATTGGCATACTAACACCTTCTTTTGCCGGAAGAACCTGTGCCGAAGAAGCAGTTCATTGACAGAAGTTAACCATAATAGTGGAGACAGAACTCCCCCCTGTCGACTCCTAGATTCTGTAACGACCTGAGAATTGCCGAAAATAGGGAAATACATTTGTTTTACATGCCTCCTCCGAGTTTTTTTAAGTCCCGACCATCATGGGACACAGCACTAATTCTGATATATTGTATCGGTTGATTGGATCCTAAAACGTTTTGTATACAGACGATTGCAACATATCTCACATGAACGACCTTGAAAAACTTGAAAACTGTTGATATCTGCTTGAATAGTTTCTTCAAAATAAGACGTACTTACCTTTCTTAACAAGCAAAAAAATATCTCGACATTCTTTAATTCTTTATAAAATAATATTTGATTATAAAATTTTTAAACGTCAGATTTTAAATACATAGGATTATGTTGTGGTAACCGAATTGAAAATGAATTTGGTTGTACCTACAGAATTTATGAGAAATTCGGTTACAGCAACCGAATTGACGCCAAATTCGGTCGCTGCAACCGAATTATGGCTAGATTCGGTTATTGCGACCGAATTGATACCAAATTCGATAGTTACAACCGAATTGATGGCAAATTTGGTTGCTACAACCGAATTAATGCCAGATTCGGTTACTCCAATCGAATTTGGTACCAATTTCGGTTCTTGCATTTGAATTAATTTCAAATTCGGTTGTTCCAACTGAAATTTTAGAAAATTTAGTTGACTCAACGAGTGTAACTGAATTGATGCCAATTTCGGTTGCTACAACCGAATTAATGCCAGATTCGGTTACTCCAATCGAATTTGGTACCAATTTCGGTTCTTGCATTCGAATTAATTTCAAATTTGAAATTTTAGAAAATTTAGTTGACTCAACGAATGTAACTGAAGATTCAGTTGTCACAACCGAATCAATTATGAAACGTGGTTGCTTCAACCGATTTTCAGTTGTGGGGACTAAATTCGGTCGTAACAACCTCGGCCTAAAACCTCTATTCAAACAATTAGTTATCTAGGTGTATGTATATACTAAAACATTTAGTTTATACATATTTATAAAACCTAAACTTTGTGTATACGAGGGGGCTAACAAAAGTTCGCTTAATAGAGTAGAAAAAACTAAACAAAAAATTTTTTAATTTTACATCTTTATTCTTCATCTCTTTGTATTTTTTTCAACGTAATCGCCATTTATTTCGATACATTTTTGAAGTCGGTAAATCCACCTTGAAACACAGTCTTCAAAATCTTCAAATCTGCACCTTCTGGGCTCCATACCAAGCTTTGTTGTTTGGTTTCAGGATCGTACTTGTAAAACCATGCTTCATCACCTGTTACAATTTTCTGAAAAGTGGAAGACTTTCCGTTTTTGAATTTGTCAAGAAAATATTGAGCAAAACGCACACGTGCCTCTTTTTGAGCTTCAGTTAAAATTCTAGGAATCCATCGTGCAGATTTTTTCGTGTATCCAAGATTATTTTTTAAAATTCGCGATAAAGCCATGACATTCAAGCCCAGTTCTTCAGCAAACATTTCATGGGTCAATCTTGGATCTTCGTCAATTTTAGACTTCACCAGCGCTACACTTACATCGTCAGTCGCAGATTTTAGACGGCCTTCTCGAGGTTCGTCCTCTACAGAAAAATTACCGGGGTGGAATCTCCGGAACCACTTTGAAATAGTCACAAGGGAAGGCGCATACACTCCATACACTGTTTGGTATTCACTAAATATTTCCACAGGCTTGAGCTTACGCCGAAATCCAAAAAGAATATCAAACCGAATTTATTGCTGCGTTGGCACAGGGATGCCCACGACACTGCTTCACTATTTTTACGTTTTCTTGTCTCCATTTTGAGCGATCTTTCTGAAAATTAAAGTGATATATCATAAGATTCTAACAAACAGTATGTAATTTTTGATTTATTAAAAACTTATAATATGGCAGCAAGTAAGCGAACTTTTGTTAGCCCCCCGTATGTATGTAATTAATTAAATTAAATACAATTATATGATAAAATTTAGTCGCCCTTCGAAAAATACTGCAACCATGATGTTGCCCTTTTAAGAATTTCTGTAACCTCTCAAACTTCTTCAAACAACTTTTTCGTTCCAATTAATTTTTGCACAACAACAAGAATAAAAACTAACATGTAAGAATGTTACCACCACCATCTATATCTCGAAATCTTTTCTTGACTTAGTTTGAGATTTATTAAGTTTGAAAATTAAGAACGTCACATGTCGCTTTTTATCTCACCCAACAAATAAAGAAATCACACTTGTTCGACATTTGTATTTTGCAGCACAAACACATTTCGTTTCATTGTTTTAAATGCTCCGAGAGTACTCGTATCCAACAAAGGACTTGGAAACGTAGAAGCATCCAAGCAACCTACCACCGCCCAAGCAGCCAGCCAACCATTGCAGTGTTCTAATGGCAACTGGCAGTTTATCATTAATCTTATTGAAGGACGGTCGGTCACCCACATTCAGGCACAAGTGTTGCTCAAGAAGAAATTGCTAAGGCGACTTCTACTAACCCAGCAAACTAAATGGGGCAGGAGACTTCACAAAGATGTCACACAAACAGCAAAAAAAAAACTTCTTATTGGATATAAATGCATTATCTATAGACGAGTAAAATCAGTGACAAATCGTCAAGACGTGATCGATTTTCTTCGATTCCATTTGTGTTCCCTGGCATTGTGACGTTAAATGTCTGAAAACATTCACGTTGTTGTGATAATGAGTCAATACAATAGCATTCAATTTATTACACATTTGCATATCTGCTCTCTGGGTGTAATATACAAATGTACCTACGTAAACTTTACGTGTTTACATTACGTTTAGAAGAATAACAAATATTTCGCAAATACCGCAAACGTAACCATATGTAAATTCACCGCCAATGGCATTGGGGCCCGGCCATGTGGTGTTGGATACTGTAATTGAAAAGAGCAAACAAAAAAAGGGGGAACAGAATGTGTGTGCGTACGGAGCTAAGTTTTGAACACGAAATTTAAAAAAACTATAACTTAGGCAGCTAATTGTATCAGCTAATGAAATCACTCAGCATTGAAGTTTCAAGTAATTTCGCGTTTTCTAAATTTCCAACACATAAAATTTGTATTCCCTTATTTAATTTCATACATACTTGAGATTCAATCACCTTACGCTTTAAAGGATGACATAAACAGCCCATAAAAACAAATCTCAATGGCATTACCTACCACCTTACTGACGGACGAGCGGCCGGTTGGCGTTGACATATTACTTACGTGACACAAAAGAACCATTAAAATTCTCCTTCGCCACTTTTTCGTTTTCCGAAATATAAGTACCCGCAAGTAAGTATAACAAACCCTAAAGAGACTTAATAGTAGGTATTATATTACCCACATCCTTCAAGCCTAATGGAATAAATCGTCTAAATATTGTAACAGGATACTCTGTTGTTACCACAGAGCTCCTATTCAATTCAATCGTTTGTCACAACGACCTTCAGTTAGATTCTTACACTTGATAGAGAAATAAATGACTACATGTGAGAACACACGTCAAGTATTTAAGCTTATGCCAACCACCCAGCCACTAGCCAATACTTTTGCCACCCCATTCATTTTTAAGCCCACCCCAAACCAATGCGGCTGTCGTGCCTCTAATTGCTGGCTATTTGCGGATGTCGCATATATCCTCATATCAATACGATATTTAATTGTTAATTGTTCATTGCTGGTCATTGTAAAATAATTGATTCAATATTCAAATTGTTTCATATTAATGTCACTCTGCTTATTTTTATTATTTGTCTACGTGAATACAAGTTTCGTGACTTTCAAATTAAAAACGATATGGCAACACCTTGTGAGAAAATTGCAGTTTGCAGTTTTTTTTTTGATGTGTTGACATCTATAGGCACGGGTAGGGCAATCTATCAAGTGAACACATGCAAACAACACAAAGCGTTAGCATCACATACGATTTTTTTTTATCAAACCAACACTCAGTGGCCGTCGGTGGTGCAATGGTAGTGTGCGCGGCTCTTGTACATGAGATCCTGGGTTCGAACCCGGCTCTGACCACCTTCAAATTTTCTTTCGGCGGCGGTCACCTCGCATAGTGACGGCGACACTATCGAGTATCTAGCCATGAAAAAGCTTCTCAAATTACCGTTCGGAATCGGAGTAAAACTGTAGGTCCCAATCAGTGAGTGAAAACTGGAAAGCGCACAGCTCAGTGATTGTGAGAAGTTCTCCCCAGTCCCTTCATTGGATGTAATGGGAAACCATTTATTTATTTATTAACACTCAGGGGATGCCCCCTATAAATGCAGTGCATTATGTGGGCGAAGGAAAATTGAGGTAGTGGAGGGTGGAAAGAGGGAGTAGTGTCTGTTGACATTTGCCTTGAATGTTTGTATGTCACAATTAGTGGGAAATACACTAGCCGGAAGTTTATTCCACATACGGACTGTACGGCTGAAGAACGAATTTACTCTATAGTGTGTAGTGCGGTCAATCGGCCACTCGATAAAAAAAACGGAAACGTTCATGGAAAGCCGCGTACTTCGGCTACATATCCTCACGTCTGGCATAAGTTGACGGATGTCCGAGGAACACATACCGTGGAAATATCGCTAGAACTGCGACACACAACCCACATTTCGACGATGCTCTAGGGAGGCAATAGAGTTAGATACCCTACTGTCCACTATTAACACCGTCGCTCTCCTCTGGACACGGTCGAGAAGCTCCAATGAGGTCCTAAGAGCACCTGTCCTATGGGAGTTCCATCTCCATCTTTGGCCTGATGTAGGTGGTGAGAGCATCAGATGGAGTGAAGTATTTCTTGCACCGCTTTAAAAAGCCTAGACACTTGAATGCATCTTTCGACACTTCAAATACATGTTTTACCCAACGGACATCACATTGTATTTTCACGCCTAGAACATCAAGAGCGTCTGATTCATCAATATCCACACCGTCCATAGACAATGACGACACACCTGGGTCAGCAATCCGTTTATGTGACAACAAACAACACTGGCTCTTACCCGTATTAAAATCTACTCTATTCATTCGACCCCATGCAACAATGGACACCAGATCCAGGCCGAGTGTTTCATTCATCGTCCGGCGTTTGACTTCATTCAATCTCTTGAAGACTTGGCCTACGATCGAATGAATAAGAATGACAGACATTACTGTCATCGGCAAAAGAGTATATTGGATTCACAGTCTGACCCAGGAGATCGTCAATGAAAGTAAGAAAAAGAGAAGGAGAAAGAACAGAGCCCTATAGTACGCCTGCAGTCAATTTATGCTCGTCGGATGAAACCCCATCTACAACAACTCGTATAGTGCGATCTCTGAGAAAACTCGATATAAATCGTGTGAAGTTATCACCGACACCAAAAGCAGCGAGTTTTGACAAGAGTGCATCCTGCCAAACTCTATCAAATATCAAGAGCCGCTACCATACTCTCACCAAGCCGGTGGATGGATCACATGGGGTATTGATGTAGCAGCAGCGAACAAAGCGCCAAAGAGTATTGAATAGTATAGAGAAATCATGGAACGAATTGTATGACTCAAAAGTACTGGCGACATCTGGCGAATGATTAAAAACGTATTACTCTCTTTTTGTCATAACTTGGTCCATTCATAATTTTGATGTGAAACATTGATGCCTTTTGAAACATTTATGCTTTTTGTATTGTTTTATGTAATAACAAGCAAACAGAATAAAAATATCTCATGTTTTAAGAACATCAAAATTGTAGACTTTTTATTCTGAAAGAAAATGCTGATTCAAAATGATTCTGTATGCAGGACAGGGCCGTATATCTAATGTTAAAAAGAAAGTGCAATAGCAAAAGAGCCTTCAGCATATAAACTATTTTTCTTTTTATTTTCCAATGTAACATTTTTACTAATGTGTTCATAGAAATCGAACAGGTACCGTGTAACAAAAAGGTGTTAACACATCGCCCGTGAGTTCGAACACTCACTGATTTTTGTCGCCACAGTAATGTCGCACTAGTCAGACACTAGTGTGAATGGCCTCATAAGAACCTGTTTAAACATTTCGCTTCGATTTGGATGTGATACGGCATTGGTGTGTGAAGTGCTTTATTCGAATGGAACAATTTTTGAAATGCAACCTTGCCTTAGATGTTATTGTAACATATGAATTCATATCGTATTGTAATAAAGTGAACTCAACTGAGCTGAACTGACATGGCAAGTGACACTTTTACCCAAAATAAAACACTCGCCATAGGCAGGCGGCATTTGTCTGTAGAAATGCGAATTAGGGTGGTAAAGAATAATCATTTTTCCGGAACTAACTGTAATTTTACGCAAAATATAAATTGGAATTAGCTCTAATTAACGTTTCTTATTTTGTTATTTGAAACCGGATTATTTTTCCAAGAGTCTCAGTAACTTGTTAACATATAGAAACCATTACGCAGAGTCGTACGAAACAAAATATTGAAATTTTTGAAATGAAGCTGTGACATATATCTTTATCTCTTGGTACATAACACATGTACTATAATTTTAAAAATATTGTAAAATTACATTTTTATGTTGAATACACGCTGTAAAATCTATATGAATATCTTGTTTGAATGCAAATAAAGGGGTTTTCAATAAGAGCGCGTTTTTTTAAATAAAACGAAACCGGTTTTAGATACCAATGAAATTCTTTATTCCTGTGAAAGTACGTTCGATGCCATTATGTATGGAACTCGATTTCTTTTGCATGGCCACCACGGGCACGCTTGCAGAAGTCCAGACGCTGAACCCAATTTTCGACGGTTTTCAAGCATAAATCGGCCGATACTGCTGCAATTTCATGTTCGATATTCGTACGAAGTTTATCAATCGTCGCTGGCTTGTTGGCATAGACCATAGATTTGACGTAGCCCCACAGGAAATAATCTAACGGCGTCAAATCGCACGACCGAGGCGGCCAATCGACTGGGCCATTTCGTGAGATAACACGTTCACCAAACTTGGTTTCCAATAAATTGATTGTGGCATTCGCTGTGTGGCTTGTGGCGCCGTCCTGTTGGAACCACATGTCCTTCAAGTCCATATTATCCAATTGGGGCCAAAAATATTCGGTTATCATTGAACGGTAGCGATTCGCATTCACAGTAATGTGCCGGTCTTGATCATCACGGAAGAAGTACGGCCCAATGACTCCGCCGGCCCATAAACCGCACCAAACCGTAATTTTTTCGGGATGCAATGATGACTCATGGATTACGAGTATATTGCTGTCTGACCAATAACGCATATTTTGCTTATTGACGAAGCCATTCAGCCAGAAATGAGCCTCATCGCTGAAGATGATTTCCGATGAAAATCCGAATCGTAGCGCTCTTAAAGTTGAGGCCACTGACTCCAAATTGCGGTAGTAAATTTTAATAATTTTGACTCGTTGTTGGCTCGTATATCTTTCCATGATGAAATGGCAAACCTTACTGAAGAGAAATGTCAAAAGAGCGGGAAAAAATATGGCGTCATTTGCTGTCCCTATCGATTTACTTTTGTAGTGTCTCTGTTGAAAACCCCTTTATAACGTGTTTGTATGTTGTCGCAAATATGTACACTTGTGTCCAAAAAAACATTGTGTTTGTTATTCAATATTACATGTTGGAAACACAATGATTAATAGGTTATAATAAAGGGTTTTCAAATAAGGCCTTGACAACTTTTTTTTTTAAATAAAACGCAAACCATTTGAGATATTTCCAAAACTTTCTGATCCACTTGAAATACAATCAAAACATTTATGAATGGAACCCGACTTCGTTCATTTGGCCGCCGCGGGCACGTCGGTAGCGGTCTATTCGTTGGACCCAATTTTCGATGACTCGGTCACACATTTCGGCTGCGACGGCCGCAATTTCGCGTTCAATGTTGGCTCTGAGTTCTTCCAACGTCATCGGCCTGTTGGCATAGACCAATGATTTGACGTAGCCCCAAAGAAAAAAGTCTAGAGGCGTTAAATCGCAACGAACGAGGCGACCAATTGACTAGTCCATTTCTTGAGATAAAACGCTCACCAAACTTACCGATCAGTAAATCGATTGTAACGTGTGCTGTGTGGCACCGTCCTGTTGAAACCACATGTCGTCCAAGTCCATGTTTTCCAATTCGGGCCAAAAAATAATCGGTAATCATGGCGCGATAACGATCGACATTCACAGTAACGTGACGATCGTTATTGTCGATGAAAAAATAAGGCCCAATATCGCCGCCGGCATGCAAACCACACCAAACAGTTATTTTTTGTGGATGAAGTGGTGATTCATGAAGCACATGTGGATTTTCACCACCAACGCATATTCTGCTTATTGACGAACCCATTGAGCCAAAAATGAGCTTCGTTACTGAAGATGATTTTGCGATGAAATTCATCATCTTGGCGCATCTTCTCCAGAACCCAATCGGAGAACGTACGTCGCGTCAAATGGTCCATCGGCTTCAATTCTTGAGTCAGCTTGATCTTGTATGGGTGTAAACCACGATCTTTACGCAAAATTCGTCATAAAGTGGTCTTGGCGATGCCCGGTTCTTGAGAACGCCGCGAAATCGACTGATTTGGATCGTTTGCTAGGGACGCCTGAACGGCAGAGATATTTTCGCCACTTCGACCAATAAGTTGTCTCACTGGCACGTCAGCATCACACAATGAATATGTGGACTCAAATTTTTGCTCTAAACTTGTTATTACTTGTCTACTAGGGCGAGAATAACGACCGAAAATTGGAGTTAACGCTCTTAAAGTTGCGGTTACCGACTCCGAATTTCGGTAGTACATTGTTATAATTTGCATACGTTGTTCGTTCGTGTACTTTACCATGATGAAAATATTGAGTTTACTGAAAAAAAGGAAAGTAACAGTTAGATGATCAGTGAAATAGAGCGTTCACAAATTAAATTCAAAGTTGTCAAGTACCTATTGGAAAACCCATTATAAGTTTTTCTAACCCAAATATGGCTTTGTTAGTTGAAAACAGCTGAAAACCAAAACGTGACAGACAACAAAGAAACAAAAAAGTAGTATATTCTCAATTGAAATTGAGATATACGCAAGAACAACGTTTACAAATTACTCAATTTTTTTTTTATATCAAAATAATCGTTCACCAATTGCAACTTTTCATGCGCTTTTGCCATTTTATAGTCATAATAAACGTCCACATGTGTCGAACTGTAGCAAAGTAGGACCGTACATTTTCTTTACATAATGTTCGAGTGCCAACAAGCCAAAGAACCGCTCGAAGTAATGAAACTATTGCTGCCGTTCGGGCGAGTGTTGCGGAAGATAGAAATTTAACGATTCAACAATTACGACTGTCTCAAGCCATAACCTGGCGGATTTTGAGAAAGGATTTGGTCTTGCAACCGTAAAGAATTGTTATCACTCAAGAACCGTAAACATCATGAATTTGCTGATTTTGTCATGGAACAACTTGAAAACGATAACGATTTTTTTAAGAAAATCATCTTCTCCTCACTTTCATCTGAGTGATGCGGTAAATAAACAAAACTTTAGATTCTGGTGCGAATTAGTCATGAACAACCATTACATTCACCTAAATTGGCAGTTTGGTGTGGTTTTTGGTCTGGCGGAATCATCGGTCCGCTCTTCTTTCGAAATGAAGCTGGTAACACCGTTACTGTCAATGGTCATAGATGATAACCAACTTTTTATGGCCGAAATTGGAAGAAGTTGATCTTGACAACATTTGGTTTCAACAAGACGGGGCTATGTGCCACACAACACGTGCAACAACCGAATTATTGCGCGACAAGTTTGGGGATTCGATTATTTCAAGAAATTGTGACATTGAATGGCCTTCAAGAAGTTGTGATTTAACACCATTAGAATATTTCATGAGGGGTTATTTGAAGTCATTGGTTTTACACGTCAAGTTTTACAAGTCAATATTGAACGTGCTATTCATGACATACGACTTTATTTAGTGGAAAAAGTGCTCGAAAATTGGGTTCATCGAATTCGTTCCTGCAAAAGAATACGTGGAGACCATTTGAAAAACGTTTTATTTAAAACTTAATTGTATCGATTGTACTTCACATTAAATAAAAAAAAAACATTTGAATTTCCTTAACAATTAAACCCTTTATATCAAAAAATTCCAACATACATACGTTTAAATTTCATAGTTTTTCACTAAAACGACATGAAAAATTTATGTTAACAATAATTGTAGTTCCAACTGTTGTAAGTCAATTTACGTCAAATAGCTCTCTATGACACCGACCGCACCACGAATATTGTGAAAGGAAATGTCAGATGAGAAGAATGGCAGCTCTATATGACATTACTCTATGGAAATTTATAGCTGTGTTCGAGAATATGATAATTTTTAACAATTTTTACAAATTATTACTCATATAAGTAGTGTAAACATATAGTACTACCTAGAGGGAACATCTCTCTCAGCAAATTGATGACATTAGGCCTGTTGTGAAATGAACTTTGGATGTTGAAAATAATTGCTTAATTAAATAAATAAATGGTTTCCCGTTACATCCCATGAAAGGATTAGGGAGAGCTTCTCACAACCTGTGACCTATAGTTTTACACCGATTCCGAACGGTATTTTGAGAAGCTTTTCCATGGCTAAATACTCGATAGTGTTGCCATCACTACGCGAGGTGACCGTCGTCGAAGGAAATTTAAGGTGGTCAGAGTAGGGATCGAACCCACGTCCACATGCACAACAGCCGCGCACACTACCATTGCGCCACCGACGGATATTTAGCAGATATTTAGAAGCATTAGAACAAAACATCCAACAAAAAACAACAACAGCATTTTGTGTTTGTGTATTAAAATAATTGTATTACATGAAACACAAATATATACTAACAATAAAATACAAAAAACAAGTTGAAAATATATTTAATTTTCACAGTTCTACACCAAAACGATATGAACAATTTAACTCAACAGTTCTTGTAGCTCCACCTGGTGTAAGTGGAACATCTCTCTTTCAAACCCACCTCACCACGAAGAGCGTGAAATGAAATGTAGATGAGAGAAAACTTCTCTCCATGCTATTCATATTTCTTAGACATCCTCTAGATTATGGGTTCCACACGTGGCTTTCACCCAACACTTTCGAGTTCCGTTGGCGAGATGTGTAAACAAACACGCACGAAACGATAATTTGAGGGGATTTTTGATGTTTCTCTTACTCTCTTTCGTGTTTCTGCCGTGTTGTTTCACACTCTTTCTGCTTTTGAAGGGAGAACATCGTTTGCGTATATTACTTTCTGATTAGTTGTATAATATGAATATAAATAAATCGAAAAATATTGAATAAAATGCGCTGATACAAGAATTTGATTAATAAATATCAGCAACATGAAAATCAGACATATTTGTTTGAAATATTAATTATTACGAATATAAGTAAGAAGCAGAACAGCCGATTAGTTGATAAAGAACCCATGGGTGGACCGCAGTGTCGTGATTTACGAAGGGTGTTGAACAGAGAATTTAACGATTAACGCAGGCTGAAGACGCAAAATCTAAAACATGACTTACTTGATAATGTTCGTTTACTTCAAAAAGCCAATATTGAGAGAGCCAGAGAGATAATATTTTCACAGTTCAATGATAGAGACATAGAGGAAATGAGAATAGTATTTTATTCTTTCATTTGACATACTCTTCGCCGAGGGTTTGTGCAAATGAGACATTCAATTAATTTAAACCAGGTGGATTTACTAGAACTGTTGACTTAACTTTTCATGTTCCTTTGGTATAAAACTGTGAAATTTAAATGAATTTATCATTTTTTTGTTGACTTTTATTGTTGGTATACATTTGTATTGTATTTAACAGAACTATTTTACCATATAGAACACGAAAAACCGTTGGCGTTGTCTTGTTGGACGTTTTGTGCTAATGCCTCTATCTGGTGTTATTGAACCCATGCTTTCCACCATCCAATGTTTACTTGCAACCATACCTATGCAGTTAAAAATATTGAGAGAATAAACTACACTATTCTAATTTCCTCTATGGATAGAGAACTTACAAGTTTTTACTGTAGAAATTTTTGTCAGTAAGAGTTCAAGTTCACATGTGTTATGTAAACAAACAAAATTAGGAAATAGAAAGAATATAAAATAAATTAGTACATAAGTTTCAGTCGGGTGAACCGACTTAATCATACCCTCACCCTAAGTCATCCATTGCATGGGAGTTCTGTTAAATAACGTCCATACTCAAAAGTCCCCATATTCAACAGCAGATTGGCATTGCGCTAAATATTATTGAATACCCAAATTAGTTACGGTCCTAAGTGGTTTTGGGGAATTTTTTCCCTTCCCAATATTTACATGCGAGGTACGAAAAAGGCATGGCAAGATGTTGCCAAAATTTTGATCAGTCTAAAATTATATTAAGATCGGTTATGATTTATTTGAGATATGGAGTCGGCAAACCGGAAATACGCCCAACTTTGTACGGGAGGTACGAAACTGGGCGTGGCGCAATAGTCAGCTTTATCAAAATATTGCCTAGTACCGAATTTTATTAAGATCGGTTGTAGTTTACGCGGAGTTATCGTGTCGATCACCTGGTCATCCGTCCAATTTTTATATGGGAGGTACCAGAGTGGGTGTGGCAAAACAGCTCATTTTCTATAGGAGAGTTTTAGTTAACTAAATATTGACTAGCACAAACTTTCATAAAGATTGGTTCGGTTTTGCGGGACTTCACGTAGCGAACAGCCAGACGGCCAAACAACTTTTGTATGGGAGGTATCACAATGGGCGTGGCAAAATCACCCTTGTTTTAATCGGTGATTAGCTTTTGATAACGTGAAGCCTTATACCTAATTTCATTAAGGTCGCAAGTGTTTCACGCGATTTATCGGATTGACAACCAGGACGAACACCCTGTTTTGTATGGGAGGTACTAGAATGGGCGTGACAATCTCGCCCATTTCCTCCAGTTAGGTAGGCATTTACAGATCATTAATCGGTGTGTGAGTTGAAGCTAATCACATCTACCAGAAGACATGTTTGAAAGAAATATGATTTTGTGGTAAATGTGTCGATTTGTATGGGAGGTACCAGAAGGGGTGTGGCCAAAACGCCCATTTTCAATTCCAAACTCAGTATTGACAAATAATAGTCACTGCCAAAATTTCGCGGTGAACGATATATGTAGATTTACGGCAGTTATCGTGTTGACCAGCCAGCCAGCCAGCCTGAGAGACAGGCAGACAGACGGACATGGCTCAAACATCTTAAAAAGTCCTAAAACGAATTTCATCCAAAGATACTAAGGGTCTAATATGCTCCTTCTAGGTGTTAAATTTTTTTACGTATTAAATGATATATACCCTCATCCCTATGGGTGAGGGTATAAAAAGTTGAAGAGGATGACATGGGCGAAGTATAGGTCAACAGGATGGAGCTACGTGTCACACAGCTGATGTCTTTTGCGCTTTTGCGCACTGTATTCGAAACAGCATAATGAGCCGAAACTCGGAAGTCTATTGGCTGCCTCGCAGCTGCGATTTGAACCCGTTTGTTAGACTATTATCTCTGGAGCGCCGTGAAAGATAAGAGTGTCGCAAACAATCCCCAGTTCACTGAACCCTTAAAACACGAAATGGAGGCCCAAAGAGTGGATAATGTACTGAAAAATTGTGTTGGTCGAATGAGGTAGATTCTAGATTAGTATTTTGTTAAAGCGAATTTAAATTCCAAATTATACTTGGCCCACACTTTAGTTTCCCATCACATACCATGAAGGCATAGGCTTACACACTGTGATTGCGACCTGCAGTTTTACACCGGTTCCGAGCGGTATTTTGACAACTAATTTCATGGCTATAAGCCCGGTAGTCGATCTGAAAATTCAAAACGATTGAATTAAAAATAAGCGACGTTTACAAAAGGCATAGTTTACCATTTTGTCATAAAAATCGAAACCGGTTATTAATCGGCTTATACACCTCGGTTTAACCGAAAACCGGTTTCGCTAAAATTGGAATATTCGAAGAAACCGCAAACCGACATTTTTGAAAACCCGGTTTTTTGAATACATTAATCACAACCGAATCAATTATGAAACGAGGTTGCTTCAACCGAACTTCAGTTGTGGGGGCTAAATTCAGCCGCGACAACCTAAATTAGTTTGTGCAAACCGCAATTCGGTGGCAACAACCGAATTTACTGTTGATACAAACTCCTTCCTCTGAGTTTCTTAACATTTTGTTTGTTATCAATTAAGGAATTTTTTTTGGTTGCACTTTATTTCATCAAAATAAAAAATAAAAATAAATGGTTTCCCATTACATCCCATGAAGGGACTGGGGAGAACTTCTCACAATCACTGAGCTGTGCGCTTTCCAGTTTTCACTCACTGATTGGGACCTACAGTTTTACACCGATTCCGAACGGTAATTTGAGAAGCTTTTTCATGGCTAGATACTCGATAGTGTCGCCGTCACTATGCGAGGTGACCGCCGCCGAAAGAAATTTTAAGGTGGTCAGAGCCGGGTTCGAACCCAGGATCTCATGTACAAGAGCCGCGCACACTAACCATTGCACCACCGACGGCCACTTCATCAAAATACTCAACAATTTTCTTTAACTTAAAAAACCGTTTAAAAACCGAGTATAATAGAGAATATTTTTAAAAACAATAATATAATTTTTAATATATAAAGTTTTCCACGATCTTTTAATAATTTTTTTTTTTTTTTAATCTGAATATATAAATTGCTATCATCATAATTATTGAAGGTAGAAAAGGAGTTTTAACTAAAGAAGAGCAACAACAATTTAATGTACAATACAAAATAAAATACTACATGAATTTCCTCCAGAAAAACGTATAGTTTCGGTTCAGCCTAATTTAGATAGGTCATAAAATGTATGTATTGAAACATTTTTGCATGTTTTTATATGCATGTAGGAGTATATTTTTGACATTGTAAATCATAAAAAGATGAATGTGAATATATGTATGTATATCAACGGATATATCCCAGAGCGTATGTGCTTGTTGCCGTGTGTTATGCATCAGGAATGAAATTCTGACAATTTTTGACACAATTTTGAAGTACGGAAACCATATTATTGAAGGCTGACTCTAATTCGCTTTTCTGTAAATTTTTTGCTTTTCAAATATTCTATAACGTAAACGTTGGTGAGGCTATGGGTTGTGTGCACGATTTTTTTACATAAGATCTCGGGTTGAACTCCCATACTGACAATATCTTTCGGTGACGGTCACCTTACCTTAGTAATTAACCAAGAAAAAGCATATGAAAGCAAAAATCTCGATGTAAATGTGTCTAAAAATATAAATAATATGTAATTTCTGTGATTATTTGGATTTTAATAACAGAATTTCTTAAACACACGCGCGGAACTACACTGAACGGAAAAGCTTCGTCACAAGAATGAAAATGTTCGCGCCCCCACCAACTTTTTTCATCGAAAGTTAGCTAACTTACAGTTTTGTTCCCGCTACGAAGATTTGTTCATCAATGCTGTGGTTGTTGCGGAAATGAATTTATGACATTGCAGCAACATCTGCAATGAATTTGTTTCATTGCTTTGTTGTACGTGACCCACCACTCAAGCTGACCATTTTGCCCAGCTGAGCTCTGTTTTAAATTCGCTCATTTTCTCTCTTCATTCCATTTCTCTCTTGATCTTCATAAAAATCTGTTTAGTAGCTCATTCGTTGCAGCAATGAAATTGTTTTGAAAGCTATAAATGTTGGCAAACAGCCAAAACAAATAATACTAATAAACTATGGGAAGAGTAATATATAAAACAAATAACAATACGATAAATCTCATACACTTACTTTTATTTCTTCGTCCCTTACTCACCAACTTTTAAATTAAATATAATTGTTGCAGGAACGAAATATTAATTGTTACAGCAACGAAACGACAAATTGTCAAAGAAATCATGTATGAAATTTGTTGATGCGGCAACAACCAAATTGTCGTATGTATGAAATTGTTCAGCTTCTCAAAATACCATTCGGAACCGGTGTAAAACTATAGGTACCAATCAGCGAGTATAAAACTAGAAAGCGCACAGCTCACTGGTTGTGCAAGCTCTCCCCAATTCCATCATGGGATGTAATGGGAAACCATTTATTGTGTTCTTTAATCTATGATAAACAAATCCACCCACAACGAGCAACTATCTGGTGCGGAGTTTGGTCAGGCGGCGTGATTGAGCCACAATTGCAGTGACTGTGAACGGCATTCGTGACAGGAACATGATAATGGATTTCTTGTGGCCTCAACCATTTGGGCCGCCAACAATTTGGGGTCGGCTTTGAACGCTTTTTTAGCCTTAGTGGCAGGTTGCGAATATACATACAAACATTTGGCTAATTGGAAGACCCCAATTATAATTATGGTTAAATGGAAATTGCAAATATATAATTTTTGGTGAAGACCAACCAAATATGCACAAATAAAAAAAAAAAAAATAAATGGTTTCCCATTACATCCCATGAAGGGACCGGGGAGAACTTCTCACAAACACTGAGCTGTGCGCTTTCCAGCTTTCACTCAATGATTGGGACCTACAGTTTTACACCGATTCCGAACCGTATTTTGAGAAGCTTTTTCATGGCTATATACTCGATAGTGTCGCCGTCACTATGCGAGGTGACCGCCGCCGAAAGAAATTTTAAGGTGGTCAGAGCAGGGTTCGAACCCAGGGTCTCATGTACAAGAGCCGCGCACACTAACCATTGCACCACCGACGGCCACAAATATTACAATATTTTCCGGCAAACATATTGTAACGACTAAGTAAAAGGTTTTACTTAATTAACATTTATTTAATCGTAACACTGCCCCTCACTTAAGCCTGTTCTTCCCGAGCAGGCTCAACTCCGCGTTTTCCATACAGGTCTAGTCTTTCCGCATGACCTTAATTTTAGAACCTGTACTTTGGCTTTTCTGGATTCTATAAACCACGTCATTTTGCAGTTTTGGAAATAAACCTTTCTTGCGCTGTGGGTTGAACAGTAAAATAAGCTGATCTTATATAAGGATTTCATCTCATTACTGACCATCTTTATTTTGTTGTCATTAAGATCCTCCGCATCCTGGCAATTGCTATCGCTGTTCACAGGGCCAGATGCCGGTTAAATACCGAACTCCAAATCTCCATGCTGCAGCTTCAGCTCAGTTCAAAAAATTACTCTAGCGGGTTTTCGAGAGATGGAGTCATGGGTGGATGACCTGTATGCCAAAAGGAACTTTGGTATGTGTTCTCTCGCTCTTTCATCGGTTGAATATTTTAATCATGTCATCAGTCTGAGGATGCAATGGTGTCCTTGTTTTTCGAATTTCATATGACTCTCACATTTCCTTTAAGATGATGTATTGAAAATTTCTATTCTGGTCTTAATGAAGTTCTAAGGGGACACCAAAATGGCATATGCAGTTATCTACCAACACTTTAATTATAGTTTTTGCATCCTGATTTGGAATAGGGTATACTTCAGGCCATTTACTGAAGTAATCCATAACCACTAAGACGTAATGGTTTCCTGAGCTACTGACTGGAAATGGACCAGCCACATCCATAGCTATGCGCTCAAAGAGGCACAATAGTTGTATTGGTGAATCTGGTCACGACTTGTTCGCGTTGGCCCCATAGCTGTCATGCATTGGGTGCAATTTGTTATCTACTCGGCTAACGCTTTTTGACAACCCACACAGGAGAAGCGCTGCTTTATCTTTTCTATGGATTTGGTTATACCTAGATGTCCACCACTCGGAACGTTATAAAATTCCGACATTACCTCTTTTTCCTTAGAGCAAGGTACCACATGGGACGCTCTGTGGAGGTGGAATGTTTCTGATAGTCATTCACTTCGGAGTGGCCAGAAATGATTCCTTCATTGGGCAGTCCAAGCAGCTCACTACTTCCACGCAGTATGTCCTGGGCAATGGCTTTATCGGAAGCCTCCGTTAGCAGGTGAGAAGGCGAAACAAATGAGCAGCCTGATTGGTTATGCGATCACTGATATATTTCAGATTTATTAGGTGACTAATGTCACTGAAGCTCATCAGACTAACGGGAATATTATTTTGTGCTTAGACGGCGGATGAGCCAAACATATGGGTCAACGGCACATAGAAACCTAAAGAAGAAACTGCAGGTTCGACATATTGCATCCTGATTAGCGTCTGATCCATAATTTGGCGGCTGCAATAAAATATCCTGGCGGTATGTAAAATGAAAAAACCGTTGGACTGGGTTGGCCTTCCGCCACCGTTCATAATGGCAGTGAAAATACGAAAACGAAACAGAAAACATAAACAACTCCTATTTATTGACGACCCGTTATAAGGACCACGATTTACGGATATGCACCTGAAATGTAAGAACTCTATATAGATCCGGTGCAAGTATCCAATTGGCAGATGTCCTCGAAAGTTATAAGGCATGAAAAAAACATGAATTTGGTTGCGCTGGCAAAAGGTTGGTTGGTAGTTGGCAAAAGACTGCGACATCTAGTCTCTAGGTTAAATCCTGTGAGTGAACGTATAGCCAAAGTCCGCATAAAAGCGAAATATTTTAATATTTCTCTAATTTGTGTGCATGCCTCGACAGAAGAGAAATATGATGATGCCAAAGACATATTCTATGAGCGCCTAGAGGAAACGTATAACCACTGCCCTGGCCATGGCATTAAGATTGTGTTAGGAGATTTTAATGCTAAAGTAGGCAGGGAGAGTGTGTTCCATCCAACTGTTGGCAAATTTCAGTCTACATGCGGACAGTTCCAACAGCGGTACGAGACTGATTGACTTTTCCGTGACAAAGGTCATGGTCATTAGTGGCACAAGATTCCAGCATAAAGACATCCACAAGGCTACTTGGGTATCCCCTGATCAAAGAACGTAGAACCATATGGATGGCGTGGTAATTGATGGAAGGCACTCATCCAGTGTAATCGACGTGCGAGTGATCTGATCACTACCTGGTAGCAGCAAAAGTTGAGAAGAGCGAAAATCGTACGAAACCAGATGAAAAGAATGCTAGACATCGGAAAGCTGCAATTACCTGAGGTAACCACAGCCTACTCAAGGAACCTCTCGCAACTTTTGGCACAGAACCCAACACCTTCCAATGACGATCGTGAAACGAAGTGGAAGCCCATTTCCGACTCTATAAAAACTGCCACAACAACCGTATTTGGATTTGGAAAACCGCATTCAAATAAACCATGGTATGAGCTTCTCAAAATACCGTTCGGAATCGGTATAAAACTGTAGGTCCCAATCAGTGAGTGAAAACTGGAAAGCGCACAGCTCAGTGATTGTGAGAAGTTCTCCCCGGTCCCTTCATGGGATGTAATGGGAAACCATTTATTTATTTATTTACGATCAAGAGTATCGCATAGCATCTGATTAAAAGAATGCTGCACGTATGGCAATGCTTCAGTCAATTGCGACGCGAGCTGCGACTGAGCGGAATAGGTAGAAAAGAAAGCGTCTCTTTAGGCGTAAGAAACTGCAGTGGAGAAAGCCCGAGAGTGAGAAAATTGAGTCATACAGAAGGAAGAATGAAGCCCGAAAATTCTACCAAAAAGTCAAAAACGAAAATAATTGACATGGTTCATGGCCCCCCTTCTGTAAAGACAAGGACGGAAATCTCATGTGCAGAGTATGTTGGGAATATCGAGAGATCATTTCTCTGCGCTACTAGTACCTGAGATATCCAATGACGAGACAATCGATCAAAATTTGGACGAAGACGACGATTGCCGATTGGTCAGAACAGCTATTGCCCGGCTTAAGAACAACAAAGCCGCAGCAGCCGATAGATTACCGGCGGAGCTGTTTAAGGCTGGCGGCGATGAGCTGATAAGGTGCATGCATCAGCTCATTAGCAAAATTTGGTTAGATGAGTGCATGCCCGGCGATTGGAGACTCAGTGTACTGTGTTCCACATTTGAAAAAGGTGACCCAAGTCTCTGTGCCAACTGCCGTAGAACAAGCCTTTGTTTATCCATAGCATATAAGGTTCTATCAAGTATAATGTGCGAAAGACTAAAACCAATTATCTCTAAACTGATTAGACCATACCAGTGTGGCTTTAGGCCTGGAAAATTGCCAACTGACCAGATTTTCACGCAACGCCAAATTCTGGAGAAGACCTACGAAAAACAAATCGACACCTATCACCTATTTTTCGATTATTAGGCGGCCTTCGATAGCCCGATCCGGGAGAAACTCTACGAAGCAATGTCTGAGCTTGGTATTCCCGCAAAATGCATACGCCTTTGCAGGATGACCTTTCGAAACTAAGCGAGGTCTCGGTCGAGGTTTAACATGTAAATGGAGATCATTATGAGAAAAGCTGCAGTCATCATGAATAAGACCATCAGCAGCAAAAGTCACATGCTGCTTACGTATGCTGATGATCTAGATATCGTGGGGCTCAAATAAGAAATCGCTAAAACTCACATATGTATGTATGTCCGACTTATAGCCATTTTTTATTTCAGCTTTTTTCATATTTTGAACAAAATATCTTCCATACGATGGACCACTTTATAAAAAATCCTTAGAAACTCGTAACAATTAGTTTTGTTTTCGATTGGACGCTCCGTTTCCGAGATATTGGCATAGGGGCGTTTTAGCGATTTTTGATTTCAGAAATTTTAGTTTTAGTGATTGTTTAAAAATAAAAGTGATGCCATATTGAACACATCCACAGATGAAAGCCTCCTATGGAAGTAAAAATTTGTTATTTTTTGCGATTGGACGCACCGTTTCCGAGATATAGCCATTTTTTTATTTTAGCGATTTTTTTTGTTTTGTCGATTTTTTGAAAAAAAAAATTATTTCATGCGAATTGGAACACTTTGTGAGAAACCCTTAGGAACCCGTAAACAATTTTTATATTTTCGATTGGACGCTTCGTTTTCCAGATACAGACACTTATTCAAAATTTTTTCATATTTTCGACCAAAAATGGGGATGGGTTACCCTTGGTATCATATGTATGTTTAAGTTAATTTGTTTCATCCACAATAATATTTCCTCCAGCCAAGTGCCCATAATTGTTTGCATGTGGTTGTGAAGGCGTCAATAGTGGCGTCATATTCAACGATTATGTTTAAAAGTTTCACTTCACCTCAATTTATGATAATATGTGTTCTTCGCTGACTGATATCTACACTCAGAGAACTAATTGTTTGAAAAGAGGTTGTAGCAACCGCAAATTCGGCTATTAACCGAATTGAGGTTGTCACAACCGAATTGAGGTTGTTACGACCGAATTTAGTCCCCACAACCGAAATTCGGTTGTAGCAATCTCGTTTCATAATAGATTCGGTTGTGACAACTGAATCTTCAATTATATTCGTTCAGTCAACTAAATTTTCTAAAATTTCGTTTGGAACAACCGAATTTGAAATTAATTCGGATGCAACAACAGAAATTGGTACCAAATTCGGTGGGAGTAACCGAATTTCGCTTCAATTCGGTTGTAGTAACAGAATTTGACACCCATTCGGTTGTAACTGTGGAATTTGGTAGCAATTCGGTCACAATAATCGAATCTAGACTTAATTCGGTTGCAACGACCGAATTTGGCGTCAATTCGGTTGCTGTAAACGAATTTCTCGTGAATTCAGTAGGTATAACCGAATTCATTTTCAATTCGGTTGCCACAACATAATGCTATGTAGTTAAAATCTGACGTTTAAAATTCTATAATCAAATATTATTTTAAAAAGAATTAAAGAATGTCAAGATTTTGTTTGTGGTTATTAAGAAAGGTAAGTAAAATGTGTTTTGTATTAAAACATCTTAGTTTGCAGATATTTTTAAGCAGATATCAACAGTTTTGAAGGTTTTCAAATTATGCTGCAATCGCCTGGACGCGTTAGGACGTAGATTAAGCGATGCAACATGTCAGAATTAGTGCGGTATCACATGATGGCCGAGACTTCAGTAAGGGTCGAAAGAGGCATGTAAATTTATAAATTTATATATAAATTTATTACTCTTTAGTTTACCCCATATATATGACTTTATTTTCTCGCTATTTAAGTCGTTTATAAAAGTACAGGAATATAAATCATCACTTAATAATAAAAAACCTTTAATACGTAATTCATTTGTGACACTATTCGGTTGTAACAACCTCTAATTCGGTTGTAAAAACCTCTAATTCGGCAGTGACAACCTTTAATGAGGTTGTGACAACCTCTAATGCGGTTGTGTCAACCTCCAATGAGGTTGTCTCAACCTCCAATAACGTTGTGTCAACCTCTAATGAGGTTGTGTCAACCTCTAATGAGGTTGTGTCAACCTCTAATGAGGTTGTGTCAACCTCTAATGAGGTTGTGTCAACCTCTAATGAGGTTGTGCCAACCTCTAATGAGGTTGTGTCAACCTCTAATGAGGTTGTCTCAACCTCTAATGAGGTTGTCTCAACCTCTAATGAGGTTGTGTCAACCTTTAATGAGGTTGTGTCAACTTCTAATGAGGTTGTGACAACCTCTAAATTCGGTTACGGCTAATTCGGCTGTCTCAACCGAATTTTTCTGTGAGTGTATACACTTTATTGTTCTTCCACAACTTTGTTTATCACTTTCTGTTTAAAATAGTAATAGTCTTTCTGTAAAGTCCTCGTGTAACATTCCAATATAACGGGTCCGCCATCTAACGTTTTTTTTTTTCAACTAGTGCTTATTTCGTGAATGGTAATACTTAGCTCTTGTCTGATTTGACAGATAATTAGTTTTATCCTTCCGCTGAATGAATATGGTTGTGCTTGAACAACGCTGGGAAATATGGGAAAAATGGGCCTGCGATCGACTTACAGAAGATGCCGATTTTGCCAAAAAAAAATCATCTTTTCAGATGAAGCTCATTTTGATCTTGGCGGGGATGTAAACAAGCAAAATTGTCGCATTTGGGGCACAGAAAACCCGCATGCATACATTGAAAAGTCGATGCACCCAAAACGAGTCACTGTTTGGTGCGGATTTTGGTCCAGAGGCATAATTGGGCCATTTTTCTTCGAAAATGAGCAAGGAGTGGCCGTTACAGTCAATGGCGATCGTTATCGGGCTATGTTGAACGAATTTTTGTTCACAAAAATTGAAGAGGAGGATATTGGCAACATTTGGGTTCACCAGGACTGCGCTACGTGCCACACAGCCGAAGCTACACTCGATGTTTTGCGCCCTGTTTTTGAAGATCGCATTATCAGCGACAGAGCTGATGTCGTTTGGCCAACTCGGAGCTGCGATTTGACACCGTTGGACTATTATTTGTGGGATGCCCTCAAAGATAAGTGTTACGCCGACAAGTCAGAGACAATTGACGCTTTAAAGGACAATATTCGTGAAGCCATTGGTGAAATACAGCTGCACACAATCGATAATGTGCTTAAAAATTGGACCGATCGTGTAGGCTAGTGCATGGCCAGCCGAGGCAGCCATTTGAATGAAATTATTTTCCATTATTAACCGGAAGGATTGTACTTTAAAATAAAAAAAGAAATTTGAGAAAATATTCAGTGGTTTTTTTTTCTAAAAAAAAAGTTATTTGGTTTCTCTTTAACAACAAAGCCTGTTGTGAAAAATCGAATGCATAAATTTGTAACAAGTGTTTTTGTAAGAGAAACTAAATTATGATTACAGTAACTAATATTTGAAAACGAATTCTAATATTGTACTTTTTATTAGTTGCATCTTCCATTTTGAGATGAATGAGGTTTTTGAAATACCGATGCCGATTTTTAATCTATCAATAACATCGACAAATAATTCTGATGTTTGACATGTACGAACTCTGATCAAAATATAGACCTTAATTGATTTCCAACTAATCTTTTCCCTGTGTGTGGAGGGATCAGGTTGACGAATCCCTGCGTACACTTGGAGTGATAAAGCAAAAGATGGAACTGGTTGGCGAAATATATTATCTTCATTTGAAAGGTCCCTGAACCCCCGGGGTTTTCGGGTAAGTGAATAAGGTACCACTATTAGGTTTTTCACTAGTTTACCATCATCAATTTCGCATAATCGGTATAGGCCAACCATTCAATAATTGTAGACTGCTCCACTGAACCCAATATGCTTTCATCAGCGCACTCTCTGAGGCGGTTGGTCTTTTATCTTCTTCTTTTGCGGAAATGATTTTTGCGAGTGTAGATAGGGTCGCTTCTTTGTGCTGTCGCTTCTTTGTGTGCTTCTTTGTCTTCGTTGGATTCCAGTCGGTGCAATCGGCCGTCAATGATGTTTTCTTTCGGGAATAAAAAAGCGCTAAAAAGGACAATTTGTAACAATATGCATAATAATAAAAAAAAGACGCTAATCGAAATATTGAGAATATCTAATAAATCTAGGAAAACCGTCAAATCCGCTTCAGCATTGGCATTAGAAATAACCTAATGCTGACAAGTAAATAGGACGGTCTTAAATTCACTCCGGCTCAGTTATTTAAAGGCACTAAAAATTCCATATTCAGCCGCCTGTATCTTTGCAATTTGTGACCGATTGCAGAATTTTAAAATGGAAATGGAAGCTAGACATCTTGAGATATAAAAAAATCATGACAATAGTGGTTTTTTTTAACTAAAGAACTTTTTTTGAGCAATTTATAAAAAAAGTCCAAAAATGTGGTATTTTTTTTGGTTAATTTCCTACTAATTCCGAGTTGGTGCTAAAATGTCCCAGAAAACTGCATTTTAAGGGGTTGGTGTGTATTGAAAAAATATTCTATGTTAAATGTGAACAAAAGAAAGCTGTAGATATAATATCTATAAATAACAAATAAGAGAAAGTGTTGTAATTTATTCACATTGCTCTAATTAGACGCGCCATACCTTACCAGGTGGACTTTGGCTGATAAGATTCGTCGGCCTGCAATAAAAACCTATAAAGAAGCAAAATCAAAACCCGTCTACCAGAGTCCTTTATCAGCACCGGAATTCTTTAACTTTTTAACGATAAAAATCGGTAGTTAAATTGTCAAAATTCATACATTTTCAATATAAAATTTCCGCATTTTTTCAATTTAACTACCGATTTTTATCGTTAAAAAGTTACAGAATTCCGGCGCAGAACCTAGTTGTTTTCGTGAAAATTTCATTTGTTCCACAGTGTAATTTATTTATTTATTTATTTATTTCATCAGCTAAAAAACAGCCGGGATATAAAATAAAGTTTAAAATCTTTTAAACAATTACTTAACAATTAACTTTAAAAAAAAATTTTTTTACTTAAAAAAACAATTCTAACAAATATAAAAAAAAAACAATAACAAGAAAATTGGAAAAATGCATAAAACACAGTCAAAAATATTTAAATGAGTGGAAATGATAATAAATTACATAATTATTAAGTCAAAGATTTCTTAATAATACTAACAAATAGAAGAAAAACCAATAACAAGAAAATTGGAGGAAAAAAAATGTATTAAACACAGACGAAATTATTTGAACGTAGCAACAGGATTAGCGTGACTACAGGCACCAGGAACATCAGGAACACAGGAACACTGGAACACAGGAACAACAGGAATGCAGGAACATCAGCAGCAGGAATTATATAAACACGAAAATTTCAAAAGAAGCAAGAACAGATGAGACAGGAACAGATGAAGCAGGAACAGATGAAGCAGGAACAGATGAAGCAGGAACAGATGAGGAAGGACAAAAAAAGCAGGAATTGGTGAAGCAGGAACAGATGAAGCAGGAACAGATGGAGTAGGAATAGATATAGTAGGAACAAATAAAGCAGGAACTGTTGAAGCAGGAACTGTTGAAGCAGGAACTGTTGACTGTTGAGGCAGGAACTGTTGAAGCGGGAACTTTAAGGACGGAAAAGAAAAGAAAAACAGGAACCATTGATAAGTTGAAGGCGAATGAGCAGGAACGATGAAGACCGGAACAGATGAAACATGTGCAGGGAGCGAGCAGGAACTTTGATGACAGGAAAAAGAAAACAGGAACTTTTAAGAAGTGGAAGAACAGGAACAATGAAGACAGGAACAGAGAACACATATGTAATTGATGAACAGGAACTTTAATGATGGGATAACAAAACAGGAGCCATTGAAAAGTTGAAGAAGGCGAAAAAACGGGAACGATGAAGACAGCAACAGATGAAACATGTGGAGGAATTAAGCAGGAACTTTAATGTCAGGATGGAAAACAGGAATCATTGAGAAATTGAAGAAGACGGATGAACAGGAAGAATAAAAACAGGAACGAATAAAACATATGCAGAGGATGAGCAGGAACTTTGATGACTTGATGGGACAAAAGGAACATTGAGAAGTTGAAGAAATCGAATCGGATCGAGGAAAACAGGAACAGGTTAAATATATTAAATATGTGCAGGGGAGAGCAGGAAAGTATCGATGATGACAGGAACATGTGTTGCCTAGAAGCATCAACTCTGATGAAATTGGCGTGAACAGGACCAAATATCCTTTGGACTAAATGTCCTTTGGTTTCGAAACACGATCCGGCAATTCTCAGTTTAGTGTACATTATTACTAAGTATTTTACGTTTTATTTCTTCAACAGAGACAGAAATTGAAAACAAATGGTAAAACTCATTAAAATGTTTACAAAGACTATAAAGAGGATTAAAAGCCTCATAATTAAGTTTAACTGCAGGTAAATTTAACGGAACAAAATATCTTGAAGCACGAATAGGAACATTAAAGTATATATTAGATATCAGATGTGATGAATTAATTTCTCCGTTTATTAATTTTGTCATAAAGCATATCCCTAACATGATTCTCCCATGTTCAAGAGTAGGCAAATCAATTAAAGCAAGTCGATTAATATAAGGAGGTAAAACAGTATCAAATTGCCAGCCAAGATTTCTCAAGGCGAAGAGCAAAAACTGTTTCTGTACTGATTCAATTCTGTCAATGTGGCACCTATAATTAGGTGACCATACTAACGACCCATATTCAAGTATTGGCCTAACAAGGCTAGTATATAATCGTTTAGTAATAAACCCTATTGTCAGCATAAGTATGTATTTTGTAGTTTGCAGTGATACATATTGTAATTATGTGAAAAATACTCGTATTTTTTTTAAGCGTATGGGATTGCAGCGATTTTGTCGGTTGATGTTCGTATGATTTACAATAATGTTGCATCAAAAATGGATTTTATACTTATAGTGATTAGTGATTGGATTAGTTATTAGTGATTGGATCAATGTCGAAATGATCAATTTTCATTACAATATTCCGATTTGAAAATATGTGGACTTCTCTGAAAATCGGATCACAATATTTATTCTTGTTCACGAGTTTTTGGTGCATGTCGGGCGTGAAATTTGGAATAAAAGGGCATGTCCTACCGATGCAGCGCGGGAAGAAGAAGAGTTACAGAAACCATTTTCTTAAAGTCCAATAATTTCTGACTGAGTTAAGATATTTCGACGGGTCAATAAAATAATAAAACCAATTCCGAAGAAAGAGAAAAGGTGGTGTTAACTCGGATAGAAAACCAAGTTGAGGTTTTATACTGCACATGAGTGTAGTTTCTAATACAATTTAGTACAATATTCTGCTACAAACAACAACAAATGACTCATCCTTGACGCGTGAGTTTGTACTGTTGTATCGTATTATCTATATTTATCTGGCGCAAGTTGGGGGCAGATTGTAAAATAATCACTTTTTGTATTTTCTGACATAATTGGGATTTGTACTTGACAACATATGTCGTCCTGTCGCTGTAACAACGCACACGACGACATACGACGACAACTGGTATTCAAAGAAATCGACTTACAAAAATATGAAATGACAGAGAAACCAACTAAACTCGTGGCAATAATGATAATACTAGTCAGCCTGACGTGGCACTGCTGGCACGCCGTCATATGTTGAATGGTAAAAAAAAGGATAATCGATAATTCTTAAAATAATACACAGCAAGGAGCTTTCTTTTGTGTCCTTTCTGCTCTTGCTCCAAACGTATGTCGCTATAAGAAAGGATACACTTAAATGGTATATATGTATATTAGGGCGGCTTAATTTTTTTTTGATGAAGCGTATAGCAAAAACGTAATCTATAGATGATTTTGAGAAATTTTGCTCAAGAGACCATAGCTCTAAGTCGGATTTGGAGCACCCCAAATTTTCAAAATAGATATTTTCCCATATATACATAGAATAATTTAATTAAATTCGTCATAAAATCGGATAGAATTATAGTAGATTTCCCAATGTGGGCTTGTTTGAAAGGTATTTTTATCACCTTTCAGAATCTGTATTGATACCAATATTTTTAGTAGAGATATTAGGAATTTTTTGTCGAAAAATAGCCTAAAATGAACTTCTAACTAACAAATTCTGAATTTTCTTCGATTTTTTTCGAGATTTTTCTTTTGGTTTGCAGATTATGAAAGTTCAGATAATTTCCAAAAACTTTTATTACGATAAATTTTTTTGTTTTCGAACTCCTTTTTGTAGGAAAATCGATCTGAAAAAATTAACATCAACAAAAAACACTATTAACACTAATATCTTTTTGAAAATTTGGGGGGCTCCAAATCCGACTTAGAGCTATGGTCTTCTGAGCAAAATTTCTCAGTTTTTGCTATACGCTTCATCAAAAAAAAAAATCGTTCCATACAATTTGACCCGCCCTAATGTATATGTATATTTGTATGTATTAATAATGAATGGCCAAATGTAAATACATACATATGTACATCTAAAATATATAAATACATACATCCATATATTTATATTTGTAGATGCTTTGATTATTTAGTGATTTTAGTAGTGGTTGTGTTGTTACCTAAGCAAAAGGTTATTCATTATTTCCAATGTTGTCCTGCATGGTGGGAGAATAACGTGTCTCACATTGCGGCTGAGGCGGCGATTTGTATAAATTGTTCGAGTTACACCAATTTTTTAGTAGATTTAGCACGAAGGACAATAAAATAAGATAAGGTACTTTTTTTTAAAGTAAAGAAAAATTGTTTTCAATATGTTGAAGAAATAAGGAAGGGTTTTATTAAAGTATTTAAGTTCAAACAATTTCTCATTCTCCAAACCTACCTACAATTTGAGAATATTTCGCAACAATTTAACATTTCATGCTGAGACACCCTTTACCAAGACGAATTTGTAGAACAAATGTTCTACGAAAATGTTATATTTTCAAAAATTAAAATGTTCGAGAGTTTGGTCGTTTTTTCAAATGGATGTTATGGTTTCTGGTTCCGTCGCAATTCTCGAATATAACAGTAACTTCTCGCAGATTTCGCCCACACAGAAAAAAAATAAATGAGATAGCAACCGAACCTCAGTTGCGTTGTCAACTGACAAGGCCACTGGAATAAAAAATTTGTATTATGTATTGCGACTTTGGCCAGTTGCCGCAGGTAAGTGTTTCCCATCGATAACAGAGTTTTGACACTTCGCCAACTGTTAATAATGTAAACAAACAATAAATCTAAAATGTGTGAGAAATAAAAGTGTCTTTAGGAAGAGAAGAAAAAACTTTTTAATAATAATGGTTAGTTCAGTGGAATTATTTTTTGACGAGGAAGACAAAGTACAAAATGTGGCATCTATTAGAAGACACTTAAGAGACAAGTATAATCTTTTAGTATTGCCGGCTACACTGGGTGAATGTTATTGCTGAGAATAATTGTTAACAAACAATTCCGTGTTAGGTCAAGGCATATTTTCGCTTTCCAAAAGAAGAAATAGTTTATTTAGTGGATACTTTGGACATCATCGGGCGACAGCAATATCTCCGCTCTTAAAAGTTTGTGCAGGTTTTTTGGGGAGGGAAGTTTCCAAAAGTCCCATGGCAACGATTTCAACCTTGGCATGGCTCAACCTACGTCGTCGATTGTTTTGAAGGAAGTTGTGCATCTAATTGAAACAAAAACAGTTGTAAGATGTGGAGCAGTTCAAAAATGACGGAGGAAGGAGAGAACCAAAATAAATACCGGTTTTACGAAGTTTCCTGGTGTTGTCGGATGTATAGATGGGACATACGTACGTAACATTGGAGCGAATGAAGAATTTCGCCATTTATACATAAATAGGAAAGGCTAGTTTAGGTTGAATCTTTTGCTGGTAAGTTATAATAAAGGGTTTTTCAATAAGAGCGCTACAAAAGTTTTTTTTAAATAAACCAAAACCGGTTTTAGATACCAATGAAATTCTTTATTCCTGTGAAAGTACGTTCGATGCCATTATGTATGGAACTCGATTTCTTTTGCATGGCCACCACGGGCACGCTTGCAGAAGTCCAGACGCTGAACCGAATTTTCGACGGTTTTCAAGCATTACGGGTGGATTGCTGTCTGACCAATAACGCATATTTTGCTTATTGACGAAAACAATCAGCCAGAAATGAGCCTCATGGCTGAAGATGATTGAGGCCACTGAAGTTGAAGCCACTGGATCCAACTTTCGGTAGTAAATTTTAATAATTTCGTCTCGTTGTTGGCTCGTATATCTTTCCATGATGAAATGACAAAACTTACTGAAGAGAAATGTCAAAAGAGCGGGAAAAAATATGGCTCGTTTGCTGTCACTATCGATTTACTTTTGTAACGTCTCTGTTGAAAAACCCTTTATGTGTAAGACGTCTGACCTCATGAGGTTGTAAAACAGTCAATAAAAGTAAAGTAAGCGCCCCATAGGTCTGTCCGACAACGAAAATATATTTTTCGTGTTCTTATATTTTTCTTAAATTTGGGTTTTTCATAAGTTTTGAGCTGGCCGAGCTCCGACAATTTTGCCGCTACTCGGATCTATTTTATATGAATAATATTGTATTTATTATGCACAAATTTTTATAAACTACAATTTAACAACAAAAAATTAGGTTTGTTTTAGAACCACAGGTTTTGACTCTTTATCGTTACCCTGAACGTTTTGTTTTGTTTTTTTTTATTATTCATTTTTATTCTTCCATCATTTCTTAATTATATAACATAATTATATATATAAACATTTTCCGGGTTGTATCGGTACGATATTGCATCAGGTAATACTTATGTCTAATTAAATTAACAACTGAGTACTTAACAGTAATAGAGTTTGTTTAAAGGCAAAAGTGGGATAAAACCTTCATTTGATTTAGAGATAGAGAGAAGTCAAACACTATTTGAAAAATATTCCTGTAATATATAAATATAGATTATTTTTAGAAAATAATCAAATAAATACAGGCATTTTCAGTTTGTTGAATTTTGGAGATACATATGTACGATTATGTTAATTCTAAGCAATCTCTTATTATATCATAAGAAGAGTTTATAATTTTATTAAAATAATTAAAATTTTGTTTATGTAAAAACAAAACATGAAACAGCCGCGGTAGGATTCGAACTCACATCCACTGGAAGATCGTTTCGATGTTTGTGATACAGCGTCTTTTCAGGCAACGTCTAGCCCGTTACGCCACCGACTGCCTGTACATACTTATCTCTAACTGAAGTTATGTGGTTGTTCGTATCGTATTTACTTCGTTAAATATTGGGGTGTTTCTTATGAATTTTTTTGTTGGTACAATTTATCGATTTTCATTTCGATATTTGAGTAATTTGTCAGTATATCAATGAAAAATGTAATTGAGTGCTGAGATTTTTCACGTACCAATTTTTTTGTTAAAATTTTACAGTCGTCTTTTTTTTCTGTGTAGAATGGATGAACAAGAAAGGGTTTTCGAAACCGAACTCGAAGGAAGACGAAAAATAGGAAGACCAAGACTTCGCTGGAGGGATCAGGTTGACGAATCCCTGCGTACACATGGTACTGCCAACTGGAGAGATAAGGCAAAAGATCGAACTGGTTGGCGAAATATTATATGTTCGTTTTGTAAGGTCCCTGACACCTCGGGGTTGTTCGTGACCGCATAAAGTAAGTAAGTAAGTAAAGCCACATTGGTATGTTCCAATCAGGTCAGCGATAATTGGTTTTTGTCTTTCGCACATTGTACTTTATAGAACCTTAGCACATCTGCGATGAGATTTCCGTCCTTGTCTTTACAGTAGGGGGGCCCTGAACCATGTACATTAGTTCCGTTTTTGACTTTTTTGTAGAATTTTCGGGCTTCGTTCCTCCTTCTCTATGTCTAAATTTGCTCACTCTCGCGCTTTCTCCACTGCCGCTTCTTACGCCTAAAGAGACGGGTTACCTCCTTCCTTTTCTCCCTATACCACTCAGTCGCCCTCAGCGTTGCAATTGACTGAAGCATTGCCATACTTGCAGCGTTCTTTTCATAATTTATAATGCGACACTATTAATTGTCCCATGGTTTGTTGCGAAGCTGTTTTTCAAAACCAAGTACGGTAGTTGCGGCAGTTTTTAAAGAGTCGGAAATGGGTTTCCACTGCGCTTCAAGATCATCATCATGAGGGAGTGGGTTCTTTGCCAAAAGTTTTTACCTACTTCCAGGATAATTATGTTACTGCCGCCCATTCTGGATCAGATGCTGGCCAGAATGTTGTGCGTCGAAACTGGATTTTTGTTTCATTACTTTCGATTCGCCGTTGGCGAGTATTGTTGGCTCATCAGCCTTAAAAGGACAAAAGAATATGTCCGCTAATTCGAAGAGCTTCAGTGACAGGGACACCTATTTCTGTGGTCACAAGTCGTAACAGGCTAACTCGAGTTAGGACACAATTGAGTTATTAGTACCATCGTATTCAGCGTGTCTAATTCTATTTGCTATAAATTTTTCATTTTTCTGTCTATTATAGGAAGGCAATTAACCCTAAAAAACCTAATAGCTTAAGATATTTTTCTAAGACTCTTTTGCAATAACCGCCTAACTCATAATTTTTCAACTTTAATTTCCTACCTTAACTTAAGTGTTCTTTATTGCACATTTTTCAATTTGGCATAACCGCCTAAGTCAATTTAGGATTACAAGAAATATAAACATTATTTTTTCATTATTGCCTAAATCAACTTAAGTCGTTATTCCAAAAAATAAAGAAAACATTTTATGTTCCTAACTTGAGTTAAGCTCTTATTCCGAAATACAATTTCGTTTTTTGACAATCATAAAATAAGTTAAGTTCTTTCTCCAAACTAAAAAACAAAAATTTTGAAAATCTCATGTCAAGTTAAGTTGTTAGTTAATCCAAATTTGAATTTAACAAAAACTGTTGTCTAAATAGACTTTGGTGTTTATATCAAACCTATGAAAATTGGAAATGTTTCAAAAGTGAGTCATTAAGTTGAGTTAGATCACTGCGGACATTTGTACATCTTAAGTGGTGATTGATTTAAAAGTAGTAAATTTCAAAAATTGCTGTGAAAAATGTGTGGAGAATATCTAAGAGAGCACCAAAATTGGTGGAATGGGCTAAGATGCTGGCTGAACGTCCTAAGGACAAAGGTAAATAAATAAAAGTTAGTGTATTGATATGTATTGTTAAACTTTGTTGCAAAATTTAAGTTTCATTTAAGAACGAGTAACGTTACGTAGATATGGTTATCAGTTTTTACGACATGCGTCTACGTACGTCTGTCTATACGCGACTGTCATATCAAATACATAGTTTCCTCAATACAAACAACCTAATACTCTTTTTTATAATTTTACTCTAGTGAGACGTGTTGAAACTGAAACCGGAATCCCGGTCATCAGTGCTTGGAATAAACTTTGATATGGACTTGCCCAAAAGTAAGCGATATTTTGTAGTAGAAATTAACATTAAACTAAATTTATGACGTAAAACTTTAATAACAGAATATTAATTATAATATAGGTTCGCAAACGCTAAAACCACAAAGTAATGAAGCAGGTGATGAATTTTTTCTCGAAAACAGAGCGTTTGACTCAGACGATTCGATAAATGACCCAGATTTTAATTCATCATGTGCATCGACTACCATTCTTTACATAGGGTCATTGATAGCCATAGAGGACAAAAAATGTGATACCCTTTGTACCCATGAAATATTCTTTAGAAATTGGCGGTAACGTTATCCAAGTGTGCAAAAAACATTTTGCATAGTGTTTTGATGAATCTGATAGCTTTATAAAAACAGTCATTCCTAAAAAAAAAATGGCAGCCCCTCAATGCAATTCAAAAATCTTCGAGGAAAGCATACTCCAACCTCTAAGATAGATGTTAAGGTAGTACACGAAGTTATAAACCACATTTCAAGTTTCCCTGCGTATGAGAGTCACTACAGTCGACGCGATACGAGTCAGAAATATTTGCCTTCCAGCCTGAATCTATCATTCATGCACCGCCTTTACAAATTGAGGGTCGAAAATCTAGTAAGCCTATCTAAGTACTGTGAGATATTCAAGACTATGGGCCTTAAATTAAAAGCACCTAACGTAGACATTTGTAGTACTTGCGATACCAACGTTGCAAAATTAAAAATCGCTCAAACGGAGGAAGAAAAATGTGCAATAAAAACGAAACGATGAAAAGGATTCAATGACATCAAACACCATGGAGAGCTTCGCTTTGATTTAGAACAATGTCTACCAACACCTTTCCTTCGAAACTCTATAAGCTCCTATCAAAGACAACTCTGGACCATGCCCTTGAAACCAATATTGCAAAGTGCTTTATGTGGCCCGGCGTGGCGGAAATGAAATTGATTCATGTCTCTACAAATTGTTAAAAATATTGCCAGCGGAAACAACAACTGTAACATTCTATAGTGATTCATATTCAGGACAGAATAAGAACTCTTTTGTTTCTGCAATGTTTCTGTTATTTATTTCAAATGTTGTAATGAAATACAATACAAAACGTCTTTTGATACAAATGACTCCTTTAAAATCTGAAAGGTGGCTCTTTTGCGTAAGCGGGCTTAATGGAATACAAATAATAGCGGATTTACCATGCACATCCCGCGAAAAAAAGGAGATCTTATGGACCTGAAACAGTTTATATACCCACAATTTCATTCATTTTACGACAATTTGTCAACAAGTACAGAACACCCAAATACCCATCCTGAATTAACAGAGTATGACAGCGAAGAAAATATTAAACTAAAAGTCAAATATACTTGTAAAAACTTTTAAAATGTAATAAAATGGATTTATTTAATAAAATATTGCATTTTCTGTTTTTTTTACTTATATTTATATTATATTTTTATTCTCCAGATATAAATGGTATAATTCAGAACATTGAACGAATTCAAAGTAAAAATGTAACCTAAGTCTTTAAGCCGCATTCACAATGCAAGCGACAATTTCGTTTTTCATGCTATTTCGTTCTCACACACAGAATTTCACATAATGGCCTTTCGTTTTTTTTTACAAAAATGTAACTCCAATTTGTCGCTGAAGTTGATCTATTCCTACTCCAGCAACATATTTGTTCGAATAAATAATGTACTGTTAAGCGGTAGATGGCGCTGTACTTCGAATGTCATTTTCAAACTTAAAAACATCAATGAAAATTGTACCCATTTGTGTTAAAAGACGCATTATAAAACGTTATTTTATCTGTAGAATCTTTTAATACCAAATATGTTTAAATACATTAACATTTTTTAATACTCGAAATACAACCCTGGATGTGACATTTGTGACATTTGAATCATGATGCAACTAATAGAGGTTGTGTTTTAAGAACAACTTAAATGATTTGCTTTTTCTTCTGTTCATTACATGAACAATCAAATTCAAATGTATTTGGTTTTTGTAAATTCTGGCTTACTTTTATTCTTGACATAAATTTGTGTTAACTTTGACACGAAAACAACATACATTTTATTGTTGCCTTGATATATTGGCCGTAATACTGGTATCACCTGTTTGAACAAACATCCCGATTCGAAGTAAACTGTTGCTTACATTGTGAACGTCTATTGAAAATGTTGCTTGCATTGTGATTCCGGCTTTATTAATCTTTATGAATTATTATAGAGGAATAACAACCTAACTCAACATGAGAGATCGTATCTGAAAAATTTTGACATAAAATAACAATATATGTCAATTTAAGCGCACTTAACGTTTTTTATTTTATCTGGAATAATAGCCCAACTCAACTTTAACTTTTTGGCTTTCTTTCGTGTCTAAGTGTCTTTTTCGGTAATATCTTTTGAATAGGAGAATAAACAACCATTTTTTTTAACAACTAAGTAAAGAAATTCGTTTCCTTGGAATCTGTAGAAAAGTTTTCCCAAAATAGCCGTCTCCTGATTTTCAGTAAAACTTCCAAACTTTAAACTTCTGTACTGAAAATATTGAAAAACAGACTTAGGCTGTTATAACTTGTGACCACAGATTTAACCTGAGACGCATCAAAACGAAAGGCAAAAAACGACGGTGAAATAGTTTGTTCAATAGTTTTTGCTTTCAGGGAAATTTGCCTATATCCACAATTCCCTTGATGTTATAACTCACCACCAATATTTCACCATCTAGGGGTTTCTACCATCTTTTAATCTGCAAATTTATGTTTTAAAATCACCTCACTTACCATATTTTAAATGTATTTTCAAGTTTTACCATTATTCTTTTTAGTTGAGTGGAAATTCGTGAAATATTGGTGTTTTAAATTCATACTTTTTTTTATTATTTATTTATATATTTTATTGAGTTTAATACATCTAAATATAAATTTGGTTTAGTCTTTTATTATCATAGGGGTTTCATTTTAGGATGTACTATTTACATTCTCTAATTAACGCTTAGGAATATACAAGTACAAGGTAAAATATAAAACAAGAGAGAGAGAGAGAGGTGGAAAAAAATGTCTTAATAAACAGGAATCTAAGCTGGTAATATTTTTTTGTTTACTATACAGATATGATCATGTAGAACTCACAAGGTCGGGGTATAATTTCAACATTTTATAATAATATGAATTTCAATTCGTCTTCGGTCAGGACTCGGTTGCAGAGTATATGTATAGTCAATGATCTATTTGGATCGAATGCCACAGTCAAATAGAACTCACAGCAAGGAGCTGACGGTAGGAAAGTTATGTTCGCAACGGAAGTTTGCTTGCGAAACCCACTACATCTTGGATCAGTTGCATAAAAGTTTGCGTAACAGGATTTAAATTATTTGCTAGCTAAAGCGAGGAAATGACACGTGCCGTAGTCATTAGTTAGACCGCAAGATTACTTCCCAAGATTCATGTGCGCACTGTCAACACAATGTGCATTCCATGGAAACAGAGAATATTCAAATCGCTTTGACAACAGGCTAAAAAATAACGGCCCCAGTAACATATTGCAGGAACCATGTACATGTTTGCAAGCTTTGTTTTCATGAATGGAAGATCTTCTTCCTTTTTGTTTCATTGTTGTCTGTCTCGTTTTGGTTTCAGCGGTTTTCAACAAACAAAACAACATTTGGGTCTCAAAAACATATAATGGGTTTTCCAATAGGTGCTTGACAACTTTGAATTTAATTTTTGAACGCACTATTTCACTGATCATCTAACTGTTACTTTCCTTTTTTTCAGTAAACTCACCATTTTCATCATGGTAAAGTACACGAACGAACAACGTATGCAAATTATAACAATGTACTATCGAAATTCGGAGTCGGTGACCGCAACTTTAACTTCAATAACAAGTTTAGAGCAAAAATTTGAGTCCACATATTCATTGTGTGATGCTGTCGTGCCAGTGAGCCGACGGGTTGGCCGAAGTGACGAAAATATCGCTGCCGTTCAGGCGTCAGTAGCAAACAATCCAAATCAGTCGATTCCGCGGCGTTCTCAAGAACCGGGCATCGCCAAGACCACTTTATGGCGAATTTTGCGTAATGATCTTGGTTTACACCCAAACAAGATCAAACTGACTCAAGAATTGAAGCCGATGGACCATTTGACGCGACGTACATTCTCCGATTGGGCTCTGGAGAAGATGCGCCAAGATGATGAATTTCATCGCAAAATCATCTTCAGTGACGAAGCTCATTTTTGGCTCAATGGCATCGTCAATAAACAAAATATGCGTTATTGATTTGGTGAAAATCCACATGTGCTTCATGAATCACCACTTCATCCACAAAAAATAACTGTTTGGTGCGGTGGTTTGCATGCCGGCGGCGTCATTGGACCATATTGTTTCGTCGACAATAACGATCGTCACGTTACTGTGAATGGAGATCGTTATCGCGCCATGATTACCAATTATTTTTGGCCCGAATTGGAATACATGGATTTGGACGACATGTGGTTTCAACAGGACGGTGCCACAAGCCACATAGCACACGTTGCAATCGATTTATTGAAGAGTAAGTTTGATGAGCGTGTTATCTCAAGAAATGGACCAGTCAATTGACAGCCTCGTTCGTGCGATTTAACGCCTCTAAACTTTTTTCTTTGGGGCTACGTCACATCATTGGTCTATGCCAACAAGCCGACAACATTGGAAGAACTCAAAGCCAACATTGAACGCGAAATAGCGGCCGTTACGGCCGAAATGTGTGACCGAGTCATCGAAAATTGGGTCCAACGAATCGACCGCTGCCGACGTGCCCGCGGTTGCCAAATGAACGAAGTCGAGTTCCATTCATAAATGGAATGTATTTCAAGTCGATCATAAAATTTTGGAAATATCTCAAATGGTGTGCGATTTTTTAAAAAAAAAAATTGTCAAGTCCTTATAGGAATACCCTATATTATAGCCTATTAATCATTGTGTCTCACACATGTTATATTCAATAGCAAACACAATGAGTTTGGGCACAAATATACTATATTTGCGACAAGCTACAAACGCGTTATATTTGCATCCAAACAAAAATAAATACAGATTTTTCAGCGTGTAGTTAAAGCGAGAGAGCACCTTAAGCTGCGTAATATAGACAAAGTCGTAGCCAATTGTTAGAGCACAATATTCCTTCCCAAGATATATGTACGTAATGTCAACATAATGCCAATTCCAAGGAAACAGAATATTTAAGTCACATTGACTACACGCTGAAAAATGTGTATTTTGTTGTTGTTTGGATGCAAATATAAAGTGTGTTTGGAGCTTGTCGCAAATATAATATACTTGTGTCCAAACATATTGTATTTGCGATTCAATATTACATGTTTAAGACACAATGATTAATATGTTGGAATATATGTTTGCGGCCCAAATATATCTGCGTTTGTGATACAAATACAGCTGTGTTTGTTGCAATGTTTATGCTCTCTCGACAGCAAGAGAATAAAAGAGGGACAACAAGAGAGTCGTTCTTGTAAGTGTGTATCTGTATTTTTGCATTATTCTCTCAGTCAGTGAGTCCTAAATATTCCTGAATGTGCGTGCAAATTGCAGATGAAGTCAGTGTTTCTTATTTTGACTGACGTATTGCATTTTAGTTTCATGTATTCAGTCGTCAATGCTTCAGCGGACAGATGATATCAAAAGCGCTTGATCAGTGAAAATGTAATAAACGAAGGCTCGAACGCTTAAATGGTTTTTGATGATACTTTGATTTTTGTGTATG
This sequence comes from Phaonia tiefii, assembly GCA_963931995.1. Taxonomy (NCBI): domain Eukaryota; kingdom Metazoa; phylum Arthropoda; class Insecta; order Diptera; family Muscidae; genus Phaonia; species Phaonia tiefii. The sequence goes on along the minus strand of OZ008368.1, from coordinate 328,643,264 downwards.
TGTTTTGTATATGTATGTGTGCTGCCAAAGTGAGAAACGATTGTGAGGAAAGAAACTGGAAAGGGCATGTTTGCCAGTAAACATGATGCTGTTTGCATTTAAACACAAGTGAGTTTGGGACATGCAAACATATTAATGTTTGAAATGTGTTCCAAACATATACATGGTTCCTGCAGAATATGTTTGGGAGAATATGTTAGAGAGGCCGTTATTTTTCAGCGTGTACTTCAGTTTGGTACATACAAATTCAGCGAATTTGATGGCTTGAAGAGTGCAAGCAATACTCCTGTCGAAGGACTAGAAAAGCAACTATCTAAAACTTTACTTCTGTCACCAGGAACAAATTGAAGAAGAACGACATGCAATTGTAAATGAGGTTTAAGGAATGAAATCAAAAGGATGGAGATAGAATTAAAAATTCTTTTAAATTGGGTTCGGCAACAATCGACAACACAATTAAACCAATCGCTTTTTTTAGTAGTAAGGATTCGGAGGAGACGGTCTCGTCATCGGGCGAAGACGACATTTTTAGTAACAAGTGTAAATAAAATACCACATCGATAAATTGTAGAAGAAAACACAAAATATCTTTGATTAGGATTTGGTGGAAAACTGGGGTAACACTGATTTCACTACGAACTTGCGACAGGAGGTATTACGAGTATACTTGTTATGGAAAGCTTTCATCCCACCTAATGGAGTACTTGTTATATGAAGTTAATACCATCGTTCTAAGGTATTTTTTCCATCTAAGCATTAGGATGTTGGTAACTGGTCCGACTAGTAAACGGGAACTGTTTAGAGGTTCCGGGATCAAATTTCACCAGGGTTAAATTTTTGTTTTTAACTGATTTCAAAAATCTTCTATATCTGTTTCTGACCATATCTGTATAATTTATAAACAAAATCATTTTTTTACAAATTATTTTTGGTTTAAGGTATACAATTGTTTGTTCGACGCGACAATCATCACAATCGTCTACATCTGAGTGTGGAATTAATTAAAAATGGAATTATTGAAGTAAAATACGTTTTGTTCAAATCAAAGGTTTTGTGGCCAAAGAAGGTTATGGTGTTATATCTATAAGCACCTAGGATTCTTTGCACACATCCATGGGTACCACGACTGCGTCATCCAAAATCTGCTGCGCCTGTTGTGGGGAATTCTTGCGTAGACGCAACAATACGGGATAGTGCAAATCTTCATCGTATAGCGTAGAGTTCATCAACTCCATGTGACGCTTCCATATGGTCTCATTGTATCTTTGGGTTAAGGAGACAGCAAATCCTCGTTTCACCGACTCTTCGATAAACAAAGACATTGTTTTGCCACGTCTAGGGGCCATAACTAGGGCCTCTCCGGTGGCTGACAGATAATACCATATTGTATCGACTAAAGCAGAACGGGCATTATCGAAAAATAAACAGTCTGCGGAGAGAATGATATCGAATTTTCCAGCTTCTGAGGGTGAGCGAGCAGCTTTATCCTCCCACTTGAGTACGGAACATTTGGTGTAGCAGGCGATTTCATTAAGACATACAGTCTTCTTCACATTCTCCACGGACACCTCATTGCCATCGGTCAAATGGACAGCATAAGGCTTGGCATATTTCGATAACATCAATCCCGAGAGACAAGCGAACCCACCGCCCAATTCGAGAATCCACTTTCCATTGTACGACTCCAGATCGGATAGCACAAAGGCGGTTAAAGCTTCTTCCGAGGGCCAAACACAAATGTTGCCCGTATTATTGAAACCCATCAAATCGGAGGCTGTTAAATGTCTCTCCATATGATGGATATTCACTGTAAATTCCTGATGTGTGGGTGTTCCATCCAATATCACTTTGTATTTATACCAATTCTCTGGTTTACCCAAATAATTCAGAGTACCATGATCTTCGAAGCTATCTTGTCTTAGTAAATCGAACGACTTAAAACGTCGTACCGATGCATTTTGATCACTAGCGCTTTCTTCGCCCGATGACGACACCGTCTCCTCCGAATCCTTGCGCAGGACTTTGGCCAAGATCTTCCATCGTTTGCGGGCAGTGTTTTGTATGACTGGTGTGGCTGGCGGTGTTAGAGGTAATATGGCTTTAATATCATCACATTTTACGGTTAACGGTTGCATTTGTGGACTAGAATTGGAATTCAGCATTATTGTACTAGTTGCGACTAAGGGCGTGGTGGCAGCGGTCATCGTCATCGCCGTCGCCGTAGTTGCCACCTTATTCGATTTCATATTGAGCGTTTCGTTGCCGGCAAACATTTTCGTATTGCCGTTTTCCTTGATCGTATTCAGAGTATTATCAATATCGTAATCCAACATTATAGATATGGACGTTAAGTGTTGCGGCGACGACGCCTTTCCAGGGGACTTCAGAATGTCGGAGGAGTTCAAATCCGTATTCGATTGACAAACTGAAGTAGTACAGTTATTTTGTATTGACGACGTTGACATTATTTTGTTTGTTTTGTTCTGAGAATATTTTCCGTGTTTAGTTTAATATTTTTGATTTTCTAAAATGTTTCTTTATTTGTAGCAGAAATAGTTTTGATATGACGTTACGGTATAGGGGGTATCATATGTAAACCGTGTGGCCTCTCCATTTATAGTAGGTTAGTACAGATGTTGCAGTAACTGGTAGTAGATAATTTAAGTTAATTTGTTATAGTACAAACCTGAAATGAAAATAAAAGAAAACTTTACATTAATATCAAATTATACACTGATAGATAATACGATATTGAATTCTTGCATATAATGTAGATTAAAGTATCGGATTATGGATATGCCATAAGATTCTGTCCAATGGTGTGCTATAACATAATATAATAACAAAAATCTCGCACATTGAATATTTGAAAGCCGTCAATAATTTCAGATTTTAATTCGTTAATGAAATTGGAATTCAGCACCGCTATTCTGTAACGTTTGAACGATAAAAATTGGTAGTTATATTGTCAAAATTCATAAAATTTCAATACATAATTTTAAAATGTTGTTAATGTAACTACCGATTTTTGTCGTTAAAAACTTACAGAATTCCGGTGCAGATTCCGAAAAGAGTTTTAAATTTAGATCTCATTATAATGAATTTAAAGTTTAGAATATGAAATCAATTTCAAATTTATGAACGAACGAAATTCCAACACACAAATATTGTACAAGAAATTTTAACAAATTGAATAGTTCATCTTAGGTTGGTTCAAATATTTATGTATGAAATAGTTTATATATATCTTAAGTGACACAGTGGGAAGAGATCATATTCGTTCGTCACGGAAAAAACCCAGCTGTTGATATAAACAAATAAATTATTTAGATTTAACAGATATAATAATAATAATATCTAATCAAAATATTCTACCTCTTATTGCATCAATTTCCTCTTATGCGTTGTCAATTAAAAATATTATCATTTCATATTTTGTTGATATCTTTAATATAATCTGAGAGCGATTTAACTGATCGATACTAAATTATAACTGTTATGGTAAATAAGTTGTCAATGAAACTTAATAAAATAAAACAATATCGTTTCCAAAATTGGCATCAGTCTGAAAACATACATGCTGAAAAATCAGTCGTTTTTTGTTATTTGGATGCAAATATAACGTGTTTGTAGCTCATCGCAAATATAGTATATTTGTGTCCAAACACATTGTGTTGGCTATTCAATATTACATGTTGGAGATACAATGATTAATACGTTATAATATATGTTTTTATGACCCAAATGTGGCTTTGTTTGTTGAAAACAGCTGAACACAAAAACGTGACAGACAACAAAGAAATAAAAGATCAGCAAATCTTCTATTCAGGAAAGTAATGCATTAAAACATATAAATGGTTCCTGCAATACATTGCTGGCGCCGTTTTTTTCAGCGTGTATACACTGAAAAATAACGGCTTCTCTAACATATTTTCCCAAACATATTCTGCAGGAACCATGTATATGTTTGAAACGCACTTCAAACATTCATACGTCTGCACGTCCCAAACTTACTTGTATTTAAATGCAAACAGTATCATGTTTACCGTTAAACATGTATGCTTTTACGTGGAAACATGCGTTCTTCATTCCAAACATCCATATACTTATGTGTAAGCATTCGCGTGTTTCTCCCAAACCTACATATACTTACGTGGAAACATATGCGAATTTCCTCCCAAATATAATAATATTTAGAAACGAATTATTCTTCGATTTCAATATATATGTATTATTTATTATAATTAATTTTAACAATATAAATCCACATTTATAAATATTTACGAGTAATACAATAAATTATTAGATTTAAAACGGCCCTTTTTACATTTATTTGCATTATTTTTTTTTCATGAAATGAGAATATGCTGCTCTTTTGCTTCTTCTTTCTTTGTTGTCTCTCACGTTTTTGTTTTCAGAAGGTGTCAGCTATGCGTTGGTTATCACTATGCGTTGGTACACAAACAAGATATTTATGTACAAATCAAGTTCATGTAACCCAAGCTTGTTTTTTTATTACATTTATTTCACAAATTGTCCGCCGTTCCGATTATCTCAGTAAAGGCTCGGACAGACAAAGGGCTTCACGTTGTTGCCCTTTCTAGTTTCTTTCCTCAAAATCGTTTCTCACTCTGGTAGCACACAAACCATTTAACTGTCCGAGCCTTCGTTTATTATTTTTTCACTGATCAAGCGCTTTTCTTATCCTCTGTCCGATGAACCATTGACGACCATTGATATATGAAACTAAAACGCAATACATCAGGCAAAATAAGAAACCCTGACTTCATCTGCAATTTACACGCAAATTCAGGAATATTTATGACTCACTGACTGAGAGAATAATGCAAAAACAGATACACACTTACAGAATAGACTCTCTCGTTGTCTCTCTTGTATTCTCTTGCTCTCGAGAGAGCATAAACACAGTTATATTTGGGTCTCAAACACATACATTATAATATATTAATCATTGTGTCTCAAACCTATCATATTGAATAGCCAACACAATGTGTTTGAACACAAGTATATTGTAATTGCGAAAAGCCCCAGACACACTTTATATTTGCATCCAAACAACAACAAAAGACTGATTTTTCAGCGTGTACTTTTACTTTACTTTATCACTTTACATTTTTATGTGGTTTGGGTTTGTGTAACACGAAAATCATAAAAAATTATGGAATGGTAATTTTTCAAAAAAGAAAATTTTGGTTTGGTTATAGTATTTCTCGAAAATTAAACCAGAGATCCTATTCAGAAAATACCTGAAAAATTTTAATTAACCCCCATTAAATGTGTGATTCCTTCAGCCAATCGACTGGCGGATTTAGAACATATTGACGTTTATCTGATCTGTGGTATTTAGCGACGAGAAAAAAATTTAATCTAGATGGGCCTGATGGACAACAAAAATACCTAACTAATATTCGGCGCGAACCGTTTCAGAAGAAATTTTCAAGGCGGTTCGCTTATGATATGGCCTGATTTTAGGTACCGATGTTTCTTTAATCATAAAATTAATGCAGAATTGTATATTGAGCTTTTCGACAGCGATTTAATTGATTATTCCGAAAATTTTTGTGACGATCCATGGATTTTTCAATAGTATAACGCAACCATCCATAATGTCAAAGCAACTAAGAGATTTTTCTCGACAGAAATATAAATGTGATGGAATGGCTGACCATCAGTCCTGACGTAAATCCAATAGAAAATATTTGGGCAATACTATCACAACGAGTTTACGCTACCAAACGTCAATTTGAGACTGTAAAGGATGTAAGGACATGCATTGCGCTTGAATGGAAGATTATTCCAATGACCACATACCGTTCTCTGATCGAATCAATGTCGAGGCGCATTAATGGAATAATTATATCGAAAGGTGGTACAGTAAATTATTAGACGTAACATATATACATATTAAGATTATATAAAAAATATCTTGAAAATCACTTTGTACGCTTTATACGAGTATATTTTGTTCTAAAAAAAATTATTTTGCTAGTTTCTTTAAAACACGTGTTGAAATATAATTGTTATGTATTTGAATTAATTTTTAATTTAGTAATGAAACATCAATGAAATAAATCCTTTTGAGTTTGTAAACATAGTTCCAACGTTGTATGCTATATTTATTTCGTGGAGTGTATATAATAAGAATGGTGATCTGAAGCGCTTCTGAGAATTGCCAAAAAAAGTATAAACAAAATAACTAAAACTGTACCAAGACAGTTTAAACGAAACAAATATGAAACACGATCACAATGCTGTAGAGACAGAAGTCCGTTAATATCAAGAGAGTAAAAAAAAAATAAAATTGTTTCCCCTTCTTTTAGACTGATTTATCAGCCGTAAAATAAGCACATGATTCAACATCATTTATTCTGCAATTCAGAAAGAGCTTCTTGAAAGCAATGAATATATTGCGTTTAGTTGTCACTATCGACTGCTTCTACGTTGAAACTTTGTTGGAAAAAAATGCGCTTTATACGCGCATTGGCAAGTGCTTCCGAAGAGATTCCTGCTTCCATTACTGCTTTCTGGCAGCGTGTTGATTTGTCTGATTCGAGAGTGTTATAGACCTGTTTCTATGGTAGCAGTTAAAAGGCATATTATGCGCATTTAGAAACGCTTCATTGTATCAAATCAGCGTATAAAAACAAAAGTTGTGTCCCATAACATCCAATGAAGGGATTGAGGAGAGCTTCTCACAATCAGTGAGATGTGCGCTTTCTACTTTTTACACTCACTGATTGGGCCCACTCTTTTGCACCGGATCCGAACGGTATTTTGAGAAGCTTTTTCATGGCTAAGTACTCGATATTGTCGCCATCACTAAGCGCGGTGACCGTCGTCCAGTGTTATTATATTTTTTTCAAAAAAAATCTGTACATTTTTGCAAAAAAATCTTTTTTTCTGAAAAGAAATCTGCTCTTACGCAATATTAAAATAAGTTGTATTTATAGTTGACCTTTCCTATTATTATGATTTTCAATTTTAGTATCGGCTTGAGGAAAAAAGAAATAACCTGTATCCTTGATACAAAACGACAGAAATTCCATAAAAAATACCCTATGATGGTATAGTCGTGTAGTCTGCAATTTTACTTCATTTTTACCTCTATGGTCCTTAATGCCAAATTTATGGGTATACTTGGAAAAAGATTGACCATATCAAACGATACAAATATTTCGTCTTGGTCTATTTTTAAGTTTTTTATCCCGTATTTGAAATCAATTGCGCCCTTAACTTTATATTCAGAGGTTCTCGTCACATTTTTGAGTATTGCAACCACAAATTTGCAAAGTGCATAACCAAGAGCATTTCTGGATAAGCAAATAAGTCTTAAAAGATTCCCCTCTTTATAAATTTTCGGCAAACCATAGATTCTGGGTGCTGCAGATGTTCTCGTGCTTAATTTCTTCCTCGTGGGCACGTCAATTAGCTTTCCGCTGAATAATTTATCCACTAGTTTGTTAATTTTTTCCTGAAGACTTGATCTCTCGTGAGTCGTCTATACGCGAATATATCGCCCAGAATATTTCCCATCTTCATCTTATATTCGTACTTTGATGTCGCAACTGTCTTTCCCCCTTTGTCAGCGCTCATGATGAGAATGTCATTATTTTCCCCCAAAAATTGTTTCGTGCGACCCACTGTGCTTAAAATAATAGTTATTATCCTTTATGTCCAATATTGGTTTGTAGAGGTGGTCATCGATCAAACCAACGAACTTCGCTCTTCTCCTGCTCTTCTTTGTTACAAATTGTCTGTATGCACTCTTACCTTTCGGCGATGCATTTGAATAAAGGGAATGTTGTCATTGTATTTACTTGGGTCCGAGAGACAGTAACCATTGTATCGACACGATACAATTCACTCAAACTTTTCTGTTTCACGTCATTTCTTGATTGTTTTATAATTTTTACGTTATCTACAAATTTTCAAAATCCGCATTGCGACAATATTTTACAAAATCTGTCTTTAACAGAAAAAAACTGGAAATCTGTTTAACACCTAAAAACTCTGTGAAAAACAGATAAATCTGTTAATATATAAGAACGCTGCCGTCGTCGAAAGAAATGTAAGGTGGTCTGAGCAGGGATCGAGCCCAATTTCTCATGTACAAGAGCCGCGCACACTAACCATTGCACTAACGACGGCCACCCAATTTGCGTATACAACTGTGTAAGGGTTTTTCAACAGAGACGCTACAAAAGTAAATAGGGACAGCAAACGACGCCATATTTTTTCCCGCTCTTTTGACATTTCTCTTCAGTAAGGTTTGCCATTTCATCATGGAAAGATATACGAGCCAACAACGTTTCGAAATTATTAAAATTTACTACCGAAATTTGGAGTCAGTGGTCTCAACTTTAAGAGGCCAACTTTAAGAGGCCTCAACAATCAGCGATGAGGCTCATTTCTGGCTGAATGGCTTCGTCAATAAGCAAAATATGCGTTATTGGTCAGACAGCAATCCACACGTAAACCATGAGTCATCATTGCATCCCGAAAAAATTACGGTTTGGTGCGGTTTATGGGCCGACGGCGTCATTGGGCCGTACTTCTTCCGTGATGATCAAGACCGGCACATTACTGTGAATGCGAATCGCTACCGTTCAATGATAACCGAATATTTTTGGCCCCAATTGGATAATATGGACTTGGAGGACATGTGGTTCCAACAGGACGGCGCCACAATTCACACAGCGAATGTCACAATCAATTTATTGGAAACCAAGTTGGGTGAACGTGTTATCTCACGAAATGGCCCAGTCGATTGGCCTCCTCGGTCGTACGATTTGACGCCGTTAGATTATTTCCTGTGGGGCTACGTCAAGTCTATGGTCTATGCCAACAAGCCAGCGACGATTGATGAACTTCGTACGAATATCGAACGTGAAATTGCAGCAGTATCGGTCGATTTATGCTTGAAAACCGTCGAAAATTGGGTTCAGCGTCTGGACTTCTGCAAGCGTGCCCGTGGTGGCCATGCAAAAGAAATCGAGTTCCATACATAATGGCATCGAACGTACTTTCACAGGAATACAGAATTTCATAGGTATCTAAAACCGATTTTGTTTTATTTAAAAAAACTTTTGTAGCGCTCTTATTGAAAAAACCCGTTATATGTGTCAGTAATTTTGTTATCATTGAATGAAATAAACGTGAATAACTTTCAAGAGCATTTTTTGATCTCCTGTTCTGTTTTTTCGAAACTGCTAGGAACAAAATAGTTTCCCAGTATATTCCATGAAGGGAGTGGGGAGAGCTTCTTAAAATTAATGAACTGTCCGCTTTCTATTTTACACGCACCTACAGTTTGACACCGGTCTCGAACGGTTGTTTGGCAAATTTTCCATGGATAATTGCTCGAGAGGGTGGAGGGATTGAACCCATACTCTCATGTACAAGAGCCACGCACATTAGCCATTGCACCACCTAAGGTCGTGGCGGAAAACCACAGAAATACTCAATAAGAATATATACTTGGGCGGGTCAAATTGTATGGAACGATTTTTTTTGATGAAGCGTATAGCAAAAACGTAATCTATAGGTGATTTTGAGAACTTTTGCTCAAGAGACCATAGCTCTAAGTCGGATTTGGAGCCCCCCAAAATTTCGAAATACATACATAGATATATATATGGAAAAATATCTATTTGGGGGCTCCAAATCCGACTTAGAGCTATGGTCTCTTGAGCAAAATTTCTCAAAATCACCTATAGATTAAGTTTTTGCTATACGCTTCATCAAAAAAAAAATTAACCCGCCCTAATATATACAGTGCATTATATACATATATGCGATATTTTTTAGATTCTTCCATTCGGCGTAAGAATACGGAGTTTGTATACTGTATTTGCAACTTGCATATGTATGTGTAAAAGTGTAAAAGTATGTAATGATGTCTGTTTATTTGTACATCTTTTTTAGTGTAGAATTTTGTAAAGATTTGTTGTTGCTAGCATTGCAACAACATGCAACTTAACATGAGTCTCTTCTTCTTCTTATTCACTACTGCCATATCCCGCTGTTGTTCTTATTGATGTTGCTGTTGCTCCCATTGCTGCTGTTGCAGTGCAGAAATTTGTGTTTGGGCCAAAGATGTCATTTACGTCATGGCAATTGCAACGAAAGATTTCTTGCTTTTTGGGTTACACAGTCCGTTAGTGTTGTACGATAGCGAATGTTGCTGCTACTTGACTCGCATACAGAGATGTTACGTGGATGCTGTTATCGCTCTGTGGTGCGGAGCGACAGTTCTTGTTTATTTCCCAATTTTGTTGTTGGTTTTGTTTTGTATTTTGGGGCACTTGGCATTCATTACAAGAATTTGCGGTGCCGCAAAATTTAATTTGATGTCAATTCGAAAAAGATTCATTTTATGTGAAATTTTTTCATTAATTAATCGTGAATAATGATGTCGTTGGGTCCTCTGTTACTCAGTGAAATTGTAACATAAATATATGTATATAGCGCGATATTTGCGTCAAATTCATGATGATAATTTCTTCAACTTGTCCTATAGTATATGCGATTTCCTTTAAGGTTAATTAATATACGATGTCTCAGTACCGGGCATGTTCATCTTTGAGCATGATAAGGTAGGTAGGCACACAGGAGGTAATTCTGATAATTGACGGCGACAAGTGAACAACAGAATTATGAAAGCAATTGCAAATTAAGCAGAAAATATTGTATATAAATACATATGTATATCGTTGTGATTATTTTTGTATTCTTTACTCAAAAGGTTATCAATTATATAAGAACAAAAGCGATTTTGCTTGCAAAATATAGTACAGTGCTAGGTCGATTTGTGCAACATCAAGGATTTTGCCACTATGTGACTTTAGTCACTTGCAGAAGATTGGTACTTCTTTTTTTTTGACAAAGCTTTCATATGAAACCATGAGGGCGGTACAATAACTTAGCTTTTTTTCTCGGAAATTGAGTCTGACATATTTCTGTCCTTGTCTTTAGAGAAGGGCCACACCACAAATTACACACCGAAAGAAAAAGGCTTCGTCGAAGGGATGTAACAAGTCCGCTACTGTACATTCTACAATTTTGTCGTTGCTGCAACGAAACATGTCATACACAATTGATTGCACGTTCGTAGTTAAACAGTAAAAGATTGTGTTTGGAAGTTGAAATATTTCTATTTGATTTATAAAGGTTTTTCAAAATACCGTTCGTAAACGGAGTCAACAAAAAGAGGATGAACAAGTAGAGAAGAAAAAAACGGCGCAATTTGACAACCCTCGTAGAAGAGAACCAAAAAATGTCGTCGCAATTCACTTAAACCACAGAGCATTTACTCTCTCCACTCCCTCCATTACTCTCTTCGATGCCTCTTCATGACGACGAGGTAGTAGGCCATTTCATCGAGTTCGAGTTGCTTTGATAATTTACTCTTTGGTTGGCATAATACGGACAGAAACAAAAGGGAATGCGTATTTTCGTTCGATGCAAACATAATTTAACTGTCATTAGTATCAATCAAACACTTTTAAACTTAGTTTGCTGCATGGTCTATAATCTGTATGGCTTCGTTGGCCTCTCATTCTACATCATTTCCCTAGTGGCTTTTCGATCAGCGGTGGCATAGAAACCCCCTGCTTAAACGCATTTCTATCTCGCATCATAAGTTGATTATATATTTCATACTTTATGTAATTTTATTTAAACGGGGTTGGAATTTCTATAGTTAGATACTGTGACATCGTCAGAAAACTGCTAATGTATTGAAATATTCAACGAATAGAGTAAGTGAGAGAGAGAGCAGAGAAACGAGGCACTTCACTCGTTTTCTTTGTTGGCATTCCACTGCATGAGTAAATTTTCTTCTCTATTTAAAATTCCATACTCTTTGGAGTAAAACTGTAGGTCCCAATCAGTGGGTATGAAACTAGAAAGTGGGTATGAAACTAGAAGCTCTCCTCAATCCCCGGATGCGATTTAATTGGAAACAATTTTTCTTTTTGTATAAAGGTTGACCGAAAATTCACACAAGATTTAAATTTCGTGCCATGTGTGTGGTAGTGTTGTTTGAAGACAAAAGACAGCGTGACAGCTGACAGTTCGGGGTTATTAAATATGTAACTAACTCTAAGTGAAGGGATTTCGAACAAAATCATCTTGAGCGGTGAGGCTCATTTTCATCATGATGTCTTCGTTAATCTCAAAAGTGTCGAATTTTAGGTTCAGAATTTTAGTTTCAGAAAATACAGGTTCAGAACAAAATTGTAGAGAAACAAATGCATCACCAACAGTATCTGCTGTTTTTGTTGCGTGTATTCAAATATAATTGGTTTGTAACTCGTCGCAGATATAGTATACTTGTGTCCAAATATACATGTTTGAGACACAATGATATAACATATATGTTTTTGTGACATAAATGTGAATTTGATTGTTGAAAACTGCTGAAAACAAAAGCCACAGACAACAAAGCAGCAGATCTTCAATTCATGAAAACAATGCTTGTAAACATATACATGGTTCCTGCAATATGTTGCTGAAGCCTAGTTTTTTTGCGGTTTTTGGTGTGAATTTTTGAGAGATCATCGAACCATTTTTTATCGAAAATGCGGCTGGTCGGGCAATAGCAGCTATTGGTGCTCCATAGCGAAATGAGAATTCAGTTGTTTGTGCTTAAATTAAAAATAAATAAATAAATGGTTTCCCATTACATCCCATGAAGGGACTGGGGAGAACTTCTCACAATCACTGAGCTGTGCGCTTTCCAGTTTTCACTCAGATTGGGACCTACAGTTTTACACCGATTCCGAACGGTAATTTGAGAAGCTTTTTCATGGCTAGATACTCGATAGTGTCGCCGTCACTATGCGAGGTGACCGCCGCCGAAAGAAATTTTAAGGTGGTCAGAGCCGGGTTCGAACCCAGGATCTCATGTACAAGAGCCGCGCACACTAACCATTGCACCACCGACGGCCACTTAATTGTGCTTAAATTGCAAGACATGAATGTCGACGACATGTGGTTTCAAGAAGATAGTGTCACTTGCCATACATCCCGAGAAACAATGCAATTACAATTCACTCTTGCGTGAATTTTTGGACAGCTTTTATTTTACTTTCTTTATTTTGCTAAGAAGTGCGATAAACTTTCAATTGCTGCGAACGGTGGCGAGTTGATATGGATGGCTGTTCGAACACACTTTCACACGCTAAAAAATCTGTAGTTTTTTGTTGTTTGGATGCAAATATAACATTTGTTTGGAGCTTGTCGCAAATATAATATATTTGTGCCCAAACGGATTGTGTTTGCTATTCATTATTACATGTTTGAGACACAATGATTAATATGTTCTAACATATTGTGTTTGCGACCCAAATATATTCGTGTTTGTGATATAAATACAGCCGTGTTTGTTGCACTGTTTATGCTGCTCTCGAGAGAGCAAGAGAATAAAAGAGGGGCAACGAGTGTGTATCAGTATTTTTGCATTATTCTCTCAGTCAGTGATTCGTAAATATTCCTGAATTTGCGTGCAATTAGCTGATGAAGGAAGTGTTTCTTATTTCGGCTGATGAATTGCATTTTAATTAAATGTATTCAGTCCTCAATGTTTCATCGGACAGAGGATATCAAAAGCGCTTGATCAATGAAAAAATAATAAACGAAGGCTCGGACGGTTAAATGGTTTGTGATGTTGCTTTGGTTTTTGTGTATGTGTTTCGCATATATTTATGTGCGTTACCAAAGTGAGAAACGATTTTGAGGAAAGAAACTGGAAAGGGTAACAACATGAATCTCTCTATCTGCCCGAGCCACTACTTAAAAAATCGGAATAGCGGACCATTTGTGAAATATAATAAAAAAAAAACACAAGTAATTAATACACACTTGGCTTCCATGAACTTGATTTGTATATAAGTATATTGTTTGTGTACCAACGCATAGTGATAACCAAGGCATAGTTGAAACCTTCTGAAAACGAAAACGTGAGACACAACAAGGAGAGGAGAAGCAAAAGAGCAGCAGATTATCATTTCATAAAAATGTAATGCAAGTAAAAGTAAAAAGGGTAATTTTAAATATTTTAATTTTTTGTATTAATTATTTATTGTAATTATATTAAATAAAGAAAGAATACTTCGTTTCTAAATGTTATTATGTTTGGGCAAAAATACGCATATGTGTCCACGTAAGTATATGGAGGTTTGGAGGAAACACGCGAATGCTTCCACGTAAGTATATGGATGTTTGGGATGAAGCACGTATGAATATGTTTCCACGTAAAACCATACATATTTGTCAGTAAACATGCTAATGTTTGGATTTAGATACACTTGGGACTTGCAAACATATAAATGTTTGAAGTGTGTTCCAAACATATACATGGTTCCTGCAGAATATGTTTGGGAGAATATGTTACAGAAGCCGTTTTTATTCAGCGTGTAGCTACAGCGGCATTATTTTCCAATTAACGCACTGATGGAGCATGTACACGACTTTTGTGTCCAATATGGACCCGGATTAACGAACTCGTTTTCCAAATTGATCCACAAACTGTGGTATGACACCACATTTCTATCGAATATATTTCGTAGATTTCTTACTGTTTGAACTGAATATTCAGAACATTTTAATATTTCCCAATTTTCATCAAATGTAAAGCGACCCATTTCGTAAATTTCTAACCTTTAGCCAATAATCTTTCACTTCATAAATGTCCAATTGGTCATGTGCTTCGAAATAACGGGGGGTTCAAATTCCAATGTTACTCGGCCCACCCTTTATAAACTCTCAATGACAAAAAAGAAAGAATTGGTGTAAAACAATAGGCCTCAATCAGTAAGTATAAAACTAGAAGATGCACAGCTCTCTGACTGCGAGAAACTTTTCCCAGTCCCTTCGTGACATGTAATGGGAAACTATTTACTTACTTATTTATAACAGTCTGTTTCATTTAGTTGCATCAATTAAGCCGGTACTGTATTATTTTAGGTTATTTCATTTTTTTATATTATAACTTATAACAAGGACAGAACTTATTTGCGCCCTGAAAACAGAAATTATGTATCCGTCAGATATGAATTTTTGTGATTTTTAAATATACAAATATTTTGTTCTTAACTCAATGATTCATTTGTAATTATTAAAATATTAAAAATAATTTATATAACATCCGGTTATATTCCGAAACAAAAACACAAGGTGAATGATTGTTGTTACAATGGAATCATATATTATATTTTAATTGTTGTTGACATTTTTGAAAACTTTACATAAAAGACATTTTGCATTTCAAGTTGGATTTATTTGTTTTAGTGATTTTTGTTTTTTAAATTCTACACTATAATTTTCTGCTGTAAGACATGCAAATAATTATATTAACCCAATTGGATTAGAGAATTGTGTTACTTGTTTACGAGATCTAACAAAAATATATACAAAAAGCTACATTACAATTGATTTGTTTGCAATAAATTTAAAACTATAAATTTTTAAGATAATTGAAAGAATATTTTTCAAAACCTACACAGGTATATTTGAATATATGTATCTGTTTTCGAAATGTAACGTACAAAAATTTGAACAAAATTTTCATTCACATTTTATGGCATGGCCGACATACATATGTACATAAGGGTGTCTCAGTAAGAATGCACTTTTTCATTTTAAATTAAAAACAAGTATTTTTTGAGATAGTTGTGATTTTGGTATTGAATTGTAAAGAAGGCATGTTCCGATTAAGTATGGAATAAAATATCCGTCAAATGGACCCCACGGCTCTCATGACAGGCCATTACACTTTTCATTAAATTTTCCATGACTTTTTCACAGAAATGTGGCTCTATCTCACCGATGACGCATTGGATGTCGGATTTGAGCTCAGGAATTGTTTCTGGTTCATTCGCATAAGCCCGAGATTTCACAAAACCCCAATGTAAGAAATTGCACGGTGTTGAATCGCATGATCTTGGTGGCCAGTTGACATCATCATTTCTTGAGATAATTTGTTCTGGAAATCGTTGCTGCTATAAATCGACTGTGGCAGGTGGCGACGTCTTGCTGAAACCACATGTCGTCCAAATCCATGCCGTCCAATTGAGGCAACATAAACTCCGTTATCATGTTCCTGTAATGAATGCCGTTGACAGTCACTGCAATTTCGGCCACATCTTCAAGAAAGTAAGGCCCAATCACGCCGCCTGACCAAAATCCGCCCCAAATTCGAATATTTTGTATATTCACCAAGCCATTCAGATTGAAATGCGCTTCATCGGAGAATATGACTTTTTTTGAAATATTGGCATTGACTTCACTTTGCTCCATTACACATGGAAAGAATTTCCAGCGTTTCCCATGGTCTGCTGGTTTGAGGTCCAGAGTAAGCTGAATTTTGAGGCCGACCGGTCGTTGACGTACAGAAATCTTACTGTCCATATCCGACACAGTTTCTTAACATTTGTTGACCACTCTTCGAATGGTTGACACATTAGGTGCACTTTCTCGACTGCAAATTCTTCAAAGTTTGCGAGCGGTCTCAGCATAACTTTCCAAACTTTTGTAAAAAGATTGCACAATTAAGCGCTCCATTTTTAATAATCGGGATAAACATATGTGACAGCTGCCAAATTTCAGAGTTGCCACTTGCACGAAGGAATGACACTAATTTTAAAAAGTGTGTCAAGTTTCTCATTGCTGATTACATAATTAGTTAAGCGCTCCCTACAGATGCAGATCTGCATTTTTATTTTTATTGTCTCTTTTACAAACTCATGAGGTCAAGTGTCTTACATATATTAAAGAAAAAACTTTCAACATATTCCTCCAACTGGGTCTATCCTTCGCTTTTTCTCGCCAGTTTTCCTGCTTCCATCGGGTACGTTATCCAAAACTTTTCGCGCTGGTGCATCTTCATCCATTCTGATAACATAGCCTAGCCAACGCAATTGGCCTAATATGATTCGCCTAGCTATGTCCACGTCAGAATATATATTATAAAGCTCTTGGTTCCAGCGACGTCGGCACTCGCCGTTTTCTCTAACAGGACCATATATTTTACGGAGAATTTTTCTCTCGAATACTCCCAGGGGTTTTTTATCCGCTTGCGATATGATCCAAGTTTCGGTGCTACACGCTGAAAAATCTGTCTTTTTTGTTGTTTGGATGCAAATATAACGTGTTTGTAGCTTGGCGCAAATATACTATAGTTGTGCCCAAACACCTTGTGTTTGGTATTCAATATAACATGTTTGAGACAAAATGATTAATAGGTTATAATATGGGTTTTTGAAACCCAAATGTGTTTTTTTTTTGTTGAAACCCGTGTAAAACAAATACAAAACAGCAACAGATCTTCAATTCATGAAAACAGTGCTTGCAAACTTGTACATGGTTTCTGCAATATGTTGCTGGGCCGATATTTTTCAGCGTGTAAATGTCAAGACAGGTAAAATGAGAGTCTGATATAGCTGGACTTTTGTCCGTCGAGAGAGGGCTTAGTTCCTAAACTGCTTGCTGATCCCGAAATAGCATCTATTTGCAAGCACAATTCTCCTATTTATCTCCAGGCTGAGATTGTTGTCCTTGTTCACGGCGTATCCAAGGTAGACAAATTCATCTACCACTTCAAAATTAAATCGGTTGCCAACGTTTAAGTGCGGACCAAGTCGAGAGGTTTGTCTAGTCGTTGACACCATCAATTTTATCTTGCCCTCATTAACAGCAAGACCCACCTTCGCTGAATCTTGAAAATACTCCAGTAACCTCTCGCAAATTTCGCCCAATGATGTCTATGTCATCAGCATACGCCAGCAAAATATGGCTTTTCATTTTAATGGTCTTGTTCGTATTTACTGCTGCTTTTCTCATTATTATCTCCATTAAGATGTTGAAGAGATTGCACGAAAGTGTGTCGCTTTGTCTCAGTCCTCGCTTGGTACAGAATGGTTCGATGAGATCTTTCCCCACTTTCACTGCTGATTTGGTGTTGGTCAGCGTTATTCTACAGAGGCGGATCATTCTACATGCTGATCTGCATGGCCGACAAAAAAGTCCGTCCGACTTTCTAATTGCTGACTCAAGTTTCTCAACGCTGACTACAGACTCAATTAATCGGCTTCCACACTTGCAGATCTGCATGATCAACAAAACAGTCCGTCCGACGTTTGATACACTACCAACAAGTCGGGCCAACATTAATTTATCTCTTTTTGTCAATGCGGAATGTTGCGCGAGCGGTGCATTTTTCTGTTACAAAAGCGTGAATTTTTAACTATTTTGTGGAAATTCATTTTTAATTTTATAATATTCCATATTTCGATAAATTTATTCAAAAACAGTTTCCTTTAGACCCTCTTATAGGGGTGTTTTTTCGTAACTTATACGCGTTAACTCATACAAAATGAAAACCTGCACGTTAACATGTATAATTTCAGAGGTTGAGAATCACCCGGATAAAAGTGTTACCAAGTTTGACTTTGTTGTATGAAAAATATAAAATGTGTCATTCCATTTCTTATATTTCCACGACATTTCGAAAATTATGATGTAAATATAAGGGGTAGTTACTTTTTTTTAACAAAATTTTATAAAATATTATTGATTTTTTCTTCTTCCACAAGCAGGATTCGAAGACAATAGTGGAAACAAACAACAACTAAAGGAAACCCAAAAGGAAGTGAATTAGCTCGATTCACAAACAGATACTTTCACCGATATTCTCCCATGACTCGACTCGCAAGAACGGCGTTGGTTCTATCTGTTTGACGATCGTTATATTCTCTTTTGATACACTATGCGCTTTTGGGTAACTTTGTGTACTTTTTTGTACACTTTATGTACTATTCACATTGTACTGTTCGTGAATTGTCGACAAAATTTATATACATACTTTCTGCTGCAGGTTATGTACGTTATTGACCATGATTTTGTGGTACATTTTCTGCACTTTTAAATGCATGGAATGGTAAATCAACGAAGTACGTAGTTTCTAGTACATTGTATGTACGTTATGGTAAATTTTATGTACTTTTCGTGCAAATTATGGAGAATAAATGACGACACCGATCCACATTCATCACTTGGACCCATTTGCCATTATTTCTCTGCTCGTTTGAGTCTAAAAAGTGCGTGCGAAAATGCATATAAACAAATGCACGGGGCTTGCTCGGGGATGCCTGGGTTTTTTTGTTTCTTCTTCGCACGTTCTCTCGAGTCGTATATTTTTTATGACTCGTGGCGATAGAGCGGGCTGTAGGTGTTCGTTTAGGATGACCGGTGTATTTTTAATTTCGGTGATACCCCAATGTAGCATTAAAGTACTGAACCATTGCAATCCAAATCTCGTGTTTGGAGATTTCTTTTACCCAAACATCTGTTTTTCAGTACAATAACTTAATGCTGCTAACCAAGTGAGAGAATGCTGCTGCAATAAGAATGCAGTATTGAATTTTTTAGAATTTTGTTTTGTGTTTGACTTTTAAATTAACGAATTGACAAATAAATACAAAGGAACAATTATCGGATGAAGCCTAGTTGATTATACTCGACGTCTATGCGATTTTTTCGTACCATTTGATGTTAACTTATATAGGTTACGAAAAAACAACCCTTATGTTGAAATTGCGCTTCAAAATGATAAATGTTGGTCCCACCACCCCACCCACTAATGGATAAATCGGAATGACATTTGAAAAAACAAAGTCGTTTTCAGTTTCCCGGACTTGTTGGTTCAGACCGTCAACCTCACCTAACACCGGCAGATAAGTCAGAATAGGCTACTAGACGGTCATGTAAATCTGCCAATGTTAGGTCCGCTTTAGCCGTAGGACTTCAGATGGTCACTAACTTAAAACCATATGAAATTTCAATCGCAAATTTCCCAGAAGTCGTCAATCTTTGTTGTTTACACCTTCGATCTAAGGAAATGCAAACGACCCAAAATTATTTAAAAATACTTGAATAATTTCAATTGTTTAGATTTGTTTCGTTGTATTTTCAATCGCGCAAAAAACCCTGTGATTTATAATTTCTTTCCATTTGTGTTTAAGAAAATATTGCATATAATAATAAAAATTTGTTATTCTTTTGTTACACTGAGCAACAAAATGTTCATGCAGAACTGCGACTATAATTTTTTGATGTTTTGATTGGTTCCCTTAACTCGAAAACCAACAGAGAATGGTAAAAGTCGTGTTAGATTTTTAGAGCAGTTGATAGAGGTGTCGAAATTAATTATCATTTGGTGAGAGCGGATGTAATAGTGTAAACTAAAGGTAGAAAATGCTGTAGACAACATTTTGACAGATCTGTTAGATTTCTCTCATTTTGTGATTTTGTTCAGGGTTGCATTTGAGATGAAAAGAAACAAAAAGAAAGAAAACGGCAATACAATCTTTTTATTTCGTTGATTTTTCGAAATACTTATTTTTTGTTCACCACTCTTTTTACCCCTACTTTTTTATTATTTTCTACCAGTTGTTTTTTTTTTTGTCACATTGCATTCTCACATGTTTTTGTATACTCTCACTCCATTTTCTTTATTTTCTTAAAGTTGATAGTGTCAATCGAAAGCAGAATGATAGTACGATTTCATTCAAATGGCAGAGAGTTTCATTCCATTTCTCTCTCCGCGAATCGTTCTATTTACACTGATAGTCTAACATGGCATTAACCCTTTCGGGACGGCTTTCGAATTGGAATAGTATATTGCAATTTCTGTATTCAATATGTTTTACGTGTTTCACAGGATTAGTGTTTTAAGAAAATTCGGTTATGATTCTTTTTTCAAAATTAAGTTTCTGACAAAAAATATCTTCTTAACCCGCCAACCGATTGAAAAAAATTAACACATATCTAACGGGTGGTTTTATTAGGTTTTTTTTTAAAAAGATTTTAATGTCTAAAGATCTGAGAGAACTATAACAAAAACTAAAAGTACTTTGAAAAAAATACCAAAAAAAAAAAGAAAAAAAATTATAAAAAATTTTAAAGGGTGTCGCAGTAGGATTGCACTTTTTTCATATATATTTGTATATAATAAATAATAATAATGGTATCCCTTAACATCCCATGAAGGGATTGGGGAGAGCTTCTCACAATCAGTGAGATGTGCGCTTTCTAGTTTTATACTCATTGATTGGGATCTACAGTTTTACACCGGTTCCGAACGGTATTTTGAGAAGCATTTTCATGGCTAAATACTCGATAGTGTCGCCATCACTAAGCGAGGTGACCGTCGTAGAAAGAAAATGTAAGGTGGTCTGAGCAGGGATCGAGCCCACGTTCTCATGTACAAGAGCCGCGCACACTAGCCATTGCACCACCGACGGCCACATTTTATGTACATAATATTCATCAATAAAAAAAATCAGCGAAAAAAAAAACACCTAACTGTCCAGAACTCCGTCCAATCGAAAGATATTGGGTCTTAGTTACACGGTATTTAAAGGCTACGAAAGGAGCTGCTAAGAAAGTGGGCTACAAGCACTAACATGGCACCAGAGAGTACAATTAAAATTCTAATGGAAGACAGCCCTGAAAAAATAAAAATATTTATAAATAAAAACTAAATATTTGTAAGCTGTGTGAAAAATGAATTTGAAATTAATTTTTGTTAATAAATAAAAACTTGTAAACAAAAAAAAAAAAAAAAAAACTCTGAAATTTGGCAGCTGTCACATATGTTTATTCTGATTATTAAAAATTGGGAGCTTTTTTGAAAGAACAACGCGTTATAGTTGTGAAAACTTATTACAAAAATTTGGAAAGTTATGCTGAGACCACTCGCAAACTTCGAAGAATTTTTCAGTCGAGAAAGTGTACCTAATGTGTCAACCATTCGAAGAGTGGTCAAAAAATTTGAAGAAACTGGGTCAGTTATGAATGGTAAGACACCTGTGCGTCAAGGTACCGGTCGGTCTCTTGAGAACATTGCTGCCGTAAACGAGAGTGTCGCCGAAAACATCAATACGGCATCGTTCTCAACAACTACTAATTTCACGAAGCACTACGCATCGAATTTTGACAAAAGACCTCCACCTTCATGCGTACAAAATTCAGCTTACTTAGGAGCTCAAACCAGCAGACACATCTCTGTGAAAAAGTTATGGAAAATTGTATGAAGACAGTAATGACCTGTCATCAGAGCCGTGGGCCTGTCGTTTGACTTATATTTTATTCCATACTTAATTGGAACATGTCTTCTTTACAATCCAATAAAAAAATCACAATTAACTCAAAAATATGTTTTTATTTTAAAATTAAAAAGTGCATTGTTACTGAGACACCCTTTACTATTCAAATTTCGCTATTTTTTTTTGGAAAATTTTGTTTCATTTTTTTCTAAACCAGTAAAATATAGTTTATTACAATTTTTGTTGATCGTATGTTAAAGCACCGCAGAAAAACGTATCTTATAAATGTCCTTATTGTCGTGCAGTAGTGCAAGATACAAGGTATTTTTAGATGTGGGTTTATATTAGTAGTGTACTTTTTAGTAATATTTGGGGCCTAATTTCATTTGTTATTATGGGGTGTTTTTTCATTAAGTTTTATAGTAGCCATACAAAATTGCACCCCGAGAAATTACACCCTAATTTAGTTATGAAATAACACCCCAAAACAGGAAGACGGACCCCAAGTTAAATGAAAATGTCGCCCAAAAAATAATAGGGGTCCACTTTCATTAGGGTCCACATTCATAATGAAAAAACACCTCAAGTGTAAGCGAAAATGGACCCCAAATGTACGAAATAACGCCCCAAAATTACGTGTTGTTGTAACCTGTGTATTGGTTTGGGGCCCAATTTCATTTTGCAATTGGGGTGTTATTTCCTGGGGCCCGTCTTCATTCCGCCCGGCTGAACCAATTCTTGGTCGACGGTAGAGGCGCGCAGGCTGAATTCGGTACGCAGATTTTATATTGTCGTGTTTGTTTGGGGAGAGTGCCATATACGAGAACACTCTATTCAATATATTTCAACAATAGCACACATTTTTCAATACCTTGCTTAGTTATTGAGATATCGGGGTTTGACATTTAGGAAAGTCTATGATTTTTTAATATTAGAGATCTGAGGTAACGAACAATCTGAAGTAATAAAAAAAAAACTGCCGAAGCCTCAAAACCAATGTTACCAAACACAGCTTAAGGCTGCACACGCATACAACTTTTATCCTTAATATGTCACGTGCTTAAAGGGTTATTGAATCAAGCAATATCGGTTTTGAATACATTGTCGACAAGTTTTATGTAAAATGTGTGGATTTGGAGGTGTTCTACATATATAAGTTCTCGGATTGAGGGACCACGTATATAGTAATCTAGCCGCTGTTCCCATTGTTAGCCAACCGCTGTTCCCATTGTTAGCGCACCGTCGGAAATCGGTACTTGCTATCGGCAAATTTTCTCCTTTTAAAATGCACGACGGTATGGGCTTAATAGGAACGTGAAATAAGATGTGGAACAATAGGATTATTTCTGCCGACCAAAAAACCATAGATGTAGGAACCGATTCAACCAATCTAAGCCGTGTATGCCGAACGCATCGGAGGAGGTGCAAAACTTAAAAAAATAGAATTCGGCGTCGCGCCGACTGTTTAGGAGCCCAAATCAAAAAACTTGTAGTGCCTGTAAAAAGGAAACATATTTTCCCCCTTTTTTTGCTTAGTGTTATTAAATCAAACCAATTAATTGGACTACAAATTTCTCTTGCTAGTTTACGAGATACCAAACAAAAATCTAAAATCGTATCTGTCACAATCAAATTACTTTATTAGAGTAATATCTTGAAAACATAGATTTATCAGATAACCTATAGATATTATTTGAAAATCTACAACGATATAGGATATATATAACGCACCACAATTTTAATAAAATTCCTTGTTTGATGATTTGACCGATATTATCATCTATGAAGTATGAAATTTCAAGTGGAAATTTCTCAGAAATCTAGAATCTCTGTTGTTTATATGGTTTGATCTCAGCCAAAGCAAACAATCCTAAATCATTTGAAAATACTTGAATTCTTTCAATTGTTTAGATTCGCTTTGTTTTCAATCTCTCACAAAAAACATTGATATTTAATTGGTTTTCATTTGTGTTTTAGTCGAAGTTCACACTGTCAGATTTATCTGACAAAAAATCTGATCTAACGGAAATCTGTGTAGTATGTGAGGAACACCTGTCATCGGATAAATCTTTGAGTTTTCAAAACATTTTGATTATTTTGCTGGTGTTGATAAATATACGAAGATAAACGTAAACGTTATATCCCATCAATGAGAATGATTGAATTTCTGAACTACATAAAAGTTTATCGAATAGGAACGGGATTTTGACAGTTCATGGCGGTTATGCGGTTTTATCTTGTTAATTTTTCAGGCAATAAATACAAATCACCAGGATTGTTATTGCTTGATAACACTGTGTGTGATTTTTGCACTTTAAAAATCTGAATTGATTGAAACATAGCGAACCTGCATAATTTTGATACGCTGAATCTAATGGCATTTCCCGTTTTTCTCTACCACGTCCAAATTTCGAGATATTTGACCCCAAAGTTTGCTGGGATGTCAACAACTGTAATATTTTTGAGACTGAATTAGAGGCAGAACGCTTCAAACTTGAAGTTTGACTTCTGAGTAAGAAATGTAGAGGACCTTAAGAAGAATACCAACTTCAAGTTTGTACCCCCTCTCCTCCCCCTTACCCCTATTAACTCGACAAAAACATATATAACTTAGTTATCGAGATATTGAGGGTTAACGTTTTAAAAAATCGATAACTTTTTTTCAACGTTTTACTCAAAAAGATAACTTTTTCTGTAGAACTTTGAAAATTATTCGGAAAATTGAAATAAAATTTATCGATAGCTGTAGTAGTTATCGAGTTATTGCCAAGAGTACGATTTCCGTGGCCCTCATTTCGATAAATTTTATTTTTATAACATTTGAAAGAAAGCCGAAAAAATTAAATAAAAGTTATCGATAACTCGCTTAGTTATCGAAATATTGACGGTTAAAGTTTTAAAAAATCGATAACTTTTTTTCAACGTTTTATTCAAAAAGATAACTTTTTCTGTAGAACTTTCAAAATTATTCGGAAAATTGAAATAAAATTTATCGATAACTGTAGTAGTTATCGACATATTTAATATCGGATTGGTAAACTTTGTGATTGGCAGGAAATACTGAAATATTGAAAAATTTTGAAATTAAGCCCAGGGATCTTTGCATTATATGTACATATGTTAAGTTTATGCAGTTACAGATTATTATTTATTTTTATTATTATTTGAAAAAAATTTGTTGTTTTGCTTATTGATTCGTTGTGTAAAAAGCGCCGCAGGCGAAAAATTTATTTTTCATTGTTTTTTTTGGCCTTGTTGTTTTTTTTTTGGTAAAATTGTTGAAAGTAGTACATATAAAACGTTACAGCTACAGATATCTCGATAACTAAAGAAGTTATCGATAACTTTTATTTAAAATTTGGGGTTATTTTAAGGAGTTGTACCACTCTAGTTGAGTAAATTGCTAAAAAATGTATTAATCTTTTAAAACTTTAACCCACGATATCTCGATATCTAAACGAGTTATCGAACAATTTAATTTAATTTTTTCGGATCGAGGGGCCATTTTACCTACTGCCAGGATGATACAAGCCCTTAAAAATCCAAAGGCTACTGGACAAAATATTGAATTAGTAAACAAATAAATTAACATAAAACCAGAGTGCAAAATTGTAACATTTGTATAACTTTGCAATATTTACTGTTCACTTTGTATATATCAACATAGAATTAAAATTGTTTGTTATTCACGAGAGAAAAATAAATTGATTAAGTTATTTATTTCTTTTTTTGTTTTTAATCAAATATTTACAATATATAAATTTACATGGGACTGTCCTTGGAGGTGGAAAGTTTCTGATAGCCATTCACTTGGGAGTGGCCAGAAATGATTCCTTCATTGGGCAGTCCAAGCAGCTCACTACTTCCACGCGGTATGTCCTTTGCAATGGCTTATCGGAAACCTCCGCCTGGTTGGTTATGTGATCACTGATACATCACAGGATTATTAGGTGACCCTGTCACTGAAGCTCTTCGAAGTAATGGACATATTCTTCTGTCCTTTAAAGGCGGATGAGCCAACACCCCTGGCCAACGGCGGATCAAAATCGAAGAAACCAAAATCCAGTTTCGACTCACTGCATTCTGGCCAGCGTCTGATCCATAATGGGCGGCTGAAACATAATCATCCTGGCAGTAGGTAAAATGCAAACCACGGTGGACTGGGTTTGCCTCCGGCCACCGTTATATTGGCAATGAAAATATACGTAGAAAATAATGAACAAAGAAACCCCCCAATTGTTGACGACCCTCGCAAACGTTATAAGGACCATGATTTAAGGATATGTACCTGGAATGTGCGGACGCTACACAGGACTGGTGCCATTTTCCAACTGACTGGTGCCATTTTCCAACTGCCTTTCGACCAGCCATCGGTAATTACAGTCTACATGATACCACCTCCGATAATGGAATAAGACTGATAGACTTCGCCGCTACAAAGAACATGGTAGTTAGTAGCACACGATTCCAGCATAAGGACATTCATAAGGCGACCGGGATATCTCCTGATCAGAGGACGAAGAACCAGATTGATCACTTAGTAATAGATGGCAGGCACTCTTCTCGCGTAATGGATGTACGTGTGATTCGAGGTGCCAATATCGACTCGGATCATTATCTGATGGCTGCGAAAGTTCGCACAAGACTGAGCAGGGCGTAAAACGTACGAAGCCGAACACAGGAAAAGCTGGATATTGACAAACTACAAATACCGGAGATATCAATGTCCTATCGACAGAAGCTCTCTCTCCTGCTAGAGCAGAATATCCCCCTCCCGAAGACCAAGATGGGCAGTGGAAGCACATCTCCCATTCTTTGGAAACCGCTGCATGGACTGAACTTGGGATAAGCCATGGTACGACGAAGAAGCCATGGTAAATCCTTGGTCCGCACTTGAATTTTGACAACCGATTTAATATTGAAGTGGTACATGAATTTGTCTACCTTGGATCCGCCGTGAACAAGGACAACAACGTCAACATGGAGATAGATAGGAGAATTGTGCTTCCAAATAGATGCTTTTTTGGGCTCAGCAAGCAGTTTAGGAACAAAGCCCTCTCTCGACGGACAAAAGTCCAGCTATATCAGACTCTCATTTTACCTGTCTTGACATATGGCTCCGAAACTTGGGTCATATCGCAAGCGGATGAAAAACACCTGGGAGTTTTCGAGAGAAAAATTCTCAGTAAAATATATGGTCCTGTTAGGGAAAACGGCGAGTACCGACGTCGCTGGAACGCAGAGCTACTCTATATTCTGACGTGGACATACATAGCTAAACGAATCAAAGTGGGCCTATTGCGTTGGCTAGGCCATGTTATCAGGATGAATGAAGATGAGCCAGCGCGAAAGGTTTTCGATAACGTACCCGATGGAAGCAGGAAAATATGACGACCAAGACTCCGCTGGAAAGACCAGGCAGAAGAATCCCTCCGTATCCTTGGTGTTACCAACTGGCGAGAAAAGGTGAAGGATAGAGCCAGTTGGAAGAATATGTTGAAATTTGTTTGTTTAATTAATATGTGTAAGACGTCTGACCTCATGAGGTTGTAATAGTCAATAAAAAAAATTATTTTGAATTTTGCACGTCACTGTTAACGCAATTTTCTGACAAGTGTTCGTTCGTCTGAAAAAGTGTTCGTTTTAATGGTAATTTGATGTTTTTAATAATTTTCACTTATAAAAAAAGTTGAATGAAAAATAATATTGGGTATCTGATTGTTCTATTGTTATGTCGATGACCTTGGATATCGTTTACACCAACATCCCTGTTGTGGTAATTGTTTTCTACGCAGATAAGACGGCCACTGCCCTGAATTGCAATTGGGCTGCTGGTATTGAGTTCCTTAAGGGATAACTTAGAACTACCGGCTTCATTGTCAAATATCCACCAGGGAGGTTTCCAAGTTGTATCCCATATATATAAAGTACATCAGTTCTGACTGCTTTCTGCCCAGCACTTGATGTCTTTCCATTTTACTATCATATCTTACAAACAAGCGGTCAGTAACGAAACGTACAGTTAAATTACAATTGTTTTTATTTTTATTCACGAGAGAACAATAAATTGATTTGTTTATTATGTTTTTTTTTTGTTTTTAATTAAATATTTAAAATATACAAATTTATTTTCAAACTGTGTCAACCCTGTTACAATTTTGCTCGCCACTCACTGGAAGTGGTAACTTTCAGCAACAAAATTTTCCGTTTATAGATAAATGACCAAATATTTCTTACGACATTTTCGCAAGAACTGAATACGGAGCTTAAGCATGTAAGCTCTTTGTGTTTAGTGTCCGAAAACTGCGTTGCTTTATTTTCTAACGACGCAGTGTTTACTTCTAACACGATATGAGATAAAAATTCTCGTAGAATGATGTCAACATAATTAAGTTTATTGTTATTTTGTCGAGTTTTTAGTACAATTTGACAAAACTTTACGATTCAATTATATTGTTATGGATTAGTATGTATTATTTGTATTATATGGGATTTGGTTGTGTGTATACGATTGAGTGTTGCATATCCCTGAGAATGTTGTTTTTAAAGATAGAGGGCATCAAAGGCTATAAGATACCAAGACGGTTTTCGGCAAGTCCACTCCTTAACATTTGCAGAGCCATATATGTATGTTAAAATTTTTCGACTTTGTAAAATAGCTGGCTTTTGACCCGCTAATTTCCTTCCCAAGACCTGACATTGTATGACCATACAATTTTTGGAATGAAGTTTCTTATCGCACATTCCGGGATGGGAGCTAAATGAAAAAAAATTAAACTTTTTTAACACTATTACGCTCCATCCCAGTATTACCAACTATATTGGGTACTTTTTCTTTGGTTTGTGTCTAGACTAACATATGTTGGGGAAATTTCTTCTTTAATGGGAAGTTTCCTAGGTGGAGCCTGTAACCAATATTTCGTATACAGGGTGGTTCATTCACACCTGGACAAATTTCACCAGCGTATTCCTTGCCCCATTTCATGAAAATATGTCCATCTACGTCCATCCCGGAAAATGCAACGGGGCGAAATGGCAGCGGTTTGAAACTTTTCGGATTGGTGGTCGGAGGGTACTAGGACAAAAATTGCTAGGTTCTGAACCAGTGGTCGAATTTTTTGCTTTTGGGCTTATTAAAATTATCAACCGATGGTATCAATTCAGGCACAGTAGTTAGGCATCTGATGATGAACTTGTCACGGAGTTCGAAACTAGTCATACCAGTGAGTGTGCTTAACAGAATTGTCTATTATTATTTCCAACAAAAACCAACCATTTTTCAATTAGAAAAATTTTCATGACTTTTAAGCTTGTAGTATGAATTTGAAAAAAAGTGAAATCGCCGAGATACGAGCACATAACCTCAATTTTCTCATCCAGATGGCAGATAACTTATGATTTTTTTCCTCTACCAAAATAGCCCTACCTCTTACCTTTCCAAAATTACTTAAACGAAGCCCAGAGGTCCGACCACAGTAATTTTACCCTAGTGCCCTCCGACCACCAATCCCAAAATTTACAAACCACTGCCATTGCGCCCCCTTGCATTTTCGGTGATGGTCGTATATGGACATATTTTCATGAAATGAGCCAAGGAATACACTGATGAAATTTGACCTGTCGTGACTGAACCACCCTGTATATTGTAGTTTTGAACCCAATAAAAAGTAAATTTAGAGAAGCCTAAGTGAAAGAAGTTTAAAAAAGAACATTTTCATAAATAAGTGAATTTTCTTAAAAAAAGTAAATTTTCTCAAAAAAAAATATATTCTTAAACAAAGTACATTTTCTTCAAAAAATAAATTTTCATACAAAGAGTGCCTTTCCTTAAAAAAAGTAATTTTTTTTAAATAAGTACCTTTTCTTAAAAAACTAAATTTTCTTACAACAAATTGCTTTTACTTAAAAACTACCTTTTCTTTAAAGAGTACCTTTTTTGTGAAACAGAATAACTTATCTTGATATAAGTACCTAATCTTAAAAATTTACCTAGTCTTGAAAAAAGAACGAATTCTAAAAAAATTCCCATTTCTTAACAAAAACTTTTCTCCAAAAAAAAATACTTTCTCTTTAAAAAAGTACCTTATCTTACCAAAATTAATTTTCTTAAAAATAAAAACACTTTTCTTTTCTTTTCTTGAGATATGTAGCCTTTCTGAAAATAAGTACATTTTGTTAAAAAACTAACTAACATTTCCTAAAAAGAGTACCACTTCTTTAAAAAGTACCTGCTCTTAAAAAAGTCCTTCTTTGTAAAAAAAAATCATACTCTTATGGCTTTTTCTTACAGAACGTACTTCTTCTTAAAAATAATACCTTTTCTTAAAAAAACATTAGCTTTTAATACAAGAAGTACCTCTCTTTAAAAAATTACCTTTTTGGGAAAATATAATATAAATTCTTACAAAAATTACTTAAAAATATGTTTAATTTTCTCAAAAAAAAGTTTAAAGTTTCAACGGGCTCCTTAGGCGTGTTGGAACTAACTAGTAAATAATTTATAGAGAAAGGAACTCGTTCCAACCGGGTGTCCCCTGACACCTCATGTAATTTTTTTTCTAGTTCCATCAGGCCCGTGCGCAGGGGTCATACTATTCGTTCCATGAGTTCTCTATACTATTAAATACTCTTTGGCGACGACGACCTGCTTGTTTGTTTGCTGCCGCTACATCAATCCGATCATACTTATGTTCAGGCAGAGACTATTGTTGTACGACAACCACTTATGGGATGCTAACGCTATGAGCTGCTTGCATGTGTTCACTTTGATACATTGCCCTACCCGTGCCTATAGATGTTAACACATCAATAATATATGTATATTTGAGCTCACCTCAAAAAGTCATATTGGTGGTTAAAAATAATTTTTGTATATATTTTTGGTAAAGAGGTTAAAACCTCCCCCCGAAATAAATTCCTGCGCCCGGCCCTGAGTTCCATCCATCCTCTATATATGCCCGAGAAACCCGATTTGCTATATTTCTCGCCTAATTCTAGCTAGAATTTTACGAAAGCCTTGAACGCCCTGCAATCGCAATCTCAATACAATAGCACAAAGCAACACGAAAAAATATAACCATATAAGGACACCACTACGTCATAAAAGACGAAAATAAGAAGACCCGTGTCTCCCCGTTTTGCCCAAAGTCATGCACTTTTTTTAAGGGCCCCCAAAGATTTGGGCCTCAGTGTAATTTTTGCAAAAAAGTGATCATTTTATGTTCACAAATGTTCACAATTTTTGTTCTTTATGACAAGAGCTACAACCTTCCCTCAGAAAGTAAATCAAAATTCTGAACGGTTTGCAAGATATGAGCCTGACAAAATGATCACTTTTTTGCAAAAATTACACCGAGGTCCCAAATCTTTGGGGGCCCATAAAAAAAAGTGCATGACTGTGGGTAAAACTGGTAGACATGGAGGTTTTCTTGTGTCCTTTATCGCGTAGTGGTGTCCGTATATGGTTATATTTCCATGACTTAAAAAATTACACACAGTGTAATCAGCCGTTAACTTACTCGAAATGAGAGAATGCATTATAAGGCAGCTTTATGTTTGCACATTTTTCTAGTCATTCGTCGTTAATGGGTTAACACGGTAGTAATAAAATCGAAATTAAATGAAATTAAACCTTCAGAAAAAATAGTACTCACGAAAACTCACTCATTACCTAAAGATTGGACTCACGTACGAACATTTCTGCTCACATTTTGATCGTACTCACATTCACGCGTGTTTAACGTTAATCACGTGACTAGTCGCCCCCATCTCCCATGAGTACTCATAACAACGACTGTAAATAAGAAAGGTTGTGCCACAGTTTCAGCTGTTATTACCCTAAATATCTTTCTTCTATTCATTTAACTGGCAATGCTTTAATTACCAGTAAATGTTAATATTAATTGGTTAAAGATTAACATTTAAACTTCTCAGATTTCGTAATAAATTTAGTATTTAGTAAAGTCTACTATCAATATTTCTATAAATATCTAAAACGGAATGGAGTCCAATAAATTTATATCTACTCGTAGACATACGTGTTATTTTAATTGTCACATTGTAATAAATGGTTCCATATCTTACGTCCACATCAGATATTTAGTACAGGCATTAAATTAATTTATTCCCTTAGTTTGGAGGATTGAATGGGGGGGGGGGGGGGAGGAGTGGGTCTTTGCTAGTAGAACAGTAGTTACAGTGGGAGAGGGGGAGTACAACTTGCGTTAGCTGTGTGTCGTTAAATTAACCGCCGAGGGGTGAGCCACCCACTCCCCAGCATGTTGATGTCCTTTCGTGCGGACATTGTAAGGACGTCATAAAAGTGCGGCAAAGTAATTAACTATTCACAGGTTGCTCATTATTTTGTCCACCAGTGTACTACCGCCAGACGTCGTGTTTAATATTAACCTCATACATATGGCCAGTATGCGGTCAATCGATCTGTGATAGCGGTGCTGGTGGTGGTTGCTTTCTATGAGTAGTTGTGCGGTGCGGTCTGACACGGTGGCTATCATTTCAAATGTTTAGATATGAAAGAATTATCATTACTGATGCGTTTTTGGTTTTCAAAATCAAAAAATAAAACAAAATGAAACGAAACGAAAGCAAAAACACAGACAAACTTGCGAAAATTGGCATTGGTTCATGACACGCGAACGCGATTTTTAATTATTTTAAACAGCCACAAAAACCGAAATCCACATCGGCAACAACAACGACAAACAATCAATGTAAAATTGTGATTTTGTTGTTATTGTTTCCAAAACCCCAAAACGCACAGATAAAGGAGACAGACAGACACCTACCATACGACATTACCCAACTTGTAGTACAGAAGATGATGATCTATCAGACACAAACGATTTTCAACGCATTTCCACGCGCGTCGTCACTGAATTGCTTTTGTCTAAGTGTTTGGAATGAAAATTGAATGCCAGCCATAATATTTTTTGATAGAAGAGGTGGTGGTTTGGAATGAAAATTGAATGCCAGCCATAATATTTTTTGATAGAAGAGGTGGTGGGGTTGGTTAGTTGGCGTTGGTTCGCTTTCGATTTCATTCTGAAATGATTCGTGTTGGCATTAAATTGCGATTAAAAAGTGTTTTCATTTTTGTTTACACTGACGCGCGTTTCGCGCTCCTCTATTTGTTGTGCAGCAAATCTGGGAAAATGTGTTCACAAGTTACGAGTAATTTGTTGTGCACTTGAAACTTTATTAGTTTTCATAAGATTTAATTTTGTCTATTTTATAATCTACATATGTAAATATTCTTCTTTATACACATTAAACAAGCATTCCAAGTGACGAAGACAGTGGGTCTGGAAAGCGGCTTATATCAGAGATAAATCTCATCCAGATTCGAATTGGAATTGTGTAGTTTAGAACTACACCCGTTTCAATTGAATTTCCAAAACAAAACAAAAATTGTACTGGAAATTTGAATTTCAATCAATTGAAATGTAAAAACTCCATTTGAAATTTAAAATATGGGTATTTCCAGCGTTGCGGACGGACGCACGTTTTTATTTTTTTTTTATTTTTTAGTTATCTTAAAAAGTTGAAATATTTTGAAAACTATGTTCATATTAAAAAATTTAGATTTTGGACAGTACTATAATGATCTTTTAATGAAACTTTACTTAAAATGTTGTATTAAAAATTATGACTACCACAATTTTCCATAGGTATTTTAAGTGTATGTATATGAAATTCGTAAAATTTGGCTACATTTTTTATGTGATCAATATATTCTTTTTTTGTAAAATATAGAAGATATGTTGGGGTTTTATAAACAACAGACCTTACATTTAAAATACCGTTACCTTTTATGCTACTTCAATCTAAATGTGCGTTGCGGACGCACGCATTTATCTATGAATAATCTTTGTGTTGTAAATGGTAAAAATATTAAACGATCTTTGAAATATTAATTCATTTATTAACTCAAATTTAATTAAAATTAAAAATAACATAAACTCAGTCAGAAAGGAAAAATATACATAAAGAAATATTAAGTTATGTTTTAGAAATGTGTACATATTTATGCCCCTATTACGGATTACAACTCGACTCAGTTGAGTTGAAATTTCAGTTAGTTAATCGTCTTACAACTTTTTTGTGGTACTACCGATTACAACCCTGTGCTAGTGGGGTTAACAAAAACACCAAAAAATTACAACTCATCAATAGCAGTTGTAAATCAATTATTAGCGAAAAATGGAAAGCGGGTAAGTACAAATTTAGAAAAAATAGAGTTACAACAGAAGAACAATTTGAAAAACTTGTTGAACTTATGGAGAAGCATCCCGAAACTGGACGAGGCAAGCCACAATTCGGATGCAGCAAAAATAAAAGCAAGGAATTGTGGGAGGATTTTGCCATACAACTAAACAGTTTAGGAGCGCCATCAAGAACTGCGCACGAGTGGGGACGAGTAATAATTTATTTTCCCTTTTAACTTACAATCATAACGTTTAAACTGTAGTAGCCCTTCTGTTGAGATAAAGATGTTACATCTCTTTTTTGGTGAAATGATGCGAATGTGAGTCCTATCGATACATCCCAATATTCCCGGGAACCCTCTTTTTGAATAAAATTCAATCTTTGAAGCGTTTTGCTCCTCTTCACTCATTTGGGTTTTAATCCTTTTCCCACAAATACGCTGCTCAAGGATATTTAAAACCTCTTTTATTACTACAGATACGGTAGGTTGTGCCAGTCCCACATTAAAATCGTTTCCACTGCACTTCTGATAACTGCCGTCAGCGAGGAACCTGAGAGTTGCGCATAACTTTAAAATAGGAGGTATAGCCGTACCTCGCAAAGGCTTATGAAAATGCTCCTTCAGCTCATCTAGCAGATAGCAAAATGCTTCCTTAGTTAAACGAAACAAACTTCTAAATCTGCAACAAAAAACCACATCCATTCAATTATAACAACATCCTTTTCTTACTTGGTGCTTGGAAGTTCCAAGGGAGTAGAGTGATCGCGGGGACTTCTTCGTATGAGCAGCACGTCAATGTTTTCATCAACACTTTCACCGTTGTAAAATAAATCCAAACTAATATCCATTTCTTCATTTATTTCCAAAAAAAAAACCCACAAACAAAAACTGAAAATTATTGTTTTAATTTTTTGTCACAATAGAAACAAGTTGTCAAATCATTGCTTTTTTAGGCTGGCAACATCAACACAATTTCAACTGGAACAAGTTGTAATTCGTAATACCAAAATGGAGTTAAGTTGTTTTAAAGTTAAGTTGTTTCAACTTCAACTCAACTGAGTTGAGTTGTAAACCGTAATAAGGGCATTAAACTTTTATCTTCAATTTCTTACAATAAAAAGTCAAGGCGGCATTTATATAATTGTTGTCTACATAGGGAAAATTATGGAATTTGGAGACACCACTAATATTTTTGATATGCTGCCATTTTTGTGTGTGTTAATATTTTCAATGTCTTGCTCACTATTGTACAAAATTCCAATACCTTTAATGTACTTTTGAGAACATTCGTAAAAAGAATTGGCATCTCGCAAAATAATATTTTGGGTCCTTACGACTTCCCAAACTTTTATTTTCAGTACAGCGCCAATTCCATCGACTGCGCCTTTACCATGAGAAGTAGCAAAGAAATTCCACTCAAAATGTTCACAACAAAAACCTTTTACAAATTGAGGAATACTCGACATGATAAACTTCTTTTTAAATTGGGATCTACTTTCGTCCGAGATAATTGATATTCTTTGTATGAGTTTCTTCTCATTTATTTTCTTCAAAATGTTTGTAAGGAAGAACGCGACGTCGTATTTGTTATACGCCAATTTGTAACTTATTATTTCAAAGGACATGGTTTCATCCGAAAGCCAAGCAACGCATGTGAAAATTGTAACCTGCTTACAACCATAGTGTGCTTCTTGCACTTAATTTTGTGGTGTAAGGCCATAATTTTCCTCAAAGTCAACTTGCAAAATTACTTCACTATTTTGAATGTTTTTTTTTCTGTTTTCAAAATATTCTTGTTACGAGCTCTTTATGAAACAGTGCAGTTTAAAAGATGTTAAGTGCGTTTCGATTTCATGGATAAGATCCGCCAAAGTTGCCTCTGTATAGTCTAAGAGTAAACGATTGTCTGCTTGTCGCCAATACTTCAATTTAACAGTTTCGTTCATTTTTGATATAAATGCTATAGGAATCAACGCATCTTAGCAAACATTTTCCAAAAATAATATAAAATTTGACGGAAAAGATGTTACTGCCTTTGAACAGCTATCCAACTTATAAACTTATACATTTTCATTTCACTTATAAATTTACGCAATTGGGGGATGCTGCAACCCTGTCAACAGAGAGGATTTGGATCTCGAGAGGACATGTACTCGAAATTAGCGTGGTACTTACATATGCACATATTGTGGGGTGTTTTTCTTGATAGCACAACGTGTGATGGACGATTTTGAAAGAAGACACTTTTACTTAGACGTTCCTCAGGAAATTCTTCTGTATATAAAGGGTTTTTCAACAGAGAGGCTACAAAAGTAAATCGATAGGGACAGCAAACGACGCCATATTTTTCCCGCTTTTTTGACATTTCTCTTCAGTAAGGTTTGCCATTTCATCATGGAAAGATATACGAGCCAACAACGAGTCGAAATTATTAAAGTTTACTACCGAAATTTGGAGTCAGTGACCTCAACTTTAAGAGCGCTACGTCCAATTTATGGTCGTCATAATCGTCCTACCAGATCAACAATTGAGCGTCTAGTGGAAAAATTTGAATCCACAGGCACAGTACAAAATGTTCCCGTGCCAGTGAGACAAAGAAGTGCCCGTAGTGTCGAGAATATTGCTGCCGCTGAGGCTTCAGTTCAAGAAAGCCCAAATGTGTCTCTCACACGTCGTTCTCAAGCGTTGGGCATCTCTGTGACGTCGTTGTGGCGAATTTTGCGAAAAGATCTTGGCCTACATCCTTACAAGATCAAATTGACGCAAGAACTGAAGCCGCTTGACCACCATAGCGTCGTATGTTCGTGAATTGCGCTGAGCAACAACTTGAAAATGATTCGGATTTTCATCGGAAAATCATCTTCAGCGATGAGGCTCATTTCTGGCTGAATGGCCTCGTCAATAAGCAAAATATGCGTTATTGGTCAGACAGCAATCCACACGTAATCCATGAGTCATCATTGCATCCCGAAAAAATTACGGTTTGTTGCGGTTTATGGGCGGTCGGCGTCATTGGGCCGTACTTCTTCCGTGATGATCAAGACCGGCACATTACTGTGAATGCGAATCGCTACCGTTCAATTAAATAAAAAAAAAATAAATGGTTTTCCCATTACATCCCATGAAGGGACTGGGGAGAACTTCTCACAATCACTGAGCTGTGCGCTTTCCAGTTTTCACTCACTGATTGGGACCTACAGTTTTACACCGATTCCGAACGGTAATTTGAGAAGCTTTTTCATGGCTAGATACTCGATAGTGTCGCCGTCACTATGCGAGGCGACCGCCGCCGAAAGAAAATTTTGAAGGCGGTCAGAGCCGGGTTCGAACCCAGGATCTCATGTACAAGAGCCGCGCACACTAACCATTGCACCACCGACGGCCACACCGTTCAATTATAACCTAATATAACCTAATATTTTTGGCCCCAATTGGATAATATGGACTTGAAGGACATGTGGTTCCAACAGGACGGCGCCACAAGCCACACAGCGAATGCCACAATCAATTTATTGGAAACCAAGCTTGGTGAACGTGCTATCTCACGAAATGGCCCAGTCGATTGGCCGCCTCGGTCGTGCGATTTGACGCCGTTAGATTATTTCCTGTGGGGCTACGTCAAGTCTATGGTCTATGCCAACAAGCCAGCGACGATTGATGAACTTCGTAGGAATATCGAACGTGAAATTGCAGCAGTATCGGCCGATTTATGCTTGAAAACCGTCGAAAATTGGGTTAAGCGTCTGGACTTCTGAAAGCGTGCCCGTGGTGGCCATGCAAAAGAAATCGAGTTCCATACATAATGGCATCGAACGTACTTTCACAGGAATAAAGAATTTTATTGGTATCTAAAACCGGTTTTGTTTTATTTAAAAAAACTTTTGTAGCGCTCTTATTGAAAAACCCGATATAAGTATTACATATAAGTGCGAAATAAATGCAAAAACATTTAAACATTTTAATTTCAAAAATCTACTTCTATTATAAGGATACATTTCAATCCAAAATGAATCCCAGTAAACGTAATATTCATTATAAGTAATCTTTGGTAAGTAAATAATAAAAATATTGGGGAAAATCAAAGTTCGTTAACAACAATAGAAACTAATTTTACGATAAACGTTTTTTATTTGGGGGGAAACGTTTGAGCTTTTGCGGTCTACGTAGCATACGTAGCAAACAAAATATTTTAAAGCCAAAAACATTTTTCTTTGCGGCAAACAACTTCCAAAGGTTGGTTTCTTGCGTGTATAAGTAAAAAGAAATGAAATATAAATTTAAAAAAAATTTTATCTATGGAGATTTGAACCGAAGCGACTTCGTTTCTCATAAAATGATAAATTTCGTTTGTCGCAAATAAATTCCTTATACGAAGTTCATTTGTCTAAAATTACGTTTGTGGGCAACGAACTAACTCTTTATTTCTACAAAAAAAAAGTTCCTAACGTAAGTGCATACTCAATACGAGTATTATCCAAAAATATACACAATCTACAGATCAAAATTTGACATAGAGACAACCTTAGGTGGGTCACGTTTAAAAACGATTGATTTCGTAAAATCTTTTATAAAAATCTCCTTGAGAAAACGAATGTGCATTGGAGCAACCACATATGACCGTTCGTTGCTTTCATATTCGCAAACCTCTAGGAAGACTATTAGTGTTTTATGATTCATAATCCCCGGCAGAGTAAACACCAACCAACCACTATCAAAAGCAATACCAACAGCAGCATCCAAACAAACAAAAATTTAAACAAAAAAAAAACACACAGCAAGAAATCGCAAGTGAGCAGCAGCAGCAATAATGAGTTTATGGAAGGAAGATAGAGGGAATCCATCCATACGCTAAGTAAAGTACGCCATATCTCGAGACATACTCGTACATAAGTAAAAGTTTAAAGACATTTGTTTGTATTATTTCTTCCCCACACGATATTTTTTATCTTTATGCCGTGACTACGTCAGGCGGTCGCACAGACAGACAGACAAACACATTATGTCTAGATATGCAGATAATGTACATATGTACCCGTCCATAGACATAGTGGAGCAAATGGGGTGATATGACTGATATACATATGTAAATAATTGGACCACAACCAAAATCTAAAGAAGGGCCACTGAAATTTTGAAATATTTATATTTCATAAATCTCAAGAAGGTCGTGTGGAAATATTGCTGGCCATGAACTAATGTCGAATGGACCTACATACAAATCTATGCAATGGTGTTGCAACTACAAACTTGAATACAGTTTTAATATCCCACAGTGAAATTGAAACCAAATTTTCATTCCAAATCCCCTAAATATATTGCGTGATTTTATTGACATTTTGTTTGCTACTCGTATAATTTGGTGGAATGAACATGTACCATGTTCTGCTTGAATGGAGCAGATTTCCCCAAATGTTCATGTCGAAAATTGATAAGTGTTTACTTGTTTGAACGCTTGTTGTGGGAAACAGAGCACGAAACTAATTAATTAACACATTATCGAGTGTTTTTAACTATAAAGAAATGAAATATTTCAAAAATGTCTCATTTACTAACGTTAAATTGCCAAAAAAATTAAAGCATCTTCTGATAGGGTGCGATAAAAACTTCGATGTACCTTGTCAATCGACAAGAACCAAGGGATGCGAGTAACAGATAAGAACATCCGTTTTATGTTAAAGTTAAATAAATAAACACAACAACTGTTTTGACAACTTTTAATGGATTCGAGTCGTTTTGACGAGCCAAACAGTCAGTCCACTACAGTTTAGTTTTGAGCTCATATGCATAGATTTACGTGCTGTCGCCAGTCGCGATCTTACAGACGTATGGACGGACGTCTTTCGAAGCACCGCGACATTTCAAAATTTCTTTGGACGAATCGACTCAAGCCCTTTTTGAGCGATTCCCAAATTATAAGCGAACGAAACTCACTGCGAACGCACTGACCTTGGTTCGATTTAACGTTCTGATACATGTTAGTTGAATCAAATCAGCTGTTTGTTACTTATGGTCAGTTTTTATGTGGGTAGTTAACTATAGGATTACTTAATCGTAATTGAAAGTTAGCTAGACGCATAAAGTATTTTGATTTCCAGTGGCGAGTTCACAATGACAGCAACAATTTCAACGTTCACAATCCAAGCAACAAATTTGTTCGAATAAGTTCGAAAAACAGCTGACTGGCAACATTGTTTACATTATACGAGTACAGCAGTATACATATTTGTGGAGTGAAAAAAAAATTAAGAATTATAATACAAACGCAAAAGTATGTACATTTTTCTATAGAAATGTTTAAAATTATTTTTTTTCAAATGTTTTAAAATGTTTAAAATGTTTAAAAAAATTTGTTTAAAGAAATGTTTCCATATTTTTCTATAGAAATGTTTTCAAATTTTTCTTTAGAAAAGATTTAAAATTTTTCTATAGAAATGTTTTACAATGTTTCTTTAGAAATATTTTAAAATTTTTCTATAGAAATGTTTCAAAATTTTTCTATAGAAATGTTTTAAAACTTTTTCTATAGAAATGTTTTAAAATTTTTCTATAGAAATGTTTCCAAATTTTTCTTTAGAAATGTTTTCAAATTTTTCTTTAGAAATGTTTTAAAATTTTTCTATGGAAATGTTTTCAAATTTTTCCTTAGAAATGTTTTAAAAATTTTCTAAAGAAATGTTTTCAAATTAATCTATAGAAATGTTTTCAAATTTTTCTTTAGAAATGTTTTAAAATTTTTCTATAGAAATGTTTTAAAAATTTTCTAAAGAAATGTTTTCAAATTAATCTATAGAAATGTTTTCAAATTTTTGTTTAGAAATGTTTTACAATTTTTGTATAGAAATGTTTTGAAATTTTTCTATTGAAATGTTTTCAAATTTTTCTTTAGAAATGTTTTAAAATTTTTCTATAGAAATGTTTTAAAATTTTTCTATAGAAATGTTTTCAAATTTTTCTTTAGAAATGTTTTACAATTTTTCAATAGAAATGTTTTCAAATTTAACTATAGAAATGTTTTCAAATTTTTCTATAGAAATGTGTTACAATTTTTCTATAGAAATGTTTTCAAATTTTTCTTTAGAAGTGTTTTCACATTTTTCTATAGAAATGTTTTAAAATTTTTCTATAGAAATGTTTTCAAATTTTTCTTTAGAAGTGTTTTCAAATTTTTCTATGGAAATGTTTTCAAATTTTTCTTTAGAAATGTTTTCAAATTTTCTAAGGAAATGTTTTCAAATTTATCTATAGAAATATTTTCAAATTTATCTATAGAATTGTTTTAAAATTTTTCAATACAAATGTTTTAAAATTTTTCTATAGAAATGATTTCAAATGTTTCTTTAGAAATGTTTTACAATTTTTCTATAGAAATGTTTTACAATTTTTCTATAGAAATGCTTTCAAATTTATCTATAGAAATGTTTTCAAATTTTTCTATAGAAATGTTTTCAAATTTTTCTTTAGAAATGTTTTCAAATTTTTCTATAGAAATGTTTTAAAATTTTTCTAAATCTTACATAAAACCTTTAAGTGGCGTTCACAATGGCAGCAACGAATTTGTAATTCTAGCCATCTCGTTCCCACTCACAGTATTTCATATAATGTCCTCTCATGTTTTTCCTGAAATTGGAATTTAAATTTGTCATAAAAGTAGGTTCTACCTACTTCTACTTCAAATTGGTTCGAATCAGTTTAATGATACTGACCGCTAGGGGCGCTTTACTTAGAAGTTTGTTTAAATAATTTCACATATATTTATATTTTTTTATTACCAAAAATAAAACACTGTCGCGGGCTTTCGAACATATCAGCTGATGCAAATGCGTAGTTGTTTGTAGTTTTTTCGAACTTATTCGAACAAATTTGTTGCCTGCATTGTGAACGCCTGTTGAAATTGTTGATATCATTGTGAACGAGCCTTTACGCAGCAATCACAATGCAAGCGACATTTTTAATAGGCGTTGGAAAAGTAATCAACAGTTTACTTCGAATCGAGGTATGCTTGTTATAACAGGATATACCAGTATCCGTGACTTTTTGAATGAAAATTAAAAAAAAATTATTTTTCAACATAATCTCCTTTTTGCTCAATACACTTAGTCCAACGTTTCTCCAAGTTTTGTATTCCTTCCAAAAAATAGGATTTTTCGAGGTCCATAAAATACGCATTTGTTTGATCGTTGGATCTTAATCTCTTTCCATCGAACCGGGGAATATGGCGGATGAGGCACCAATTCGTAGCCCAATTCATGGAACTCCAAACAACCCTTTGAAGTTGTCACACGATTACGTTTACGGCCAATTGAGACCAAACGCGGCACCCATCTTGCAGACAGCTTTCTTAAACCCAACTGATAATTTAAAATCGAAACCACACTGCCATATAAAATGACTATGGCATCAACAGTCTCACGCACTTTTACTCTTCGATCGGCCAACACCATATCGTGGATTTTTTCGGCATTTTCAGGTGTGTTGATTGGCAATCCAGAACGTTCAGCGTCATTTGTAATTGTGCGACCACAACGAAAGTCAGTAAACCACTTTTTTTACCATTGAAATCGATAGTGCAGTCCCCGTAGTATTTATCAATCTTTTCCTTGGTTTGATTGACTTGCACTCGAAATTCACCTTTTTCCATTTTTAAAAAAATTCACGAGGTTGTATGTTTTGAATAGCTGTTAATCGCAAAGTAAATGACGCAACTTTTACAACAATTAAACACAAATATATGCCAAGAATAAAAGTAAGCCAAAAAGTACAAAAATCAATTGCATTTGAATTTATGCTCCTACTACGGTTCTCAACTTTTGTGAGAATTTGGTCGTAATCGATGAATTGGCATTGCCGTTCTCAACTCAACGGTCGACTCAACTCAACTGAACAGCAGCTGAATTTTTGGATTTGTTCACTTACTTTTGTCGTATTGCCGTTGGCAACTCTGTGCCAGTTTCGTCGACCAATGCGTTAAATTTACACCACTGCTTGAGAGCAGTTGAGTTTATAGTTGTGCGTGTTTTTAATTCCATAAGAGATTGTAAGTAGATATTATTTTGGCTTCAAATTATAATTATCATTTAACATTTGAACATTTTAATTTAACAATAATATTTTATATATTTTAGAAGCATCAAAATCATAAAAAAGGCTTAGTTTGACAAACTTGTCCAGCTAATGGAAAGTAATCCAGCCGTTGCCTTTGGGAAACCACAATTTGGCACCACGCAGAACTATGGGAAGGATTTGATGTGGAGTTAAATAGTTTAGGACCACCGTCCAGAACATAGCAACGTGTATGTGCAAATATGTACATACCTTGCACTGGGCAGTTCAAGAGGGTTGGATGCATCACGAATATTTCTTCTTAAATGCAACACATATATATTCACGTTCTCGACTCCATCTTCATAAAAAAATCTATGCTACTTATAGCCATTTCGATTTTGCAAGCACAACACAATTGTTAGCTTCTTTTAT
Organism: Phaonia tiefii; assembly: GCA_963931995.1. Taxonomy (NCBI): domain Eukaryota; kingdom Metazoa; phylum Arthropoda; class Insecta; order Diptera; family Muscidae; genus Phaonia; species Phaonia tiefii. The sequence continues at coordinate 328,599,437 of OZ008368.1, read as the reverse complement.
TTTCACATAAATCAGCTGCTTTTACTTGTCAAAATTGATAATAATTTTGAACTGGTAACACCATAACATCAGTTGTGAACCACAATACAAAAGATAAGTTTGGTCGTGTTGAAGTTGGGTCGTCTCTAGGTCGACTAAACTAAGTTGAGTGGTGAACGGTAATAGGGACATTAATTGTTCTTGTAATGAACAAAACGAAAATCAAATAATTTAGGTTGCTCTTATAACACAACCTCTAGTAGCTACATCATGATACGAAGGCTACATCGAGGCTTGTATTTTGAATATTGAAAAATGTTAATGTATTTAAACGTATTTGCTATTAAAAGATTCTATACATAAAATTATGTTTTATAATGAATTTTTTGATACAAACGGTTTCAATTTGCATAGATACGTTTGAAAATTAAATTCTAGGTACAGCGTCATCTACCGCATAATAGTACGAGGATGCCATTTATATTTCGGGTCCTGCACACTGAAAAATCGGTCGTTTTTAGTTATTTGGGTGCAAATATAACGTGTGTTTGGGGGTCTCGCAAATATAATATACTTGTGCCAAGAGTTCAGTCTCAGGCGACGTTCGCTCCAGGATGTATTTCTTGAAGGTCGTCCAACTTCGGTCGTTTTGCCGGAAGCCATCGATGCTGTGGGTGAACTGATAAACTGACGAATCATGGATCCCGAAACAAAACAGCAATCGACCGTATGGGTCTTTCAAGACGAGCTAAATCCAACAGAAGTTGTTCGTGAAAGAAGCAAATGAACGCGTTTTTTTTCGGTATAACCGCTCATGTGGCCACAGTTCCTTCAGTGGAACGTATGAGATCAATTCTGAGTGGTAGTCCTTTTGATTCGTATCTCCTTTTATTCGTTATTTCCTTATTATCCTTTTTATGACCAACCAACGAGTAAAATACAACAGCAACTCGATCTCGATGAAATGGTCTACTACCTCGTCGTCATCGAGAGAACGCAAATAGAGGGATAGATACTCTAGGTTATTGGTCTATGCACGAACTCGATGAAATAACCTACTACCTCGTCGTCACCGAGAGAATAAATATCTCCTTTTGTAATTTTTTTATAAAAATTCAGGAAAATAACTTATCAGTTAATAATAAAAAAAAATTTCAAAATTCATTTGTAACACTATCTAAAATCGGTTGTAACAACCTCTAATGAGGTAGTGTCAACCTCCAACGGGATTGTGTCAAGTTCCAATCAGGTTGTGTCAACTTCCAATAAGGTTGTGTCCACTTCTAATAAGCCTCTAATAAGGTTCTGGCTACCTCTAATGAGATTTTGACAACCTATAATGAGGTTGTGACAACCTCTAATTTCGGTTACGGCTAATTTGGTTGTTTCAACCGAATTTTTCGTTGAGTGTATGCACTTAAGAATTATATTATTTTATTCATTTAATTGTTTCAAATTATACTCAAATAAATTGTTCCTTGGCTTTACTATAACAAATTCACTTTGTCTGCATATTCACCACAAAATAATATTTACTAGAATGTCTGCCTCTCATCTAATTCGTTAATTTCTTCTATGATTTTCACACATTTTCTAATATAATTTCATGTACGTATTTTTCTTTTTTGACCGCAATACAAGAAACAATTTTTCATTTTTCATTTACTATATTGTGATTTAAGCGATTATCCGCTTTCAGCAAATGTCAAAATTGAACTAATTGACAGATTTGTTGTATTATTTTTCAAAACACACAAGTGTTGGAACACAAAGCCCTCCGCCCTCCACCCATGCATTTATTTAACTACTGATATTTGAGGGGAGAAGGGAGAAGATTATGACGGCGACCTATGGTTGAATATTAAAAGACCTGCCACGGTTTTACAGTTGTTATCTAAGAAGAACAAACTCGTGTTTGTATATTTTGTTTTATATCTATTTTGGTTGCCTGCCAGAATTCCCTAAGACTTGGCAACAAATATGTTATTATTTTTTTTTATGCAAATAAAAGGGCAGGTATTAGCAATGGGTTTAAGACAAATTTAAAACTAAAAAATACCAACGTGTTCTTATTTCGACCTGTTCGAATCATTCTATAAACTCGCCATCAGGGAGTCAGCACAATTTTGGCAAGATACAAGTTGGATGAAACAGCGAGCAATATTTTTTCGCATGTATTGTGCCCAAAAAATCGGATTTTTTTAAAAGTCGGTTTTCAGTTTGTTCGAAAAATCATTATTTCAAGAAACCGGTTTTCGGATTTAAGTTTTGACAAAAACCGTTGGAATCGGATTTTTGGAACGAAGTTCGTTATCGCTCGTTGCGGGATGGGGGCTAAATGAAAAAAATTAAACAACTTTTGTTTTAACCAGGGGGGTTTCGATGCCACAGATCATCGACTATGAAGTTGGCAAATCATACAAAAGAAAGTGGGTGAAGGAATGAGGGATAAGCCACCTATGTTTAAATTATGTTTGATTGATACTAATGTCTTTTAAATTATGGTCGATTGATACTAATGGGGTTTTAATTATGTTTGATTGATGATAATGAGTTTCAAATTATGTTTGATGCTAGTTTTGTCGTCTGCAACTCCAACTCGATGAAATTCCAACTTGCGAAGTGACATCCGGTCCAAGCTTTAACAGCTGTTACAAACTCTTAGTATATTTCTCTATGGTTTTAACACTATTATGCTACAACCCAGTATTATCAACTATATTGTTTACTTTTGCTATGGTTTGTGTCTAGACTAACATATGTTGGGCAATGTTTCTAGGTGGACCCTGTAACCAATATTTAGTATATATTGTAATTTTGAATCCAACAAAAAGTAAATTAAGAAAAACCAAAGTGAAAGAAGTTTAAATAAGAACATTTTCTTAACTAAGTGCCTTTTCTTAAAAAAAGTAAATTTTCTCAAAAAAATACCTATTCATATTCTTAAACAAAGTACATTTCCTGAAAAAAATACCTTATCGAAAAATATTACCTTTACTTAAAAAAGTACCTACATTATCTTACAAAAAGCACATTTTCTTAAAAAAAAAGTAATTTTTTTTCAAATAAGTACTTTTTCTTGAAAGAGTTAATTTTCTCACAACAAATTGCCTTTTCTTAAGAACCTACCTATGTGTGAAACAAAATAACGTTTTTTTGAAATACAGTGGTGTGCGATGAAATAGAGTCAACACTAATCAACATTTTCAAAATAAAAACAAATGTAGAAAAATTTAATTTTGTTTATAACTTTTATTTTTAATTGTTCAACTAGAACTAGAACTAAATGCCCCGTTTTGCCTGTGAATTAAAATAGAGTCATCGCGATTCATCATCTGAACTAGAATAAATAGCTGTGTCAAATAAAATGTATGTTTCATTAATCCTTTATATTATCTCAGTACTTTATGAAATAACTATTATTTTTTATCACAGCTAAGCAACGCCTTGACATTGAATCATCAAGTCTCCACAAGTCATGTTTTCCACGCCGATTGTACCAGTGTCATAAGCTCATCTTTATTCAATTGGTTTATTCCTTTGATAGACACTTTAATGACCCGCCACAAATTCTGAATAGGATTTAAGCCCGGCGACTGCATAGACCATCTTAAAACTATGACACTATTATTTTCAAACGAAGCTTTTGCTCGCTTCGATGTGTGTTTGGGGTCGATATTATGTTGAAACATCCATCGAAGCGGCATTTCCCATTTAGCCCAAGGCATCATGATGTTCCATTTGATGTCCATTGTCTATTCAATTTGGAATAAAGGTTCTGTCCCAATGTAAGAGTAACAACCCCGTACCATTATGTTTCCGCTACCACGTTTAACTGTTTGGATTGTGTTCTGGTGTTGGAAGGTCTTCGTACAGGAAGATTACTCTTATCATAATTACCCAATCTCACTTTAGTTTCAGCTGTCCTCAAAATGTTTCGCCATTTGCGTACGGACTATTTCACATGCTCCTTGGAAAAATGCAACGTTTGGATAGAAATTGAACTTTTCGGACACTTTTTGCCTTTAAATTGTTTTTAGTTAGCATTTTTCTTAATGTAGTGGTGTCAACGTCCCAATCGTATTGCCTTTTAATGGCGGAAGGGGTAACAAAAGTCGAACTCTACGTGGCGCAATATTTTTGGTTCCAAATGTTCTGTAATTTTCAGGGTTTTACCGTCTGTTTCCTTGGATTGGGGTTATATTTTATTCCGGTCTCCAACATTTTCTTTGAGCATCCAATTATGTCAGTAATTTGTATGTAGCTTCTGAATTCTTTTATCGTCTCTTTTATTCTTTCTTGGCGCTCATGATTGCAATATTTTAATCGGCCCATTTTGGAACATCAATAATGACAATTTATTAATGCTACTAATAAACATTAATCATATTTAGAAGCTAAACTTTGTTTTCAAATTCAAATCCAAACTACAATTAACCATTTCAAAAAAAAAAAATATTTTTTTGTAATTGACTCTATTTTATAGCACACTTCATTAAAATACTAACACTGACCTGGAGAACAGTAGTGTACAAAATTTATTAAAAATGACGGCATTATATTCAGCAGAGGACCGGTCAATCAGGTTCAGAATTTCTTGACATGAAACATCTTCGACCACTGATTTGCAGAGAATAAAAGTTTTGACGAGTGTGTGACCCTATTTCATCGCACACCACTGTAAGCACCTATTCTTAAAAATGTGCCTATACTTGAAAAAAGGACAAATTTTAAAAAAAAATTACCATTTTCTGCAAAAAGTAACACTTTTCTTACAAAAATTCCTTTTCTTAAAAGTACCTCTTCTTAAAAATAAAATAATATATTTTCTTTTCTTTCTGAAAATAAGTACATTTTCTTTAAAAAAAATCAATGAGTGTTCGAACTCACGGGCGATGTGTTAACACCTTTTTGTTACACGCTACCTGTTCGATTTCGATGAACACATTAGTAAATGTTACATTGGAAAATAAAACAAAGAATAGTTTTTGTGCTGAAGGCTCTCTTGCTGTTGCACTTTCTTTTTTCTTACATCTGCTTCAACATTAGATGTAATATTGTTCAAATAAATAAAGCAATATTTAGCTCACTGAAATAATAGTTTTTGTTTTGTCACAAATAGAGCGACGACAAGAAGTATTGAATAGTATCATGGTACAAACAAATGGTAGAACCACTAGCCCAGCTGATTTGAACTTTTTTGTCTTATGTCAAAGTTTGTTTACTTTTGTTTGTATACGAGGCGGATCAATAAGTCCGTAACTTTTCGATCTTCCCTCGTAGTTATATGAAATGCAACACTGCTCCCATCAAGTACCACCTGTTAATAGACTACTGTCAAATTTTGAGCTAGTTCCGTCAGTTACTTTGCGTTTAACAGCTGTTCAAAACATACCACCTCGTGCATTTTTTTAAAAATTGAAAAAAGTGAGTTTCGAGGGCTCATTAAACATTATTTTTTGCGAAAAAAAACGTCAATGAAACCAAGGAAAAACTTGATAAATACTATGGGGACTCTGCACCATCGATTTCAATGGTAAAAAAGTGGTTTACTGACTTTCGTCATGGTCGCACAAGTACAAATGACGCTGAACGTTCTGGAGGGCCAATTGAGGTCAATACACCCGAAAATGCGAAAAAATCCACGATATGGTGTTGGCCGATCGAAGAGTAAAAGTGCGTGAGATTGTTGATGCCATAGACATTTCATAGGGCAGTGTGGTTTCGATTTAAATGATCAGTTGGCTTTAAGAAAGCTGCCTGCAAGATGGGTGCCGCGTTTGCTCTCAATTGACCATAAACGTAATCGTGTGACAACTTCAAAGGATTGTTTGGAGTTGTTTAACCGAAATTCGAAGGAGTTTTTGTGGCGTTTTGTAACTGTGGATGAAACATGAATCCATCACAACACTCCGGAGATCAAGCAGCAGTCTAAACAATGGGTTTCTCCGGGTGAACCGGCTCCGAAGAAGGCCAAGGTAAGTTTGTCGGCCAATAAGGTGATTGCAACCGTTTTTTTTTTGGATGCATGCGGGATAATCCACATCGATTACCTTCAAAAGGGAAAAACAATAAACGGCGAATATTATGCCAACTTATTGGACCGATTTAACGAGGATTTAAAAAAAACGACCCCATATGGTCAAGAAAAAAGTTATTTGTCATCAAAATAATACACGGGTGCACACGTGTGTACTCTCAATGGCAAAATTCCATGAATTGGGCTACGAATTGGTAACTCATCCGCTATATTCTCCGGATTTAGTCCCCAGTGACTATTTCCTATTTCCAAACCCAAAAGAAATGACTCGGTGGAAAGAGATTTAGCTTCAACGATGAAATTATTGATCAAACAAATTGCTATTTTATGGACCTCGAAAAATCCTTTTTTTTTTTGAAGGGATACAAAAATTGGAAAAACGTTGGACTAAGTGTATTGAGCTAAAAGGACATTATATTGAAAAATATTTTTTTTTTTGCAGAAAAAAACTGTGTTTCATTCAAAAAGTCACGGATTTATTGCTCCGCCCTCGTATAATACTATTTTTGGTGCATTTCTTTCTATATAATTAACGAATTGTTTTTCCGAAAGTACAGTATAATAAAAGTATAATTTGTTTCTCCCAAAAGGATGTACAGGTAGAGAAGAAAAAACCCCGCAATTTGGCAACCCTAGTAGAAGAGAACCAAAAAAAGTCGACGCGATTCACTCAAACGCATTTCTTTCCCGCGTCATAACTTGATTATTTCATGCTGTTTACATACTTTATGTAATTTTATTTATTTGGAATTTGGTTGGAATTTCTATAGTTAGATAGAATAACATCATCAGGAAACTGCTCGTGTATGGAAATATTCAACGAAGAGAGTAAGAGAGCGAGCAGAGAAACGACACGCATCACTCGTTTTCTTTGTTGGCATTCCACTCCATGAGTAAATTTTCTTCGCTATACCATAGTTGCTTTATGCTTCGCTATACCATAGTTGCTTTATGGTTTCTCTCCACATGGTTGGGTGAAATAGTAACAATTGTATTCTAAAAGTAGAACAGATTATCGGCGGCTTTGTTGTTTCTTCACAGACGATTTACAATTAGACGACCAGAAGATGTGCGCAACCCTGGTAAAACAGAACCAAAAAGTGCTAGGAGTTCACTCAAACGCATTTCTCTCTCGCGTCATATCTTGCTTATTTCATACTTTTTGCATAGTTTATGTAATTTTACTTCAACTTGGTTGGAATTTGTATATTTGTATATACAATAACACTATCAAAAAGCTGCTCGTGTATTGAAATATTCAATGAAGAGAGTAAGAGAGAGAGTAGAGAAGTACTAGGGTTTCACTCGTTTTGTTTGTTGGCATTTGAGTGAAGAGAAATTTTGACTGTCTACTTGTACATCGTTTTTGGTTTCTCTCCACATGGTTGGGTGAAATAGTAACAATTGTATTCTAAGAGTAGAACAAATTAGCAGCAGCTTTATTGTTTGGCCGGCTCAAATCGATATAAGCCGATGAAATCGGCGGCGGCTAAGGACTCAGAAGACCACTCGGCTGCGCCAAGCCGCCGGCTAGTGATCGATCGGCTTGTATCTCTACTTCCAGCTCGAGCTATACAAAAGTTCCATATATAATGGAATCAAATTAGAGTAAGAACTATGCAATTCTACAAACAGACTTCTTTACCTTTGTATTATTTTGATAATTTAAGTTTTTTTGAATTTAGAATTTACAATTTTGAACTCTATATTTGATATGATTTTAGTACTGTGTGAAAGAGCAGTCCTGTCTGATGCCCCGAGGGATGAACATTTGAAATGACCTACAAGGAAACGAAATGTCCTAAGATTCTAAGAATTTACAACAAATAAATAAATACCAATGTATTCCTGAATTTATTTTAAGTAATTTGCTTTAATATATTTTGATGCTCAAATTATTTTTGAAATTTTTAAACACGATAATATTTGTAAAAGTTCGTTAAGTGGAAAAACTCATCGAATTTATCGGATCTGTGCAAACAATGATATGTGTTGATGTTAAATCTGATAACAAATCTTATAGACCGGATATCTCCTTAATCTCCTCTATTAATGAAATTATTAGATTATTTAATGTTGCCAGATAATTTCAATTTTAAAATTGTTTAAAGTTTATACAATAAACTGTTGTTTAAATTTAATATCAACTGACGTATTTCCATTTCTCATTAAATATTCAAAAAAAATAAACTAAAAACCAATAATTTAAGCTCTAAACACTTTTAGTGGAATATACCTCACAATTCTGGGAACCATTTTTGTTTCTTAATTTATTGTGGGAAAGTCATTCGTACAGAATTTTATAGCATTTCTCTGTATAAATAAACACACGAATGTATTTGAACATTTCAATTACTCACAATTAACCGCCACCACCAGATATTTAACCTTTTACGAGAAACTGATTTGCTTGTTTCACTTTTTTTCTGTTCTATCGAAAATTGCATAAATAACCGAGTGGAGGGAGAGAGCGGGTAAGAATTCAAAATCTCACGCACATTAAATAAAACAATTGAACAAATACTCGTATCTGGCGAGTACAATGCTTTACTTGCCAAACAAAATCAAATGGAAATTTTAAATACGATTTATTTTACACGATTCAACAGAAAACAAGAAAAAAAATAAAACGGCCAACTGGTGCGGAGTTTGGTCAACATGAGGCGGACTACGAAACTGCTGCAGTGTTGCCGGTTTAGAATAATCATCGGCTTTTTTTCCAAATTGTGTTATTGCCGTTAACACAAATTTTTTTTGAAGCGTAATGCTAAATTCTGCTTGCATTATTTGCAAGAAATTATCTCCAAAGTTTTTGCATAATTTGTTTAAAAATGCTACAATTCGACAGTATATATTTTTTTTATTATATTAAGTATTTATTTGGTTATATTTTTTGATGTTCTTAAATTGGAAAATAGAATTGGAATTGCTAAAAATTGTGCTAAAAATTGTCTATTCATCCCCTTCGTTCTACCGCTCGGTCAAAGTTCAAAAATGCCAGTTTTCCGCTGCGTGAATGCGAAATATTTGGCTACTTTATTTGAAACGGATTTCTTAATTTCCGTTCAGTAGTTATCCACAGTTATTAGATTTTGAAATCTTTATGCCGAAACATACACACGCTGAAAAATAACGGCTCCAGCAACTTATTGTAGGAACCATGTACATGTTTGCAAGCATTGATGAACTGGAGATCTTCTGCTTTTCATTTCTCTGTTGTCTGTCAAATTTTTGTTTCCAACAGTTTTGAACAAACAAAGTCATATTTGGGTCACAAATACATATATTATAACCTATTAATTATTGTGTCTCCACCATGTTATATTAAATAGCAAACACAATATGCTTGGACACAACAAGTATAATATTTTTGCAGCAAACTAAAAAACACGTTATATTTCAGCGTGCAGGTATTTTTTATTCATTATCCACACTTTGGTGGACATTATATTCGGAAACATGTGTGTTTTTTTAAATGAAAAATAATTGTTTGTGTTACTCATTCATACTTTTTACATTACATTTCGTGCAGTGTAAGTGTGGGGGCAAACGAAAATAATTGTAAAAAACAGAGTTAATTTCTTCGAATTTTATGAAAATTGGTATTTGTATATAATATCTTGAGTGTGCTGATTCAATATTCGGAATACTTTTGCCAATAATATTTAATACTTGTTGTTTGAATTTGTGGAAAACTAAAAAATTTTGAAAACAGTGTTTTTTGGAATTTCAGTCGTGAGGAGTCTGAAAAGATGCATATTGAAGAGTGGGATACGGGAACGTGAAAATTTTTTTAAATACGAGGATACTTATATATATTGTCCGGCTTATGTATATACCGGCCGTTGAAGTTTAGATTCCTAGTGAATTTGGGTATTTTTTCTGGTTAATATTAGGCTCAATCGACGTGTTATGATGAGCACTATTAGTATTTGCAAAACATTGACAGAGCACTTTTTTCACGGCATAATTTTGAAATCTTGATCAAGCCTATTTTTCCGATTTTATGCGTGTTGCTCATTGTAGTTCGCCGTGGTGGAATGGTTATTGAGCGCAGCTCTGGTACATGAGAATGAGGTTTCGATCCCTGCTCGGACCACCTTACAGTTATTGCGACGGCGGCCACCTCGCTTAGTGATGGCGACTCTATGCAGTAGTTAGCCATGAAAAATCTTCGTAAAATAACGTTCAGAACCGGCGTAAAACTGTAGGTCCCAATCAGTGAGTGTAAAACTAGAAAGCTCACTGGTTGTAAGAAGCTCTCCCGAATCCCTGCATGGGGAAACAATTATATTTTTTTATTAGATAATATTTTCATGTAAATTACAAAAATTAAGTAAATTTAAAATGTGATTGAAAAATTGGGAAGAAAAAGTACTAATGATCGAAATTTCAATAGGCTGCGTGAAAAAAAAAATACTCTATCAAAATTTTGGAAATATATTTTTTTGTTTATGCTAGGGATATCGAATACATAATTGATTAATCACACATTTTAATTAATCATATTTACGATTAATCGATTAATCTTCATTTTGATTATTCAATATTCATGATTAATTGATTTCTAAATCGTCTAAATCGACAACCTCGTAAACCCTCGTAAAAGAGAACCAAAAAGTGGTAACAATTCACTAAAACGCATTTCTCTCTCACGACATATCTTGATTATTTTATACTTTTTGCATTGTATATGTAATTTTACTTCAACATGGCTGGAATTTGTATAGTTGTATACAATAACACTACAAAACAGCTGCTCGTGTATTGAAATATTCAATGAACAGAGTAAGAGAGAGAGAGAGAGAGAGCAGAGAATGGTTAAGGTTTCACTCGCTTTGTTTGTTGGCATTCAAGTGAAGAGAAATTTTGACTGTCTCCTTGTACTTATATATACATCGTTTTTGTGTATAGTACGATATTGTATGTTTTCCAAAAATTATTAGAATGATGATTGCAATTATTCAAATATGATTAAACAATATTCAAATTAATTGATTAATAATAGATTTGATGAACAGAATTTTTGATTATTCAATTAAATGATTAATCACAATATCGATTAATTAAAATTTTAATTAATCCACTAATCGCAAATCCCTAGTATATGCTCGCCATGACACTTGGTTTGACAAAAAAAAATTGATTTACAAAAGGAATCGACACTCCAGCAGCCGGTAGGGGACTATAAGTACCTTAGTATAAAAAAAAGTTATTTGACGTTCCTGCAATACTTATCTTTTGATCCTTTTTTCAGTCGACCCTAGTGTACATCCTCTGTCGATCATTTTCGTGTTATTGTTATGAAATACTTGTCGTTCGTCTTGTACAGTAGATGATTGCGTATGTGCGTACGTAGTTAATGTTTATATTGGAGTGTGTTAACCCAATGTGCACAAAAACGGATGGAGCGCTTCGAACACCCCACCAGTCAGTAAAAGCATAAAAAAATAATTTTGAGTTGTAGAACCCGTTACGAATTCATGAAAACAGTAAATCAGTGAAATTGCGATTTAGCGGGGATCAGTTTCGAAACCGTTACGAGTCCGTTAAAACAGTGAAACAGTGAAATTGCGATTTGGCGGATCCGTTTCGAAACCGTTACGAGTCCGTCAAAACAGTGAATCAGTGTAATTGCGATTCGGTGGATCCGTTTCAAAACCGTTACGGGTCTGAAAAAACATAAAAAAGTAAATCAGTGAAATTGTCGCATAAGCGTATTGCTGACCGAGGTGTGACGTCATTGTCTGTGGACGGTGTGGATATTGATGAATCAGACGCTCTTGATGTTCTGTGATGTCCGTTGGGCAAAACATGTATTTGAAGTATATTTCACTCCATCTGATCTTCTTAATATCTACACCACCTACGTCAGGCCAAAGATGGAATATAACTCCCATATATGGGCAGGTGCTCCTACAACATCTTTGGAGCTTCTCGATCGTGTAGGGGACAGTACGATATCCAACGCTATTGCCTCCCTTGAGTATCGTCGAAATGTGGGTTGCGTGTCGCTGTTCTATCGATACTTCCACGGAATGTTTTCATCGGAGATCCGTCAACTTATGCCAAGCGTGAGGATATTTAGCAGAAGTAGGCGGCTTTCTAGGAACTCTCATTCGTTAGTTGTCTACAATTTCGTTTGTGGGGAAGAACATTTAATCTCTGCGTGTACATTTGTATGCAAACCTCAATCAAGTTCGCACTGTTATAATTTTTTGAAAAAAATAATTTAAAAATACAATTTAATAATGTTCAAAACTGTTCCATACTAATGATTATTAGCCACAACTAATTTTTTAATTTTGCATAGTTTGGTTTTTATGTTTTTATACTAATTTCGTAGCATTTTGCACATTTTCCTTTTTGGTATATTTTTGTATAATTTTTTTGCATTTTGGACATTTTTTATTTTTTTTTTTTGATAATTTACACAAATTTTACTCACAGCTTATGGCAACACTGGTGTACTACTTGCAACGACTAGTCGTAATCTCATCCGCACTCTCGGTCTTGGACGGAATCCATTAAGGAATGATGTGTTGTGATGAGATGGTGCATTGCAGAAACTTTAACTAGAAATGTTGGTTGGTGTCATTGTTGCGTTGTTGTTGTTGCATTTGCTGTTGCTGTTCTTGGCTTGGTGGGTTAGTTGGCACTGTTGTTTGTGTGACTGTGTGTCGATCATGTAAAAGGCAAAAACAACATGAACAACTGCACCAACATATGTACATATGTATGTACATACGTATGTATTAAAACAAAAATGAGGAATGAATGCAGCCAGCAAAATCGTCAGTCGTAGTTCGTTTGGTTGCATTGTGGCTACCACAATCAAATAAAACGACAAGCGAGACATACAAAAATACAACAGCAACTGCAGAAGCAACAACAACAGTTACATATTACAAAAATAAAGAAACAGAAAAAAAACACAAATATTCTGCCTATAATTATACATATGTATTATACATTTTAAAGATTGCCAACAAAATTTAAAAATGTTGCCAGATTGTACGAATAATTTTGCGTAAAATTTTTCAACGACAAAAGGTTCTAGTGAAGCAAGTCAAGAAATTCGTAGGACGACAAATGTACTTTTGAAGCCTCGTATTCAGTTCTTGCGAAATTTCTGGGAAGAAATGTTGTCATTTATCTCTAAACATAAAATGTTGGTGAGAGTTACCACCTACCTTAGATTTACCTTTACGAATATTTCATTAATAATTCATCTCCGCACTCCATTTTATTTTTAACTCACGTTAAAATTATCGAAAAGTCAAAATTCCGGTCTCAAACAATTATCAAACAATTTTTTTCGTACAAAATAACTGACGTAATAGCCCTGTACTTGATTTGGCCCACGAACTTTTCGCAAAGAGCTGAGTACCAAGTAAATGCAAAGTAAGCGAAATTTCGGTTCATGAAATTTTCGTCGTTTTTTATACACGTATTTCTTACGGCAACGAAAATTTCATAAAAACTGAATACCTAGATGGGGGAATATAACGAAATGGAGCATTTCCCCCAAAAGGATTTTATATAATTACGAACGATCCTAAAATCAGTGCTGTTGAACCATACACATCAAACATTGCACCACCAACAATCATCGAGTTCATATCATCCCTTGCCGAATCGAACTATGGACCTAGGCCATGCTTAATCATTGCATGTGTAAACTTATGGCGTATACGTTTCTAAAAAATAATGTTGCCCTTGTATGAGGTGACATTTAAAAAATGTTGACATCGCTCCTACAAAGTTCTACCTTATTTGAGGTGAGAAAAGAACATAAAAATGTTGAATTTTCTCACAACTGTATTCTTCAGTTGGCGTTTGAAACGAAGTTCCTTATCGCACGTTTCGGGATGGGGGCTAAATGAAAAAAATTGAACAACTTTTTTTATCAACTTTATTACAACCCATTATTATCAATTATATTGGGTACTTTTGCTTTGGTTTGTGTCTAGACTAACATATGGTGGGAAATTTCTTGTTTAATGGGAAGATTTCTAGATGGAGCCTGTAATCAATATTTAGAATACATATATTGTAGTTTTGAACCCAATAAAAAGTAAAATTAGAAAAGCAAAAGTGAAAGTGAAAAAAGTTTAAAAAAAGAGAATTTTCTTAAATAAGTGCCTTTTCTTAAAAACAGTAAATTTTCATACAAAAAGTAAATTTTCTTCAAAAAAAAGTATTATTTAAAAAAAAACTTTTCTAAAAAAAATACTTTTTTTTAAAAGAAACTTCTTAAAAAAGTGAATTTTCGTGCAACAAATTGCCTTTTCTTAAAACCTACCTTTTCTTTAAAGAGTACCTTTTTGTGAAACTAAATAACTTTTCTTGAGAAAAGTACCTACTCCGATTCTTGAAAAAAGGACCAATTCTAAAAAAATCACATTTCTTAAAAAACCCTTTTCTTCAAAAAAAAAAAATGAATTCTCTTAAAAAATACCTTTTCTTCCAAAAATTACTTTTCTTAAAAGTACCTTTTCTTACAAATAAAATAGTACCATTTCTTTTATTTTCTTGAGATAAGTAGCCTTTCTGAAAACACGTACAATTTCTTAAAAAAAATAACCTTTTCCTAAAAAGAGTACCACTTCTTTAAAAAGTACCTGTTCATTAAAAAGTAATTTTTGTAAAAATAATCCATATTCTTACGGCATTTTCTTACAAAAAGTACTTCATCTTTAAAATAGTACATTTTCTTAAAAAAAAAAACATTAGCTTTTAATAAAAGAAGTATGTACCTCTCTCTAAAAATATACTTTTTTATAAAATAAAATATTCCCGCTTAACTGAAAATTAGACCACTTTGGTAAGCGATTTTAACTGGAGCCGCTAAAAGTAGCCTAGCTGGAGCCGCTAAAATTAGGTAGAAAAATTGGCTTAACGAGGACAACTAACACAAACAAAATTAAATAAAGTCTGCCTTTTATTGGCCAACATTCTCCCCCGTGTCTCGCTGAGAGGGCAGAAAATTCAACAATTTTGCACAGAAAAAATTTTGAATTTTTTCTCAGAAACGAAACCGCCATTAGTTGAAATGTTGCCTTCCAACTAGAATAATTGCTGAAAAAACACCTGCAATTATATTAAATATTTCATTACAGATTCGAATAGTTCCATTACTATTTTGCAAATTCTCGCAATTTTCCCTCAGTAGCTACATACATATCTGGCAACACTCGCATCATTCATACGTACTGGTGGTGTATTACATACACTTGTACTGCAGATGTATGTATATAATCTGCTGTACGAATACTAATATCCATATCTGTCAGTTTGTCTGACTCTGTGTCTTCTGGCTGTGTGTGATGTTCATAATTGCGACAAACAAACAACGGCGACGGTGACGACGACGACGTCTTAGTTGATGACAAAACATCAGCAAAGCAATACGATTGATTTAAGACTTGAGGGTTTCACACGACAAATCCATTTACAACAAATAAATTGCAGTATAACAACAACATAATAATTGTCGTTATTCGTAATACGTGTTTTCTTAATATTTGAAAATATGACATTTCAAAATGTTTTGTAACGGTTTTGATAGATAAGAATTCAAGTTCTAATTTGAAAGTTATACGTTTAATACAAAACAAAAAAATAAACACAGGCAGAAAAAAACGTTCCCTGTAACATTATGCAGGAACCATGTATATGTTTGGAACATCCATATAACTACTTACGTGCAAGCATTGTTTTCATGAATTGAAGATCTATTGCTTTGTTGTTTCTTTGTTTTCTGCCACGTTTTGTTGTCAGCAGTTTTCAACAAACAAAGCCACTTTTGGACCACAAAAGCATATATTGTAACCTAGAGCATGTCATATTGGTTAGCAAACACAATGTGTTTGGAAAGAAGTATACTATATTTGCCACAAGTTGCAAACACGTTATATTTACATTCAACAACAACAAAAAGACCAATATTTCAGCGCGTACTATATGATTTAAAGCAATGTTAGACTATCGGTGCAAATACGTCGAAAATCTCTTCCATTTGTAAGATATCGTATGATTATTTTCCTTTCGATTTACTGTAACTGTTTTGGAGAAATAAAGAAAATGAAATGGGAGAATGCAAAAAATATACGTATGCTTGCAGTGACAAACAAAACAGCTGTTGGGAAGTAGTATAGAATATAGTATACAATAACTGAATTTGTAAATAAAACAGTTTGTAATCCTGTTTTCTATGCGACTCTGATCGCAGAGGGTTTCGATGAAGCAGCTGGTTGACCTCCTAGCTGCAAATTTGATACAGGATATCATTTGAAAGAGAATGAGCGATAGGCGAATTGAAGAAACTGATTTTAAATTGTATTTTATTGCCACTTATGACTTTTAAAATAGCTTGACAAACAATAAAATAGTTTTGATTTGAACTACACAACATATATTTTTTTTAATTTTTAATTGTATTACATCTTAATTCTGGCAGAAAAAACTGGCACAAAAAAAACCTATCAAATCCCAGTGACTTTCAACGGGAATTTGGTGGAACTGAAACACTCATGGTTTCTATTTCTCTATGCCTGACCGTATAATTATTTAAGGAAAAACAAAAAATGAGACATCAAAATTGTTTCACAAAATCGTTCTCTCGTGTTTACACAATACCATTGGTTCTCAGCTAATGAAGATTTTAATATATCCAACAATTTCTACAACGGGCCGAATTGCCCTTAAGTTCTCCTTTGAAATGCTTTACACGCAAAGAAAAATATATGTATCCACAAACGATATCTCAATTATATGAACTTAGTATAGGGAATACAAGGTGATTCAGGAAGTTCCGGACAAATTTCTCCAGCGTATTCCTTGGCTCATTTCATGAAGAAAAGTCCACTAGGACCATGTCCGAAAAAGTAAGGGTGCGAAATGGCAGCGGGTTCAAAATTTTCGGATTGGCGGTCGGAGGGTAGTAGGGTAAAGTTGCTAACTTCTGAGCCAGTGGTCGGATTTTTTTGGGCTTGTTGGAAAGGTCTTTAAGAGGCCTTTCAGAATCAATAAGGTAGAAAAAAGTCAAATCGCCGAGATACAGACCTTTCCCTCCGACCGCCAATCCGAACATTTTGAACCCACTGCCATTTCGCACCCTTGCACTTTCGGACATGGTCCTAGTGGACTTTTCTTCATGAAATGAGTCAAGGAATACACTGGAGAAATTTATCCGGAACTTCCTAAATCACCCTGTATAATTGCGGCAAACGAACATTTGTTGAATCAAATATATCATTTCCTTAGAGATAAATAAATAAAAGCGTTTACGAGAACCGAAAAATGTAAACAGTAAACGATATATAAAAAAATGGGTTTCCCATTACATCCCATGGAGGGATTGGAGAGAGCTTCTCACAACCAGTGAGCTGTGCGCGTTGTAGTTTTAAACGCACTGATTGGGACCTACAGTTTTACACCGGTTCCGAACGGTATTTTTGATAAGCTTTTTCTAACTATATAGTAACTACATAGTAAGTCTAAAATAAAATAAAAAAACGGTTCCAAAAACTGTCATTTCGTTTACCGTAACGTCAACCACAAAAAACTTTTACGAGAAACGAAAAATGTTTGCAACAAACAGTTTATTCGTTTAACGCAATGAAGTTATATTTCACTGAATATAATATATTATAAATGGAAGTGCACCCTCATTAATAGACGAATTTTGCGGAATTTTTAAATTTAAATATATGTATTTGAGTACTTATGCTTTCTCTGAAATGGAGTTGAACCCAGACACCATCATTGCAAGTCCACGTTTCTGTCCACTAAGCTGTCGAATATAAACTTGCCCAGCAGCATAAATGCCGAGGCATTCTGAAAATGTCGAAAATGTCATTCTCAGGCATTCTCAAAAAGTAGTGTCCAAAACCGCAACCGAAAACCCAGTGAAAGCGGTTAACCGGTTTTTTGACTATTAACCGTGTGCCAGTGTTTTTAAAAACAAAATTTTCGAACAAACCGAAAACAGGTTATTTGATGTCGGTTAACCGGTTTAAAAAAAAATTAATAATAATATATTATACTAGCAAACCCGGCAGACTTCGTCCTGCCAAAAAAGAGACTTAATTAAAAGATGTATTTAAAAAAGCAAGCAAATTAAATAAAATTTCACCACCAATGTAAATTCACCAGTTCAAATGATGCCACTACCGCCGGTAGATGGAGGGATTAAGGATTAATTAAATGCGGTTTAAATCACTGTTGGAATTAACTTTTGCTAAATTTTAATGCTTAGTGCACCCCTTCAGACCGCTACCTTTCCAACGGTGTATCGCACTTGACTGTGCGACCTTTAGTTTAGGAGGAGAAGCGGTTACAATAATTACACTATAAATACCTTAGCGTAATATATATATAGATAGATGATTGTCGAATTTTAATGAAATTTTGGATTCAGAAAAATGATTTCTATTTTCAAATAACATTTTTTGCTTGAATAAGTTTTAAATGTCATTTCCAAACAATTTTTTTGTTCAAATTTCAAAATGATTATATGATTTGAGTAAGATTTTTTTTTTAAATTTCATAATGTAAATTATTTTATTAAATGTTATGTATTAAATATTTTGAACTTAATAAGATTTTCATACATGAAAATCTCTTTCAAAGTTGGTATTTGGAATTTGATTTTGGAATTTAAATCAGTATAAGAATTTCAATAAAACTTTTAAATTCTATATTAAACTCGTATTCCAAATTGGAATATGATTTAAATTGTAGTTTAAAATTATAGCGTGATTGTCAAATTAAATAGAGTTGTAAAAATTGGAGTTTTAAAGACGAATAAGTGTATGAAATGGTTGCTAAACAAATGTATAGAAAGGCTACATACATACATGTGCAATTTAATTTAAATCAAAAAACTGAGAATAAAACCTCAAAATAATCCACACGAGATTTCAAAAAAATTAACCTAGTTTCTCAAAACCATTTAGCATGGTATCGACGTATATTCGAGCAGTAGGGTAACGATTTTTGTCAAGAAAGTTGTAAATAATTTCGTTAAGTGCTTTATTTCTCCAGTTGGCAATACCAAGTGTACGCAGAGATTCGTCAACCTGATCCCTCCAGCGGAGTCTTGGTCTTCATATTTTTCGTCCAATCATTCTACTGACATGGCCTAGCCAGCGCAATCGCGTTATCTTCATCCGCTTAAATATGTCAATGTCAGGATAAAGCTCATACAGCTCATGATTCATGCGTCGCCGATACTCGCCATTGTGCACTATAGGGCCATACATTTTTCGGAGTATTTTTCTCTCGAAGACTCCTACAGATGTTTCGTCTGCTTGCGATAGGAGCCAGGATTCCGCGCCATAAAGCAAGACAGGTTGAATGAGAGTCTGGTACAGCTGAACTTTTGTTACTCGAGAGAGGGCTTTATCTCTAAAGTGCTTGCTTAGACCAAAATAACATCTATTCGCAAGCACAATTCTCCGCTTGATCTCAAGGCTGACGTTGTTGCTTTTGTTCACGGCAGATCCGAGGTATATAAATTCGTCCACTACCTCGAAGTTATAACGGTTATCAACGTTCACGCTTTGGTCTAATCGCGTGGAGGCCCTGTTCGTTGAAACCATTAATTTTGTCTTGTCCTCATTTACCGTCAGACCCACTTTTGCTGACTCCTTCTCAATTCTCGAAAAAACCGCAGTAACTTCTCTAATTGTGCGCCCAGTGATATCTATATCATCAGCATACGCGAGCAGCATGTGACTTTTGCTGCCGATGGTTTTATACATGTTGACTGCAGCTTTCCTCATAATGATCTCCATTAAGATGTTAAAGAGATCGCACGATAGGGTGTCGCCTTGCCTGAGGCCTCCCGCTTAGTTTCGAAAGGTTCGGTAAGAACCTTACCAACTTTCACTGGGGATTTGGTGTTCGTCCAGGTCATCCTGCAAAGGCGTATGAGTTTTGCAGGAATACCAAGCTCAGACATTGCTTCATAGAGTTTCTCCCGTATCGGACTATCGAAGGCCGCTTCATAATCGATAAATAGATGATAGGTGTCGATTAGTTTTTCGTGTGTCTTCTCCAGGATTTGGTGTAGCGTGAAAATCTGGTCAGTTGTCGATTTTCCAGGCCTAAAGCCACACTGGTATGGTCCAATCAGGTCAGCGATAATTGGTTTTAGCCTTTCGCACATTATACTTGATAGAACCTTATATGCTATGGATAAAAGGCTTATTCCACGGTAGTTGGCACAGATACTCGGGTCACCTTTTTTAAATATGGGACATAGAACACTGAGACTCCAATCGCCGGGCATGCATTCATCTAACCAAATTTTGCTACTGAGCTGATGCATTCACCTCATCAGCTCATCGCCGCCAGCCTTAAACAGGTCCGCCGGTAATCCATCGGCTCCTGCGACTTTGTTGTTCTTAAGCCGGGCAATAGCTGCTCTGACCTCGTCTTGGTTAGGAGGGGGGCAATCGACGTCGTCGTCCATATTGTGATCGATTGTCCCATCGTCATTGGATATCTCAGGTACTAGTAGCGCGGAGACGAGATTTCCGTCCTTGTCTTTACAGAAGGGGGGCCCTGAACCATGTCCATTAGTTCCGTTTTTAACTTTTTGGTAGAATTTTCGGGCTTCGTTCTTCCTTCTGTATGTCTCAATATTCTCACTCTCGCGCTTTCTCCACTGCCGTTTCTTACACCTAAAGAGACGGTTTACCTCCTTTCTTTTCTTCCTATACCGCTCAGTTGCAGCTCGCGTTGCAATTGACTTAAGCATTACCATACGTGCAGCGTTCTTTTCGTCATTTGCAATGCGACACTCTTCATCGTACCACGGTTTATTGCGAAGGGGTTTTTCGAAACCAAGTACGGTTGTTGCGGCAGTTTTTATAGAGTCGGAAATGGTTTTCCACTGCGCAATCAAATATCATTATCGGTTTAAAAGTTACAGTCATTTAAATATGTAACTCTCTGACGAATGCTTCATATTTTTATCATTTTCCATTTTTTTTACAAGATTTGGTTATAATTTTTTATGCCATATTTCGATGCTTAGCTACACGGAAAAAACAGAATGAATGACAATTCTATGAATAAAATTTCTGGAAATCAAATATTCATTTCTTTAAATTGAAGAAACAATTCTTCAAATCAAAACACTTTGTTTTCTAGATTTTCAAATTCAAATTATTTGATTTTACAACAAAATATTTTTGCTTAATCAGCTAAATGTTTCACAGTTAGTTCAAATAAAACACTTCGATAATGAATTATTAAAATCAATTCAAACTTTAGAATTTTTAACCACCACATATTTGTTGAAATTTTATCTCAAAATATATGATATTTCAAAACATTCTGATGAGTTCATTATGACGTCACAGCCTACGAGAGAATTTTGTTTTTGATGATACTCGTACTTAGGGATCTTCGATCGAGAGCAATTCGCATATGTAAATTGCATAATACAATTTGCAATTGATGATGATGGTTGATGATAAACCGATGGCACAGTAGTTAGGCATCTGATGATGAACTTGTCACGGCGACATGTCAGTGAGTGTGCTTAACAGAATTGTCTATTATTCCAACAAAACCCAACCATTTTTGAATTAGAGAACTGTTCCGGACCTTGTAAGCTATTAGTATGAATTTCTCATACATTAACTGAAAACTAACGCTATCGGTCATAAAATTCAATTTAAAAACGGCAAATTTTCTCAAAAATATTCCAGAAGGCAAATTAGGTTTAAATTAAGTTGTATGTATCCACCAAAATCACTTGAAAATTGTAGGAATTAATTGAAAATTTTTTTCTAAAAGCCAGCAATATTTCTTTAATTCGACTAATTTTATTTTTTGTTATTCGTTAAATTTTCAAAAATTATGAATAATATTTATAATAATTCAATACATAAAATTAATTAATCAAAGATTGACAAATAAAGGGTTTTTCAACAGAGACGCTACAGAAGTAAATCGATAGGGACAGCAAACGACGCCATATTTTTTCCCGCTCTTTTGACATTTCTCTTCAGTAAGGTTTGCCATTTCATCATGGAAAGATATACGAGCCAACAACGAGTCGAAATTATTAAAATTTACTACCGAAATTTGGAGTCAGTGACCTCAACTTTAAGAGCGCTACGGCCAATTTATGGACGTCATAATCGTCCTACCAGATCAACAATTGAGCGTCTAGTGGAAAAATTTGAATCCACAGGCACAGTACAAAATGTTCCCGTGCCAGTGAGACAAAGAAGTGCCCGTAGTGTCGAGAATATTGCTGCCGCTGAGGCTTCAGTTCAAGAAAGCCCAAATGTGTCTCTCACACGACGTTCTCAAGCGTTGGGCATCTCTGTGATGTCGTTGTGGCGAATTTTGCGAAAATATATTGGCCTACATCCTTACAAGATCAAATTGACGCAAGAACTGAAGCCGCTTGACCACCATAAGCGTCGTATGTTCGTGAATTGGGCTGAGCAACAACTTGAAAATGATTCGGATTTTCATCGTAAAATCATCTTCAGCGATGATGCTCATTTCTGGCTGAATGGCTTCGTCAATAAGCAAAATATGCGTTATTCGTCAGACAGCAATCCACACGTAATCCATGAGTCATCCTTGCATCCCGAAAAAATTACGGTTTGGTGCGGTTTATGGGCCGGCGGCGTCATTGGGCCGTACTTCTTCCGTGATGATCAAGACCGGCACATTACTGTGAATGCGAATCGCTACCGTTCAATGATAACCGAATATTTTTGGCCCCAATTGGATAATATGGACTTGGAGGACATGTGGTTCCAACAAGCCACACAGCGAATGCCACAATCAATTTATTGGAAACCAAGTTTGGTGAACGTGTTATCTCACGAAATGGCCCAGTCGATTGGCCGCCTCGGTCGTGCGATTTGACGCCGTTAGATTATTTCCTGTGGGGCTACGTCAAGTCTATGGTCTATGCCAACAATCCAGCGACGATTGATGAACTTCGTACGAACATCGAACTTGAAATTGCAGTCGATTTATGCTTGAAAACCGTCGAGAATTGGGTTCAGCGTCTGGACTTCAGCAAGCGTGCCCGTGGTGGCCATGCAAAAGAAATCGAGTTCCAAACATAATGGCATCGAACGTACTTTCACAGGAATAAAGAATTTCATTGGTATCTAAAACCGGTTTTGTTTTATTTAAAAAAACTTTTGTAGCGCTCTTATTGAAAACCCCGTTAGAATTCTTTGAAAATAAGAATTAAAGATTTGAAATATTTACAAATGTTTTTTCTTGAAACAAATGAATTAATATTCAGTTTTAGGAAAACCAAACAAATCTTGTTTTGTTACATCAGATAAACTATTTCTATGACTGAAAATTATACAAAAAATTCACTGAAATCGGACGCAACATTGTCCGATACATAGATTTTTTTTCTGTGTATTGATTTTATGTAAAATTGTTTTCAATACATGTAAATTCAAATAGAAACATAATTCGTTGATGACAAAAAAAAAAGTGTTTTATTACGTAGACCAGTGAGTAATTGTGTTAGGTCACTTTTCGTTTATTATTCATCAGATTTTGTTAAATTTTTTCGTTTACAACCCCAAACGGCAACAACATCGAAATATGACGGAAGTAACACATTGTCAACTTGATAACAGAAACTCACCATCTACACTTAACCACCTATTGGCAACTAGTATCTATTGTGGCAGTCGCAACCTCTTTATTTATATTTAAATCATTGGCTTTCGATTGAGATACATTTATTTTGACCGTTTCTGTTCAGCCACGTGTATGACATTGCCGATGCTGTTTGAGGTTAGAAAAAGTTTGTCCAGTCTATAATTCATACAAAATACCCACCTCTGAATTGTAGTTTGAGATATTTTTAGATTAGGCAATCAATAGCTTGATTGATACACATTGTGAGTTTTTCCATGCAATCCTGTGGCTGAAGTCTGACGCAATGTATGGAGACGAAAGTGCCTCGTTCTCCGCAAACAATACAATACAATTTTTTCACAGGAGCATGTAAGGCCATCACAACAGTGCTTTCAACCATAGAGTGGAGCCGACCCGATATTATCGGCGCCGGCGCACCGTCTGAAATCGGTTGGAAGTTGTTAGTCGCCAGACTGTATTACGGAGACTAAGATACGAGGGCGGATCAATAAGTCCATGACTTTTCGAACTTCCCCCGTAGTTATATGAAATGCAACACTGCTTCCATGAAGTACCACCTGTTAATAGACTACTGTCAAATTTTGAGCAAGTTCCGTCATTTACTTTGCGTTTAACAGCTGTTCAAAACATAAATAAAAATGGAAAAAATTGAATTTCAAATGCTCATTGAACATTATTTTTTGCGAAAAATCACGATATGGTGTTGGCCGATCGAACAGTAAAAATGCGTGAGATTGTTGATGCCATAGGCATTTCATATGGCAGTGTGTTTTCAATTTTAAATGATCAGTTGGGTTTAAGAAAGCTGTCTGCAAGATGGGTGCCGCGTTTGCTCTCAATTGACAATAAACGCACGAGTGCACACGTGTGAAGTCTCAATGGCCAAATTCCATGAATTGGGCTACGAATTGGTAACTCATCCGCCATATTCTCCGGATTTAGGTCAGGGGACTATTTCCAAACCTAAAGAAATGGCTGGGTGGAAAGAGACTTAGCTCCGACGATGAAATTACAAACAAATGCCTATTTTATGGACCTCGAAAAATCCTATTTTTTGTAAGGGATACAAAAATTGGAGAAACGTTGGACTAAGTGTATTGAGCTAAAAGGAGATTATGTTGGAAAATATTTTTTTTTTTGCAAAAACAACTGTGTTTCATTCAAAAAGACACGGACTTATTGAACCGCCCTCGTATTGTCAAGCAAGCAATATCTCAAAAAGTTGATTTATTTTTGAAGTTTTTGATTTTAATATTCAGCCTAGTAGATCGTTATAATTCAAGAATCTTGTTCTTGTTCAAAAATTAAGCTTGAGGTCAGTAAATTGAAAAAAAAATTGAATTCAAGCTTGATTTTTGAACAAGAACAACAATAGGCTCGTTTTTTTCGTCCAGTATATACTAGAAATGTATACGAAGGTTGCTATTTATATTTTGAGTCCTGGTAATACTAGTGTTCCCAGATGCAAACCGGAACTTCCATTCGAAAGTTGGAAATTTGTTTGCATAAACATTCATAGAACATTTTCACTTGCGAGCACTATTTGTTGTATTTTACTGTGTGTTGAAAAATGCATCGCGGTCTAAAAATGGAATTAACTGGTGAAAATTATAGTGCGATGATTTTTTACGATTTTCGGCGTGAATTATCGAGACAAGAGTGCCTCAATCAACTTGTCTCGATCTTTGGTGATGAAGCACTATCAAAACCACTGTAAATCGCTAGTACCAATAATTCAGTCTCGGACGCCGTTCCCTCCAGGATGAATTTCGTAAAGGTCGCTCAGCTTCGGTCGTTTTGCCGGAAACCATCGATGCTGAACGTGAAATGATAAAGCAGGACCGACATGTGACATACCGTGAGATTGAAGCATCCTTGGGCATTAGTAAGTTGGATCCCACATAATTTGACGAATGCTCAAAAAAGGCTCGTGTCGATTTGAGCAAGGAAATGTTGAAAGAATACAACCGCAGTATCTCAAATGCAGTGTATAATGGATCTTGGTTGTTTGACGTAAATTTTCAAATATTAATGAAATTTTTGAATTAAGTATTTTCAAATATAATTCTATTGATTGAATAAAAATTTAAGCAATTGTTTTTAATTTCAAACTCATTTTTTAATTCGAATGGCAATTAAATAATTCGAATTAGTATGGAAATTAAATTTTTACGCATTATAAGATTTCCTACAATAAAATTTCTTTCAAATTCGAACATGATTGTAAAATTTTAATACGTTTAATGTGAAATTAAAACATTATTTACACTTTAATTTAGAAATTAAACATGATTGTCAATTAAAAAACCAATAAGAATATTTCAATCCAATCCAATTCAATTCCATTCAACTCACTTCAATTTAGTTCATGGCAATTTAATTCAATTCCATTAAATTCAACTCACGTCAATTTAATTCAATTCAGTTTAATTTAATGCAATTCAATTCCACTCAATTCAATTCACGTCAATTTAAATAAGTTCATTTCAATTTAATTCACGTCAATTCAATTCAGTTCCATTAAAATCAATTCAATTCATCTCAGTTCAATTCAATTGAATTCATTTCAATTTAGTTCAATTCAATCCCTTTCATTTCATTTTATTTCAATTCAATTCAATTCAATTCAATTCAATTCAATTCAATTCAATTCAGTTCAATTCAATTCAATTCAATTAAATTCAATTCAGTTCAATTCAATTCAATTCAATTCAATTCAATTCGATTCAATTCAATTCAATTCAATTCAATTCAATTCAATTCAATTCAATTCAATTCAATTCAATTCAATTCAATTCAATTCAATACAATTCAATTCAATTCAATTCAATACAATTCAATTCAATTCAATTCAATTCAATTCAATTCCATTCAATTCAATTCAATTCCATTCCATTCCACTCCATTTCATTCCATTCAATTCACTTCCACTCAATTCAATTAAATTCAATTTAGTTCAATTCACTTCAAATCAATTCAATCTAATTGAGTTCAATTTAATTCAATTCAAGTTTTTAGTTGGCATTTGCTACAACATTGAGGCCAAACACACTTTTGCCTTTCTTTTCTTATTATCACAAATTTTTGTAGGTAGGTTTTCCATTCCATTCAGTTCACTTCCACTCAATTCACGTCAATTCAATTCAATTCAATTCAATTCCATTCAATTCACGTCAATTCAAGTCAATTCAAGTTAATTCAATTCAATTAGATTCCATTCCATTCAATTCAATTCACGTTAATTAAATTCAATTCACGTTAATTCAATTCAATTCTATTCAAGTCTAGTCAATTCAATTCAAATCAATTCAATCTAATTCAGTTCAATTTAATTCAATTCAATTCCATTCCATTCAATTCAATTCAATACAATTCACGTTAATTCAGTTCAATTCTATTTAAGTCTAGTCAATTCAATTCAATTCCATTAAATTCACGTCAATTCAATTCAATTCCATTCTATTCAATTGAATTCAATTGAATTCAATTCAATTCGATTAAATTCCATTCAATTCAATTCAGTTCAATTCAATTCAAGTAAATTCAATTTAATTTAACTCATTTCAAATCATTTATTGTTCAAAAGAAAAATATCAACTGAAGAAAATTTAAATATTTTGAAATCTGAATAATGGTGTTATATTTTCTGAGAAATATTGAATCTTTTTGATTTAAAAAATTAAACGGTTCCACCGGTTTTCCCCATTCTGTAAAACCGAAACTCGGTTTTCCAAAATAGTGATTTTTTGAATAAACATAAAACCGGTTAATCGAAAATGTCGGTTTTTTGAACACTCTGGTAATAAAATCCTGATATTTCAATATTGTGGCCGAACGTGGTGCAATGGGTAGTGTGTGCGGCTCTTGTACATGAGTACGTGGATTCAATCCCTGCTCTGACTACCTTAAATTTCCTTCGACGGCGGTCACCTCGCTTAGTGACGACGACACTGTCGAGTACTTAGCCATGAAAAAGCTTCTCAAAATAGAGTTCGGAACCGGTGTAAAAACTGTAGGTCCCAATCAGTGAGTTCAAAGCAAGAAAGCGCACAGCTCACTGGTTGTGAGAAGCTCTCCCCAATCCCTTCATGGGATGTCATGGGAAACCAGTTATTATTTATATATGAACTTTGGGGGCCCATAACTCCCTCCGAAAATAGGGGCCGGCACCAAATTTTGAATTTCATATTTTTTACTTAAAACATTGAGTTCTAACTTAAAACAGTCAGCTTTTTTCGCTGGGCCATTTGGAACTAAACTAGGTATAAGACCGATATACAAAATTATTTAACAAATATATCGCCTACTGTCCTTAGGACATTGATAAAATGATAAAACACGTAACTACAATTTTCATTTATATTTCCAAGAGACGAAACAATCCTCATAAAGGAGTGAGAATTAATTTTTGATATTCAAATTTTCAAATCTTTGCTTAAGTAAAGTCATACCTTTAGTAAGATTCGAATATATGCCGGCAAACTGTATTTTTTGTATTTTTTTTTTTTCAACTTTTTTTCAACTCCTTTGAACAAACTGAAAATTGTAATTACGTTCTTTTGCATTTTAGCTGACGAGTTGTTCATAGCAAATCTTTATAAGGTTTTTCATTTTCGTTGATTTCGTTGATTCTTTACAGAAAAGTATCCTAAATTTTGAATAGAAAAATAAATCTATCTTTTCTAAAAGAAAAGTTCTTCAAATTTGTGTTTATTTTACAGAAATGTTTGTTTTTTTTTTCTTATGCACAAAGTGTCTTGCATATTTATCATCACTTTATTGAAAACACAAACTCTGGTAACACTGTGTCAAACAGGAAATTATGTTTGTTTCAAACTCCAGCAAATTGTATATGTGATTTTTCGCCCTTTTTAAGGGGGATGATGTTCAAGGTGGTGGTGGTGGTGTTGGTGCTAGTGTTGGTGTTGGAGCAAAGCATACACATACGGAGGGTATGCGGATGGAGTGGGTGTAATGAATGAAGTGTGTAACCAAATTTTGTATTGAAATTGATAGATTTGTCAAAACACCACCACCATTGGCAGACCATAACCCGATACTGTTTTGTAACTCTTTTCTCTTAAATTTTTTTTACAGTTTTATTTATGGAATTACTTACAAAAACGGCCGGAAATTTAAAGCCGGCACACGAAACCGCAATGAAATTCTTTTTTTTATTGATAGAGTAGGACGTTGTTCAAAAGAGATTCATATTCTTCCGTATTGCTGGTATTTTTAGTTGGCATTTGCTACAACATTGTGGCCAAACACACTTTTGCCTTCCATTTCTTATTATCACAAACTTTTGTAGGTAGGGTGGTAGGGTGGAGTGTAGAATTTCGTCTTTGTTCACGGATTTCTTTTGTAAAATTTTTCGTTTAGCTTTAATTTTTAGTTGTATATACAATAGATATTACGGCATTACATTTATTTCTTTGGTTTGTTTTTATTTTATTTTTGGCTTTTAGAAAGAAAACGACAGCAACAACAACATAAGATGGGAAGAAAATACAACAAACAACACAAGAAGAATATACGACCACGACCACAAGGAACCAAATTGATTTTTAGCCACACACAGTTTTTATCCCGTTATCATCACTGTCAAGAAGAAGTCTAATATCAAACTGTTCTAAAGGAAACTCGATAAACATTAATTTCCTGCCTGCTCGCATTTAAACCAACCCAACCGACACACGACTAGTCCGACCCGAGCCAACGCACCAAACAACAACCAACCAACGAACCAACCAACGAACCAACCAGCGAACCAACCTGCCACAATCACATCAATCGTACACCCATCCTTATCAACCAATTCGCCAGCAGCAGTCGCATCCAACAAGTTTGTTTTCAACTTGTTGGCAGTGCACATGACCCCCCCCCTCAAAATCATTCATGTTTGCCATTAACCCATTTCTCTTAATAGGGCTTTGAGATGGTTGGAATTGTGGAATATTTGTACAATATTTGGGTGCTAACACTGTACAACAATAAATTGAGTTTAAAGGGGGGAAATGCTTAATTTTATGGGGAATTAACGTGTTTAGTGAACAGAGAATTTGATATAGTTTAGTTTAAATATGACTGCGACTTATGACAGCTGGTAGTTGTTTATGGCTGAACAAATATTATTATCATTTAGAAGTTCTGATATATTTTCAGTCCGTATTAGACTACACCGTGTCACAAAACTCAACTTTTTCTTACTCCTAAGAACGAAACTACACGCTGAAAAATCTGTCTTTTTCTGTTGTTTGGATGCAAATATAAAGTGTGTTTGGAGCTTGTCGCAAAGATAATATACTCGTGTCCAAACACATTGTGTTTTTTATTTAATATAAAATGTTTGAGAGACAATGATTAATATGTTATAATATATGTGTTTGCGACCCACATATATTTATGTTTGTGACACAAATACAGCTGTGTTTGTCGCACTCTCTATGCTCTCTCGAGAGCAAGAGAATAAAAGAGGGACAACGAGTGAGTCCATCTTGAAAGTGTGTATTTGTATTTTTGCATTATTCGCATTGCATTGTTCGTGTACATTGCAGATAAAGTGAGCATTTCTTATTTTGCCTGATGTATTGCGTTTTAATTTCATGTATTCAGTCGTCAATGGTTCATCGGACAGAGGATATCAAAAGCGCTTGATCAGTGAAAAAATAATAAACGAAGGCTCGGACGATTACATAGTTTGTGATGTTACTTTGGTTTTTACATATATATGTGTTGCATATATTGGATGTATGTGTGCTACCAAAGTGAGAAACGATTGTGAGGAAAGGGCAACAATGTGAAGCCCTTTGTCTGTCCATCCTTTATAAATCCAGGCTTGGTTTGCATGAACTTGATTTGTAGTGATAACTAACGCATAGCTGAAACCTTCTGAAAACAAAAACGTGAGAGACAACAAAGAAAGGAGAAGCAAAAGAGCAGCAGATTCTCATTTGATGAAAAAAAAAATAAATAATACATTCAATGGAAATCAATGTAAAAAGTCGATTTTAATTCTATTAATTTGTTGTATTAATTATTTATAAATGTGGATTTATATTGCTAAAATTAATTATAGTAAATTATACGTATATATTGGCATTGAAGAATAATTTGTTTCCAAATATTATTATATTTGGGAGGAAATTCACATATGTTTCCACGTAAGTATACGTAGGTTTGAGGGAAATACGCGAATGCTTCCACGTAAGCCTCTAAAATGCCATTATGGCGCTGAGGCGCAAAATCTATTTATATAATATCTTATATATAATGCAAATCAATAAATAAAAAAGTATATGGATGTTTGGGATGACCACGTAAAATCATACATACCACGTAAAATCATACATACCACGTAAAATCATACATGTTTGTCAGTAAACACGATACTGTTTGCATTTAAATACAAGTAAGTTTAGGACTTGCAAACATGTGAATGTTTGAAGTGTGTTGCAAACATATATACGGTTCTGGCAGAATATGTTTTGGGAAAATATGTTAGAGAGGCCGTTATTTGTCAGCGTGTATATATGTAAAGTGTATCTCAGTAAGAACGCACTTTTCATTTTAAAATAAAAACAGTATTTTTTGAGATAGTTGTAAGTTTTTTATTGGATTGTAAAGAATACATGTTCCGATTAAGTCTGGAATAAAATATCCGTCAAATGGCCCCCACGGCTCTGATGACAGGCCATTACAATTTTCATGAAATTTTCCATGAATTTTTCACAGATATGTGGCTGTATCTCACCGATAATGCGTTGGATCTGGGATTTGAGCTCAAGAATTGTTTCTGGTTTGTTCGCATTAACCCGAAATTTCACAAAACCCCAAGAATGAAATCCCACGGCGTTAAATCGCATGATCTTGGTGGCCAGTTGACTTCAGAATTTCTTGAGATAATTTGTTCTGGAAATCGTTGCTGCAATATATCGATTGTTCCATGAGCGGTGTGGCAGGTGACGCCCAGATCCATGCCGTACAGTAGAGATGAACGATCCAGTGATTTTTTAAGAACGGGGTTATCAGTGAACGTGATTCGTAAATCACCGTTCTTTTAAACAGTGAACGTGGTCACGGTTTTTTAATTTAATGCAAAAATATATACAAGTGTATGCACAAATGAGCAAATTTACTTTAGTTTTTCCATATTTTCCGAACTATAGTCCTCCAAAGCTTCAATATATAATCGCGCATAACTCGGTCATTTATTGAAAGATCCTGCTAAAATTGATTTCACTCGAAAGTTGGTTATAAAATCTGTAAGTGTGTATATACAAATATTTGGTTTTATTAACCCTAGTAATAAAAAACGACTTTTTAGCCTCACTTTTAATTATTAATTAATTATTTGATTATTTTTTCGTAACCTCCGATAATAGACAAGTCTCAACCTATTTTTAAGATATAATACTCAACAATAACCCTTCAAAGACCTTTATTTTTTAACAGGTTTGTTAGCATTTGATAACTCGCTAACTAAGCTAGTTATCGGAAATGGTTATTTAAAAATTATAAAATATAAAATAGTATTTTTGTGTCATAAAGCTTTCTGCTTGTGTCATAAAGCACTTCTGCGGTAGGTCGAACACCGGCTTCGCGGTTTCGGCATAGTATTATGTTTATGTTGAAAAATATATTTCAGAACTTGAAACAATTTTTTATTTTCGGGGAAAGGAGGCGCCGCAGTCAAAAAATTATTTCAAAATAATTTTTATTTTATGTTGAAAAATTTATAAATTTTCAGCGTAAATAGCTCCGATATTTACGGAGTTAATGCGTAGTATTATACCTTAAAAAATACTTGAAGTCTAGGGAGTTTTTGAAAATTTTAAATTTTTAACAAAAAAAGTCTCAAGAAGTTGAGCCGAGCGGGGCGAAAAATAACTTTTTCAACTCAGCGCAGCAAACTTTGTCGGTAGAAAAGTGTTGGTGTAGAGCACAGAATTCTGACTAAAGTTAATTTATGATACTTAATTTATAATTAATTTACGTAATTTATATTACCTTATTGTATTCATTGTTCCAAATCTTCCATATTTCAAATACATCTTGAACGACAACAATAAAAAACGATAACATTGAAAAAACGGGAACAGTGCAAGAACGAAAATACAGAAAAAAATTAAAACATCGAAAGAACTACATCAATAAAAGTACGGCAACACTGAAGGAACGATAACAATGAAATGAAAGAACGACATTAAAAGTAACGGCTACTTGAAACATACGGTCACTGCAGTTACCAGTGATTTTTCAATCATGGTTATTAAATCACCGCTCCTAAAATGTCGCTCATCTCTACCGTCAAGTTGAGGCTACAAAAACTCCGTTATCATGTTCCTGTAACGAATGCCGTTCACAGTCACTCCAAAAAAAAATCCGCAACAGACAGTTGCTCATTGTGGCTTCATTTGTTTCTCATGGATTGCATGACGATTTTCTGAACCCCAAATTCGAAAATTTTCTGTATTCACGAAGCTATTGAGATGGAAATGCGACGACTTAGAAGAACGACTAGAGACTAGAGAAGACGACTTCTTTTTTGAAAAATTGGCATTGACTTCATTCACATTGCTCCATTACCAACTGAAGGAATTGCCGGCGCTTTGCATGGTCTGCTGGTTTGAGCTCCTGAGTAAGTCCTTTGCCAAAATTCGCTGTGTAGTGCTTCGTGAAATTTGAAGTTATTGATAACGAGCCGAATTGATGTTTTCGGATTTTCGTCGACACTCTCGTTTACAGCAACAATGTTTTCAAGTCACCGACCGGTACGTTGACGCACATAAGTCTCACTTTTCATAACCGACAGTTTCTTAAAATTTGTTGACTGCTCTACGAAAGGTTGACAGGTGCACTTTCTCGGCAGCAAATTCTTCGAACTTTGCGAGCTGTCTCAGCATCATTTTTCAATTTTTTGTAATATGTTTTCACAATTATAACGTGTTGTTCTTTCGCAAAGCCCTCCATTTTTAATAATCGGAATAAAGATATGTAACAGCTGCCAAATTTCAGAGTTGCCACTTGCCCAAAAAAAATATTACACTAAATTATACAAGACCACCAATAGGAAAACTGAGTTCTCAGTTTCATATTTCGTGATCATTTTGTCCCTTTTACAGGACTTTTAAAATTCCAAAGATTTTTTCCTTAACCTCAGTGACAATTCGAATATCATTAACATGGGCTGTAATAAGGCTGAATACGTCGAAAAAGAAAAAGCGATCTCAAAATAAAACAAAAAACTGAGTACGAAGTTTTGTTACTGGTGCAAAATGATCGGATAATATGTAGCCCTGGCCTCTCAGTAGGTCAATATTAACCCTCTCTTTACGTTCTCTGGATGGCGACGAGGTTACTCTTTATTTGGGCATAAAACGGACAAAAATAAAAAGAAATGCGTATTTTCGTTAGATGCAACCAACATAAAGCATAATTTAGCTGTCATTAGTATCAAACAAACACTATTCAAACTTAGTTTGCTGAATGGTTTACTTCTTGTTGCTTATCTCTCGCCTCTCTCGCCTAACCACTCTGTTTTCCATCAATTTCCTACTACATAGTCGATCAGCTGTGTCATGGATACGCCCTGATGAAATCAGAACGACTGGCTCTCTTGAATGAGATGCTATGGAACCATTTATTGGCATGGTAAACTAAAACAAAATTGTTTATACGAAAATATATGCTATTTAAAAAATCTCGTCATTTTGCCATCCCTTATTGTTATTCAACCAACATCCATTGCATAATTTTCTCACTACCCCGCAATTCACAACCTTCTACATTTGCAGTCTCAAGGGTTTGACAAACTCTTTTCCATCTGTGCTGATGTTCTGCCTCTTTCGCAGGTTACGTTGGTGTTTTATTATTTTTTGGATTTCATTCATCGTCAAAATGCGGAGGTGGAGGTCAACACTTTGTTGTATTATTTGCATTGTTGAGAAATTTATTAGTGTAAAAAATTTTGAATATAAAAAATTAACGTTGAAATGTGTGTAGCACAAGAACAATGACTAAAGAAAAACACGAAAAATTCAATTTTAGCAACAAATTTATGAGTGACATTATTTTGTTAATATTAACACTAAATAAACCGTCATGGTGTTAGATGACAGCAGTACTAAAGGGGGTTAATGACATTTTGCAACATTGGTGTCACTTGACAGTGCAATTGCAAATCACCAGATTTGTAGGCGATCATGGAGCCCATCGTCGCTTATACAAAATTGTTAATAAAAGTTTCAAATATTCCTTCATAATTTTATTGCAAATATTTGGAGAACCGGTGTAAACCTGTTCCAATTAGTGAGTATAAAACTAGAAAGCGCACAGCCTACAGGTTGTTAGAAGCTCTCCCCAATTCAGAGGATGTAATGTGAAACCATTTATTTTATTTTTTAGCTAAAAACTACAAAACAAAATGAGATTTTATGATATTTTTTTTCTAGTTTTACGAATTTTGCACATTTTTTTTTGAACAATTACGCGGTTTTTATAGCATTAAAATCCGTCCCATAATAATCAGATTGTCATTTTAGTTTAACCAATAACAAAAGATTTATCATTTTTAGAAATTTCAACATAAATACATATGTACATTAGGGTGTCCCATCAATAAAATTTTGTTTCCTCAAGCTTTATTTGAAAGCTTATAGGGTAAAGTATTTTTTGAGAATTTTTTCAGATTTTTCGGAAGTGGTTTAGAGGTCGCGCACGTCGAATTTCCCCCAAAAATCGGGTATTCCGTGCGTTTTTTGAATTTCACTTAAAACTCGGTAAATAACCACGATTTTCTTAGTTTGTAAGTCAACATTTTTGAAGCTAAACGTTCAAACTTTTACTGTAACGGGTTTTTCAACAGAGACGCTACAAAAGTAAATCGATAGGGACAGCAAACGACGCCATATTTTTTCCCGCTCTTTTGGCATTTCTCTTCAGTAAGGTTTGCCATTTCATCATGGAAAGATATACGAGCCAACAACGAGTCGAAATTATTAAAATTTACTACCGAAAATTGGAGTCAGTGGCCTTAACTTTAAGAGCGCTACGTCCAATTTATGGTCGTCATAATCGTCTTACCAGATCAACAATTGAGCGTCTAGTGGAAAAATTTGAATCCACAGGCACAGTACAAAATGTTCACGTGCCAGTGAGACAAAGAAGTGCCCGTAGTGTCGAGAATATTGCTGCCGCTGAGGCTTCAGTTTGTGTCACTCCAAATGTGTCTCTCACACATCGTTCTCAAGCTTTGGGCATCTCTGTGACGTCGTTGTGGCGAATTTTGCGAAAAGATCTTGGCCTACATCCTTACAAGATCAAATTGACGCAAGAACTGAAGCCGCTTGACCACCATAAGCGTCGTATGTTCGTGAATTGTGCTGAGCAACAACTTGAAAATGATTCGGATTTTCATCGGAAAATCATCTTCAGCGATGAGGCTCATTTCTGGCTGAATGACTTCGTCAATAAGCAAAATATGCGTTATTTGTCAGACAGCAATCCACACGTAATCCATGAGTCATCATTGCATCCAGAAAACATTACGGTTTGGTGCGGTTTATGGGCCGGCGCCGTCATTGGGCTGTACAGCTTCCGTGATGATCAAGAACGGCACATTACTGTGAATGTGAATCGCTACCGTTCAATGATAACCGAATATTTTTGGCCCCAATTGGATAATATGGACTTGGAGGACATGTGGTTCCAACAGGACGGCGCCACAATTCACACAGCGAATGTCACAATCAATTTATTGGAAACCAAGTTTGGTGAACGTGTTATCTCACGAAATGGCCCAGTCGATTGGCCGTCTCGGGAGTGCGATTTGACGCCGTTAGATTATTTCCAGTGGGGCTACGTCAAGTCTATGATCTATGCCAACAAGCCAGCGACGATTGATGAACTTCGTACGAATATCGAACGTGAAATTGCAGCAGTATCGGCCGATTTATGCTTGAAAACCGTCGAAAATTGGGTTCAGCGTCTGGACTTCTGCAAGCGTGCCCGTGGTGGCCATGCAAAAGAAATCGAGTTCCATACATCTGTGGTCGCAAACAATAACAGCCTAACTCGAGTTAGGACAAAATTGAAAAAAAATTTTGAGAAGTCACCGTGCTCAAATAAGCAACTCTTTTTTGTTAAGAAGTAAGTAAAAGAATTCGTTTCCTTGTTATCTGTAACAAAGTTATCACAAAAACTCCGACTCCTGATTTCCAATAAAGATATTAAACTTTAAACTGCTCTCCCTGAAAAATGTTAGAATCGACTTAGGCTGTTATTGTTTGTGGCCACAGACATAATGGCATCGAAAAACCCTTATATGCACAAAACACCAGTTTTGGCAATGATTTTCCTCAATAAGTTAGGTACGTATTAAATTTTTTCGTAAATTTTTGGTAAATTTTGTAAATAACCTTTTATATCTTTTAAAATTCCTATGAAAATTAAAAAAACTAATGATGCACTTTAAAAAACGTATAAATTCCAAGCAATATTGTAAAAAAAAATTTAATTTGCTGTACGGTTCCAGAGTTCTACCATTTTAAAGCCGTTTACCCATTGTATGAAACTAATAATATTATAATCTGTTTGCTATTTATGCATCGTATTTGCTTTAAATTTCTGTGAAAATTTAAAATACCAATGATGCACTTTAAAAGATGGGTAAATTCCAAGCAATTTTTTAAAAAAAAAATTTGAAGTTACTGTTCCGGAGTTATGCCACTTTAAAACACTTTACCTATTATATGAACCTAATAATGTTATAAACTGTTTGTGTTGTTTCATCGGATTTGCTTTAAACATTGTACATATTATTGAAAAAATCTACATGCGCTAAATAACGACAAAGAATTACAAAAAATGGTCCCGGCAACATATTGCAGGAACCATATACTATGTATATGATTTATTGCAAACATATATATGTTTCCTGCAATATGTTGCTGGTGCCGTTTTTTTGTGTGTCTAACTCTTTGTCGTTACTTAGCGCATGTAGATATTTTCATGAAAAAATGGTAAATTTTTAGAAAGATTTATATTTGAGTTTTTCGGTTTTTTCCCAAAAGTTCTATCTAAATGCAAAAAGTACGAGGGCGGATCAATAAGTCCGTGACTTTTTGAATGAAACACAGTTTTTTTGCAAAAAAAAATTTATTTTCAACTCAATACACTTAGTCCAACCTTTCCCCAATTTATGTAGCCCTTTCAAAAAATAGAATTTTTCGAGGTCCATAAAATAGGCATTTTTTTGATTAATATTTTCATCGATGGAGCTAAATCTCTTTCCACCGAGCCATTGCTTTAGGTTTAGAAATAGGAAATAGTCACTGGGGGCTAAATCTGGAGAATATGGCGGATGATGTACTAATTCCTTGCCCAATTAAACAACTCCAAACAATTCTTTGACGTTGTCACACTATTACGTTCATTGTCAATTGAGAGCAAACGCGGCAGCCATCTTGCAGACAGCTTTCTTAAACCCAACTGATCATTTAAAATTGAAACCATACTGCCATATGGAATGCCTATGGCATCAACAATCTCACGCACTTTTACTCTTCGATCGGCCAACACCACATCATGGATTTTTTTGACATTTTCAGGAGTATTGATCTCAATTGGCCCTCCAGAACGTTCAGCGTCATTTGTACTTGTGCGACCACGACGAAAGTCAGTAAACCACATTTTTACCATTGAAATTGATGGTGCAGAGTCCCCATAGTATTTATCAAGCTTTTACTTGGCTTGATTGACGTTTTGTTTTCGCAAAAATAATTTTTAATGAGCACTCGAAATTCACTTTTTCCCATTTTTAAAAAAATGCACGAAGTTGTATGTTTTGAACAGCTGTTAAACCCAAAGTAAATGACGGAACTTGCTAAAAATTTGACAGTAGTCTATTAATAGGTGGTACTTGATGGGAGCAGTGTTGCATGTCATATAACTACGAGGGAAGTTCGAAAAGTCACGGACTGATTGATCCGCCCTCGTATTCAACTGAGATAACAATTCCTTCTAGTAGAAGTCTATACGCTTACAATAAGGTATAACAAGATATAGCCACTCAACGGTTTCAGGATGATATGGTGCGGCAAAGTAGGTCACCTCGAGGAAAAATCTCCAAGATTGCCTTCTAAGGGTGCCAAAACATAAAAATTGCAAAAGATGAGCTAAAAACACAAAGTTATGTGCTCAAATCGGATATGACTCTTAGTTACAATAACCGGTTTAAATCCCCGGATTTAACACTCGCAATTCAAAATCAGTTTGTATAAAACTGTTAATAAATCCGGAGTTGATTAAGGGCACCGGTCTTTTATTCCAGTATTTAACAACCGCGGAATCAAACAATTGCAAGAGATGAATTGAAAATATAATTTATGTGGTCAAACCGGCTTAAAAACCTTGAGGAACGCAGCCGGTTTGACCAAATAACTTATATTTTCAATTCATCTCTTGCAATTGTTTGACTCCGCGGTTGTTAAACCCGGTTCCAAATACTGGAATAAAAGACCGGTTCCAATAATCAAATCCGGATTTAACAGTTTTACACAATCTAATTTTTAATTGCGAGTGTTAAACCCGGGTTTTTAAACCGGTTTCTAAAACCGGTTATTGTAACCAATTGTCATATCCGATTTTATAGAATCGGTTTGAGTACATAACTAATATGTTTAGCTTACCTTTTTTCAATTTTTATGATTTGGCGGCACCCATATAAGGCCACCTTGGCGATTTCTCCTCGAGATGGCCTACTTTGCCGCACCATATCATCCTGAAACCATTGAATGGCTATATCGTGTTATACCTTATTGTAAGCGTATAGACTTATACTAGAAGGCACTGGTTTCCGAGTTGAATATTTTTTTCATTTAGATACAACTTATGGGAAAAACCGAAAAACCCAAATTTTAATTTTTTCTAAAAAAGTGTAAAATTTTTTCAAATTAAAAGTTTGAACCCCTAGAGTACTGGGATTTTACTAAAATGTTTACCACTCTATATTCAGGTCAAACTAAATCAATGAGCAATTTTTTATTCAAATGAACTGCGAAATGAAAATTTTCTAGTGTATACAAATTTACACCCAAAATGCAAAAACCCGAAAATTTTGACCATAAGTCGGACCGGCTTTGGCTTAATTTTTGAGTGGAAATTCATCTTTGATCAACGACCAAACATAATTTAAACTCTGAATTCATAGCTTAGGTTAATAGTTAATTGCTGTTTAAACAGCCAAAGTTGCGCATTTAAACTATGATCAAGAGACCATATGATTTTGACAGAAGACAACAAGAAGAACAAACACAGAGCTTCTTTAATTGGTAATTGGAACAATTATAATCACCATCCTAATTGAAATGACAAAAAAACGTATCATTTAACTCGTAGTGCAGTTAGAAATGTATTTCTACTCAAATATTTTCCAATTTCATTAAATATTTTGTATTTTATCTCTTCACTTTTGTTTTGCAAATGGCGTCAGTTTAATGCATTGTAACGATTAGCCGATAAATGTATGAATACCGGTTATTATTCGTAGTAGTTGCCACTGTTGCCACATGGTAGTAAGATTATTTGACAAAGCACTGAAAAACTCTTTTCGTATTTAAAGTCAGATCAAACATAAATCAAAATCAACTGATTACCAATTTAAATGACCAGTCAAAAATTGGGCCTTAGGGTTATCCGATTGGGCTCAAATTTTCACCACATTAGTTGTAGACAGAATGGCAATCCGCTTGGTATTTGTTAAAATACGAGACAAATAATTGCTCCATACATTGCATTGCCACCCTAATGTACATATTACTGTATTCTTACTTTCAGCAATTTCTTCTTGCCTTTCGTTGACGCTTTCCACGAATTAAAATAGTAATAAATCAATGAATGAATTTCCATTTCATTACGAGTTGATATTCTTATAATTGTTTGTCTGCCACTATGTCTACAAAAGATTATGATTATTATCGAAAAATACAACGAGTCACAGTGAAGTGGCCCACCTCCGAACAGATAATGTTGGGACTGTCTTTGGAGGTGGAAAGATTCTGATAGCCATTCACTTGGGCGTGGCCAGAAATGATTCTTTCATTGGGCAGTCCAAGCAGCTCACTACTTCCACGCAGTATTTCCCGGGCAATAGCTTTATCGGAAACCTCCGTTAGCTAGCTAAAGTGAGAAGGCGAAATGAATGAGCAGCCTGATTGTTTATGCGATCACTGATACGTCTCAGGATTATTAGGTGAACCTGTCTCTGAAGCTCTTCGAACTAGGGGATGTATTGTTCTGTCCTTTGAAGCCGGATGAGGCAACACTCCTGGCCAACGGCGGATCAAACTTGAAGAATCCAAAATTAAGTTTCGACACACTGCATTCTGGCAGCCACGGATCTAAGGGGGGGAAACCGGGGGCACTTGCCCCGGGCGGCGGTTTGATGGGGCGCCAAATCCTTGAGACAAGAATTCGAAATATCGAACAAGTGAAGCCAGGTTTTGAATTGCTTGCTTCAAATTAGCAGAAGCACACAAATTTTTGCTTCGCTTAAAGTTTTTTCCAAAGACCATGAAGTAATAGACAACCAATATATGTGCGCGATTTGGCAACCCTCGTGATAGAGAAGTGTCATGACACTCAAATTCATTTCTCTATCGCGTCATAACAGGATAATTTCATACTTTTTACATACTTTAAATGAAATCATCGATATAATGGCAAACAAAGTTCGAAATACCATTTTTAATGAAATCAAGGATGCCAACTATTTCACAATCTTGTTTGACTGCACTCCAGATATATCTCACACATAGCAAATGAGCCAGGTGATTCGATACATCAAAATAACAGAAACTGGTTGTGAAATAAAGGAAATTTTTATTGATTTTATTGAAGTTGACGGAAAGATTGGAAAATATACTATCACACCGCGCATTCTATAAAAACTGGAAGATGATGGTTTAGATGTGCAAAAATGTCGTGGACAATCCTACGACAACGGAGCCAATATTGCCGGCATATACAAAGGAGTCCAATCCAGAGTTATGCAAATGAACGAGCTGGCAGAGTTTGTACCGTATCTAGCGCACTCTTTAAATCTTGTTGGCGGCGTGCATGCAGCTTCAACATGCCCACAAGCAGTTAGCCTATTTGGGCTTGTACAACAACTTTATTGTGTCACGCGGTGGAAAATAATGCAAAAGTGTACAAAAAAAAAACTTAAAAGGAAGTAGTCAAACCAGATGGTCGGCTAAACATCAAGCTGTTACTGTTCTATTAAATTATATACCGGAAGTTGTCAAAGCTGTGGAAGAAATTGAAGAATCCTCTCTAGCCGCAGATTCTAAGTATGAAGCTGGTCATTTGCTACATGCGGTAATGGATTTTAAATTTATCCTCAACTTGACAATTTGGGATAATAATCTTCGAGAGATTAATAGAGTGAACGTTGGAATAACGGGTTTTTCAATAAGAGCGCTACAAAATTTTTTTTTTAAATAAAACAAAACCGGTTTTAGATACCAATGAAATTCTTTATTCCTGTGAAAGTACGTTCGATGCCAATATGTATGGAACTCGATTTCTTTTGCATGGCCACCACGGGAACGCTTGTCCAGACGCTGAACCCAATTTTCGACGCTTTTCAAGAATAAATCGGCCGATACTGCTGCAATTTCGTGGCCGTCGGTGGTGCAATGGTAAGTGTGCGCGCCTCTTGTACATGAGATCCTGGGTTCGAACCCGGCTCTGACCACCTTCAAATTTTCTTTCGGCGGCGGTCACCTCGCATAGTGACGGCGACACTATCGAGTATCTAGCCATGAAAAAGCTTCTCAAATTACCGTTCGGAATCGGTGTAAAACTGTAGGTCCCAATCAGTGAGTGAAAACTGGAAAGCGCACAGCTCAGTGATTGTGAGAAGTTCTCCCCAGTCCCTTCATGGGATGTAATGGGAAACCATTTATTTATTTTTTTTTTACTGCTGCAATTTCACGTTCGATATTCGTACGAAGTTCATCAATCGTCGCTGTCTTGTTGGCATAGACCATAGACTTGACGTAGTCCCACAGGAAATAATTTAACGGCGTCAAATCGCACGACCGAGGCGGCCAATCGACTGGGCCATTTCGTGAGATAACACGTTCACCAAACTTGGTTTCCAATAAATTGATTGTGGCATTCGCTGTGTGGCTTGTGGCGCCGTCCTGTTGGAACCACATGTCCTCCAAGTCCATATTATCCAATTGGGGCCAATGACGCCGCCTGCCCATAAACCGCACCAAACCGTAATTTTTTCGGGATGCAATGATGACTCATGGATTACGTGTGGATTGCTGTCTGACAATAACGCATATTTTGCGCTGAAGATGATTTTCGCTCATCGCTGAAGATGATTTTCCGATGAAAATCCGAATAATTTTCAAGTTGTTGCTCAGTCCAATTCACGAATATACGACGCTTATGGTGGTCAAGCGGCTTCAGTTCTTGCGTCAATTTGATCTAGTAAGGATGTCGGCCAAAATCTTTTTGCAAAATTCTCCACAACGACGTCACAGATGTGCCCAAGGCTTGAGAACGACGTGTGAGAGACACATTTGGGCTTTCTTGAACTGAAGCCTCAGCGGCAGTAATATTCTCGACATACACCTGTATCAGAAAAGTTGGAAATTGAGCCGGTTCTTAAAAACAAACGAATTTCCAAAAAGAAAAAGCAACACGACGAAATCTGTGAAGACGAAATAAGAACGCTAGATCCGACTATTATATTTTTCAAAGATATAAAAGTAGTGGTTGACAAAATTTTAACTGAAATTGAGACAAGAGTAGAGAGTGCAAAGCGTTTACATGAAAAATTCGCCTTCCTCAGTGGCCACGCCTTTTTAAATATGTCGACAGAAGATCTGCAAAAAAATGGAGCCGATCTAGCTTTAAAATATTCAAAAGACTTGAATGCAGTTGGCTTTTGCCAGGAACTTGCCGTATTTAAAGAGCTAGTACATGAAATTAATGAAAAATCAAGTACCTTCGACCATGTTACAACATCTGTACAAGCATGACTTGCAAGAAGCGTTTCCCAATGTTAGTATAGCTTTAAGAATTTATTGCACATTACCAATAACATCTGCAAGCTGTGAACGAAGCTTCAGCAAACTGAAAATAATTAAAACTTATCTACGTTCAACAATGAGTCAGGAGCGTCTATCTGGCCTCGCGATCCTAGCCATTGAAAACAAAACTGCCTATGCGACGGAGTTTGAGGAGCTTATAGATTCTTTGGCAGAAAAGAAAGCATGCCGTGTAAAGTTGTAGTCTTTCCTGGTTATATACTTTTTCTGTGTTTCTGTTTGATGTCACAAATGAAAGTTATTAGTGAATAGTAAATAAAAAGTTTAAATTTATTAAGGATTACTATTTTCACACATGGTCACATAAAATGCTACTAATTTGTCAGTTTTAACAGTTTTTCTCAAACACTGAAGGGAGGGGGCGCCATTATCAAGTTTTTGCCCCGGTTCGAAAAAATCTTAGATCCGGGGCTGCATTCTGGTCAGCGTCTGATCCATAATGGGCGGCTGAGACATAATCATCCTGGCAGTAGGTAAAATGCAAACCACGGTGGGCTGGGTTTGCCTCCAGCTACCGTTATATAGGCAATGAAAATACACATGAAAAGTAAACGGACGCACCCCCGTAACTGTTGACGATCCTCGCAAACGTTGTAAGGATCACGATTTAAGGATATGTACCTGGAATGTGCGCACACTATACACGACTGGTGCCACTTTCCAACTGGCGGATGTCCTCCAAAAATATAAAGCTGACATCACAGCTATACAGGGAATGCGATGGAC
This sequence comes from Phaonia tiefii, assembly GCA_963931995.1. Classification (NCBI taxonomy): domain Eukaryota; kingdom Metazoa; phylum Arthropoda; class Insecta; order Diptera; family Muscidae; genus Phaonia; species Phaonia tiefii. The sequence continues at coordinate 328,554,887 of OZ008368.1, read as the reverse complement.
AGGATATGGTTGCATCAGAAAGAAAAACTGCGATATTTACTACAGCTGACATGAGAGAAAGCACGAATTCGGATGTGGATTTATAGTTGGCAAGAGACTGCGACACCTAGTTTCAATGTTCAACCCAGTGAGTGACCGCATAGCCACAATTCGCATCAAAGCGAAATATTTCAACATCTCGTTAATTTGTGTGCACGCACCGACAGAGGATAAAGATGATGAGGTCAAAGAAACATTTTATGAGCGTCTGGAGGAATTATACGGCCGCTGCACTGACCACGACATTAAGATTAAAAAAAATAAATGGTTTCCCATTCATCCCATGAAGGGACTGGGGAGAACTTCTCACAATCATTGAGCTGTGCGCTTTCCAGTTTTCACTCACTGATTGGGACCTACAGTTTTACACCGATTCCGAACGTTAATATTGAGAAGCTTTTTCATGGCTAGATACTCGATATTGTCGCCATCACTATGCGAGGTGACCGCCGCCGAAAGAAATTTTAAGGTGGTCAGACCCGGGTTCGAACCCAGGATCTCATGTACAAGAGCCGCGCACACTAACCATTGCACCACCGACGGCCACCGACATTAAGATTATTCTAGGCGATTTTAATACCAAATTGGAAAAGGAAAGCGTCGTTCGACCAACCTTCGGTAATCACAGTCCACATAATACCACCTCCGATAATGGAATAAGATAGACTTCGCCGCTGCAAAGAACATAAGGCGACCTGGTTATCTGCGGATCAGAGAACGAAGAACCAGATTGATCACTTGGTAATAGAAAGCAGGCACTCTTCTAGTGTAATGGATGTGCCCATATCGACTCGGATCATTACCTGGTGGCTGTGAAAGTTCGCACAAGAACGAGCAGGGCGTAAAACGTACAAAGCCGAACACGGGAAAATCGAGATATTGGCAAGCTGATATATAGTGAGAGATCAGAGACCTATCGACGAAAGCTCACTCTCCTGCTAGTGCAGAATCTTTCGACGATGGTCACCTCGCTTAGTGATGGCGACACTATCGAGTACTTAGCCATGAAAATGCTTCTCAAAATACCGTTCGGAACCGGTGTAAAACTGTAGGTCCCAATCAGTGAGTTTAAAACTAGAAGCGCACATCTCACTGATTGTGAGAAGCTATGGGATGTTATGGGACACCTTTTTTTTTATACTCTTACAATATATAAATTTGTAAAATAAGATGCCGAGAGAGCTGTCAAAATAATAGCAGCGATTGTATAAAAAAAATTAAAGCGGGCCTGAAATATTAGATTATAATATTTTAGGGTGATTAATGGTGATTTGATTTAATAAAAATTTAAAAAGCTAACACAATTTTCGCTTTTGTTTGTTTGTAATGGGACGTGCTACATACACATTGTTCAAACGAGAAACATGATCTCATAAAAAAATTAATTTCCGAGGTCAAAACTTATTCTCAAATTAGAGAAATTTTAAGTTGTTCGAATAAGATGGTTCGGAACGCGTTAACCTACAAATACAAAACTGAAACACGTGGACGATAAACGTCCACATCGCCACTAACGGTCAATAGAATAGTGCGGCAGATCAAAAAATATCCCTTTATTTCGGAAGCAGAAGTAAAACCACAATTGAATTAGACAGTAAACACTGAAACCATATGCCAAAATTTAAGGGAACATAACCTAAAAGCTCACAGCCCAAGAAAGGTGCCGCTTTTGACAAAAAGGCATGTGACTAAAAGGTTGCAATTTGGAAAAAGTCATCTAAACTGGCCAATAGAAAAGTGGCGATATATTCTTTGGACAGATGAATTCAAAATTGTTTTATAAGGTTGAAAGAGATCTCGATTTTACGTTAGGAAGCCACCAAATTCAGAGTTTTACCCAAAATATACCTCAAAGACGATCAAACATGAAGGTTCCAGCATCATGGTCTGGGGATGCTTTTCTTATTATGGCGTTGGCCCGATTCATCGTATAAATACCATCGTGGACGCTTCCGTATATGTTCAAATCCTTGAGGAAGTGATGCTTTCGTATGTATGTGAAGAAATGCCACTAATTTGGGTTATGCAGCAGGACAATGACCCTAAACATACAAGCTGAAAGACTAAAAAGTGGTTTGAGGACAACAAAATCCCATTAATGGAATGGCCTGCGCAATCGCCAGAATTAACCCCATTGAAAATTTATGGGCGGACGTGAAGAAAAGGGTGTCTGAAGTCAAACCCACTAACAATAATGATTTGTGGAGTACTGTGGAACAGTTCTGGTATTCGATACCAAGTGGCAGATGCCGTACCTTGGTCAAATCAATGAGAAGCCGTTGCTCAGCCGTTATTTCGAATAAGGGAAACGCAACTAAATATTGATTTTAATTTGTAAGCATATTCCAACAAGAAACTTACAATATAAAACTTATATTTAATTATTTAAAATTTTTATTTTTAGCTACATATAAGCAGTGCTATTGTTATGACTGCCCATTTTTTGACTTTTGGATAAAACAAACAATGAATTTTTTTGTGTTTATGTGAATTCGAAGTTTAGTTTTTTGTCACACAATTGTTCTTTACTTATCTGTGTCTAATTTAAGTTGATTTTGAAATAAATTTTTCTTCTAATTTTTCGTTTAGCATATAATTAAAAATAACCATAACAGTGGTGCTATTATTTTGACATCAGCTGTATATTGTTGGATGGATGGATAATTAAAGCAATACTTTAAAATAATACTTTCATCAATTTACTGAGACGAGTTGGCGTCTCTATACGTCATTACTCGATGACCTAAAATATATTATGGCCGCCGAAATCTCAGTAATTGTCACAAGTGATAGTGAGAATGAACTGGGGTTTCAAGAAGATTTGAGATCCTAATCTAATTTATATTGTGTAATTTCACATATGATTCAGTTGAAAAAACAGTTGCTTGCAATTGTGATACTTTTTCAGTACAGCAATGAATTGCAGTGGATGGATAAAATATTTTATACCAAAAAAAATGGTAAAAAGGTTTTACGACTAACGGTACAACGGCAAGATTTTTTCATATTTGGTCTGGATATCGCAGAATATTTAAAAATATATCCGCCTAAACTAAATGTGTGTTGCTGGTTAGGCAATGCTGAGGTGAACAGCTGAACCACTTTTTCGTCTGCACCGAAAAATACTTTAATAATTAAAATTAAAATATATTAAATGCAGTATTTTGTTGGTCTTTAAAACTTGTATGACCGTGTCAACACTTTGCTAAATGGGAAATCTTTCGAGTCGTTCACTTATGCAGCTGTTATCTGTCCTTATTAAACTGCTGCCTCTACTCTATTGTTTAAAAGACACTGTCAACAAAATAAACAAACCAAATACAGTGAACACCAAATAAAAACGTACACAATAGCAGAAATATATAACTAGACTAGATAACTATATACAATCTCTTATAATGGCTCCTATCGAAAAATATGCAAGGCGAATGCTGTCAAATCTCAGTACATATGGGGTAAACTGTTTTCAAACGGAATATCTTCATCCAAAATGTGTAGAGATTGAATTGTAACCAATAATACATCATTTAAATTTAATTGCAACGATTGCGAAAGTAGCTGCCAGCCGATTGACCATACGTATAATCACGAATGATTTAAATGACATTTACTGATCGGATACAATTTCAATAGAAAGAGGAAATGATGAAATTTTCTATGTATTTTGTTTATTCATAAGATGTTTGTAACAGTTCCCTTAATTTGCTTTGGAACGAGTCCTTACTTAAATGAGGACTTTACATATTTTCAACCGTTTTAAAAATATTGCTGGTCATCGGAGAATTCTGATACTTATTTAAAGGCACTAAAAATTCTATTTTCAGCAGCCTGTATCTTTTGCAATTTATAACCGATTGCAGAATTTTAAAATGGAAATGAAAGCTAGACATCTTGGTATTTAAAAAAATATCATGACAATAGTGGTTTCTTAACTAAAGAACTTTTTTTGAGCAATTTATAAAAAAAAAAAGTTAAAAAATGTGCTAATTTTTTTGGTTCACTTGAATAAAGGCACTTTATTATTTTTTTTTATTATTTTTAAAGTAAGCGATGGGGTCCATTCACCGGACCTCAATGTAAATATCTCCTTCAAGCTGCCTGATCACTGTAGTGTTTTGCAGGCGGAAATTACCGCCATACTGGAGGTTGCTGAACTACTGAAAAGTGGGGTCACAACCCTCCAGAGAATATGTATCTACACAGCCAGGCTGCCATAAAATCCCTGGAAGCCATGTTTGCTACGTCCCTGACGGTGAAAGAATGCCACTCATCACTTAGGGTGATGGCAGAGTATTTTGACATCAGCCTCATCTGGGTACCCGGACACAGAGACATTCTAGGCATTGCGTAGCGGACAGGGCACTACGGCACAGGTTCGTCCGGTAAAAGAAGTTGTTAGTATGCCAATCTCTACCTGCCGTTTGCAGATCAGGCAGTGGGCCGATAATATGTTCAAGGACAAGTGGAGACTTACTTCAACTTGCAAACAAGCCAGGGTCCACTGGCCACAGGTGGACAGGAAGAGGACTAGGCAACTACTTAACTTGCCGAGAGCCAGGCTATCCACAATGATAGGAACACTTACGGGACATTGTCTTGTAGGAAAACACGCCCTAAGATTGGGACGTAGAAATTCCTCTCTCTGTAGATGCTGCATGGAAGAGGACGAGGAAACGACGAAACACCTTCTCTTGGATTGCCCTGCTCTGGCAGGACTGAGAAGTAGGATATTTGGAACACATCTAGTTAGCACCGTAGCCCTACAGGATATTCCTGTAGGCCTTATAGACAAATTCATTGAAAGGGCAAATTGGCTAGACGACTAGTCAATAGTTGCTATGGAGGAAACTGCAGGTATCACAATGGGCTTCTTTAGCCTAAGTGTGCTAGACAGCGTGCTGTCTTGCAGCCTTTTCAACCAACCAACCAAAGTAAGCGATGATTTTTTGTAGGGAACGTTTGTTTATTACAATTTATTACATCTTAATCATTTTACGAGTCAAAACGGCAAAACAAAAAATTTTAAATCGGAAAGAACACTAAAATCGATGTTTATCGTTCTGAAGGATATTCTAACCGCGCAATAGCTAAAAAAATTAGACGGAACCCAACAGTTGTCGACAATTACATCAAGGACTCCGAGGGGTATGAAAAAAATTTTAAAGGAAAGGTTTCATTGTCTTTATCTACGTATGAGAAAAGAAAAATCATCAGAATTGCTTCTAATTCTGTCTTATCATTGTCAAAAATAAGAGCTCAAGCTGGAGTGGAAGCGAGCAATTCGTCAGTACGCAGAGTAATTAAGAGCTCTGAGTATCTTAAATACCTGAAATTACAAAACAAGCCGCCACTTAATGCTCTTCGTAAGGAAAAGGGGCTTCAATTCGCAAGAGACTACATGGTATGGGATGTGTAGCCAAGAGGTCATGTAAATGACTGGAGAACCGTTGTATTTACGGATGAGAAGAAGTTTAATTTAGAGGGGCCTGATGGCTACAACTATTATTTAGATGATCTGCGCAAAGAAAAGCGTTTTTTGAACCGACATCACAGCCGAGAGGGCGGCGTTATGATGTGGGGTGCTATTACGTACTGTGGCTCGATGGTGCATTCAAAGTGCAAAAATGACTGGTGCAACCTATAAAACGTTATTGGAACTGGCTTTTCCGAAGTTCAGTGAACTATTTGGTCCCATATCCTGGATATTGCAACAGGGTAATGACCCTATACATAACACCAGAGTAGTAAAGGAGTTCATTGCAAGCCAAAATGTTAATATTAAGACAAATGTTAAGACAATTTGATGACAAGCAGTCACTAATTAAGGCCATTAAGGATGCTTCGAATCAAATTTCGTTGGATTACATAAATTCTCTTTATCTCTCAATGAAAAGCCGTATATTTGAAGTTATTAAAAACAAAGGGGGTTGTACCCATTACTAATAGTTCTTAAATAATGTAAAATACATTAAAAAAATAAGAAAAACAGTTTTTCATTTAAATTAGTTAAAGTGTCTTTATTCAAGTGAAACAAAAACAAATAGCACATTTTTGGACTTTTTTTAAAAATTGCTGAAAAAAAGTTCTTTGGTTAAGAAACCACTATTGTCATGATTTTTTTTATAGCTCAGGATGTCTAGCTTCCATTTCCATTTTAAAATTCTGCAATCGGTTACAAATTGCAAAAGATACAGGCTGGTGAATATGGAATTGTTGGTGCCTTTAAATAAGTGAACCAACTTATAAAGTTCTTTTGATTCTAATGCGAACCACAGACTTGTCATTCATGAGCATGATCAGCAGCTATCGTTGGTGTTTATTGTCGGTTTACCGGCCGTCTTGATATTAAATAAGAACGTAATCGAAGTCGTTCGCATCACTATCATGTTCACAAAATGTTCGGGTAATGTTTTCAAATTCATCAGTCAGATAAAAGTTATCGACCAAGCTCATGCTCATGAATGACAAGTCTGTGGTTCTCTTAAAGTATTACCCCCTTTTTTTTGTTTTCCATAATCAAATTTGTTTTAATCACTTTTTCCTGTATTGTCATTTGTACATTCATATTCTGACATCCTTAAATCTAACTACAATTACCTTATTACTAATCGTCGTCCAAACGTTTCCGCGCGTTCCCTTTGGCAGCAAATTTTCTTTTCTTAAATGATGCAGAAGAGCCACTGGCTACTTCAGGATCTAAGTTTGTTATAGTCTTTTCCTTAAAACGCTTTACAGGTGGTTCATACACAATATCAGACACAACGGGGGCTATATAATAATTATCTAGTTTGGGTAATTCCAAATCGACAGGTACTGGAGGAGGTCTAAAGAAAAGTTTCATATTTCTTTTTTACAAATCATGTCCGAATATTTTGTTAAACTTACTTGCTTTCAACCGTTTGCCACTGACCCATCACTGGGGCCTTTGCTTCTTCTTCGGTTCTGAAGCTATTCTTATGGTCTGCTTCAGCCTTTTGTTCTTGCTTGGTAGGAGGCTTTTGGTATGATTTTAGTCGTTCCCGATTGTAACGTGCCACTTCTTCATTAACATTTTCACGAAAATGTTTGGCCTCCTCGGCTTGCTGTATGTCTTGTTGTTTTAGCGCTAAATCATTGATTTTTTGATATTCAGCCCAGGAGAGATAACCCTCTTTTGGCGCTACCCAAACACTTTCATTGGTTTTGACGTTCCAATAGTAGGAATAACCATCATCATTCTTTCCCTCTACCCATAATGAGGCATTGGGAACAGAAGCGTGGTCGGGTTTTTGAATGGAGACACGAGGTCCATCATCTTCGTCATCCGAAGGCCCAGCCAAACGTAAAGGATCTTGTTGCCTATACCTGGGGGTACCTGGTGCCGGTGCCGCTTGTGTTGTGGCAACAAATGGACTCACGCCTGCTGCCATCACAGTGCTTATTGACTTGGCCGTCATGTCTCCACGACTGTGGATATCCATGGCATAGGAACGCATAGCTGCATCTTCCATTTTACGTATATCCAATTCCATCTTCCGTTTTTCCTGTTCGGCCTTTTCACTGTTACGGCTGATGTCCGTAATGCGTTTGGCCACATTCAGTTTATGTCGTTTGCCATTCTCATGAAAGGATATACTCTGTAAAGGAGGACGAATGATTCACATCATCGTCAACGCAGAAATTAAAGAAAAATCAATCATGCTTACCGCTTTGTTGTCACTAATCCAACATTTGCAGAAATCACAGAATTTCCGTTCATTTGACTTCCAGTAATCGGCCCTGGCAACGAAAGAAGAGTAAACTGATTAGATCATGAATTGCTTTAATAAAACACACGGAAATATCTCACATTTTGTAATAAATATTAAAAGAAAACAACCGAATGAATGTTTTTGCTTGGTGCGAACAACAAATTTGCAATTATTTACAAAAATTTCCAAACAAATGATAAATGTTGCCACGTTTTTCCACACTAGTACTCGTTAGTTCAAGTTACTTATTCATCGAGCGACCCCTAGCGGATTATTTTTAAAGAGTGCAGAGTGTTGCCAACACTAAAAAATTTATTATCAGAAAAATTTCTGTTAATTTAAAAAAATAGTAGAAATCTAAGCACTAAGCTCAATGTTCAAAATAAATGAAAATAAAATAAATGAAGAAAATAAAATAGGGTGGCAACGAAAAGTATGGAGGAATATTGTTGAATAAGTGATTTTTTTTTCGACCTTTCGTATTGTATGCAATAATTAAATTGTCCGAGCGTTTGGTCGTGTTTATAAATTAATTACATATATTTGTTCGATATTTCGCTATAGGATAGAGACCAAACGCTCCGACATATTAATTATTGGAGGAATATTGTTATGAATTTTAATGAACTCCGACGGGATTGTTTTTCCATTTGGTCCAAAACTTACGTGGTGAAAATTTGAGACCAATCGGATAACTCTAAGATGTAACGCCTTGAGGACAAAGTTACGGGTTTTAGCATTATTACTTTTTCAGACGATTTGCAAGAAGTTTTGGAGATTGGTTTAGTTTGACCTCTATGTAAAATGGTAAAAGTTTGAAAAGAATCTAATAACTTTACGGGTTCCAACTCTAAATTTGAAAAAATTGTTGATTTTTATCGGGTTTCATTTCATTTATTCCACAAAATTGTAACTCAAAGGCGTATTGACCAATTAAACAAGTACAATACACCGATTCCGAACGGTATTTTTTGAGATGCTTTTTCATGGCTAAATACTCGATAGTGACGCCGTCACTATGCGATGTGACCGCCGCTGAAAGAAATTTAAGGTGATCAGAGCAGTGATCTCATGTATAAAGGGCGGGCACCCTAACCATTGCACCACCGAATTCCCCCGTTCCCAAATAAAACTGAACAATTTAGTGAGCTATAGATTTACAATTCCCATTTGTAGGCTCACGCAATATTAAAGACAAAAATAAATTTGGGAAGATAAGAAAAAAAATAGCAGAAACAACTAAAAGTCGTATCTAAATAGAGGACTGTAGATGTTGAGGAATTCTTTCACGAAAAGTGCTATTAGAATATGTCGATCCAGTTTCGGTATATTAATTTGCCTGCAACGGGTAAAATTATTTATGAAAATCACCGTAATTAACAAAGGCACTGCCCAAGAAAGTTCTAACAAACGGGGTGACGTGGGCACGATGATTGAGAGAAAATAGATATCTCACGGTTCATGTTCCATTTAATAGTACCTACATATAATTCTATGCAGTATAATATATTGGGCATAATCACAGCATGCACTAATTTATGCGTGACATAGCGTGGCAGGATTAGATTCGAGTTACATAACTTTCGCAAAGCAAAGGTTGTTCGCGATACAACCGAGTCAATGTGACTACAAAACTAAGCTGGTCATCGATTATCACACCCAAGATGGCCATACTACGTACTAGAAATGTCAATCAGGATTTCCCGAATCCCGAAAACCCGGGCCTGAAATTTGCGCAGAAAACCCCGGAACAATAAGACGTTTATACACTCCAGTTCACTTATTTAAAGGCACTAAAAGTTCCATATTCAGCAGCCTGTATCTTTTGCAATTTGTAACCGATTGCAGAATTTTAAAATGGAAATAGAAAATACATATCTTGAGATATAAAAAAAATCATGACAATAAGTTTGTTTTTTTACCCCGCCAAAGTTAATTATAGCTTAATTTGTACGGGACAGCTAAGCGATATTAAGTGGTATTTCAATTTCCCACTTAGATTCGGACTTGAGCAATGCCAATGTTGCCACATGTTCAATTTCAAGAAATGGCAACAAAAAGTTATCTTTAATAAATTTTGTTATCATTTCTTGCGAATGAAAATGTTATCAAGGAGAGACCCAAAAATAGAAATTTTCAAAATGGCTTACACATTTTAAGTTCATTAAAATTATTTTATTTAATGGAACAACACGTGTACTTTTATATCTCCAAATTTGAAGGATAGATTTTTATTTGCGATTGAAAATAAAATTGGAACTAAATTGTTTACGACAATGCGCGGTAAATGTTATACATATTGATCAGGTATAACCGTTTAGGTATAACCGTTTAAACAGATGCTGAAATTTTTTCCATGTATGCATTCCGTTTTTGTACTTTTTATATTCTTGTATAGTTGGTATATATTTGTGTAGAGTTTGTCAACTGAAACGAATGAACGATAATAAAATGTCTGTTGTTGCAGCTTATAATTACAACAACATCTGTTGCTAATGTATTTGTTGGCACTGGTTACAAACGTGTTGCCATATCGCACATTACAGCAAATTCACATTTTACAGCAAATGTTGCCACATTTCGTAATATTAAGTGTGGATCGTTTTATTTGCAAAGTCGTAAGTGGCGATAGCTTAAGGGAATAAAAAAACAGCCTTAATATATTGGTTTCTTAAGTCTGAGTTTACACATGCAACTTTAAGTTTGCAACTTTAAAAAACAGTGCTGCAGCTCTTTACGATTCTCTTTTGAAGCTGCAGTATGTGTTTACACGTGCAACTTGTCCGCGTTTGAAATTGTGAAAATCTTGTGTTCAATGTTGTTACTTCTGACATTCGTTCTTCATTTGTCTGTATACAGACTAAAAGTGTTGTGAGAAATAAATAAGTGAAAACAAATTGTGTAAATATAGAAGTGGAAATAAATTGAGCAAATAAAAATTTAGTGATGTCTTCTTTGGACCATTTTGTTGACATTTTTATTATTTTATCAGATCACTTTTAGGTTTGTAATTTAGTGTTTGGTTTCTTAGCTAATTAGTTCAAATTGTTAATTTAATTCAAATAAAAACAAAAGTTTTTTATCTCATTCGCTGTTTTTTTCCCGCAACTACAGATGTAAAAAACCGCGAAACGCCGATGGTAAATAATGAGATAAAAAACTTTTGTTTTCATTTGCATTAAACACTTTTTTATTTCTTTAGACGGAGTTACACTTTTTTTAACAAATTACTTCAGCTTCGCTAAACTTTATTACAAATCACTACTTTATTTTATATATTTATTCACACCGCGTCGTTGTTTCAACCATAAAAAGAAACAACTTTTAAAGAAAAACGTCAAATTATTCTACAGCCAACTTCACTGCGAAAGAAAACAAAACGGAGTTGCAAAGCACTTGCTACTTTTTTCCCCTTTCGTTCTTCTTACCTCTCTCTCCTAAAAACTCAAGAACGTCGGCAGAGTTTTTCAAAGTTGCAGACCTAAAGTTGCATGTGTAAACACAGACTAACTAAAGAACTTTTTTTTAGCAATTTATAAAAAAAAATCAAAAAATGTGGTATTTTTATACGGGTTTTCATTGAGAGATAAAGAGAATTTATGTAATCCATCGAAAGTTGATTACAAGCATCCTTAATGGCCTGAATTAGTGATTGCTTGTCATCAAATTGTCTACGTCCTTCATAGACCTTACGAGATAACCAACCCCAGACATTTTCGATAATGTTTAGATCTGGCGAATTGGGTGGCCAGTCAAGAATATTAACATTTTGGCTTGCTACTACTCTGGCGTTGTGTATAGGGGCATTATCCTGTTGCAATATCCAAGATATGGGATCAAATAGTTCACTTAACTTCGGAAAAGCCGATTCCAATAACCAATAGCTTGCACCAGTCATTTTTGCAATTTGAAATTCAAGATCGATGGTGCCACAGTACGTAATAGCACCCCACATCATAACGCCGCCATCTCGGCTGTGATGTCGGTTCAAAAAACGTTTTTCGTTGCGCAGATCATGGAAATAATAGTTGTAGCCATCAGGCCCATCCAAATTAAGCTTCTTCTCATCCGTAAATACAACGGTTCCCCAGTCATTTACATGACCTCTTGGCTGCACATCCCATACCATGTAGTTAGAGTCTTGCCAATTGAAGCAGCTTTTTCTTACGAGGAGCATTAAGTGGCGGGTGTTTTGTAATTTCAAGTATTTAATATACTCACAACTCTTAATTACTCTGCGTACTGATGACTTGCTCGCTTGAGCTCAAGGATAAAGCAAAATTAGAAGCAATTCTGATTATTTTTCTTTTCTCATACGTAGATAAAGACAATGAAACACTTCCTTTACAATTTTTTCCATACCCCTCAGGGTCTTTGATGTAATTGTCGACAACTGTTGGGCTCCGTCCAATTTTTTTAGCTATTGCGCGGTTAGAATGTCCTTCAGAACGGTAAATATCGATTTTAGTTTTTTCCGATAGATTTAAAATTGTTTGTTTTGCCATTTTGACTCGTAAAATGATTAAGATGTAATAAACAAACGCTCCCTGCAAAAAATCATCGCTTACTTTAAAAATAATAAAGTGCCTTTATTCAAGTGAACCAAAAAAAAAAATAGCACATTTTTGGACTTTTTTATAAATTGCTCAAAAAAGTTCTTTAGTTAAGAAACCACTATTGTCATGATTTTGTTTATATATCAAGATCTCTGGCTTCCATTTCCATTTTAAAATTCTCCAAACGGTTACAAATTGCAAAATTGCAAAAGATACAGAATTTTTAGTGCCTTTAAATAAGTGAACCGGAGTGTATTAGACAAAATTAATTTGTACTAAACGAAAAATTGTTTAACACCGGACTAGTACGATTAAATAAGGCTGGAACAGCAGAAAATTCGGTCCAACTTATTAAAGGACGTTTATTCAGTTCGTCATTTGCCGAAGACATTGACGGGTTTATAACGGACGGCGCACCGTTAATGATAAATATTGCAAACTTACAGCTTCAGAGCAACAATTGTACATCCACCTCGCTACATTTGAGGTTTTAGTCACATAAAAGACACCTACTATTGCAGGCTGAAAAATCGGTCCTTTTTTGTTTGTGTCAGCCAGACAAGGGTTAAACAAATAGATTTACTTGCAGGAGGCGCTCTACTATTAAGATAATCCGTTTTTCTCACATGACTGCTCGACTTAGATATTGTTGAGTCGAGCGATGCTCGTTCAATTCGTCGGAGCAAGCAGAACAATAAAGTTGTCAAAATACTCAGCCCCACTCCAGTCTTTTATTTCCCGAAACCCAATGAAGGAATAACTTCAAAACCGAGGCTTCTGGAAACCTGCGCTTTGGTTCATCCTGCTATTACCTAATAGTTCCTTTCCGAATTTGTTAAAGGTAGCAAATTGAACTGCAGTAAAAATATTGTTGTTTGGATGCAAATATTACGTGTTTATAGCTTGTTGCAAATATAGTATATTACATGTTAGAGACAATAATTAATAGGTTAAAGTATATGCACCGAACCAAATGGAGTGGTGAAATCAACGAAAACGTAGGTTAATTTGACGATATTTCATCACTACAGACCTAACAAAAAGCGGCTGTTGATTTGACTAATTTTTTTTTGTAAACTTTTCGTTTTCTCTTGAGTAGTAAATTTGACGAATTATCGTCAAATTGAATAATATTTTTTATTCATTTTGATAAAAATTCGTCAAGTTGAATAAAAATATATATTAAATTGCACTAATGGTTTTATTCAATTTGACGATATTTTGTCGATTTTTAACCACAATAAAAATGCTTTTATATAAAGGGTGTCCCAACAAGAGCGCAATTTTTTTTTTTTGATGCAGCAATTGAATTGTTTCTCTAGCTGTATGACATGTGGCGCCGTCTTGGTGGAACCACATGCCCTTCACATTCATTTCTTCAATTCGAGGCAAGAAAAAAAATAACAAGCCTGTGTTAGATAACACGGGCGCATAGGTCAGACGTAGAATACGTTAGTCATTTTGCAATTAAAATATATGAATTAAATATAATTTTTGATAAATGATTTAAATCTATCTAATATATACGCATACAGCTGATAGCTAGTTATTAAGTTTTTGTTAATTAATTTTAGATAGGATAAGTTATGTGTGATAAGTTATTTTATGTATGTACAGTATAATTTTTAGTAAAATAAGACTACAACAAAACTACCAAAATGATGGCGATAACCCAAATAAGTTTGGAAACCACTGATCTAAACGATTGGAATAGTTTTGAACAAGATATATTAATTTATTTTTTAGTTTGTGTGCTCGAAGACTGTATGCCATATGTTTAAGGATGAAACTATATCTAGTTCAACGTATTACATTATAGCGACATCTTCATTTGAAGTACAGCTACAGCAATACATTTTATGATATGGCAGCACAATAGATTAGCTGCTTTCCAACTACTTCCCAATATATCACAGAAATGTGTTTAGGAAAAACGCCATTGATATAGTGAGCGTATACATCGCCAATCATAGACTAATACATACCTAGATAAACTTATTCTCTCATCTGACGTTTCATTTCACACTCTTCGTGATGCGGTCGGTGTGATAGAGAGATGTTTGACGAAAAGTGATATACACCAGGTGGAATTACAATAACTTCTTGCTTTAATTTTTCATGCCATTTTGGTGAAAAACTGTGAAATTTAAATGTGTTTTAAACTTTTTTATTGACTGTTATTGTTAGCATACATTTGTGTTGTATTTAGCACATTAATTTTAACACACAAAACGAAATGCCGTTGTTGTTATTTTGTTCGTTGTTTTGAACCATTGCCTCTATCTGGTATTAGTAAAGCAATTCTTTTCAACATCAAACGTATACATCACACGAGGACAAATGTCAGAAATTTGGTGAGTGAAAGATTTTCTCTACCCATATTTACTCTATGTCGCCAATCCTTTGTATTAATATACATACACACACATTTACACGCTGCTCGCAGAAGTAAACAAACGACAGCAAAGATCTGTAAATTTTCAAGCACACACAAGTGTCCACGCTCCCCTCCCTTCATTTTATGTTCCCCTCCAAACGAACTAATAACCGACCGATCCAACAAAACGAAATGTACACACACACACATTTACACGCTGCTCGATAAATAAACAAAGCACAGCAAAGCCAAAATCATTTGATTTCACAACAACAACAAAAACAACAGCGGCATTTACAAACCAACAACAACAGCGGCATGTACAAAAAAAAGTCTAAAATATCATGCTCTTAAATATTTATTTCCTTAACTACATAAAACTTTTATATATAGACATATAATTTTTTTAATGTAATTCGAAACAAAACATATTATCAAAACTGAGTAACATATAAAAATTGCTAAAATATGTTTTAATATTTAAGTAAAAGTGGGTGAAAGTTGACAAACATTTTCTCAAAATTTTGTGCTCCAGATCAACACCCCTACCTTACCGTATAACGTATTCTACGTTAAAACTGGTTATCATTTCACGATACCGAACACCATTGATTGTTTGCGCTTGACCTGCCTCATTTTCATAAAAAGAAGGTCCAATGATTCCTCCAGCCCAAAAACCACACCACACAGTGACACGTTGAGGATGCATTTGCTTCTCGTGAATCACTCGAGGATTTTCCTCACCCCAAATGCGACAATTCTGCCTATTGACGAAGCCATCAAGATGGAAATGGGCCTCGTCACTGAAGATGATTTTAGCGGCAAAATCAGCATTTTTTTTGGTAAAACAATTTCACAATGAGAATGCGTTGTTCATTTGTGTAGCACTCCATTTTTACTAACCTCGTACCTTCTACTAGCAAACAATAACAATTGTTCAAATGTCAAACAATGACACTTCGAATGTTGCCAGATTTAATAATTGCGTTCTTGTTGGGACACACTTTATATTCTTATATTTTATATTTAATATGACAACCATTTTGATTTTACAATTCTATATTTTACAAAGCATATATTTATTACAATTATATGAAGTTCAATAATTCGTGTGTAAGGAAATAAAAGTACAATTAGGCTCCAAGATACATACTGACATACAACTTGGGGACCCGGGAATTCAAGCTCCAATCCAAGGCTGTCTCAAACAGGTTTTGCCAAAGTCCGAACATCAGGAGTATAAATGATTGACCAAACCAATGCGGAGATCATGTGGGAACTGTTTTACACAAATAGTATTGTATTTCGCTGCTGTTAAAATACCAAATGCATTCTGATTTGGATATTTCACGGTTTTTACTTAACATCTTGGTAATGTAAGGAATAGCCAGAATTTATGAAACTACATACATATTCTCCAGTACTCACATGTATTTCTAAGAAAACATTTGTTCTATAACCTCAAGTCTCTAATTGATGTCTGTTGAGACATTAGTATCTGAAAACACGTAAATTTAACAATACAATATTACCAAACAATATTAACAAAATTTACTCACTATATTTATTAACAATTACTAAAAGCTTTGATCTATTCGCAAATGACGCTCACGCTATTACTAAACTGGCACTGTATTTGTAAATGACGAAATTTTGTCAAATTTAACAAAAATTTCGGCAAATTTGAATAAACAGCGTTGTTAAAAAGTTACTAAAAATTTTCGTTGATTTCACCTACGACAATTGGTTCAGTGTGGTTTTGTGACCTAAATGTACATTTTTTGTTGGTTGGAAACTGCTGTGAGAGACAACAAAGAAACAAAAAAGCAGCAGATCTTCAATTCATGAAAACAATGCTTGCAAACATGCAACGGGTCCGCCAATTACCTTTTTTTTGAAAATGCTGTCGCTTTGAAATTATATTTCCGTTGGAATTAATTTTTCTTTTGATATGATATGTAAATTCTAATAAATGTCATATTTTTTTAGGTCTTTTGGGAAGCAAAAAATCAAATTTTTTGCTTTCAACGACACCTAGAAAAGTACCCATAACACAAAATCATTAGACAATTAAAACCAAATTATGACCTAAAACGTAGGCTAAACTTAATGTCCAACCCTAGACAGCATAATTTTATTTTATTTATTCAAGCTCAAGACCATTCAATATCTCTATTCATAGAGATATATTTTGTGGTAAAAAAGAGAAAACGAATACTTTTGTAATTACGAATTCCCCACTATGTAAGTGTTCGAAATATATTATTATATACGCTAGTAGCTGTTATCACTAGTGGGTGCTGCTAAATAGTCAGACACGCTTCTATACTCGAAATCTCAGCTCATTAGATATAGTGAGTCAATAGTGATAGACACATTTACGTAACCTATATATTGGTAATGGTTCCAAAACCTAGAAATATTAGTTAACAATTTTTTTTATTACACGCATTGACTCACAATCGTGTTCACTTCATTTGACTATGATATTATGTCGCATTTACACCGCGGCTAGGTTAGCGATAACCCTGTTCTCTGAGCTAGGCCGTTTATACCACCCAAACACCGTACTTAGATCAACACCGCGCCGAAATAAAATTCTAAAATACGGCGGCACAACAAAAAATAAATAAATTGCCGGCTATTGATTTTGCCAGTGTTGTACAAATTTGGAATGTTTTTGAAATAACTGATTTTTTAAAAATGGATCAGTGGGTCAAATCGGGACAGTCGATAAACTCGCCTCAAATTTTAAACCTATAACACCCACTATATCGGCATCGCCGTGTGCTTCAAAAAATTTTTGGTAGCGGCGACGCCTCGAAAAATTTTTGATAGGCTTCCTTCTGTGAAACAGTTGATTTTTTGTGTATGTTTTTATTATAGAAACTTTTGATTTTACAGATTAATGACTTTATTCATAAAAAGTTGTGAGAGATTTGAGAGACGATTTATCATACAAAAAACGTCTCTTAAATCTCTCATAACTTTTTATGAATAAGGCGGTAAAATTGTATGAGTAATAACGCATTTACACCGCCGTTTATCGCGGCCAGGTTAGCGATAACCTTGTTCTCTAATCTTTGCCGTTTACACCACCCAATTTGTAATTAAATTGAGATTTCAGTTTGCAACTGCGTGCTTAGACAAACTCCGCGCCGAGACAAAATTATCGAAGACGGTGGCATAACAGAAAAATAAAGTTGACGGCTCTTGGTTTTGCCAGTTTTGTACAAATGTGGCATGTATTTTAAATAACTGAACCTTTAAAATTGAATAAGTTTGTCAAATCGGACCAGTCGATTAAATCGGTTCACATTTAAAAGCAATAAGAGCCACAAGCGTGAGCTACAAAAAAGTTTTGGTGGCGGCGACGCGTCGGAAAATTTTCGATCGGCTTCCTTTCATCTGTCAAACAGTTGATTTTTTGTGTAATTTTTTTATTATGGTTGCAGTGTTTTTAGTAACTTACAATGTTGCACCATAATATACACCAGCTTAAAATGAGGTTAAAAATTAAACTTCAGTTTCAACAGATTAAAATTGTATGAGTAATCTTCTGGGTTTAACTCCGTTAAACCTAGAAAATGCGTTAATTTTGTTTGGTGTAAATGCCGTATAATCTTCTGGGATAACGTGGGTTAACGGAGTTATCCTTGGAAATACGGTAATCTTGATCGGGGTAATGCCGTATTAGAGTCCAAACAGAATCACACACGCTTCCGATGACGACGACAAAGACGCCCTCACAATCGACTCAAAAATTCGGCTTTATTGCGGTGAAACATCGCCAAACACTCTACTGTAATATCTTCATGACGCTGATTTTGCTCTATTGAAAGCAAGCACGGCACCCATCTTGTGCACAGCTTTCTCATCTTCAAATCTTCGGTCAATATACGATGTCCAGCACTTTCTGAAATACCATTTTATGAATTTTCTTAACCGTGTCTGACGTGGACATCTCAATTGGTCGAGCACTACCGTGTTCGTCTTGGCAGCTCGTACGGCCTCGTTTAAGCTGTGCTACCCAATATTTTACAATCGTAAACGAAGGAGCAGATTGCCCCAGAATAGAATCTAGCTCGGCTTAAATATTGCCTGGACTGAGACCCTTCAAACCGAAATATTGAATTATATAACGGTGAACAATTTTTTCCATTCAAATATTATTTTTCAAATAAAAATACTAAACAACATGGCGCCTTGACGCGTAAAACATATGTTTTATAAGGTTGCCACTTTTCACCAAAATATTTTTTTTCAAACTACTGGCACCATCTATCCGTCGGGTCGGTAAGTTTTGGGACCGCCCTCGTATTTGTGTAATCTTGTGATTAAGATTTTTGTTGACGGAAGTATTGCCCGAACCATGCTCGGTTTGTCTATACACTTTGACATTGGAATCCTTTTCTACGAGTATACACCCTACGTTGCTGGTCGATTTGAAATTTTAGATTTATAATAGAAAAATGAACATACAAAATGAAAACTTTATATTTTAAATTAAGATGTTTCGTTTGAAAAAGAAAAAAAGAAAGAAATAAAACAAAATTGGGTAACCAATTGACACCTTTTTGTAGGGTCCTAATTTATTTGCTAAGTCTAAAAGTGCCTTAAGTCAGAAATTTAACTGTTTTCCTACAAAACTTGCCGGTTTTAAAAAAAATCCTTTATAATAGATCCTTTTTTTAATATAAGAAAATCCCTAGAGTCACAGGTTGTTGTTTTTTAGATATACAAACGCATATATTCAGACATACAACCAGGATCTTAAGGCTGTTAGTTGTATGTTTGTATATTTAGTGTAGTGTAGTAGTTATGGAAGTTGATTGGGTTCTCTTTTAAACCGTTGGCAGGCAGTCACATTATCCTTTCATACACTCGCATGCACGTATTTGTATAAATAGCAACGTGTGCGATGTGAAAGTGTGTGAGTGATTCATTGTTATTCTTTCAATTGAGATGCCCAGTTGGCCAAACCGTCGTAAATGAAATTGTTGTCAAAGATTTCTGTAAAAGAATTTTAAATTGTGTTTGACGACGACGACGTTCAGTTGCATGACAAACCTCTTAGTGAATCGTGTATATATTTTAAACGACTGTGACGTCGAAAATAAGATTGATTTTGAAAAACACCATAAGCAGGTTCTCGTTTTTGGCAAGCCGGTGAAATTTACGAAAACCTTTTTAATACAAAAGATGTAAATATACCCAAAAATACCCTTAATATACATAAATATAAATCCGGTCAATTCCCTATAACATAGAAGCCATAATAATAGCGTCTTACCTATAAATGTTTTACCTAAGAATTGCATTCATGTTGGTATAATATCGTCTGATCACGTAGGCGAAAATGTTGCCAGTATAATAGTCAATAATCAGATTGTCATTATGTTGGCTATAAGGCCACCAACGACGCGATAAGCGAAAAAGACGTTCATCTGGTCTTGCACGATTTTGCCGACACAATTATGAAAATCTCGTCGACAATTTATATGGATTGTCATAGATGTGAGGCATTCACAATCCAAACCCATCAATTACTTTTCCCAAAGTGTGGAGATTTTGGCGTTACGAGTTAAACTAAAACAAAACTTTGTATTTTTGTAAAACCACATAGAGGACAGGGCCAATAAGGCCTACAGATGTTGGTCGCAATGCAGAAGGGCTATAGGATCCAAATGACGCCTCAACCCGGAAATAAAACACTGGGTGTACAGATGCGTAATTAGGCCCGTATACGGGCCTATGTTAGTATACTAACATATGAGAGGAAATGTAATATCGTCATACTGCAGAGGGTTCAACGAATGTGCTGCATTGGTATTAGCGGTGCAATAAGGACAATAAGGACAAATCCGACCGAATACCCGAGCTAAGGATTAAGCCGAATTGTGTTAATTTAGCGCCAACTAGAGACGTCTGGCTGGATGGGATTCTGGCACACACACACCAAACGGGACTCGCTGCTACAAGGATGGCTCATAGCTTTGGAAATAACGGTTCTAGGATTTTCATTAAAAACCCGGCAACCGAAACACATCTACGCCTTCCGGATCATAATACGAAGTTTTAAGCAGAAGTTCGGGCGATTTAAGATAATACAATGGCTGTGAGATAATACAACCCCAGCCGAAGCGAAAATCTTCACGGATCGCCAAATGGCAATCAGAGCAATATCATCGGAAATTGTCAAATCTAGAACGGTACTAGACGATAAACGGTTATTCTATACACGGCAGACTCAACATCATCTGAGTGCAGGGGCCCAGTGCAATAGTCGGCAACGAACAGGCGTGCCTTCTAGCAACGAAAGCCAGGAAATTCCAAACGGTGAGCCTAGAGGGCGCGAAACCTTTAGGGGTGACGAAGGCTGAGTTGGGTAAACTAGCGGAGTCGGCACACATAGTCCGGTGGAACCAGGTAAGAGTAGGCTGGGTCATAAAGATCCTATGGGGAGACCCAGATGGATCGAGTACAAAAGTTTTGCTGAAACTGGGAAACCCTAAAATGAGCAAGATGATGGGAGTCTAAACGGAACATTCGGGATTACGGGCCCACCTGTACCGTATTGGACTAGTGGTGAATAGTCAGTGCAGGGCATGCATGGGGTACGATGAGATGATAGTGAATAACACCGAATTCCTATGAGAGGGATAGTAAATTAGTAGGGCAAACTGAGAGCCCACAACAAGTCGAATCAGCGGTTTAAGTGTATGTGTATTGTAAATATATTAAGTGAAGTGTATTCACATATTGCTTCTTCCTGTACTTTATGGATTTCACCATATAATGTAATATTGCTTCATCCTGTACTTTATGGATTTCAACATATAATGTAATAGATACGAGGGCGGATCAATAAGTCCGTGACTCTTTGAATGAAACACAGTTTGTTTTTGCAAAAGAAAAAATTTATTTTTCAGCATAATCTCCTTTTAGCTCAAAACACTTAGTACAACTGTTCAACAATTTTCCCTTCCCTTCCAAAAAAATAGGATTTTTCGAGGTCCATCAAATAGGCATTTGTTTGATCAATAATTTCATCGTTGGAGCTAAATCTCTTTCCACCGAGCCATTTCTTTAGGTTTGGGAATAGGAAATAGTCACTGGGGGTTAAATCCGGAGAATATGGCGGATAAGGTACCAATTCGTAGCCCAATTCATGGAATTTTGCCATTGAGACTACAAACGTGTGTACCCGTACGTTTATGGTCAATTGAGAGCAAACGCAGCACCCATCTTGCAGACAGCTTTCTTAAACCCAACTGATCATTTAAAATCGAAACCACACTGCCACAGGAAATGCCTATGGCATCAACAATCTCACGCACTTTTACTCTTCGATGAGCCAATACCATTCGTGGATTTTTTCGACATTTTCGGGTGTATTGACCTCAATTGGCCCTCCACAACGTTCAGCGTCATTTGTACTTGTGCGACCACAACGAACGTCAGTAAATATTTTTTTACCATTGAAATCGATGGTGCAGAGTCCACACAGTATTTATCAAGGTTCTCCTTGGTCTGATTGACGTTTTTTTCGAAAAAAAATTATGCTTAATAAGCACTCGAAATTCACTTTTTTCCATTTTTTTCACGAGGTTGTATGTTTTGAACAGCTGTTAATCGCAAAGTAAATGACGCAACTTGATCCAAATTTGACAGTAGTCTATTAATAGGTGGTACCATAGACTAATTCATACATAGATACTTTTATTCTCTCAAAAAATTAAACGTCATAGGTACGGTGGAAAGTAAACATGGGATGGGGCAAAACATGGTTTCAATAATACCAGATAGAGGCAATAGTAAACAACGTCCAACAAAGGAACAACAACCGCATTTCTTGTTTTTGTGGCAAACTAGTTGTATTAAATACAATACAAATGTATACCAACGAAAAAAGTCAACAAAAAAGTGCAAAATACATTTAAATTTTTCAGTTCTACACCAAAACGACATGAAAAAGTTAAGTGAACATATTTTGTAACTCCACCTGGTGTAAGTTAATTTTAAATTTAATTGCTCTCATTTCCACAAACCTACGACGAAGAGTGTGAAATGAAACGTCAGATGAGAGAATAAAAGTATATATGTATGTATTAGTCTATGGGTGGTACTTGATGGGAGCAGTGTTGCATTTCATATAACTACGAGGGATGTTCGAAAAGTCACGGACTTATTGATCCGCCCTCTACATCCGTAGTAAAATAATATATCATAGTAATATGAATTTATAATAAAATTAATAAAATAAAAGTGGAATACAAAATTTTCGAGTTTTGACACTTTAACTACCGATTTATATCGTTAAAAATTAGAGGATTCCGGTGCAGGAACATCGTTCTCGTTATTATCCAGTTCTTTGTTGATGGATGTGATCGTTTTGGCAACTGACACATGCATATATCGCCGACGATTTACTATGTTCGTGCGCCTTTCATTCAAGATGTCTTAAAGATGTGGCCAACTGGGTAGATTCGCGTGACTGTGCATGTGTGTTGGATATAAGTGGAAAAGAGTGTGTATTTTTTGTCTAACGTAAAAAATATCCTCGAGCAAGGATTGTCTTCAATTTTGTGCGTATTATTCCAAGTGTAAAAATATCAATTTTTATAAAGTACATATATTTTTCCTTATTTTTTGATAGAAATAACAATGAATCTTACTCGTAATATATCATAATGGAGATAATCTTATGAATATTTGTTTGTTTTCTTACTTATGTCTTTGCATTTTGTTTTCGCTTCCTTGAATAATACGAAGTTATACTGTTGCTTATGGATATGTGAGGGGGATTTTCCATGGTATGTTGTCATTTGTTGTTTAAACACTTAGGATACTTTTAATATTTCTCCATGCATAGGATTCAAAAATTTTATTTTAAATGATTTTATTTACTACATTTATACTTTTTTATCTTGATATTTTAAGAGAGTTCCAATGTTTTTTTTTTCAAATTTTTTTCTTTTCATCAAGTTCATTGTGCAATAGTGTGAACAGAGAACAATAGGTGAACAGAGAACAGATTCGTTGTCACAACTATATTTACAGCCAACTAAATTTTTGGAGGTTCCTTGGACTGTCACATTATTCAGTTGTGATTACCAATAATTGTGTTCCATATCACCAAATGTTGTGCATAGCAATTGATTTTTAATTCAGTTTTGGTTGCAAGAACTGAAATATTTAGTTGAAGTCACAGCAACCAGAAATAAATGTGTTCTTTCAATCGAGGTTTAGTTCGATTAATCAAATTATCCTGTAGTGGTGAATATTCTATTTGTTGGATCAATGAAAAATTTAAAAACTAATTCGATTGTACCATAGATAAATAAAAAACAATGGATGGTGAAAGATAAGTGGTGGATTTGAAAGAAAAGGGAAATTTTCTAGATGGCGCCGGAGTAGTGGATATGGGCAAATTTCCCTAGAAACAATAATTATTCAAAAATCTATATAACCTTTGCCTTTTGTATTGTCAACAAATATCAAAAGCGATGTGCTTTTCTAATATTTATATTCTTTTTCCAAATTTAAACAACAGAATTGAAATACAAATGATGTTTGAGTGCCTTGTCGTCGCATCCAAGTGAAAAATGGTCGCACGGAAACAGCCTTTGCCCCCTGGCGAAAATGGTGATTAAGCAAATGAATCATCTATGGTTTTTATTTATCTATGATTGCACCAAATAATATTTTATAAAAATAAGTAAAAAACATAATTTTTTATTAAAATTGTGTGTTTTATATTTAAATATACACAAAATTATTATTATTTGTAACTGGGGTTCGTGTTTCGTGCGTAATAGATAATTTTTGAATTTTGATCGAAAATAAGAAAAAATTAGAACAAATTTCTATATCTCGGAAACGGAGTGTCGAATCGAAAAAAATAACTAATTTTTGCGGATTTCTAAGGGATTTCCATAAAGAGTACTTTTTTTTAAACATCGCTAAAACAAAACATACATGAGGTGTCATGGGACACCCGGTTGGAACGAAGTTCCTTTCGCTATATATTACGTTATAGTTAGTTTTTATGTACTAGAATGTATTTTTTTTTAAAGTATATTTTTAGGTCCTTTTTGTAAGAATATGTATTGTATTTTCCTAAAAGGTAATTTTTTAAAGAGAGGTACTTCTTTTGGAACGAAGTTCCTTATCGCACGTTGCTTGAAGGGGTCTTAATTAAAAAAAAATAAACAACTTTATTACATCCCAGTATTATCAACTATATTGGGTGCTTTTGCTTTGGTTTGTGTCTAGACTAACATGTGGCGGGAAATTTCTTGTTTAATGGGAAGTTTTCTAGGTGGAGCGCCTGTAACCAATATCTATCTATCTATATATATACGGGTGATTCAGGATGTTCCAGACAAATTTCTCCAGCGTATTCCTTGGCTCATTTCATGAAGATAAGTTCACACGTTTTGATTCTGAAACGCCTCTCAAAGACCTTTCCAACAAGCCCAAATCCAAAAATCCGACCACTGGCTCAGAAGTTAGCAACTTTACCCTACTACCCTCCGACCACCAATCCGAAAATTTTGAACCCGCTGCCATTTCGCACCCTTGCATTTTCGGACATGGTCCTAGTGGACTTTTCTTCATGAAATTAGCCAAGGAATACGCTGGAGAAATTTGTCCGGAACTTCCTGAATCACCCCAGTGTGCCAAACGGATCCGTAACGGATCCACTTCTTCGTACTTTCTATCCGTAACGGAATCAGTTTCGGATCCGCAAGCGGGAGAAATTCTTCTCAAAAAAACGGATTCAAAAACGGATTTTATGTCCGGTGTTCGGATCCGTTACGGACTCGTTACGGACATCAAATTAGGGTCCGTTGTGGACTCGTGTATTCCGTAGCGGAATCCGTTAGAGATCAGTTTCGGATCCGAAAGCGGGAGAATTCCTCCCAAAATACCCGATCCAAAAACGGATTTTTTGTCCGGGAAACGGGTCCGCAACGGATCCGTAAATTCGCGATTGCCCTGATTGCTTTTTTAATTTTTTTACGGATCCGAAACGGGTCCGTAACGGATCCGTAAATTCATGATTGCACTGATTCCTTTTTTTAAGTCTATTACGGATCCGGAACGGGTCCGTAACGGATCCGCATCCGTTTTTGTGCACATTGGGACCCTGTATAAATGAGTTTGTGTTTGGTTGTGTGCATTTTTTAGTATCGTATAGACACGAAAACGGTTGGACCGATCTTTTTGAAATTTCCATTGGACTTATATATCTTATATATCTGCTTGTGTTCCGACACGGTATAATGCCAAGTTTAATTAACAATGGGCAAATAAATCTGTAGTTGACTGGAATATTATGAAGAAGATTGTAAAATAACTATTTGTTAGAAGTGTTTGTTTAGATTTCGATCGTGTGCTAGTTTGTCTAAAAAGCTTTTCATTATACTATAATAGCTGTACCCGTTGCACTTCGCTGCCCCTGAATTGTAATTTTAATGAAACACAATTTTGTTATATTTTTCTATTTATTCAAGTGCTCTAGGATATACAATATTTCTAGTTTTGCCATCTGGTGCAAATATATATAAGTCTGAAGGTTTAACCACACGTGAACATGCAACATATATTGTCCGTAGGAAAAACACGGATTTGTGAAATGTAAGCCACAGACTTGAAGCGACTGCCCCTGCGCCTAATTTATGGTCATCGCAATTGCCAACCGAATCGGAAACTGCAATCTTTTGAAATCGATGGGCATGTCTGTAGGTATCATTGGAATGCGTGGAATCAGGAGATCGGTTTCTTTACAATTTCCAGTGATTATAGTAGCCTCTATAAGATTATTTTGCATTTTTTTATAAAATGCATTATTGGGATAAAGATATTTAGAACGCTCTCGAAACTGACCTCAATGATATACATATTCATTCGTACCTTTGGTAATTTTCTTAGCTTTATAGTCTGACCTTTTTAATTGAAGTATTTTCATTGGTTTTGGCGGTTTTTTCTCATATATATATTTTTTTAAAGTTAGAAGCATTGAACTTTAACAAAAATGATTTATAACGAATCGCCCATATATTATTTGAGATATATTGAAATATGTTCTCAAGTGCTTGGTGTACGGACAATTGTTTGGTATAGTATACTTTATGTAATAGTCAAATATTGACCTATGTGGGCGGAACTTCGAACCTTTTTTGTCAACTTGCTTCCAAATAGCCTGTTCGTATCTGTAGACCAACTCTGTAACATACTGGCACTTCCCACTTCCACCGTGACTGTAATTCATACTGTACCATCAACATATATACCAAATCTCATCTTCATACCTCCGATAGTTCATGAGATATAGCCATTTTAAATTTCAAGTTGTATGGGCGGTGCCACCCCCTTATTAAATCACTACCATGTATAGCTAAGGACTATGAACAGGTCATCAGTACCAAATTGTAAAATTTCCATATCAATCGGTCTATTTGAAAAGTAGTCAGAGCGAGTTTTGAAAAGAAGGCGTGGCACATCCCACTGCCACCCTGGCTGTAATTCACACTGTGCAACAATATATATACAAAATCTCATATTCTTACCTCTGATAGTTCATGAGATACAGCCATTTTAAATTTCAAGTTGTATGGCCGGTGCCACGCCCCTTTATCCAATATTTTCCAAGTATAGCCAAGGACCATTAGAAAAGCCATCAGAGCGATCTTTTAAGAGGGCGTGGCACAGCCCACTTACACCCTGACTGTAATTCGAAGTGTACAAATAACTTATATACCGAATATCATATTCATACATCTGATAGTTCATGAGATACAGCCGTACAAAGTTTCAAGATGTATGCCACGTCCACTATTGCGATCCCGCCCACTTTTTGTTGGATCACGAATTTTGCTGCCCGAAGCATCCACACAAATTTTCAAGGCAATTGGTGAAACAGTCCTCCAGATATTGCGTTTGCAAAACCAGAGTCCAATGGGCGGGGCCAGGCCTACTTGATATATCAGAAATGCAAGTACCCTATTTTCACCACCGACGACACAGCTACATTCTGTGAAAATTTCAAAAAGGTCACTCCAACCGTTTTCGTACTAAAGAATGCAAACAAACAAAACAAACACAAACTCTGATTTTTGTATTATTACTCAAAATTAATCATTACGGTCCCTGACTTCAATGAATAAAGGAATAACAGACGACGACGGTTTCGGAGATAAGAAAATACTGTCCAAATTATCCCAGTTAGGAGTTACTGCCACAATTAAATTACGTCACTAGAAGCCTTTTTTCCGTCTTGGAGAGGACGAGATGTCTTCAGGCCATTTAAAACTATCAAACATATCCTTCAACGATTTAAGTTTCAAACTAATAGAGACAAAATCAGAATTTAAAGTTTGAAATCCTTTCTTTGTCTCGTTAAATAGCTTATAAAAGTCAACTTCAAATTTCCAACACGTCCAGGGAAGCTCACTTGCCTTAGCCGTAATTATATCACAATGCCTTCCATTGACATACTTCACATGGGCATGACTATCACAAAGCTAACATGAAAGAAAGCAACCTCGTATAAAATAAAATAACAAAACGAATTGGTACAACTTTCAAACACTAAACGACGAAATCCTAAAAGTATGCAGAATAATACTGGGTTGTATACTGGGTTATAGCATAATACGGTTAAAAAAAGTTGTTTATGTTTCCACGTAAAAGCATCATGTTTGCCAGTAAACATGATGCGGTTTACATTTTAACACAAGTGAGTTTGGGACTTGCAAACATATTAATGTTTGAAGTGTGGTCCAAACATATACATAGTTCCTGCGGAATATATTTGTGAGAATATGTTAGAGAGGCCGTTATTTTTCAGCGTGTACTTATTAAATGAATTTATTAATGTTTATAAGAGCTTTAAATTTTTTTTATTTTCTAATGTAACATTTACTAATGTGTTCATAGAAATCGAACAGGTACCGTGTAACAAAAAGGTGTTAACACATCGCCCGTGAGTTCGAACGCTCATTGATTTTTTAACATCGAAATTGACGCCAACTTTCTTCTCTGTCCCAATTTCCTGAACTCCGAATCCTAAACTCTAACTTCGACTCCACACCCCTGATTTAAACTACCTTGATTACCTGTTAAAACTTCAAACTATAAGTGATTAGAATTCCTCTTTGTTTTTAAATCTGTAATGCTATTTTAAATTTTAGTTCAAGTATTGAACTATTTTTCATTTAGTTCAATTTGTACAGAAAATTATTTGCAATTCTTCAGTATCACGCTGAGTTCCCTTCGGCCAATGTCTTTAAAATTTTTCATAATTTAACTCCTTTTCAAAGCAGTTTGGGAACGGGATTTGGTGGTAGAGCTGGTGGGCGTTACTAAACAATTTCAATTTGTATTCTCACCACATTCAAATAGATCCGCCCTAAATCTTTTCCACATTTTAAGTACCGGCTCAAAATGAGCTGCTAATTTACTAGTCGTGTAAGCCGGATCACTTTATGAAAATTCAAAAACAACTGCGATTTCGAAAATTGAAATGCTAAGAAGGCAACTAAGGCAAGGGTTCAGCCGTTGACAGACTAAGATTACACGGATTCTTTGTTTTGTGGTGGATTAGTGGTGAGCGGGTGGATCTCATTACCTCTAAAAGGATTTCAATTAAAACGCAAATGGCTTGTGAAACAATGAAAACATGCTGTGGACGACATTTTATGCTCGAAAGAGTTTTCTACTAATAATAGAGTAAAGATTTTTAGGGATTCGTTATTGTTGACTATTTTAAGCCTTTTACACGTTCTACCCTACCTTTAAGGATGCAGATTTGTAATGATTCTAAACAGATTTCAATTAGTTTGCAAATTGATCTAAAAACAAAAGAGCATAGCTGAATTCTTAAGACTACAAGAATCTTGAAATACGGAAACAGTAAAACAGAATGTTAAGCCTTTTGTATTAGTACGTAGTACGTAAAAAAATTGTTTCCTTTACATCCTATGAATGGATAGGTGATAGCTTTTTCTCAGTCGGTGTGCTTTCCAAATTTATACCCACTGATTGGGTCCAACACTTTTACACCAGTTCTGAATGGTTTTGGAAAAGCTTTTTCATGGTTGTGGCGCCTGCTCTAAGCGAGGTGACTGTAGTCGAAAGATATGAGAAGTGACCAGTGCAGAAATTGAATCGGTGCATTTTTTTACAAGAGTCGCGCACGCTAGCCATTGCACAACCAATGCACGGTGCGTCTGAGGTGATTTTTTTAAAAATTGTCGAATTACTCAAATTGCTTTTAAGCGGATTCCGTTTGCATTCAGTCAGATAATAAGAAAAAAACACCAGGCTCTTTTTTTAAATCAAAAACAAAAACACATTTTGAAGAAATAAAGAAAGATTTTATAGTTTAGAATTACATTTAAAATATTGTAGGCTACAACTTTAGAGAAGACGGTGGTTTAGGATTTGCAACTTAATGGCATAGACAAGGTGGTTGAAATTCAAATAATTTGTCAATAATTACATAAAATTAACTAAAGTTAATTTTGAATTTTAACGTACGAGAAGTTCGTACTACAAGTTCGTACTGAATTCGTTCCTCAATTTGGTGAAACAATTCCTCATTTTCCAACCTAGGACACATTTCATTGAATTGATGAAGAACATTTCATAAATCTTTCATCAATAGTTTTCATCAATTCCACGAAAGTGCTACATCAAGTTGATGTAAATTTGGCATCAGTTTGATGTAAGTTTGTCATCAAGTTGAAGTAAATTTTTCACCATTTTGATGTGAATTATTCACCAATTTGCTTGAAAATTTTTCATCAATTATATGTAAGGTTGTCATTAATTTGATGTAAGTTTCGCATCAATTTGATGTAAATTGGTCATAATTTTTATGTAAATTCTTTGTTAATGAGTAGCAAAACTCTTTTAACTATTTTTTCATCCTAAAAAATACACAATAACAGGGTACAAGTCTACATAAAAAGTGAACATAGCGTGGATAATATTTTTGGTCCATTGCATTATTTTCTATTATGTATTTATTTCAAATTTTCTACAACTTTTTTCTTTCTATTTTTTCAATACTACGGGGTGTTTCAAAAGGGACCACCCTATTGGAAGATGCTCTTATTTTTACAAATGGCCGCCAATGTCAAATCTGTTTTGACATTTGTGGACTAGACAGATGTAGAATACAAGTAAGCATGCCATGGAGCGATACACTCCTCAATAACGCGTTATAATCGAGTCTATTTTTTTGCGTAACAATTCGTCTGTGGTGTTGGCGCAGCGCGAATACCGTCGCCGATTCCCCGGCCGTCCGACACCGACTGCGCAAACACTGCGCCGTTTGGTCACTAACCTTGAAGAGTGTGGGACCACACGAGACATTGCCAGTAGTGGCCGGCCCCGGAGCGCCCGTTCTGCCGAGAATATCGCCACTGTTGCAGAGGATATCGAGCTGTCGCTGGAAACATCGACCAGGCCCCGTGCCTCGCAATTAACCATCATCCGGTCGTCCCTATGGCGAATTTTGGTCAAAGACTTGCGCATGTTCCCATACAAAGTTCAGTCCGTGCATCAGCTGTTGCCTCTCGACTGCCAAACGCGTGTAACCTACGCCCAAGCCATCCTCAATCTCGTGGACGAGGTGGACAATTTTTCCACCAAAATCATAATGAGCGATGAGGCTCATTTCCACCTCAGCGGGTGCATGAACAAGCAAAACTATCGCTTCTGGGGCACCGAAAATCCACAAGTGATGCACGAAGAGCCATTACACCCGCTCAAAGTGACTGCATGGGGCGCTGTTTACGCTGGAGGAGTCATCGGGCCATTTTTTTCGAGAACGCCGCTGGCCAAACGACAACAGTGGAGGGTGCGCGCTATAGGGCCATGTTAACCGAGTTTTTTCTGCCGCAATTCGACGAATTAGGACTGGAGGATATGTGGTTCCAACAGGACGGAGCAACGGCACACACTGCGCGGGCCACAACCGATATTCTAAAGGCGGCGTTCCCGGGTCGCCTCATCTCTCGTTTTGGCGATTTGTACTGGACCGCAAGATCGCCCGATTTAACCGTTTCAGACTTTTTTGTGGGGTTTTTTGAAGTCCCGTGTTTACGTGAACAAGCCTGAGACCCTGGAAGCCCTCAAGGTCAACATTGGACACGAGTGCGAGAAGTTCTCGCCGAAGTGGTGAAAAAAGCCATAAAACGAACCCGTATGGTAATCAAATGTGACGGCGCCCATTTATCCGATATCATCTTCTCAACTTAACCAATAAAATTCTAAAGGTTCAAATAAACATAATCAAAAAACAGAATCGAAGTTTTTCATTTAGAAAAATAAATGAGAGCCAAACAACTTCGGATGACTCCTTTTGAAACACCTTGTATATAGATACATTTATTCTCTCAATAAATTAGAAGTCATAGGTACGGTGGAAAGTAAACATTGGATGGTGGAAAACATGGGTTCAATAATACCAGATAGAGGCAATAGTAAACAACGTCCAACAAAGGAACAACAACCGCATTTCGTGTTTTTGTGGCAAACTAGTTGTGTTAAATACAAAACAAATGTATACCAACGATAAAAGTCAACAAAAAAAGTGCAAAATACATTTAAATTTTTTAGTTCTACACCAAAACGACATGAAAAAGTTAAGTGAACATATTTTGTAACTCCACCTGGTGTAAGTTAATTTTAAATTTAATTTCTCTCATTTCCATAAACCTACGACGAAGAGTGTAATATGAAATGTCAGATGAAAGAATAAATGTATCTATGTTTGTATTCGTCTATGGCTGTTGGTGTTGTGGAATTCCGCCTGGCTGTTGTTATGATATACTCAAATTGTCGTTTAATTCCATAAGATAATTCTTGGGAAATTAAGCTGACTGTTATTAGGAAATATTCTGATTCTGATTGTGGTTGTGTCTAGTTTATAGTTTGTAGTTTTTGCTTGTTGTGGTTGCAACGTGTGTTATAAATCAGGACATTGTCATTAATTGATCGATTATATGAAAGATTAAATAAAATGTGTTATACGCTGCCGCCGCTACGAAGATTTCTACGTAATAAGGCGACGGGCGGTGCGTTGAAAAACTTTAAAAACGGCGGCGGCGTGGCTCGTATCGAATATTTTTTCCCAAAAATCGCCAAAATAAGAAAATTGCTAAAATAAAAAATGGCTCTAACTCGGAAACGGTTTGCCCAATCCGACAAATAATAAATTCTTTACCTCCGCAGGAGGATTTGACCTACGGATGCCTTGAATATCACTTCTTTTTTAATAAATCGCTTTGGCTAAAATTTGTCGAATCAAAAATCGCTAAAACGCCCTTTTTCCAATATCTCGGAAATGGTGCGCCCAATCGTAAAAATGACAATTTGTTTACCTCCATTGGAGGCTTTAACCTTTACATCCGTAGGAGGCTTTAACGGATTTCAAAAATTTTTCCAAAATTTTTCAAATATAAAATCGCTAAAACACACGTACATATGTGTTAGCGATTTTTTTTTAAATAAGTGATGCCGTATTAAATACATCCATTGGTTGAAGCCTCCTACTGAAGTAACAAATTTATTATTTTTGCGATTGGGCGCACCGTTTACGAGTTATAGTCATGGTCTTAAGAACAAAGGATGATAGACTGGTTGGTCTAAAGTCCTTTGGTTTGACATGAGAGCATTTGCTCGCTTTCGGGACGAAAACCACTTTGGTTTGCTACCAAATTCTAGGCAGCCCCTGAAGATTGCCTCCAACCAACTACAAAATAGGTATAGTGCCTCCTGTAGTTGCGCGGGAATTATCCCGTCAGGTCCGGCTGATTTATAGGGTTTAAGCTTCTAATGGCCTATATCAGATTCTTTCTGTTCACTATTGAGCGAACTTTTTCTAAGCTAGGTGAGTTTCCGCCTAACTCTTCTGGCTGATGACCAACACTCCTGTCATCGTTGGGAAAGTGGGTATCCAGGAGAATCCCAAGAGACTCTTCAGACGAATACGTCCACGTGCCATCGTCTTACATTAAGAACCCCGCGCACTCAATGGATTCACGGAAGTTTCGCCAGGATTTCCGTTTGGCCTTCCTGATTTAACCTTTATATAGATTAAGACTAATCTTGTAAACGTCCCAATCGCTTTGGTCGCCGCTCTTTTCGGCCTTGTTGAAAAGCCGCCTAATGGACGATCTTAGATCCTGAAGTTCAGCGTTCCACCATTGAGGTTTTTTGTTAACTTTGGCAGCATAATAACCACTGGTCCTACAGGACTCATTGAGCGCGTTCCTGCACGCATCAGTAAATTTGCCAACTAGTTCTTTCAGCTCTGGCACATTAGTCGGAACATTCGGATGGTTACCTAAGAGTTTCCTTAGGCGCCACGATAGGCGTTCCTGTCCGTTTTCCTATAATTTTTAAAAACTTCATGTTTCAGAGGTTCGATATTTATGTGGAACTGTAGATTATCAGAAAATGAGTGATCAGAAAGTACGCTCCAATCAGATACAGTTACATAGTCGTAGCTAAGTAGTAAAGTTAGGTCTAGTACTTCCCTCCTGAAGGTCGGTTCCTCGCCTCTATTACATATAGTCAAGGTTTCGCTTATAATGAAATTAAAAAGAGACTCACCTCGATCATTGGTGCCGGTACTCGCTCATATTGTGTGAGATTTATCTGAAGGACTTTCATCGTCTACAGGATCTTCAACTCCGGGTACCTCGATCACGGTTGTCTCGTGATCACCCTCGCTAGTGATGGACCCATATCGGAGCCAGGCAGAGCGGCCCCACAGGTCGATGATGCTGCCACTGTTGTCATCCAGTAGTGCTTCTTCAGCATCTACCGCCGTTTCAGGATGCATTCCAGCAGTTACAGCTGTGACTTCCGACTTCGCCTCGGCCAGTTTGCCACTCAGCGTATCCACTTTGTACACATTCATGAACCCAAACCGAATTTGGCCTTTGCACTCCTCTAGGGAGGTTACTACAGGATCCGTCCAATCCTTTGCAGGAATGGAGGAATTACAAACCTTAGAGGCCCGTAAAAATTAGTTATTGGCATAAGGTCGTTTTAGCGATTTTTGATTCGAGAAATTTTAGTTCTACAGATTTTTTAAAAAAAGAAAGTGATGTCATATTCAAGACATCCATACGTCAAAGCACCCTATGGAGGTAAAAAATGTATTATTTTGGGCGCACCGTTTCCTAGTTATAGCCATTTTTAATTTTAGCAATTTTGTTATTTTGGCGATTTTTGGAAAAAAAATTATTCCACACGAGTTGGACCACTAGGTATATATGAAACCGCCTTAGAAACGTCCAAAAATTAGTTAGTTTTTCGATTGGGCAATACGTTTCCGAGATATAGAAATTTTTTCTAAATTTTTCACATTTTCGATCAAAAATGGGGATGGGTTACCCTGGGAAACCCATTACCCATCCCCGTGGGTAATGGGCAAAGGCCGCTTACCCATTCCCCATGTGAAATGGATAATCGTGCAGTGTTTAATTTATCAATAACATCGACAAATAATTCTGATGCATGATAATTATGAATTTTGATCAAAATATAGACTTCATCATGAAATTTCCAATGTCTGAATTGATTTCCAACTAATCTTTTCTCTGTGTGTACGGGGCTTTACCGAATCAATTTACCTTAACTTAAACGACTTGTGGATAGTTTAACTTTTGAGTTTATTCGTCTGAATAAATTTCGGACATATTTCGATAAATTTTTCGATCACTAAAACCAATAAGCGCAATCATATTGAAATGAACCATCTTTATTTTTAATACTCTTAAGTGAGACCTTGTTAAAATTCTATTTCCTTTGAGGTACCCGGATATGTAATGAATGTTAAAAGATTTCAATTAGACAACAAATTGATCATGCACAAAGAAAACATGGTGAGTTCTCAAGTCGTGTATTTATTTTAAAACGGAAACAAAAAAGGAAACAGTAACTAAGCCTTTCTTTCCTTCTACGTAGTATTGTGTGGGCGTTATTTCAATAGCCAATTTGCGTTCACACCATCGTTTATTAGATCCGCCCTTAGTTTTGACGGTAAACTAGATCTGTCTTAGCTGACCCTTTTTCATATTTTAAGTAAAGGATCAAAATGGGATCAACATAAGTAGGATATGCGTAAGCTGCAGCTTTAGTTAAGAATCTCAATTGTAAAATAACACTGATTTTGAAAATAAAAAGTCTAAAAGGGCAAATGTAAGGATTCGACAGACAATTTCAACTATATTTGTTTGGGATTTGCTTTCGGATAAAACTCTTTTCAGGGACTTCAATTTGCAGGTAAATCGACGGTAAAACAAGAGCGGCATGATGATTATCACTGTTGCTTTTAAAAAGTTTAATATATTAAACATCTTAAAAGTAAATTAAGTTGTTCACCATCCAAAACTGCGACTTAATCTTATTTTGGCATTTAATTGCAAACTCATATCTAAAATCAATGTCCTTAATTCCAAACTTATTTTTTATCAACATTCAAATCTCGCACTGTAGAACTCATAAAACATAATGAGATTATAATTATCCTTCCTCATGCATGCGTACGTCAGAACTTTAGGTCTGAATACCGCTCAATTATTGTTCTTGGTTCTTGATTTGAGTATTATGAGTTATTTTTCCTTTCAACCGCCAAACGACTTTCATTGCGTGCAACTGACAGTTTAATAAGATTTTTTAAGTGGGTGCTACTGCTGTCATTCGTTAACTTCGGATGAATCTTTCGATTGTCCTTTTATTAAACCCCCACAAAAGCGTCCGAACAACAGTTTCACACCCTTTGTCGCCCCTTGTGAGAGACGCTATTGAAAGGATGTCAGCAAGAACATTGGGGTATATTTAATGTCAGACAATGTATTTTATTATTTAGTGAATATGACTGCGCTAGACGATTTGAAAGTCGTATTTTAAGTGTCAGCCAAACAATGTGGTTGTTTGGTTTTAAATCCGAAATTATTTTCTAAAATTAATCAGACTGAAAAATTTATAAAACCGTTAAAAAAAATTGTGATTGTTCTAAATAAAGGGAAGATTGGTAGCATAACTGAGAAGAAGTGGGAGATGACATCATTTAAGAGAACATTAATAGTGTACACGCAAAGAAAAAATATTTAGAGTTAGTTTGACACAAAACTATTTTCTTTGTCCCAAATATATTTTGTTTGGTATTTAGTTTCAAGGCTGGTCGCAAAATTGTATACTTTTCCCGTAACTAAAGACTTTTATTGTACTTGTCTTTTATCATTAGAAGAATATTAGTTATCCTATTAGACTATCAGTACACACTGAAAACAAACGGCTTCTGTAACATATTCTCCCAAGCATATTCTGCAGGAACCATGTATATGTTTGAAACACACTCCAAACATTTATATGTTTCCAAGTCCCAAACTCAGGTGTATTTAAATGCAAACATTAGCATGTTTACTGACAAATATGTATGCTTTTACGTGGAAACATATGCGTGCTTCATCCCAAACATACTTATACTTAAGTGAAAGCATTCGCGTGTTTCCCCCAAACCTCCATATACTTACGGGAAAAACATATGCGTATTTTCTCCCAAACATAATAATATTTAGAAACGAATTATTCTTTCTTTCTTTATTTATAATTAATTTTATCAATATACATATATCCACATCTATAAATAATTAATACAAAAAATTACAATATTTAAAATTACCCTTTTTACATTTACTTTCATTGAATGCATTACCTTTTGTATGAAATGAGAGTCTGCTGAACTTTTGCTTCTCCTTTCTTTGTTGTCTCTCACGTTTTTGTTTTCAGAAGGTTTCAACTATGCCTTGGTTCGCACTATGCGTTGGTACACAAACAATATACTTATATACAAATCAAATCTAGTTCAGGCAAACCATTGTATTTTTTGTATTTTTTTTATTATATTTCACAAATAGTCCGCCATTCCGATTTTTTTCAGCAGGAAAAGGGATACACGTTGTTGTCCTTTCCAGTTTCTCACCTCAAAATCGTTTCTCACTTTGGAAGCACACATAAATATATGCGAAACACATACACAAAAACCAAAGCAACATCACAAACTATTAAAACCGTCCGAGCGTTTGTTTATTCTTTTTTCAGTGATCAAGGGCTTTTGATTTCCTCTGTCCGATGAACCAAAGACGACTGAATACATGAAATTAAAACCCAATACATCAGCCAAAATAAGAAACACTGACTTCATCTGCAATTTACACGCATATTCAGGAATATTTATGAATCACTCACTGAGAGAATAATGCAAAAATACAGATCCACACTTACAAGATATACACACTCGTTTCCCCTCTTTTATTATCTTGCTCTTGTATTTATATCACAAACACAGATATATTTGGGTCGCAAACACATATGTTATAACATATTAATCATTGTGTCTCAAACATGTAATATTGAAAGAAAAAACAATGCGTTTGGGCACAAGTTTATTATATTTGCGACAAGCTCCAAACATATGTTATAATTAGTTGCATCCAAACAACAAGAAACGACAGATTTTTCAGCGTGTAGTACAATGATGGTGTGCGCGGTTAATGTACAGGGTGGCGCGCGAGTCGTCTACAAAAACAAAACGTAATAACATTTTTTCTGTGTGAGTAGTAGGCATATTTTGTTTATATTTTATTTAGATTTATTATAATGAAAGCTTGGAGGTTTTTGATAGTGCAGCGGTACCATGCTTTGCAGCCCTTCATTTTCGTCCAAAGGGAATTTAGATGGGAGTTTGGCGGCACTCCTCCGAGTAGATGGACCATTATGAGGTGGCTAAACATGTTTGCCGAATCTGGAAGCATCGCACGAAGACCGTACCATCGAAACTCCTAACTCCTATCCAAGCTTTTCGACTCGAAACTTATCGGCGCAAATAGGAGTTAGCAAACTTTCATTACAACGGATAATTCATGATTACTTAAACTTCTTTCCGTACAAAGTTCAAACTACCAGCAAGTAAACCCCTCTGGATTTGCGAATTCACCTGGAATTTTTCCCCAAAATGATTGAAATGGCCAAAGGGGACAACAACTTGCTAAATTGCTTGTTTAAGTCTGATGAAGCTCATTTTGATCTAAACGGCAATGTAAACAAGCACGATTGCCGTATATGGAGTAAATCTAATCCAGAAAGCGGCGTAACAGTGACTGCCAATGGGGACCGTTATTTAAACATGTTGAAGGAGTTGATTTTACTCAGAACTGCGCCAAAGACGTATCCGTTTCAACAGCATTTGGTTCCAGCCAGATCAACTGCACACATAGCCACACCACAACAATGAGATATTGTGAAGAAGAAATGCCAATGCGCCAATGGAACTGTAAAGTGAAAATATATAAAAATAAAAAAATGAGAAAGAGATAAATTTTGTATTATTTTTTCGATTGGACGCACCGGCGGCTATACCGACTGCTTGTGTGCAGTGTTCAATTCTTAGGAAATTTGACCTGCTGTTGTTTAAGTTGTAATGTGTGCTGTAACTTTATAGGAAATAGGACTGGCAGTTCGTGTTGTAGCCGCCGCCGTCAGGTTAGCCGACCAAATCGCCGAAGCAGAAACTATGGGTGCATTTTTGAGAATATTATATCCACAGTTAATGCTGTCAACATCGATTTCAGCTCTCTCACTTCATTTGAGTTTGTATCAATCATTAGAAGTTTGTATGCCAAGATCACAATTAAAAACAATAGCGGCATTCATGCAAACGTGAAAGCCGAGAACTTTTGCTCAGCGCAAGTTTCCCTCGCACCGTTGCATGAGGCACCAGGTAAAGTTGCTCAGCGTAGTTGTGCTCAAAACCATATCAGCTGACCAAGATGGATACATAAGGTGGTAGCAGTAGCAATTGCATGTATTATGTATGTGTACTTTTTCTACTGTTCTAGTGCTATCACCTTATTTATCCATCCTAGTCAGATGACAACGAAATGTCAAAAGTTTACACGTTTCTCCATCCCACGTTTGCGCAGCAAATTTGCCTCGAAAACTTTCCACTTTTGAGCAAGTCGCTTTGTATGGGAAATTTGTTTGTTTTGACGTTTACTGTGCAAGTTTACGATGTTTTCGAGTTTACGAGATTCTTTCGAGCTTTCATGAAGACCACTAATGTTTTATTGCCATTTAGTGCCGTAGCTACAGATTGTTCATCAATTTGCGTGCACCGAAAATGGTATTTCGAACTACTTAGAACGCACTGAAGAAATGAATCATTTTGTAGCGATTTAAAACACTTAGAATGTCTTTGGCGGAGAATCCATGACTCGTCCGTACATTAATACGGGCAGTTAAATAAGTCCGTGACTTTTCGAACTCCCCTCGTAGTTATATGAAATGCAACACTGCTCCCATCAAGAACCACCTCTTAATAGGCTAGTGTCAAACTTTGAGAAAGTTCCGTCAATTACTTTGCGTTTACCAGCTGTTCAAAACATACAACCTTGTGAAAAAAATGGAAAAAGGTGAATTTCGAGTACTCATTAAACATTATTTTTTGCGAAAAAAAAACGTCAATCAAACCAAGGAGAACCTTGATAAATACTGTGGTGACTCTGCACCATCGATTTCAATGGTAAAAAAGTGGTTTACTGACTTTCGTTGTGGTCGCACAAGTACAAATGACGCTTAACGTTCTGGACGGCCAATTGAGGTCAATACATCCGAAAATGTCGAAAAAATCCACGATATGGTGTTGGCCGATCGAAGAGTAAAAGTGCGTGAGATTATTGATGCCAAAGGCATTTCATATGGCAGTGTGGTTTCAATTTTAAATGATCAGTTGGGTTTAAGAAAGCTGTCTGCAAGATGGGTGCCGCGTTTGCTCTCAATTGACCATAAACGTAATCGTGTGACAACTTCATGGGATTATTTGGAGTTGTTTAAACGCAATTTGAAGGAGTTTTTGCGGCGTTTTGTAACTGTGGATGAAACATGGATCATGGATATAAACAATAGGTTTCTCCGGGTGAACCGGCTCCGAAGAAGGCCAAGGTAAGTTTGTCGACCAATAAAGTGATGGCGACAGTTTTTTGGGATGCACGCGGGATAATCCACATCGATTACCTTCAAAAGGGAAAAACAATAAACAGCGAATGTTATGCCAACTTATTGGACCGATTTAACGAGGATTTAAAAAAAAACGACCCCATATGACCAAGAAAAAAGTAATTTTTCATCAAGATAATGCACGGGTGCTCACGTGTGTAGTCTCAATTTCAAATTTCCATGAATTCGGCTACGAATTGGTACCTCATCCGCCATGGCTCGGTGGAAAGACATTTAGCTCCAACGATGACATTATTATTCAAACAAATGCCTACTTTATGGACCTCGAAAAATCCTATTTTTTGGAAGGGATACAAAAATTGGAGAAACGTTGGACTAAGTATATTGAGCTAAAAGGAGATTATGTTGAAATTTTTTTTTTGTTTTGCAAAAAACCTGTTTCATTCAGAAAGTCACGGACTTATTGATCCGCCTCGTACTGTCGGCTTCAGACTGAAGTAAGTTTTCCTCTCTGGTTTATACTCTATGGTTTAATCTTGTACACACCATCGCCTCAACCAGATCCGAACCGATATTGGCGCCACGAATCACACGTGGATCATTTAAACAGGAAGAGTACCTCCCATAAATTACCATGTTTTCAATCTGACTTCTTGT
Organism: Phaonia tiefii; assembly: GCA_963931995.1. NCBI lineage: Eukaryota > Metazoa > Arthropoda > Insecta > Diptera > Muscidae > Phaonia > Phaonia tiefii. The sequence continues at coordinate 328,513,479 of OZ008368.1, read as the reverse complement.
TGCTTTATCAGGAGATAACCTATTAGTCTTCTAAATATCTTTGTACTTATAAAGAGGTTTTCAACAGAGACGCTACAAAAGTAAATCGATAGGGACAGCAAACGACGCCATATTTTCTCCCACTCTTTTGACATTTCTCTTCAGTAAGGTTTGCCATTTCATCATGGAAAGATATACGAGTCAACAACGAGTCGAAATTATTAAAATTTACTACCAAAATTTGGAGTCAGTGGCCTCAACTTTAAGAGCTCTATGTCCAATTTATGGTCGTCGTAATCGTCCTGCCAGATCAACACTTGTGGAAAAATTTGAATCCACAGGCACAGTACAAAATGTTCCCGTGCCAGTGAGACAAAGAAGTGTCGAGAATATTGCTGCCGCTAAGGCTTCAGTTTAAGAAGCCCAAATGTGTCTCTCACACGTCGTTCTCAAGCGTTGGGCATCTCTGTGACGTCGTTGTGGCGAATTTCGCGAAAAGATCTTGGCCTACATCCTTACAAGATCAAATTGACGCAAGGACTGAAGCCGCTTGACCACCATAAGAGCCGTATGTTCGTGAATTGGGCTGAGCAACAACTTAAAAATGATTCGGATTTTCATCGGAAAATCATCTTCAGCGATGAGGCTCATTTCTGGCTGAATGGCTTCGTCAATAAGCAAAATATGCATTATTGGTCAGACAGCAATCCACACGTAATCCATGAGTCATCATTGCATCCCGAAAAAATTACGGTTATGGGCCGGCGGCGTCATTGGGCCGTACTTCTTCCGTGATGATCAAGACCGGCACATTACTGTGAATGGGAATCGCTACCGTTCAATGATAACCGAATATTTTTGGCCCCAATTGGATAATATGGACTTGGAGGACATGTGGTTCCAACAGGACGGCGCCACAATTCACACAGCGAAGGCCACAATCAATTTATTGGAAACCAAGTTTGGTGAACGTGTTACCTCACGAAATGGCCCAGGCGGCCAATCGGCCTCGGTCGTGCAATTTGACGCCGTTAGATTATTTCCAGTGGGTCTATGGTCTATGCCAACAAGCCAGCGACGATTGATGAAATTCGTACGAATATTGAACTTGAAATTGCAGCAGTATCGGCCGATTTATGCTTGAAAACCGTCGAAAATTGGGTTCAGCGTCTGACCTTCTGCAGCGTGCCCGTGGTGGCCATGCGAAAGAAATCGAGTTCCATAGATAATGGCATCGAACGTACTTTCACAGGAATAAAGAATTTCATTGGTATCTAAAACCGGTTTTGTTTTATATAAAAAAACTTTTGTAGCGCTCTTATTGAAAACCCCTTTATTTTCTTTTTAAACTCTTTATATTAACATCACCTGTCTGTATGTATGCATGGCGAAAAAAACTTTGGATTTATTTTAAAACCCTTTTCCCGTGATCCAATCGAGCTGAATCTTCGCAGGCAAACTAATGCCGACGACAAAAATTAACAATGAAAATGTGGGCGGGATTGGACCAAGGGGCGCTGTACCTCCCATAAAAAATCAATAATCAATAAAATAAAAAAGAATTTATAGTCAAAAACTATGTTTTTTACGGGTTGGTTTTTAGATGTTATTTTTGTTTTGTAAAAATCATACAAATCGCTTGAGAAACTTTAAAGAAATCACGCCGCCATATTATCGTGTTGCACTCTAATCCTTGCAAGTGAGATTGCGTTCGATTTGTAGGAAAATTTGTTGAAATCGTTTTTGATACTTTCATATATTTTAATCTTTCAATTGTTTTCCGAAATCGTTTTCACACAATTAAATCTAAAATATAAATTGGAAAATTGCAACAATTGATTTTTTTGGCCAAAGAAAAAGATCATACAGAATGCAAAACGATCAAATGCACATTAACGAGGCCCAAAACAAAAAAACCTTTTTCTCTCTCACTTTAGTTTCAGTTAAAAAAGGAGCATAATCGTCAATGTTGGGAAAGATGAATGATGGTTGTTGTTTCTCTGGTGACCTATGGTTGTACATAAGATTATCCGGTCTGAGCCTTGTTGCACACTAAAGTGGCAACTACCAAATGCTCAACACAACAGGCAATTCTAGTCAAAGCAGAGAGAGAATGAGGCCAGATAATATGTGAAACGGTCAATTGAAATTCATAAATGGCCATTTCATCAAAGAGTACCAGCTCTTAAGGCGAACATTTCGAAACAAGGAAGATAACATGGTCTTAAACAACTACCAAAATACGTTATTGTTCCCATTCAGGTAAGTAACCAAAGCCACATAGTACTCGTATGTATATGTATTTGCCCACACGGCGTGAGTCAAATAAAATGGTTTCCATGGTTAAGCCTTGTTTGGATAAAGTATTGCGAACCTACCAAACTCTTATTGTTAACATACGACTATTGTACAATTGGAATCTGGACTACCTAGTTCGGGGTGCAGAAGAATGCGATCAATTCCAGTAACGTAGAGGGTAATTATGTGAGAGATTATCACTTTATATATAAAACTATCAACAAAATGATTGAGAGCAAATCGCCTAATGAAAAGTATCATGTACCACATGTCTGTACCACCTTCCTCCACATTTCCAAGGGATCAATTAATATTAGTTGTTCCTTCATTGATTTCTATAGACCCCGTCTGCTAAGCTGTTATTTATCTACGTTTCCTTGGCTTGAAAATTATTTCAGCGGTTCCGTCTTCCAACACAACAAATCATTTCACATTTCGCTCCAACTGTTGTGATTACACGGGACACCTAAAGCAGAAAACAGTGTGGAGTTTGTTGAGAAATTACTTCCAAATATTTGTAAAAGAAGAAGGCCGGCCACCACCTCTTGTATGTTTAACCCTTTGTGCCCTTAAGATCCACTTAAGTGTTGTGTACTAAGGTTTCTATGATGTGTAAGAGACAGAGTAAGAGGCGGGTAAAGCTGAAATATCAGTGTAAAGAGTTAAAATAAACAAATATTTAATTTGTGTCTGGCATCCAGATCCTTGAGAGGTTTCCTCATATAAAAGGTCGTGTGGTTTTGGTAGTGATCACATTTTTGGGATTTATTAAATTCGTCCAATTTTGAAGTTGTTTGTTTATTTGCTGTGTGTATTGTTTGTAAGTGATTTCTTATATTTCGAAATATCTGTAGATGTGCGTATAGAAATAAATTCTCATAACTTAGAGTCAGAGACGAATATCTCAGAGGTACTATAATATATTCTCGAATAATTCCATAATTTCTATATCCCTTTCAAAATTATGTTTGTTTTAGTGATGAAAACTCATCCTTAAGGCCAAATATTTTTAGTTTAAAAACAAAAGAACAAATTTACGATTACAGATAAAATCCAGTCCTTTTCACCAGCTCAGTTTGAAAAATCGAATATCGAATTGAATTTGACCTACACGTTTCTGTTCGAGAAGTTGCAGACAAGCTGAAGGTGTCGCACACGACCATTGTAAACCAGGGGGTTTCGATGCAACAGATCATCGACTATGAAGTTGGAAAATCATGCAAAAGAAAGTGGGTGAAGGAATGAGTGATAAGCAACCTACGTTTAAATTATGTTAGATTGATACTAATGTCTTTTAAATTATGTTCGATTGAGACTAATGGGGTTTTAATTATGTTTGATTGATGATAATGAGTTTTAAATTATGTTTGATGCTAGTCTTATCATCTGCAACTCCAACTCGATGAAATTCCAACCTGCTATGTGACATCAGGTCTAAGCTTTAGCAGTTGAAACCCATTTGAAATGGCTTGGACTTGTCAAAGAGCTTGATATTTTTGTTCCACACGATCTTACGAAAACCCACTTAACACAGCGCATAAGCACTTGGGATTTATTGCTCAAACGCAACCAAAATGACCCATTCTTGAAACGCATTATCACTGGAGATGAAAAATGGTTGCTTTACTACTATGCCAACCGTAATAGAAACTTCGTCAAATGGTGAACTGCACCAAAAAAAGATTATGTTGTCCATTTGGTGTGATTTTAAGGGAGTAATTTATTTTGAACTGTTTCCTAAAACCCAAACCATAAAATCTGACATCGAATATCAGCAATTGACGGACCTCGATAGGACACTGCAACAAACACGACCTGAATTGGTAAATCGCCAAGGCTTGGGTTTCCATCCCGACAATGCAAGGCGTCACAATTGGAAATATTGGATCTTGAATGGGAAGTCCTGATCTGGCACGTACGGACTTTCATTTATTACGCAGTCTGCTAAATTTATGAAGTGGAAAATCACACTGTGTGTAATTTTCTAAGTCATGGAAATATGTATAACCGTATACGGACACCACTACGTGCTAAAAGACCAAAGAAAAGACCCGCGTCTCCCAGTTACAAAGTCATGCACTTTTTTATTGGCCCCCAAAGATTTGGGGCCTCGGTGTAATTTTTGCAAAAAAAGTGATCATTTTTTCAGGCCCATATCTTGAAAACTGTTCGGAACCGTAAGAATCATTCATTCCTAGGAAGTTCATATGTTCTAGAAAGTTGTTTTATTGAGATCTGAACAGGGGAAGAAAGATCCTGAACAGGAGCAAAAAGGTAAAAAAATCGAATTTTTTAAAGTTTTTTGCGATTTTGACCTTGAAGATGAAGTTTTTTATATGTTCACAATTTTTGTTCTTTATACAAGTTTCCCTCAGAGAGTAACTCAAAATTCCGAACGGTTTGTTAGATATGAGCCTGACTAAATGATCACTTTTTTGCAAAAATGACACCGAGGCCCCAAATTTTTGGGGGCCCATAAAAAAAGTGCATTACCTTGGGCAAAACTGGGAGACACGGGTCTTTTTTCGTCTTTTATCACGAAGTGGTGTCCGTGGGCTGGGTTTGCCTCCCCCCACCGTTCATAATGGCAGTGAAAATACGTAAACGAACAAGAAAACATAAACAACCCCTATTTGTTGACGACCCCCGCAAACGTTATAAGGACGACGATTTACGGATATGCACTTGGAATGTAAGGACTCTATACACATCCGGTGCAAGTATCCAACTGGCAGATGTCCTCGAAAGTTATAAGGCTGAAATTAACGCTATCCAGGAAATGCGATGGACAGGACATGGCTGCACAAGATAAAGAAACTGCGATATATACTACAGTTGCCATGAACAAAAACATGAATTTGGTTGCGGATTTGAAGTTGGCAAAAAAGTGCGACATCTAGGTTCAATCCTGTGAGTATAGCCACAATCCGCATAAAAGCGAAATATTTTTATATTTCCCTAATTTGTGTGCATGACCCGACAGAAGAGAACGATGATGATGCCAAAGACATATTCTATGAGGTCCTAGAGGAAGCGTATGACCTCTGCCCTGGCCATGACATTAAGATTGTACTAGGAGATTTTAATGCCAAAGTAGGAAGGGAGAATGTGTTTAATCCAACTATTGGCCATTTCAGTCTACATGCTGACAGTTCCGACAACGGTATGAGACTGATCCACTTTGCCCCGGCAAAAAACATGGTCATTAGTGGTACAAGATTCCAGCATAAAGACATCCACAAGGCTACTTGGGTATCCCCTGATCAAAGAACGAAGAACCAAATTGATCACGTTGTAATTGATGGAAGGCACTCATCCAGTGTAATGGACGTACGAGTGATCAGAGGAGCTAACATCGATTCTGATCACTACCTGGTAGCAGCAAAGGTTCGCACAAGATTGAGTAGAGCGAAGACAGTACGAAACCAGACGCAGAGGAAGCTGGACATCGGAAAGCTGCAATTACCAGAGGTAGCCACAGCCTACTCAAGGAAGCAATGACAACTTTTGGCACAGAACCCCCCCCCCCGATGACGTTCCTGATGCGCAGTGGAAACCCATTTCCGACTCTATAAAAACTGCCGCAATAAACCGTGGTACGATGAAGAGTGTCACATTGCAAATGACGAAAAGAACGCTGCACGTATGGTAATGCTTCAGTCAATTGCAACGCGAGCTGCAACTGAGCGGTATAGGGAGAAAGGAAATGAGGTAAACCGTCTCTTTAGGCGTAAGAAACGGCAGTGGATAAAGCGCGAGAGTGAGAAAACTGAGACATACAGAAGGAAGAACGAAGCTCGAAAATTCTACCAAAAAGTTAAAAACGGAACTAATGGACATGGTTCAGGGCCCCCCTTCTATAAAGACAAGGACGGAAATCTCATCGCAGATGTGCAGAGCATGTTGGGAATATGGAGAGAGCATTTCTCCGCGCTACTAGTACCTGAGATATCCAATGACGATGGGACAATCGATCACAATATGGACGACAACGTCGATTGCCCCCTCCTAATCAAGACGAGGTCAGAACAGCTATTGCCCGGCTTAAGAACAACAAAGCCGCAGGAGCCGATGGATTACCGGCGGACCTGTTTAAGGCTGGCGGCGATGAGCTGATAAGGTGCATGCATCAGCTCATTAGCAAAATTTGGTTAGATGAATGCATGCCCGGCGATTGGAGTCTCAGTGTTCTATGTCCCATATTTAAAAAGGGTGACCCGAGTATCTGTGCCAACTACCGTGGAATAAGCCTTTTATCCATAGCATATAAGGTTCTATCAAGTATAATGTGCGAAAGACTAAAACCAATTATCGCTGGCCTGATTGGACCATACGAGTGTGGTTTTAGGCCTGGAAAATCGACAACTGACCAGATTTTCACGGTACGCCAAATCCTGGAGAAGACACACGAAAACCAAATCGACACCTATCATCTATTTATCGATTATAAAGCGGCCTTCGATAGTCCGATACGGGAGAAACTCTATGAAGCAATGTCTGAGCTTGGTATTCCTGCAAAACTCATACGCCTTTGCAGGATGACCTTGACGAACACCAAATCCAGTGTGAAAGTTGGTAAGGATTTTACCGAACTTTTCGAAACTAAGCGAGACCTCAGGCAAGGCGACACCCTATCGTGTGATCTCTTTAAAATCTTAATGGAGATCATTATGAGAAAAGCTGCAGTCAACATGAATAAAACCATCAGCAGCAAAAGTCACATGCTGCTCGCGTATGCTGATCATATAGATATCACTGGGCGCACAATTAGAGAAGTTACTGCGGTTTTTTCGAGAATTGAGAAGGAGTCAGCAGAAGTGGGTCTGACGGTAAATGAGGACAAGACAAAATTAATGGTTTCAACGAACAGATCCTCCACGCGATTAGACCAAAGCGTGAACGTTGATATTATATACCTCGGGCGAATTTATATAACTCGGATCTGCCGTGAACAAAAACAACAACGTGAGCCATGAGATTAAGCAGAGAATTGTGCTTGCGAATAGATGTTATTTTAGGCTAAGCAAGCACTTTAGAGATAAAGCCCTCTCTCGAGTAACAAAAGTCCAGCTGTACCAGACTCTCATTCAACCTGTCTTGCTTTATGGCGCAGAATCCTGGGTCCTATCGCAAGCAGACGAAACATCTGTAGGAGTCTTCGAGAGAAAAATACTCCGAAAAATTTATAGCCCTATAGTGCACAACGGCGAGTATCGGCGACGCATGAATCATGAGCTGTATGAGCTTTATCCTGACATTGACATAGTTAAGCGGATCAAGATAACGCGATTGCGCTGGCTAAGCCATGTCAGTAGAATGGATGAAGACTCGAAGGAAGACGAAAAATAGGAAGACCAAGACTCCGCTGGAGGGATCAGGTTGACGAATCCCTGCGTACACTTGGTATTGCCAACTGGAGAAATAAAGCAAAAGATCGAACTGGTTGGAGAAATATGTTATCTTCGTTTTGTAAGGTTCCTGACCCCCAGGGGTTGTCCGAGACAGGATAAGTAAGTAAGTAAGTGTCCGTTATATTTTTTCGTGTTGCACTGTGTCCTTCAAAGAGTATTAAAAAGAGTATTACAAAAACATTCAAAAATTGTTAAAATACAAATATGTTCATGCCTCGGAAACAGTGTGTCCAATCGCAGAAACGGACAAACATTTGGGAACATTAAAACAATTTTCAAAAATTGTTAAACTTCAAATATATATCATACGTCAATATCTTGGAAACGGTGCGTCAAATTGCAAAAAATACAAAAATTCACAATTATTATATCATTTTCAAAAGTATAATAAATGTATAATAAGGAGTATCTTGACTACCATCTCTGCTCTGACTACCTTACATTTCTTTCGACATTCGTTTCTTACATTATTTCTTTGTGTTGTATCAGGGGGTATCATCCATGCCGCAGTTGATCGAAATGGTAGTTGGTTGGAGTTTGATTGCATACAGAGTGGATTGGAGAATGGGTGATAAGCAACTAGAAGCAAACCATGCAACAAACGAAAGTTTGATACTAATAACAGCTAAATTATATTTGGTGTTGGTTGCATCGAACGAAAATTCGCATTCTCTTTTAGTTATTTTTGTTTTATATCCAAGCAAAGAGTAACATACAATAACATCACGGATTTAACGAAATTGCCAACTACCTCCACAAAATAACGATGAGAGAAATAAAAACACTTATCTAGTAATCTGTGGTTGTATGGTAGTAAGTATTTGATACAATTCTCATTATTCTCATGTTGTTTGCACTTATAAAGTTATAATCAGGGGGTATCCATGCCACAGCTGATCGACATGGTAGTTGGAAATTGATAGTGAACAGAGTACATGGGAGAATAAGCGATAAGCATCTAGAAGCAAACCATATAGCAAACTAAGTTTAAATAGTGTTTAATTGATACCAATGACAACTAAATTATGTTTTATGCTTATGTTTTAAGTCGAAATAAAATACGCATTCCTTTTTAATTCTGTACTTTTATGCCCAAGCAAAGAGTAGCCTACAACAGCAACTCAAACTCCACGAAATTTCCAACTACTTTGGTTTACATAGAATAATAATAAATAAATAAATAATAGAATAAAACCATAGAATAAATCTTACTAGAGAAAATATTTTGCTCATCTGACGTTTCCTTTCACACTCTTCGTGATGCGGTCGGTGTGATAGAGAGATGTTTGACGAAAAGTGACATACACCGGGTGGAATTACAATAACTTCTGACTTTAATTTGTCATGTCTTTTTGGTGAAAAACTGTGAAATTTAAATGTGTTTTACCCTTGTTTATTGACTGTTATTGTTAGCATACATTTGTGCTGTATTTAAGCACACAAAACGAAATGCCGTTTTTGTTATTCGGTTCGTCGTTTTGAACCATTGCCTCTATCTGGTATTAGTAAAGCCAAATGCCACAAATTTGGTGAGAGAACTATTACGTCTACTATAAGTATTAGTCTATGAAGAGAACGCTAAGAGTGGGGTTGAGACTCTTATCTATTACTCTATGGTTGTAATTTGAGTATATATAATTAAGGAAAAATAGATCAAATATGTGAGTAAAATTGTCCCCATGATTACGTCCTAATACAAGGTAGAATACGCACTTCAGAAAAGGAAAAAATTGTTATATTTTTCTTGTATTTGGTTCAATTTTACTCATGTAAAAGTAAATTTATTTTCTGAGTGTAGGACATCGGACTGTCCTTGGAGGTGGAAAGTTTCATTCATTTGGGAGTGGCCAGAAATGATTCCTTAATTGGGCAGTCCAACCAGCTCACTACTTCTACGCAGTATGTCCGGGACAATAGTTTTATCGGAAACCTCCGTTAGCTAGCTAAAGTGAGAAGGCAAAACGAATGAGCAGCCTCTAATTGGTTATGCGATCGTTGATGCGTCTCAGGATTATTAGATGACCCTGTCACTGAAGCTCTTCGAAGTAGTGGACATATTCTTCTGCCCTGTGAAGGCGGATGACCCAACACCCAACGGCGGATCCAAATTGAAGAAACCAAAATCCAGTTTCGACTCACCGCATTCTGGTCAGCGTCTGATCCATAACGGACGGCTGAAATATGATCATCCTGGCAGTAGGTAAAATGCAAACCGTTGTATAGGCAATGAAAATACACACGAAAAGTAAAAGAACGAACCCCCTAAACGAACGAACCCCCCCCCCCCTTGACGACCCTCGCAAACTTTAAAAGGACAACGATTTAAGGATGTAAGAACATTCTACAGGACGGGTGCCACTTTCCAACTGGCACATGTCCTCGAAAAATATAAAGCTGACATCACAGCTATCCAGGAAATGCGATGGACAGGATATGGTTGCACCAGAAAGAAAAACTGCGATTGCTGCCATGGATTTATAGTTGGCAAAAGACTGCGACACCCAGTTTCAAGCTTCAACCCAGTGAGTGACCGCATAGCCACAATTCGCATCAAACCGAAATATTTCAACATCTCGTTAATTTGTGTGCATGCACCCACAGAGGATAAAGACGATGTAGTCAAAGAATCATTTTATGAGCGTCTGAAGGAAGTATACGAACGTTGCCCTGACCAAGACATTAACATTATTCTAGGCGATTTTAATAATAAATTGGGAAAGGAAAGTGTCTTTCGAGCAACCATCGGTAATCACAGTTTACATAATACCACCTCCGATAATGGAATTAGACGATTCCAGCATAAGGACATACATAAGGTGACCTGGATATCTCCAGATCAGCGGACGAACAACCAGATTGATCACTTGGTAATAGATGGCGGGCACTCTTCTAGTGTAATGGATGTACTACGTGTGATTCGAGGTGCCAGTATCGACTCGGATCATTATCTGGTGGCTGCGAAATTTCGCACAAGATTTAGCAGGTCGAAAATCGTACGAAGCCGAACACGGGAAAAGCTATATATCGACAATCTACAAATGCCGGAGATATCAAAGGCCTATCAACGAAAGCTCGCTCTCCTGCTAGAGCAGGATACTTCCCCTCCTGAGGATCCGAAAGTACAGTGAAAGCACATCTCCCATACTTTAGAAAGCGCTGCATGAACTGAACTTGGCTATCAAAAACCGCAGAAGGATAAACCATGGTACAACGAAGAATGTCGCATTGCAACTGATGAAAAAGACGCTGCACGTATGGCAACGAAACAGGCAGTTACAACGCGTGCTGCGAATGAGCGGTACAAGAGGCTAAGTAGGGAATGAGGCGGAAAAATGGCAGGAAGAGTGAAAAGACCGAATTGTGCAGGATGAATAATGAATCCCGAAAATTTTTTCAGAGTGTTAGAAGATCGAACAACGGGCCTAATAATGTGCTGCCCTCCTGCAAGGACGAGAGTGGGAATCTGGTGACTGATAAGCAGTGTGTGCACAAAATGTGGAGAGACCACTTTTCAGCGCTACTCCACTGAGATTCATCCACTGAAGATCAGGAGGTAATGATAGTGGAAGGGATTAGAACTGCGATTTCCCGGCTTTAGAATAATAAAGCCGCTGGTGCGGATAGGCTACCCGCTGAACTTTTTAAAGTAGGTGGCGAAGGACTGCTAGCCCACATGTGTCGACTTATGTACGGTATATGGCTGAGGGAATCTATGCCTTATGATTAAAGTCTCAGTGTATTATGATCCGTGTGTCTGTTCCAACTATCGTGGTATCAGTCTTTTATCCATCGCGTATAAGATCTTGTCGAGCGCATTGTGTGAAAGACTAAAGCCAATTATTGAAAACCTGATAGGACCATATCAGTGTGGTTTTAGACCAGGCAAGCCTACGACTGACCAAATATTCACGGTAAACCAAATCCTAGAAAAGGCCCACGAAAAGAAAATCGATACATACCATCTCTTCGTCGATTACAAAGCTTCTTTCGATAGTCCCATATGGGGAAAATTGTACCAAGCTATATCTGAATTTGGGATTCCAGAAAAACTGATCCGCCTCTGTAGAATGACGCTGACCAACACCAAATCAGCGGTAAAAGTGGGGAAAGAGCTTACTGAACCATTCTGTACCAAGCAAGGACTGAGACAAGGCGATACACTTTCGTGCAATCTCTTCAACACCTTAATGGAGATAATAATAAGAAAAGCTGCAGTAAATATGAACAAGACCATTAACACGAAAAGCCATATGTTGCTGGCGTATGCTGATGACATGGACATCATCGGGCGAAATTTGCGAGAGATTACTGCAGAATTTTCAAGGATCGGAAAAGAATCAGCGAAGACTAGACAAACCTGTCGACTTGGTCCGCACTTGAAAGTTGACAACCGATTTAATTTTGAACTGGTAGATGAATTTATCTACCTTGGATCCGCCATTGACAACAAGGACAACAACGTCAGCCTGGAGATAAATAGGAGAATTGTGCTTGCAAATAGATGCTATTTTAGGCTCAGCAAGCAGTTTTGGAACAAAGCCCTCTCTCGACGGACAAAAGTCCAGCTATATCAGACTCTCATTTTACCTGTCTTGACATATGGCTCCGAAACTTGGGTCATATTGCAAGCGGTTGAAAAACACCTGGGAGTATACGAGAGAAAAATTCTCTGTAAAATATATGGTCCTGTTTGAGAAAACGGCGAGTACCGACGTCGCTGGAACCAGGACTTCGATGGAAAGACCAGGCCGAAGAATCCCTCCGTATGCTTGGTGTTACCAACTGGCGTGAAAAGGCGAAGGATAGAACCAGTTGGAGAAATATGTTAAAATTAGTTTATTTATTTGTTTAATTAATATGTGTAAGACATCTAATCTAGGTAGTATACTTATAATAGTCAATAAAAGAAAGAAGAAGTGATAATACAAACTGTATACTGCGTAAACGCCTACAACTCTGTTTCACGATGTTATTGTTTCCATACTACTCTTAGTAACACAGCAATAAACTTTTGTTTTGAGATAAATTTTAAATCTAATTACAATCCCCGCTAATCACTAAAGTGAGCTGAATTGTCGAAAGTCTTAACTTAGCCATTTCTGAAGTGCCTGTACCCGGTACTTCGCCTTCTTTTAACTTTAACTTGTCTATACTATGCTTCAATTGTTTGCAGGTAATATTCAGTTTAATTGAAATCCTTTTAAAGAGAATGAGGTCGTCCCGCTCAACACAAATCCACCACAAGGCAAAAGTGAAATGTCTGATCTCAGTTTATATGCTGGCAAATCCTTGCAGTTACTTATTTAGCATTGCAATTTTTGAAATCGCTGATCTAGAGTACAAACTAAACTAAGTTTGTATCCGGTGCTTTCATGATACACGAGTCGCCTGTTTGAGGCAAAAACATTAGTGTGGATCTATTAGACAGTGGTGAGAATTCTAATTGAGTAGAAAGAGTAACGCCCAACTACTTGTGAATAAAGGCGCAGTAATAAAAGGATTATGTTACTTCCTTCTTCTTTCACAGGTAGCAAGTTCAGTATCCGTTTACCACATCAAAGGACATGAAAAATTATTAAATATTTATATCAGAATGACAATCGATATGAATAAAAGCAAATTTCTATGTTAATCAGCCACTTAAGAGAACGAATAACAATTATTTTTAGGTAAAAGCACAGTGTTCTTTTCACTAAAAACTGTTGTTACATTCCTATAAACTTATACCCGAAATTATTTAAACCTCTCCACCTTTTTTTCGGCTGCTTAAACCTTTTTTTTTTTGAAAACCTCCTATTTAAGTACACGGCTCTATAATGACTCAAAACAGATTTCAATTAGGCTCCAAATTGATCTCAAAACAAAAAGGTACTTGCTGAGTTTTCAAGTCGACAGTCTTAAAATCCGGAAGCAATAACTTGAACAAAATCTTTTAATCCTTTTTTCCCATCACAATTTTGGGCGTTTTTGTAATATACAATTTGCATTCTCACTGTCATATATTAGAGTCGTCCTAAATCTCGTTAGTAACTGGATCTGCAACACAAGACATTGTAGTACGTAGCAGCTGATCTTATGCTCTTTTTCGTATTTTAAGCTAAGGATCTACAGGAGCTCAAAATTAGCTCTGACACCCTCAGCTACAGCTCAGGTCATTTTTCGAAACTGAAAAAGATCACTGATTTTAAAATTTAAATTGAAAGGCAAAGAAGGCAGAAATGCAAGGATTTTGCGGTTGGTTGTACATTTTAAGTAGCAGGATTTAGTTTGTAACTCAGAACTAGATGAATGTATGTACGGGTGTTGGTGGTAGTCGGTGAACGACTCTGTACTTTTACTGACTATTTTACAACCTCATGAGGTCAGACGTCTTACACATATTAATTAAACAATCAAATTAAACAAATTTCAGCATATTCTTCCAAATGGCTCTATCCTTCGCATTTTCTCGCCAGTTGGTAATACCAAGGATGGTCATCCTCTTTTCCAGCTTACATCGGGTACGTTATTGAAAACATTTCGCGCTGGCTCATATTCATCCATTCTGATAACAAGGCCTGGCCAACGCAATTGGCCTAATATGATTCGCCTAGCTATGTTCCAGCGACGTCGGTACTCGCCGCTTTCCCTAACAGGACCATATATTTTACGGAGAATTTTTCTCTCGTATACTCCCAGGTGTTTTTCATCCGCTTGCGATATGACACAAGTTTCACAGCCATATGTCAAGATAGGTAAAATGAGAGTCTGATATAGCTGGAATTTTGTCCGTCGAGAGAGGGCTTTGTTCCAAAACTGCTTGCTGAGCCTAAAATAGCATCTATTTGCAAGCACAATTCTCCTATTTATCTCCAGGGTAAAGCTGTTGTCCTTCTTCACGGCGGATCCAAGGTAGATAAATTCATCTACCACTTCAAAATTAAATTTATTGTCAACGGTCAAGTGCGGACCAAGTCGAGAGGTTTCTCTAGTCGTTGACAACATCAATTTTGTCTTGCCCTCATTAACAGCAAGACCCACCTTCGGTGATTCCTTTTCGATTCTTGAAAATACTGCAGTAACCTTTGCAAATTTCGCCCAATAATGTCTATGTCGTCAGCATACGCCAGCAACACATGGTTTTTCGTGTTAATAACTTGTTCGTATTTACTGCAGCTTTTCTCGTTATTATCTCCATTAAGATGTTGAAGAGATTGCACGAAAGTGTATCGCCTTGTCTTAGTTCTTGCTTGGTAGAGAATGGTTCAGTAAGGTCTTTCCCCACTTTCAGTGCTGATTTGATGTTGGTCAGCGTCATTCTACAGAGGCGGATCAGTTTTGCCGGAATGCCAACTTCAGACATGGCTCCTTACAGTTTTCCCCGTATGGGGCTATCGAAAGCAGCTTAGTAATCGACAAAAAGATGGTATGTATTGATTTGCTTTTCGTGGATCTTTTCCAGGATTTGGCGTAGCGTGAATATTTGGTCAGTCGTGGACTTACCTGGTCTAAAACCACACTGATAAGGTCCAATCAGGTTTTCAATAATTGGCTTTAGTCTTTTACATAATACGCTCGACAAAACCTTATAAGCGATGGATAAAAGACTGATACCGCGATAGTTGGAACTGACACACAGATCAGCCTTTTTGAATACAGGACATAATACACTGAGACTTTAATCATCAGGCATAGATACCCCCAACCATATACTGCATATAAGTTGATGCATGTGGGCTAGCAGTCCTCGCCACCTGCCTTAAAAAGTTCAGTGGGTAGCCCATCCGCACCAGAGGCTTTGTTATTCTAAAGCCGGGAGATCGCCGTTCCAATCTCGCCTTGGTTGGGGGGTACAATCTACACTATCTTCCACTATCATTCCCTGCTGATCTTCAGTGGAAGAATCCGAGTGGAATAGTGCTGAAAAGTGGTCTCTCCACATAGTGAGCATACACTCCTTAGCAGTCACCAGATTTCCATTCTCGTCCTTGCAGGAGGGCAGCCCATTATTAGGCCCGATATTAGAGCTTCTTACCCTTTGGAAAAACTTTCTTGATTCACTATTCATCCTGCACATTTCGGATTTTTCACTCTCTCTCTGCTCCCACTGCTATTTTTCCGCCTAAGTACGACTGACTTAGACTTATTAGTACATTGTGATACCACGGGCTAACGAGTTAAAATGATAGCCCCACCAGAGAAATATTTAGCTTGCTCCAATTGTTTCTGGCCCCTAAATATGTAGGATCACATAGTAGACATCACCTCGCCTAGCTAGTGCTGGTAACGGGCAGAGAAAATGTTCAATGGATTCTTCCTCATGGATACAACGTCCTCAGAAGTCAATTACCCTGATTTGTATTCTCGCGAGCAAACGGGCAATGATACGTTTGATCTAACTAAAGGCAGGAGGTTTAAGGATCTCCTCCTAGCCAATGTCGGCCAGATTTGACTTGTGCGTACATAATCGGTGCCTCTTGTCCACCTTTACGCAGTATCTAGGAGTATGACAACACGTTCCAATTCCTACGGAATTAGTAGGGTGGATCCCAGTCTTGCCAGCTCATCTGTTTTACAGTTCCCCGGACTGTCGTACTATGGTGTCATATCGTTAACCCTTTCAGGACCGCAGGCAAATCTGATTGCCCAACGGTTTTGTATACGAGATAGAGCAAAATTATCCAAAGGCTATTTATAAAAGTTGGTCGGACAAGTATATTTGCCTATGGTCGCCAGAGGGTTAATAGATCTAAGGGAATCCTGGACAGACGCTACAACATTAAGCTAGGTGTTGGTGTTGGTTGCAGTCGATGAACGACTCATTTAGGCTTTTAAGAATATTATGATACCCTGGATGACGATATTAAGCGTTAGCCCCATCGGATAAAAATTTTGTTTGCTCTAAGAAACTTAAGATCCTATCAACGCCTATGTCTAGATCCCCAAAAAATTGCATCTCATAGTAGACATCCTCCTGGTGACTAATGCTGGACTCATTCTGCAGAAGTCATTTGCCCTTACATTTAGTCTAAATTATAAAGAAAGAAACAATGATATCTTGGGCCAGGCTAGAGTCAGGATGTTTATGGATTTCCACCCATCCGCGATCGGCCAGATTCATCTTGAGGGAACACAATCTATGTCCCTTGTCCAGCTCTCCTAAATCATAACATAAGAGCGTTCAAGCAGGATATATATGGGTATGCCAACACGTTCCAATTCCAACTCCTGTGGAACCTGTAAATTAGGGCCTAGTCTCGCCAACTCTTCCGCTCTTCACTTCTTAGGACTATCCCAATGCCCGACACTCATACCTTATGCGGCATTTACACCGACCCAGATTAGCGCACTCTGAAGGTTAACTCACATTCTCATATCTCTCTATAGCAGGAACTCCTTTGTTCCAGGAGTCTATTTCCGGTGTGGAGGTGTTTGACGTGTGATTCCAAAATAAAAGTTCCCTTTTCGTGTTGTTGACATAAGCATGAATGTTCGGAACATCTTCCAACATGGTTACGTCACTGATTGCGATCATGCCCCATTGCGACAGTTGCCCTAACCTGATAGCAGACGTAGAAGCAATTTGTTTTCCTATAATGTTCAAAATCACCAAATGTAGCTGTACATTCAGTGCATCAGTGGAAGTGGTGCCCGGAGCAACCGTGATGTACTACGTCGCAGTTTTCTGAACCCTAGTCAATAGTAGATATCTGCACAAGATGTTTTGAATGGTTCAACACATGTACTGTAGCGAAGTTGCGAGAACCAAGTACTTCGGGATACTGTCAACAAAAAGAGTTCGTGAATGTGTGTAATACGATGTGAAGCGAAGTATAAATCAGAGTTCGTATTTACCACCCATTGTGTAACCCATGCACATCGTCGTGGGGAATGTGTAATGAACGCTTAGCCATTACCCTTAGGGTATGGGGAAAATAATGGGTAGCTATCCACGAAAATGGGTAATTACCCATCACGATTACCCATTACCCTCAGGGCAATGGGGAAAATAATGGGTAGCTACCCACGAAAATGGGGAATTACTCATCACGATTACCCATTACCCTCAGGGCAATGGGGAAAATAATGGGTAGCTACCCACGAAAATGGGGAATTACTCATCACGATTACCCATTACCCTCAGGGTATTGGGGAAAATAATGGGTAGTTACCCAGGGCGATGGGTAACCCATCTCCATGTTTGATCGAAAATATGAAAAAATGTCTATATCTCGGAAAATGGAAGATTTTTTTTCTCAAAAAATCGCCAAAATAAGAAAATCGCTAAAATAAAAAGTTGCAATAACACAGAAACGGTGCGTACATTTCATAAATTAATAAAATGTATAACTCCATAGGAGGCTTTATCCAATGAATGAATGTCTTCAATATGGCAGCATTTTTTAAATCATTTTTTATACCCTCACCCATAGGGATGGGGGTATATATCATTTAATACGTAAAAAACACATAGAGGCAGACATATTAGACCCTTAGTATCTTTGGACGAAATTCGTTTTCATGTCCGTCCATGTCCATGTCCGTCTGTCTGTCTGGCTGGCTGGCTGACCAACACGATAACTGCCGTAAATTTTTACAGATCACAATGGAATTTTGTCAGTGACTATTATTCGCCAATATTGAGTTTGGGATTGAAAATGGGCGTTGTCACCACGCCCCTTCTGGTACCTCCCATACAAATCGACACATTTAGCACAAAATCATATTTCTTTCAAACCTTTCTTCTGGTAGATGTGATTAGCTTCAACTCTCACACCGGTTAATAATCTGTAAATGCCTAGTTAACTGGAGGAAATGGGTGAGATTGTCACGCCCATTCTGGTACCTCGTTCGTTCGGGTTGTCAATCCGATAAGTCGCGTGAAACACTTCCGACCTTAATGAAATTAGGTATAAGGCTTCGCGTTATTAAACGCCAATTACCGATTAAAACAAGGGTGATTTCCCACGCCCATTTTGGTACCTCCCATACAAAAGTTGTTTGGCTGTCTGGTTTTTCGGCACGGGAAGTCCTGCAAAACCGAACCAATCTTTATAAAAGTTTGTACTAGTCAATATTTAGTGAAATAAAACTCTCCCATAGAAAATGAGCTATTTTGCAACACCCACTCTGATACCTCCAATTTAAAAATTGGGCGGATGGCTAGTTGATCGACATGATAACTCTCGTAAACTACAACCGATCTTAATAAAATTCGGTACTAGGCAATATTTTGCTAAAAGCTACTGTGTAATTCATAACTGACTATTGTGCCACGTCCAGTTTCGGACGTCCCATATAAAAGTTGGGCGTATTTGCAGTTTACCGACTCGATATCTCCAATAGTACTGATCAAAATTTTGGCAACAACTTGCCATGCTCATTTTTGTACTTCGCATAAAAATATTGGGAGGGAAACTAACTAATTTGGGTGGTTTGATGTCAATCTGCTATCGAATATCGTCACTTTTGATTATGGGCATTTTTTAACAGAACTCCCACGCAATGGGTGACTTAGGGTGAGGGTATGATTAAGTCGGTTCACCCGACTGAAACTTATGTACTGGTTTAACAGAACTCCCACGCAATGGATGACTTAGGGTGAGGGTATGATTAAGTCGGTTCACCCGACTGAAACTTATGTACTGGTTTAAATCGCTAAAACTAAAATATTTCGAATAAAAAATCGCTAAAACGCGCTCATCTCTATATCTGTGAAACGGTGCGTCCAATCGAAAATACTAATAAAACAAATATTAGAAACCGTCAAAAATTGGTTATTTTTTCGATGAGATTTATTTTTTTAATAAGATTTTTACACTGAACGAAAAAGCTTCGTCACAGCAATGAAAATTTTCATCACCCCAACAAATTTTGTCATCCAAAGTGAGCTTACGTACAATTTCATTCCCGCTACGTAAATTTGTTCATCAAATGCAAATTGCTCGTCACTGTGATGAAAGTATTGGTTGTTGCTGAAATGAATTTGTTTCGTTGCTGCTATTAATTTGTTTTATTGGTGCAATGAATTTGTTTTATTGGTACAATGAATAAGTTTCATGCCTGCAATCAATTCATTTCATTGCTGTTATAAATTTATTTCAATGGTGCAACGAATTTGTTTCATTGTTGCAATGAGTTAGTTTCATTACTACAAACAAAATACTACTGCTGCAATGAATTTTCTGGAGCGTGTTTGAAATAATTTATTGTTAATTATACGTAAATACTCGTATACTGTTACCACTGTTACGCTATATTGCTGGTGTCTTCCACTATTTTGTTAACAATTTATAAATAATAAAATTTAAATAAATAATAAAAGTAATCTATAAAAAGTAAGAGATAAACCAAATATCAACAGTTTAAATCACGCGAACTTACTTTTTTTAAGTTGATGCAGCAGCAAAATAAAAAATTATCAAAGGAATTATGTATGCAAGTTTCCATTGCAGCGACAACCAAATTGTCGGATATACGAGACTTTTCATTGTAGCAACGTAACAACATTAACGAAAATGCGACGAATCGTTTTTCGTTCAGTGTATTTGATGAAATATTTATAAAAACTACAGCAAATTTGGGAAGACAAAATATGCATGATAAAAATTCAAAATAATATTGTGAGAAAAATAATGATTTGTCAAAATTTTTAAAATAAAAAAAAAAATTTTTCGAAAATGTACTAGGAATCGAAACTTCAACGGCCGGTAGGGAACTAAAAGTACAATCGTATAAAAAAAAGTTTGACGTTTCCGTAATCACCTCCTCATTGCGCGTCTGAAAGCTGCAGACCCATTCAAAGTGATAAATTCCAAGGTGGGTATTTTATACTTTCTGGCACAAAACGAATAGCTCGAACTTGGGCACGTTTACTCCTAGCCATTTTCACCCTCCCATCTGTCCAAAGTCTACAAGTTATCCTGACAAATGACAAATGATAAATGTGCCCTACCGAGAGAGTGACCAGTATTCCATCTAGAGCAAGGATTCACAGAAGTGGAGACCAAATCTCTGCTTGGGGTGAGCCTCTGTTGATATACCTGGCAGAAGTCGAGGTGCTTAATTCGGACGCGACACGACTTCTATGGTGCATTTCACATACAATCTTGAAGATCAATATGCACATCCACCCTTAGGTTCGATAGCGTCAATGCTCACTTGGCGTGGTATTATTCAATGTCAGGAAAATAGCCATCTTGTACTCATTAGCAACTTAGGATTTATCTATGTATCCAACTAGTTGTTGCAGGGCTGTCTATGCAGACTTGCACATCCTGTGGGCTACATTGCAATCTTATGCCAATACTCGCCCGCAATTGTCCATCTATCAGCTGTTCCAAAGTCTTCATTAGGAATGATGACAGGTTTATAGGCCTGAGGTCTTTGGGAGCTGTATCGCAAATTATTACATACAATTTAACATGAAAATCAGTTAAAGATCGGTGGCTTAGGGGGCCAGACACCACACCAGATGAAGTCTTATAAAATTCGAAATAATTGTCCGCTGAATATGCAACTGTTTCAAATATTTCGTCAATGAAATATTATCTGCTAACTCATAAAGAATTAAATTCTTCTGATAACCAAATTAATTTACCATATGAATTTCAAAATCCTTTACTAGCTCTCATATCCATGTATGTACATACACATATTCGAAATAGTATGTCAACGACTGTTCTAAGGACACAAACTAAAGAATTAGTAATGTTATTTATACGTAAATCTAATAAGTCTATTGTTTAAAAATTATTTAATCTAAAGTGTATATGTACGTACCTACAATAAAGGTATGTATATTCTATGGATTTTCATATATCCTTGTTGTATTGTATCAACTCTTAGCATATGAATCACTAGCAATAGGATGTGACTCCATCTCGTACTCCCACCTAGTGCTCGCTGCTCATACGATGAATTGGGAAAAATGCCATGTGAACTGTGACAAATCTAATATACACATATAAACTGCTAAGGACGTAAAGACGACAACGGAAATGAGTATGGGAATGAATATTACAAAAGTTTACACAATGCGAAAGTCCCACAAGGACCTTTGTTCAAGAGAGAATAACCTTTTGTAACCCATGATATTTTTGTGTACAATACTAAAAAGCTTATGGTTAAAAACAAAAAAAAAAGAAGCTAAAATCAACGAACTACTCGGATGTCGTAGTGGTAGCTGGGTATATGGATGGATCTGGGTTTATGTTCATAGAAATTAGTCAATAATTAATCATGTGTGGAAAGGACTAAAGTCGCTAATAGAATTTTCTGTTTTTGCAATATACACATGGGTGCATATCGAAAATATATAAATATATATGTGAATGTCATACAGGAATGATAATTGAATCTATAGAAAATAGTACCAAACAGGACGAAAAAAGGCTGAAAGAAATATAAAAATAAAATGTTTCCCATTACTAGCTATGAAGTAACTCGAGAGAGCTTCTCAGAATCAGTGAGCTGTGCACTTTCTAGTTTTACACTCACTGATTGCGAACGGGTTTTTATGGATCAAACTCAATAGTGTTGCCGTCACTAAGCATGGAGACCGTAATCGAAAGAAATGTAAGGTGATCACAGCAGGGATTGAACCCATGGTCTCACGTAATAGATCCACGCACGCTAATCATTGCGACACAGACGGCCCAAAACGGACTCATCACAAGTTAAATAGCATCATATAAAAACCTAGCGAAAGGGTCCTACGAATAGGCTTAAACAAGGACCCTATGCAAAAAATACACTACAATAAGAGAGCTAAGAATTACTACTCTTTAAACTCATTGAAAGTTGTCAAAAGTTGTATCCTAGTTCCAAACGACAATGCTATAGAAACAATGTTCCTGTCTTCAAATCTTCATGATCTCATGTCACCTTCGCTATACCGAAAGCTAAACTCTGGGTCGCAGGGGCGAAATATATTTGTTATCATCATTGACAAATTTCGTATATTCGCGAATTTGGAGGTCATTGGAGGTTGACACAACCTCATTGGAGGTTGACACAACCTCATTAGAGGTTGTCGCAACCGCATTAGAGGTTGTTACAGCCGAATTAGAGGTTGTTACAACCGAATTTCGACTGTGTCACAAAATAATTTTGAAATTAGTTTTAATTATTAGCTGATGATTTATTTTCCTAAATTCTTATAAAAAAAATTGCAAATGAAAAAAAGTCATTTATATAGGGAAACGTTTAGGGTTACACATTGTTTATTCATGCCAGCTCCGGCCTTTTTTGAAGTCCCGAACATCATGGTCCACCGCACCAATTCTGACGTGCGTCTCAAACGACCGACCTTGAAAAACTGCAAAACCGTGGATATTTGATTGAGCATTTTCTGCAAAAAAAAACATTTTAAGACACAAAATATAATTACAATATTCTAACTTACCTTTGGTAACAACCACAAAACAAAAATTGATACAGCCGCGACGGCAACAATTATTCATTCTTAGCTTATTTGAATATAATATTTCTATTTATAATTTTAAACGTCAGGTATGAAATGCATGGAATTACATATGTTGTGGTAACCGAATTGAAAATTAATTCGGTCAGAATTCAATAGAAATTCGGTTACAGCAACCGAATTGACGCCAAATGCGGTCGTTGCAACCGAATTGATACCAAATTCGATAGATACAACCGAATTGATGACAAATGGTGTCACATTCTGTTACTCCAACCGAATTTGGTATCAATTTCGGTTGTTGCATCCGAATTAATTCCAAATTCGGTTCTTCCAACCGAAATTTTAGAAAATTTAGTTCCTTCAACCGAATTTCAGTTGTGGGGACTAAATTCGGTCGTCACAACCTCAATTCGGTTTTAGCAACCGCAATTAAGTGGCAACAACCGAATTTACGGTTGCTACGAATAGTTGTCTTGTGTGGGTTGCGGAGCACACTCAGAGCAAAGAGAATAATGACGTGGTTATACATAAATAAAAATGAGATAGCAAGAGAGCAACGAAAATTGTGTGAACTTGTGTAGCGTATGTACCAACATAACAATGTATGTATGTGCATGTGTCTGTTGCTTAGCATCCTCTTTGTTTTTTGTGGGAATTAAACAAAAAGTATTAAGCAAGAAAATAATGACGCATCTGCTTGCACTGGTCTTAAATGTTCTTCGACGACGGTCACCTCGCTTAGTGATGGCGACACTATCGAGTATTTAGCCATGAATGAGCTTCTCAAAATACCGTTCGGAATCGGTCTAAAACTGTAGGTCCCAATCAGTGAGTGTAAAACTAAAACACGCACAGCTCACAGGTTGTGAGAAGCTCTCCCTAATCCCTTCATGGGATGTAACGGGAAACCATTTATTTATTTATTAATGCAACATTTACTAATGTGTTCATAGATATCGAACAGATACCGTGTAACAAAAAGGTGTTAACACATGGCCCGTAAGTTCGAACAGTCAATGCATTGTTTTTCAAAACATTATGTCCAAACCCCTAGAAACCCTCAAAAATCAGGTTATTTTCTCAATAGAACGCACCGTTTCTGAGATAATTGACTTGTACAATTTTGTCCACATCTGACAATTTCTAAAAATCGCTAAAAATACGAATTTTTGATTTTATCTAATTTTTACATTTTGGAGATATGGTTTAGTGTTTCCGATTATTATTTTAATCCTCTCTTTTTAGTTTGAAGTGGCTTGGGACCACGTCATAGCCAAAAATCTGACTCGAAGCGAAAGTTGAATCAGGAGGCTCTCACTCGAGAGCCGGCTCGCAAATTTCAATATATCGGCAGTTTTTGGTTTGAGAGCGGCACGCGAGAACCCTACTAAAATGGTTTCTCATTATATTCCATGAAGGGGCAGGGGAGAACTTTTCACAATCACTGAGCTGTGCGCTTTCCAGTTTTCACTCACTGATTGGGACCTACAGTTTTACACCGATTCCGAAAGGTATTTTGAGAAGCTTTTTCATGGCTATATACTCGATAGTGTCGGCGTCACTATGCGAGGTGACCGCCGCCCACAGAAATTTTAAGGTAGTCAGAGCAGGGTTCGAACCCATGATCCCATGTACAAGAGCCGCGCACACTGGCCATTGCACCACCGACGGCCACCGACCCTACTATTAATGTAAATATTCGTCAAGTCGACAAATAATTCAGTCGTGTGAATAAACATTTTCTGTCAGTGTAAGCGCCATCAAGGCATCCAATTGTTTTTTTTTTATAAAATTGGGTAACATAGCTGGTGCAGGAAACAGATTATACAGCACTATGGTTAATTTTGATGGCAAGCATAGTAGCGTCGCATTTTAAAAAATATTATTTTCTTCCCCGGTCAAAATTTTAGATGATAATGCATAGACTCTCCGGAAGCTGCGATGTCTTAGACAGTGGCATAACGAATAGATGTACCGGAAATACTGTGTTGGAAATATTATAATGCAAATGCTTAACCCTTTGGCGACCACAGACAAATATAGTTGTCCAGGGCTTTTTGCGATATATAAAGTAGTTATACAGTTAGGATATAATTATTTTGTCCAAAGATGACTTATAAAATTGGATTATGTTGATGTCACAGTCCATTTCTCCTAATCACCATTGGACAAATGTTTTCCATTTCCTATTAGGAAAAACTAAAATAAAACAGTCTTGGACAAGCATTTTCACGTAGGTCGTCAAAGGGTTGAATTTAATACGCACAATGGTGTCTTATAGAGCGTCTTTTAAAATTTAAGCTCTGTGTCATCGTTTCAAACAAAAGTACTAATTTGGCAATGCTTCATCATTCCTGACACCAATCTAAGCATATTACACATCTCAGTGTCTGTTTGTACAAAAGTATGTTTGCATTGGGTTCCCACAAAAGAAAAGGAATCTGGCGATAACGATAAGAACGATGGTGACGAGGACGACGTCGTATGGCTTCTCTGTTAGCCTAAGGATAAATAAAACGATGTTTTCTCCCCTTTAATTCTCGTTTCTTTATTTTTGTGTCGATATGCATCGGGAAATGTGTACAAATTGAAAATAAAAACAGGACAAAACGAACAGGACAACAGTCACAAATCACGAATGTATGGATGGATGGAGGAGAGCCAATGAGAAAATATCAATTTCTGTGTTTTTCCTAGGTCAATATCATTTTGATTTCTTTTTAAATTTTGTACTTTTGAGCCATCAGCGTCATTGTGTGATTCGGTCTCTTTTAGTTGCGATTGTTGTGTATATTTTTCTTCAGTTCCTTATGTCCGACTTAAAGGGCTTGTATGATGATGAACAGTGGTTTTATGTCCAAGATTTTAATCTCTCTAAAGTGGCAGTAGAGAAAAGATCACTGAAACATTCATGAGAAAAATCTACCATTTTTAAAGGATCGGTACAAAAAATATATTGATTCATTTTCAAATATATAAAAAAAAAATGAGAAGGAATTTGCCCTCCCGCACAAGAAACGTTGGTTGTCTCAACCAACCAGTTTCTTTAATGCATAAATATGTTAATGCGATGCAAATTTATGTAAATGTTAAGAAATGGAATCTACGTTGACGAATACATCATTAAGTTTATACACTGACAGAAAAATTGGGGTGAGGGGGAATAAACTATTCGCAACTTAGTTTATACAACGGAATTCGTGAAGAATGCATGACAGAATTCATTCGGAGTTGTTGCAACTGAACCGAAATAATGGCAAGTTCTGCTATTACAATGAATATTAAATATATGAAGTTCCGTTGTCGCAAACGAATCAATTATTAAATTAGCTTGTTCTAAACGAATTTCAGCTGTAGTAACTGCATTCAGTTGCGACAACTTCAATTCGGATGCGGTAAATTGAATTCGGTTGCACCAATCGAATTTTTGATTGCTATAACCTCTTTTCAAACAAATAGGTCTCCGAGTGTTCTAAAGAAAGTGTTATATTAAATTTTTCCTAGTTGCACTTATGGAATTATGCAACAATAGTTGATTTGAAGAATCGAAAATGAATCAGCGAAGGTGGGTCTTGCTGTTAATATGGGCAAGAAAAAATTTATGGTGTCAACGCCTAGAGAAACCTCTCGACTTGGTCCGCACTTGAACGTTGACAACCTATTTAATTTTGAAGTGGTAGGTGAATTTATCTACCTTGAATCCGTCGTTGACAAGGACAACAACGTCAGCCTGGAGATAGATAGGAGAATTGTGCTTGCAACTAGATGTTATTTTGGGCTCAGCAAGCAGTTTAGGAACAAAGCCCTCTCTCGATTGACAAAAGTCCAGCTGTACCAGACTCTCATTTTTCCTATCCTGACATATGGCTCCGAAACTTGGGTCAAATCCCAAGCGGATCAAAAACACCTGGGAGTATTCGAGAGAAAAATTCTCCGTAAAATATATGGTTCTGTTAAGGAAAACGGCTAGTACCGACGTCGTTGGAACCAAGAGCTACATCATTTATATTCTGACGTGGACATAGTTAGGCGAAAATTTGCCAAATTGCGTTGGCTAAGCCATGTTATCAGAGTGGATGAAGAACAGCCAGCGCGAAAAGTATAATACGATAACGTACCCGAAGGAAGCAGGAAAAGAGGACGACCAGGACTCCGATGGAAAGACCAGGCCGAAGAATCCCTCTGTATTCTTGGTGTTACCAACTGGCGAGAAAATGTGAAGGATAGAACCAGTTGGAGAAATACGTTATGTGTAAGACATCTGACCTCTGGAGGTTTTAAAATAGTCAATAAAAGTAAGTTTATGCAATGAAATTTTTGTCTCCATTACCGCACGGGGAAAAATTTGTTCATTTTTTTATTTGGATGCAAATATAACGTATTTGTAACTTTTCGCAAATATATTATACTTGTGCCCAAACAGATTGTGTTTGCTATTCAATATTACATGTTGGAGACACAATTATTAATGTGGCTTTGTTTGTTGAAAACTGCTGCAAAAAACAAAGTGACAGACTATAAAGAAACTAAAAAGCAACAGATCTTCAATTCATGAAAACAATACTTGCAATCATATACATGGTTCCTGTAATATGTTGTTGGGGCTGTTTATTTTCAGTGTGCGGATATACTCGTATATCGTCAGATACGGTACAAATTTCAAGAAGAAATCAAATCAAACAATAAGTCATATCAGACTCTAGCTATTTTTTGGACCAAATATGTTTTAAGACTTTTTAAGACGATTGATCCATATCATATCCACACGATAATTGCGGTAAATCATAATGGAAATTTAGGGAAATTTAGCTTTGGATCGAAAATGGGTGTTACTACTACTTCTATTCTGGTACCTCCCATGCAAATCGACAAATTTAGAACAAAGGTTTGTTCATTCCAAAACATTTTTTCGATATATGTGATTAACCTCAACTTAGGTGTTAGTAAATATTCTGTAAATATTTACCATCTTGAAGAAAATTAACGAATTTCCACGTCCATTCCGGAACCTCCTACACAAAAGCTTGGTAGTTGGTTGGCGAGCCGGCTGTTCGACACGATGGCTCCCATAGAAAACATCTGATCTTAATGAAATTTAATATCGGGTTTTTCAATAAGAGCGCTACAAAAGTTTTTTTAAATAAAACAAAACCGGTTTTAGATACCAATGAAATTCTTTATTCCTGTGAAAGTACTTTCGATGCCATTATGTATGGAACTCGGTTTCTTTTCCATGGCCACCACGGGCACGCTTGCAGAAGTCCAGACGCTGAACCCAATTTTCGACGGTTTTGAAGCATAAATCGGCCGATACTGCTGCTATTTCACGTTCGATATTCGTACGAAGTTCATCAATCGTCGCTGGCTTGTTGGCATAGACCATAGACTTGACGTAGCCCCATAGGAAATAATCTAACGGCGTCAAATCGCACGACCGAGGCGGCCAATCGACTGGGCCATTACGTGAGATAACACGTTCACCAAACTTGGTTTCCAATAAATTGATTGTGGCATTCGCTGTGTGGCTTGCGGCGCCGTCCTGTTGGAACCACATGTCCTCCAAGTCCATATTATCCGATTGGGGCCAAAAATATTCGGTTATCATTGAACGGTAGCAATTCGCATTCACAGTAATGTGCCGGTCTTGATCATCACGGAAGAATTACGGCCCAATGACGCCGTCGGCCCATAAACCGCACCAAACCGTAATTTTTCGGGATGCAATTATGACTCATGAATTACGTGTGGATTGCTGTCTGACCAATAACGAATATTTTGCTTATTGACGAAGCCATTCAGCCAGAAATGAAATTCAGAATGCAGAAATTGGACGTAGCGCTCTTAAAGTTGAGGCCACTGACTCCAAATTTCGGTAGTAAATTTTAATAATTTCGACTCGTTGTTGGCTCGTATATCTTTTCATGATGAAATTGCAAACCTTACTGAAGAGAAATGTCAAAAGAGCGGGAAAAAATATGGCGTCGTTTGCTGTCCCTATGGATTTACTTTTGTAGCGTCTCTGTTGAAAAGCCCTTTATTAAGCTATATTTTGTGAACCAACTGTAATGGTGATTTTTATCACGCCAATTTGGATACATGCAATGGAAAAGTTGTGTGTCCATTTGATTGGTTGATCAAATTAAATTTCATTATTAAATTTAGTACTAGGCAGATTTTTTCACATGAAAATGAAAATATTTGAAATTTGAAATACATCCATTGAAGTTTAAAAATTCTATTTGAAATGCAGCAATTGAAATTTAAAAAATATCAATTTCAATTTAAAAGACATCAATTGATATTTGAAAGATATAAATTGAAATGTAAAACACATCAATTGAAATTTAAAATTCGTCAAAATTTAAACACATTGAATTGAAATTTGATATTTCAATTGAAATTTCAAATTCGTCACTTGAAATTTAAAAATAATTAACCGATTTTATGTATTAGATTTTTAAATATCAATTGCTGTCTTTTAAATTTCAATTGATGTCTTTTGAATTTCAACTGATGTATTTCAAATTTCTATTGATGTGTTTTAAATTTTGACGAACCAAAGTACAGCTATAAGAGACGCTCATACAACCAGTCTTGGGTATTATTGCCAGCAGACGAAATATCTCTAGAAGTCTTCAAAAATACTCCGATGAAAATACTCCGTATGAGCTATATCCCGACATTGACATATTTAAGCGGATCAAAATTACGCGATTGCGCTGGCTGGGCCATGTCAGTAGTATGGATGAAGACGACCCAGCACGAAGGAATTTCGAAACCGAACTCGAAGGAAGACGAAAAATTGGAAGACCAAGACCACGATGCAGGGACCAGGTTGACGAATCCGTGCGGGCACTTGATATTGCCAACGGAGAGATAAACTACAAAAATCTGGAAACGACTTTCTGGGAATCTGCATGACAAAAATCCTTGTAAATTGTATTTTATTTACATATACATATTGAAGGATCAAGAAAGAGCAGTTATGACCGATTTTAGACTCTTTTGAAAACACTGTTCATCGATATTCTCCATCGAGCCCTTTTGTTTAAGGATTTCTGTTTTCTACTGTACATTTTTTCTCTCTCTGCCATTCGCTATTTGAGTTACTTTTTTAAAGCTTGTGTATTGTGCTATTTGATTTTTTTTTGCGAACTTTTGTAGTTCCCAATCCTAGAAGTTTTTGTTTTAGTTCCGAGATTGAATTTTAAATAAAAATTAAATTAACTTTGTTTGGGTATTGTTTGTAAATGGATTTTTGTGTTGTAAGTGAAAAAGTTTTTCATGCCATTTCCTTCCTGGTTGGTCTCAATCGCCACAGCCATCGTCTCCAAAGTGCCTTATGGGAGTTTGCAAAAAAAAACGAAACACAATATGTACAGTAAACTCCTCACTCACTGCCTTCTCCCCATTTGAAATTGCTCACATTCGTAATCATTTTGTCGAAAAAGGAAACAAGGATAATGAGAGACAAGAAGACATTTATTACGATTTATATTATTTTTATATTAAATACTAATGTGACAATTTAGTTATTCCCCTTGCCATTGAAATCGTGTTTCCTTTGTTTTATCCAATGCAAACTAAGAGCTGTATTGCCAACCCAGACAATGCAAATAATCCGAGAGTAAATTTAAATGAAACTGAGAAATATAAAAATTCTTCATCCCCATTTTTGATTGAAGTCCTTTACGTGCAAATAGAAATGGTTTTTTTTTTTGGTTCTTCATTCAATTGTAACAAACCAATCCGGTTTGAGATAAAATTATTATCATGTTGTTTAAGGTAGAATGGATGACGATGTGGATGACACTGATATTTTTATCCTTCTCCGTTAAACTTCTAAATAATCGTCACAACACAAGCAAAGCGATTGAATGGCTATGAATGACGAACGGTACATGCAGGATCAAAGGATCATGTTAATCTTCACAAAAACAGAAACATCGATATCCCAATTACTGTACCTCTGTGATATATGTATGTATGCGTATGGGCATACATTCGCAACCCAAACACAGTTATTACACGCTCAAACTCTATTTGAATGAAAGGACATTCTCAATGGGTAGGCATTTGCCTCTCTAGATGTGCCACATGTGTATGTGTATAAGTGCGGTTGTTTTGAAACTTCAATGGTGATTTTTCTATCATTGAGGCGTAAATTTGGTGGTAAACATCATGTTGATCTGCATCTGACATTAATCCGAGGGCGTTTTACAATGTTATTGTATATGTACCTACCAGTGTAGTATATGGCCAATGTACGAATGTTCCTGCATGCCACGATTATTTATTAAGCTGCCCTAGCTATTCGAGGATCATCGACGATTGTATGAGTGCTATGATATGAAGTACGAGCCAAGTTGTATGTAAAGTTATGTACAGTGATGTGATTTGTGAAAGCACTATTTTTGTTGAAGCATATTTTGGAGATGAAATTAAGATTCTAGTTTTAAAAAGATCATGATTATAGCATTATTGCCGTACGTACTATTTTCCCAATTTGTGATATTTTTCCATAGAAAGGTAAAACAAATTTCTTTTAAATTTTACAAAACTAGTAAAAATGGTAAAAAAAATAGTACGTACAGGAACAAAGCTTATATTACATTCAGAATGGAATTCCAATTTTTTTTTTAAATGGAATACTGATCTCGAAAACCCCGTCTCAATATTTATGAGACAATATTTTTGAGACAGTATTTGTAACAAACTGGAGTCAAGATTATTGAGACTATACGGGAATATTTACAAAAAATTCAAGAAATTTCTTCATCACAGCTCTCCATCGATGTTTCTTGCTTATCACACCATACGTCAGATAATACAAGTTAACACATTGTCCAACTCGTTGGCCTTATCATTCCTATCAATTACACCCATATCAACTCAGTTTATTTGTGACACATAAAGAACATAAAATAGGCTGGTGATAGGAAAAGTTTACCTCATTGTATTTGGATGTAATAAAAATTATATTGGAATTGACGACCGGGTAGAACGGTATTGAAATCTTGCCTTTTAATTGGAATTGACCAAGCTGGAATTGGAGGTGATGAACTCGTCTGCAAATTAAACCTTTGCATTT
This sequence comes from Phaonia tiefii, assembly GCA_963931995.1. Taxonomy (NCBI): domain Eukaryota; kingdom Metazoa; phylum Arthropoda; class Insecta; order Diptera; family Muscidae; genus Phaonia; species Phaonia tiefii. The sequence continues at coordinate 328,481,294 of OZ008368.1, read as the reverse complement.
ACTTTTTTCGCCCTCCCTTGAGGAGCGCGTTAACTGGCGCCCGAGCAGGGACTTCCTGCAAAACTGGAGGTTCTGGGAAAAAAAACTCTCTGTAGGATGTAATGTCCTTGGAGAACAGGTGCGACGGGGCCATCAGTGAAGGTAATGCGGATAAAAAGTTTTGTGCTTGTGGGAAAACGTTTGCAGTGTTAATAAAAAGTGAATAGATGAGAGCTTAATTAAAATTAAAGTGAAAATAACCTTCACAGTGAATCCTTCCAAGTGGCTTTGTGTGGTGTCGAAAATTGGCAGGAAATGGGCAAAGTGTTTAAATAAGAATAAGTTGCACAGCGATTCACCACCTTCGGGGGGACCCTCCTGGCAATAATTCTTTTGTCTAAATACAGTCATTATCCTGTTAATCAAAGTGTTAATCAAGGAAGCTGGTTGGAGCTCACAAAAATCTAAGGAGCTTTTTCCAACCTAAAATCAAAACAAAAAAGCTTGCAAAATCACTGCTCACTGCAAATTAAACTAAACGAGAATTTAAACACAAGTGCAAGGCAATCCTCCGTAAGCATCACCAGTGGCCGTCGTCACACTTGAACTGGTTGGAGTAAGTTGTGTACCTAAGACACTTAGGTCAACTACTCCCGCCGGAACTTTAATGGTTAACGATTTTGTGATCCTGCAATAGCTGCCATATATGGTCCAAGGAATAGATGCACGTTTTCGATCACATGGGAACACGGCGACTATTCCTTGGTCGCGGCAGCAACATTCCAACGTTCACATGGGAACACGCTGGAGATTGCAATAGGTCAAAAATACCGTTGTGAAGCAAGCCCTGCCCTAGTAGGATGCCTTCAATCTGATTGTTGCAAACAAACGGGATAACACGGCCCTTCCGCGACCAAGTGCGTGATTCATCCTTAGATGCACCACACATAAAAGTGCACGTGATTCATCCTTAGATGCACGTTGCAAAATATAAAGATAGAATAAAATCTAAAAATAACCCCTTTTTCATCATCAAAGCACTGATACGTTTTCTTTTACAAGTTGCAGGAGATTTCAATAATAACCAGCAATTTAAGGTGAACGACAGGCTTCTCAGCGTTTCCCTTGAAGCCAATAGAAGGATCAACCAGCTGATATCGTGCTTTAACAACATTGACAAAGATTCAGACTCGTCAAACCTGGAACACGATGTTCTGCATAGAGTCCTGATTGCCAAGGAGGAAATAAATGAAGCTGAACTTAAGGACTAATAGGCGATTGCAACTCTATCAATAATGCAACAATTTGTGGGATGTCCTCTATTGAAAAATTCCTGGGGGATGATTGTATGGCCTGCCTGCTTAAGGGCGGAAAATAAGCGCAGATATCCAGCTACCAAAGATTCATACAATAGATCAAGTCAAAGTAACCTTAAAAAGTCTCCCAACAACTTATGTTGATCTACGGGACGCAGATATTTAGAGGGGGGGCAGTTAACACATTGTCCAACTCGTTGGCCTTATCATTCCTATCAATTACACCCATATAAACTCAGTTTATTTGTGACACTTAAAGAACATAAAATAGGCTGGTGATAGGAAAAGTTTACGTCATTGTATTTGGATGAAATAAAAATTATATTGGAATTGACGACCGGGTAGAACGGTATTGAAATCTTGCCTGTTAATTGGAATTGACCAAGCTGGAATTGGAGGTGATGAACTCGTCTGCAAATTAAACCTTTGCATTTAATACAAAGGAGCCAGTGGGCGACTCCCAACTTTACTTTTTTCGCCCTCCCTTGAGGAGCGCGTTAACTTACATAATAGCAAATATTCTCGTAGAAAATCAGTCTTCACGATCAAATAATAATAGTCGTGGTCGAAGCTTCACAAGTTCAAGTAAAGCGGAGCAGTTCAAATTCCCAACATGCTCTGAACATCTGCGACTAGATTTCTGTCCTTATCTCTACAGAACGTAATTTACGGGCCTCATTCTTCCTTCTGTAAGATTCAATTTGCTCACTCTCGTGCTTTCTCCACAACAATTTTTTTTTTTGTTAAATAAATCTTAAGATACACTGAAAGAAAAACGCTTCGTCGTATGGATGAAACATTTTCGCGAATGTTTTTACGTTGTTATAGTGAAAAGTGTCGTATATCCGACAATTTGGTAGTCTTTGCAACGATAAATTTCATACTTGACTTCTTTGACAATTTTTCATTTCGTTGCTGCAACAACTTACTTTTCGCCTCTGCAACAATTTTATGTAATTTGAATTTTCTAGAAAAATGGGTTAAAAATTAAAAAAAAAGTAAGGGCACGAGATTTAAACTACTGATATTTGGTTTATCTCTTACTTTTTATAGTTTATATTTATTATTTATTTATTTTGGAGGTTTGTCAAAATTTTTATTTGACGAAACTATTTCGTTATTGTAACGCAACTAATTCTTACGAAGGTAATGAGAGAAACGCAGTCGACGCGTAAAAAAGAGGCCAGCAAGAGAAAACGATGAGTATGAGTGGTGGGTCATGTACACATCTTAAATCAGTTCCTTTGCAACAACTGAAAGTGGTAGACATATTTCTCCGCCGAAATAATTTAAATAAATTTGTTAAAACAGACTAATTAGTTCTACTTAGTAATAATCTTTTAATGTAAAAAAAAAATGTATGAATATTTATGTGTGTGCTGTGATCGTTTGCGTAAATTAAGTATCTACAAACCAAATAAATAATGGAACAGAATGCAAGGAGCAACACGACAGCAAAGAAATTGACGTTTCGATAGCAGAAAAACTGAACATTATGTAAGACTCCTTTCACACTCGGCAAGTTACTTGCGCAAGTCAGTTTTTCAACTTTCCGAGTACAAGCAAGTCTGTACTCAAAATTTATTCCCCTATCCCGACCTTACCTCTGTCATCAACAAACCAAGTCGTGAGCAAGAGACTTGCGCAAGTAACTTGCCGAGTGTGAAAGGGGTCTAACTGAGCATTTGTGTGTGTGTGTGTGTGTATTCGCTTGATGGTACAAATCGCAACAAAATATTTGTGTTTTTGTGTTTTAACCATAATTCGGTTGCGCCTGTTTTGTTTTGTTGGTATTTGGATTCAGAAAAAAACGAAAGACATACCTACATTTGTTCGGGCAGTCGAAGACAATTAAAACGAAGAAGTCAAAGAAACAAAGTGTTTCAAGTACGACGAACATAAAAAATAATAATTCAACGTCCAATCCAATGAATCCAATTGAAATTTTAACAAATTTTGTCAAAATAAATAAAGGAACAGTTGAAGAAATTGCATACAGAGCGATCACTGGCTTAATGACGGAGATTTGGCGCCATAATTAAATGACAGAACCCTCAACACAACAATGGGTAGTGCTTATGTTCATGGTAAGTACAAACATAGATATGTATGTACATATTTTACTAAGAAATCTTAATAATAAATTCCTTATATTGGTTTTTAATTGCAGGACTTGAATACGACGGCCACAATAACACTCAACCCCTCAACTACCACAATCTTCACCAAACGTGTGTTTCAACATGGAATGAATATAATCTATTTAGCGAATTGTTTTTTTTTTATCAAAACACCTCCAATGTAATACTAACAGTATATTTATGTACAATTGTCACTAAATAATTGCAAACACACTTCAAACCATTCATTGCAGCAATGAAACAAATTCATAGCAGCAATGAACAAATGCATTACAGCAGTGAAGTATAAATTCATTGCTGTCATGAAACAAATTCATTGCAGCAATGAAATAAATTCATTGCAAGAACGATACTTCTTAATTGCAACAGTGAAACAAATTTATTGCAGAAACGAAACAAATTCGTTGCAATAATGAAGCAAATTCATTGCAGCAACAACCATACTTTCATCACAGTAACACTGAAAGAAAAACGCTTCATAGCATCAATGAATGGGTTCATTAATGGGTTTACATTGATGCAATGAAAAGTTTCTTTGATGCTATGAAATGTTGCATTACTTCAATGAACTCCTTCATTGCTGCAGTTTTTGAATTTGTGGACCGTCATTAATGCTAAGAAACCTTTTACATTGATGGAATAAAGTATGTTTTTCATGTAAATATGGGAAACTATAGAGTAAAATTGCAGACATTATATCGACATTGTAAAGTAGAATCTATTACATAGGCCATCCCTTACATTACACACATTTTATTGAATTTGAAAATACTTTTTCTAAAAAAGCCATAATGAAACATCTTTATGTAATATAATGTACAATTTCATTAATTTTGAACCATTCATTAATTTGGTTAAAGGATAATATGTATGTAGGTACGCTTTGTATAAATGTATGTATTTATGTATGTATTATTTATGTATGTACAGTAGTTGTGACACAATATACGAGTGCCAGTATGAGATATGGAATAAATAAGAAATAAATAAAAGGCTGAAATGCAGAATCCCGCGCCATTTAAAAAAACCCGAAAATCGAGCAAAATAAGGGGATTTGAAAAACCAAAATTTTTTTGCCGGCCGGACCTATGGGGACCCACAAGGCCCAAAAAACGGGTCCACGCAGGGACTCTTTTATATGGGTAAATTTTCCCAAAAATCAAAAAATTCCTAAATCCAAAATTTGCAACAGGGATATTCCTCTCCCTGGCCCCGTTCCAGAAAACCTAATAGTCGAAAAAAAAAATCGTGCCACAAAAATCACGAACTTTGGAGGCCCATAACTCCTAAAATAGGGATTCCCTCTAACTTTTGCATTTAAAATATTTTGCTTAGAATCGTGTGTTCTATCCCCCCTCCCCCCAACATTTTTTTCCGCTCCAATCTGACCATACCAGCAATGAAATATCTTCATACTATCGATGAATTGTCTTCATAGTATCAATGAAGTCGGTTCATACCATCAATGAAACCCGTTCAAACCATCAATGAAATATGTTCATACCGTTAATGAAACGTGTTATACCATCAATGCAACATATTCATACCATTAATGAATCCGGTTCATACCATCAATGAAACCTGTTCATACTATCAATGATACCTATTCATACCAACAATGAAACTTTTTCATACCACATTTTCATACCATCAATGAAACGTGTTACACCATCAAAGAAATATGGTCATACAATCAATGAAACATATTCAGACCTTCAATGAAACATTTTCAAACCATCAATGAAACATATTCATTGCATTAATGAAACATGCTCATAGCATCAATGAAACATGTTTATAGCATCAATGTAACATGTTCATTACATCAATAGCTATGTTTCATTACATCAATGAAACGGTTTATAATATCAATGTAGCATATATATGTATATACAATGATAATGTTTCATTCCGGTTAGAAAGTTTACATTAATTTCAGGTCTATGAAACATTTTTCGTTTAATGTAACATTGTTCATAGCATTAATGAAGCCCAACTTTGGCTCAAAAACAATGACACTTCATTGATGCAATGTAAGAATTTATTAATGGTATGAAGGTTTTTCTTTCAGTGAACGTACAATTTGCAGTTGATGAAAACATTTTCATAGCGGGAATGAAACGTTACGTTAGCTCACTTTCGATGACAAAAGTTGTTGGAGTGATGAACAATTTCATCCCTACGACGATGATTTTCCGTTCAGTGTAGATTGAATATAGTGGCCGTCTGTGGTGCAATGGCTAGTGTGCGCGGATATTGTGGTAGAGAACGTGCATTCGATCCCTGCTCTGACCACCTAACATTTCTTTCGACGACAGCCACATCGCTTAGTGATGGCGACACTATCGAGTACTTATCCATGAAAAAAGGTTCTCAAAATACAGTTCGGAGCCGGTGTAAAACTGTAGGTCCCAATCAGTGAGTGAAAAATTAGAAAGCGCATATCACCAGATATGAATTTTCACTGCGTCGTTAAAAATATAGTGAGTAAAAAAGTATTTCTTTTCTCCGACATCCCGTCTTAATTTCACAAGTGATTACGCACTTTTTCACTGATTCTAACTGTGACAGTGTGGTGAATTTCTGCTCCTTGGATGCAATTTTGTTTCTGGAACATAAAAGAAAGTGAACTTGTATCGGCCAAATACACATGTACATAGAAGTCCAATATCAGATATTGCTAGAGAAGTACGTGAGTGGAGCCCACAAGGGTATCGCATTCAAATCACCAAAATACATGAAAGCAATGCCTGGAAAAATAATATGACATATCTCGTTTAACATTAAATCTAATTAAATCACTTGCCAGAGACAGAAATAAATGGAGAGAGTACGATGATGTCCAATATTTATACAATTTATACAATTATACAATACCTTGTGAATAAGGGTATATAGCATTATGTTTTCTGCTCTTTAATTGTACACTGCTGTTTGTGAACTCGTATATGTAATTTAATAAAGCAATTGCAGTGTGTATAGATGTCAGCACTTCTACCACTTTGTTAAATTCTAGAAGTTCTTCATGCACAATCTGGAATATCTTAATTTTTGGTGGATCATTAACAGCAAAAGTGTATGCAATCTTGCATACACATAAAAATACATGTAAGTGTGCATGTGCAATGTGTCTATATATGTATAAATGTGTCTGAATCCCTGCATATTTGATAATTAAACAATAAGGACATTTTCTACTTTAATATTTATGCCACTAATTCAGGCCAGCTGCCTAAAACTACAGAATTATGTTTATGTTTTCATTAAAATATTTTAAAACTATTGAGTCGTTTCTTTGGCATTTGCTGTTTAAACAATCACACACACACTCATACAACACATTTATCCTTATGTAAATATAAATTTTTGGTTGAGAAAAACCGGGGGGGGGGGGAGAAAACTGCATAGATTAAGAAATATATATGCAGAGCTGTGTAAATGAATTAATCTATGACGGACGATATTATAGCAGGAAAGAATTTTGTGATTATTAGGACGACCGTTCAGATATCATATACAACACACGCTGAAAAAGCTGTCTGTGTCTTGTGTGGATGACAATATTACGTTTGTTTGGTGCTTGTCGCAAATATAGTATACTTGCGTCCAAACGCATTGTGTTTGCTATTCAATATTACAAGTTTGAGACACAGTGATTAATATGTTATAATATACGTATATGTGATCCAAATACAGCTATATTTGTATTTGAATTTTCATGACCGATTTCGTTACTTTCCAGTTAATGTATGAGAAATTCATACTACAAGCTTACAAGGTCAGGAAAATTTTTCTAATCGAAAAATGGTTTGTTTTTGTTGGAAATAATAGACAATTCAGTTCAACACACACTCACTGGCATGACTAGTTTCGAACTCCGTGACAATTTTATCATCAGATGCCTAACTACTGTGCCTTAATTGCTACCATCGGTAGATCATCAATCGTATATATACAAACTCAATTCTGCAATTCACATGTGCGATTTAGTATCGATCGAAGATTCCTAAGTATCAACACAAACACTGAAAGGCCTATAAACACAAGACAGACAGATTTTTTCCATCATGTTCTTCTTTTCCTCATGCGTTCTCGCATCGATGCAGTGCTTTGAGGTGAGTTTTATCTAATCTATATCACAGAGTTCGTTTCTAGCAAACGCTTTTTTCAGCTTATATTTTTCACAACTCGTTTGCTGCAAACATTTGTCGGTTCTCCCAAACGAAATGACATGTATGGCTTAACAGAAGTTCGTTTCTGCCAACTAAAGTCCGAACTTCAGTTATCTGAGATTTCGTTTGGGAGGAACGAGTTTTTTCTTTGCGTGTATCAAAACTAAACTGATCAAAACTAAACGTATCAATTCAGGCACAGTAGTTAGGCATCTAATGATGAACTTGTCACGGAGTTCGAAACTTGTCATACCAGTGAGTGTGCTTAACTGAATTGTCTATTATTGCCATACATGCGTTTTTTTAATTTGCATTAGATTTTAATTTGCATTACTTTGTGTAATGCAAACGTAAAAGAATTACCATTGTTTGCAAAGGCAATTACAAATTTTTGAATTTGCATTTGCTCAGGCAATCCAAATGCTGGTTGTAGAATCGGATGCCAATTGTAATGAAATATGGGAATGCTTTTAATTATTTTGAATTTGTTTGACTGCTGGCAATTCTGTTTTGAATGTATTTTATATGTAGAGGTTTGTGGCTTTGATAGATATTGCCTCGTAGTACTTTCAAATTCATAAACCTGTACTGTATAAAATATTTGAAAACCAAAATTGCCAGATATGAAGGAAATGCTTTGAAAATAAGTACAATCGCCAATGGTATTGAAAATTTTTGAATTTGCATTTCGAAAGGTAATTCAAATTAAACTACAAATTATAATTGTCATATAATTAATTTCCCCCATATATGATTATTTCCAACAAAAACCAACCATTTCTCAATTAGAACAATGTGCCTGACCTTGTAAGTTTGAATTTCTCACACTTTAATCAAAAACTGCCAAAATTATAGCATCTGCGATAGGTCACTCTGTATTAAGGGGAACAGTTTTCGCAGCATATACATCACGAAAATGAAAACGGTTGAAAATATTATTATATTTTTTACAGTCAACAACTTTCTTCACGCTGAAAAATCTGTATTTTTTGTTGTTTATAAGCAAATATAACCTGTTTGTAGCTCGTCGAAAATATACTATAATACTTGTATCCAAACACATTGTGTTTGCTATTCAGTATTTGATGTTGGAGACACAATAATCAATAGGTTATAAAATATGTTTATCTAATCCAAATGTTTCTTTGTTTATTGAAAACTGCTGTAAGCAAAAACGTGACATACAACAAAGAGACAGCAGATCAGACAGCATATCAGACAGCAGATCCTCAATTCATGAAAACAATGCTTGCAAACATGTACATTAGGGTGGCAATGAAAAAACAACTTCGGACTTTTAATAAACCCGAGGCGGATTCTTGTTCCTAATGGTCTAAAACTGCCTTGGTGAAAATTTGAACGGAATCGGACAAGTCTAAGCCGTGCCGCATTTTAGTCAAAGTTTTCGGATTTTGGCATTTTGGGTGAAAATTCGTATACACTAGAAAATCTTGAGTCCTCGGTGCATTTGAAAAAAAATTTGCACATTGATTTAGTTTAACCTGAATATAAACTGGATATAGTTCGAGTAAAACCCGACCACTCTACGGGTTCCAATTTTTAATTTGAAAAAGATTAAAATTTTTAACAAAAATTAAAATTTGGGGTTTTCGGTTTTTTTTCCAAAAATTGTATCTAAATGAAAAAAGTATTTAACTTGGATTCCAGTAACGTCTAGCAGAAGTCTATACGCTTCCAATAAGCTATAGCACGATATATTCATGCGACGGTTGTATGGTGTTATCGTGCGGCAAAGTAGGGTATCTCGAGGAAAAATCACCAAGATGGCCGTATAAGGGTACCACGATAACACCATGAAACCATTGCATGAATATATCGTGTTATAGCTTAATGGAAGCGTAAAGATTTCTGCTAGAAGGTATTGGAATCCAAGTTAAATATTTTTTCATTTAGATACCATTTTTGGAAAAACCCAAATTTTAATTTTTGATAAAAATTGCAAAATTTTTCAAATTAAAAATTGGAACCCTTACAGTAGTCCGATTTTACTCAAACTTTATCCAGTTTATAGTCAGGTTGAACTAAATCAATGTGCAAATTTTTTCTCAAATGCACCGAGGAATGAAGATTTTCTAGTGTATACGCATTTTCACCTAAAATGCCAAAATCCGAAACCTTTGACTAAAATGGGGCACGGTTTAGAGTTGTCCGATTCGCCTCAAGTTTTCACCAAGTCAGTTTTATACCATAAGGCACAAGAATCCGCCTGGGGTTTATTAAAATTCGAAAATATATTTTCTTCCATACATTTCATTGCCACCCTAATGTACATGGTCCTGCAATATGTTGCTGAGCCGTTTTTTTTTTCAACGTGTATTAATGATATAGGAATTGTATATATTTATTCTGGATGTATCTTGCAACTGTGGTGAGTCTTGTTTCCTTTTGCCATATTGCACGAACTATGAGGAAGATTATTAAATAAGGACTGAAATAAATCGGCTAAGATTCAAGCCATTTTTTCCAATACTCAGGCTATAAACTTTCAAGCTTTCAAAAATGCGGTTTGTAGGACCTAAGTTTGGACTTGGTCACCATTTTTTTCTTGATGTCGACTGGAACCTATCGACCATTTCTATTCAATCATCAAATTCAACGGGGAATTGTCAACTGAAATAAGTTCCAACTCTTTAAAGTAAATTCGATTTCTGCTCTTATACGAAAAGGTAAAGAGTTAAAATATACGTTAACAATTTCCCTTGTATTATTAAATTTGCATGTGCATTATAAATTTTATTGTATAGAACTGTTTACATTTCACATTTCCAATTAATATAATTAAATAAGTTAAATACTTAATATAGCACCAGGTGAACTTCTCAACAGATTCAAAGTGCAAACATTATTTATTTATTTTATTTATTTACCATGAAATTTTGATTTATTTGCATTTAGCAAATAACAAATATAAAATAATACGAAATACGAGTATTACACTGTCATCTCTCTGTTTGGTAGCCACCTAACCAACCATCCATTAGTCAGTCATTACTATTTGCATACTCGTACGTACATCCAATCCACAACCACTTTTGGATGTTGTCTTCCATATTATATTCCTTTACTAGGATACAAATTTTAAATTCATAATTTGAAGGATACTGGAAATGTTATGATGCTGTCTATGATGTGGCAGGAGAGTTAAATATTATGAACATAATCACAAATAGAAAATGGCAACGGAAAAGGAACTGGTATTTTCAGCTGGCGGCAGTCGACTCAGAGAGAAATTATGTGTTGCCAGTATTCGCATCGCATTCACATTCACATTCGTAAACCATAACCAAAAACAAAACAGCAAAAAAAAGAACAATAAAACAAATTAAATATTTATATTGAAATGTAAACAATGGGTAGTAGAGAAAAAAAGTTAATTAATGGGTTAAATTGTTCGAAAAATGACTTAAATAATATAATTTCACTTAATTAACTGGAGATTTTGTGTGGTTGTTTTGACTATGAAACCGTTCGTGGGAGTTCCATGGCCACACGGTGTGTTTGTTTTGGGGAAGTAAACATGATTAATTTTTATTAAAAGCAAGGATTCGCCGTATAGGAGGGATGAGCTTTTTTCAATAATTATGATTATCTTACCAAGTGTAGTAGTATAAGTGTATAAAACTTAACTAATTACAAAAATCAAAAAATTGGAAATAGAATATAATATAACGAACTCCAAAAAATAAGACTCCGTATACAATTATATTATAATTTCAATTATAATTCAAAATATAACATGGGACTGTTCGTGGAGATGGAAAGTTTCTGATAGCCATTCACTTGGGAATAGCTAGAAATGATTCCTTCATTGGGTAGTCCAAGCAGCTCACTACTTCCACGTAGTATGTCCTGGGCAATGGCTTTATCGGAAACCTCCGTTAGCCAGCTGGAGTGAGAAGGCGAAACGAATGAGCAGCCTGATTGGCTATGCGATGAAATGTTGACACTGAAGCTCATATTCTTTTGTCCTTAGAAGGTGGATGAACCAAACATATTTGCCAACGGCGGATATAAACCAAAATAAGAATATCCAGGTTGGACATATTGCATTGCATAAAATGTAAAATCCCGGTGCACTTTCTTTTATTGACTATTTTACAACCTCATGAGGTCAGACATATTAATTAAACAAACAAATTAAACAAATTGCAACATATACTTCCAACTGGCTCTATCCTTCGCATTTTCTCGCCAGTTGGTAACACCACACACAGGGAAAAGATTAGTTGGAAATCAATTCAGGCTTTGGAAATTCCATGATAAAGTCTATATTTTGATCCGAATTCGTAATTGTCAAACATCAGAATTATTTGTCGATGTTATTGATAGATTAAACATCGGTCTTACTAAATACAAGTTGCTACTACAGAACTTTAGTTGTATTAACCAATTTGAGTATTTCTAAAACCTCATTCATCTGAAATTGAAGATACAACTAATAAAAAGTACAGTATTAAATTCGTGTTCAAATATTAGTCACTGTAATCATAATTTAGTTTCTGTCACAAAAACACTTGTAACAAAGTTATGTATTCGATTTTTCACAAGAGGTTAAAGAGAAAATACATACATTTGAATGTTACACGAGGACTTTACAGAAAACCCATTATTTTAAACAGAAAGTGATAAATAAAGTTGTAAAAAACAATAAAGAAGAAAAACAATAATGGAGGTGAAGTAAGACTTATAAACATAATCGTTGAAGCTGACGCCACTATTGACGCCTTCACTAACACATGCAAACAATTGTGGACACTTGGCTGGAGGAACTATTATTGTGGATGACACAAATTAACTTAATAAACATACATATGATACCCAAGGTATTTCATCCCCATTTTTGATCGAAAATATGGAAAATTTAGAAAAACTGTCTATATCTCGAAAATGGAGCGTCGAAAAATGGGCACGAAATACGAACCCTGGTTAAAAATAATAATACTTTTGTTTATATTTAAATTTAAAAAACACAATTTTAATAAAAATTATTTTCTTTACTCTTTTTCTAAAAAATTCATAATGGGTTAAAGCATCACCAAATGGTTGTGACAGCCATCAAATCCAAGTACATTATTAGTTGAGCATACCCAATATATTATTTGGTACAACCGAATTAGCTTTTACATTTTTCGTTCATCCAACTAACAGAATATTCACCACTACTGGATAATTTTATTGCCAGAACTAAAACTCGATTGACAGGTCACATTTAATTTTTGCTGCTGTGGCTTCAACTAAATATTTCAGTTCTTGCAACCAAAACTAAATTACAAATCAATTGATATGGACAACATTTGGTGATACGGAACACAATTATTGGTAATCACAACTGAATAATGCTATAGTCCAAGGAACCGCCAAATTTTAGTTGGCTGTAAATATAGTTGTGACAACGAATCTCTTCTCTGTGTGCAAGGATACGGAGGGTCTTTCCAGCGGAGTCTTGGTCATCCTCTTTTCCTGCTTCCATCGGGTACGTTATCGAAAACCTTTTGCGATGGCTCATCTTCATTCATTCTGATTACATGGCCTAGCCAACGCAATTGGCCCACTTTGATTCGTCTAGCTATGTCCACCTCAGAATATAGATGATATAGCTCTGCGGTCCAGCGACGTTTTCTCTAACAGGACCATATATTTTACGGAGAATTTTTCTCACGAAAACTCCCAGATGTTTTTCATCCGCTTGCGATATGACCCAAGTTTCGGAGCCAAATGTCAAGACAGGTAAAATGAGAGTCTGATATAGCTGGACTTTTGTCCGTCGAGAGAGTCTGTGTTCCTAAACTGCTTGCTGAGCCCAAAATAGCATCTATTTGAAAGCACAATTATCCTATCTATCTCCAGGCTGACGTTGTTGTCCTTGTTCACGGCGGATCGGTTGTCAACGTTCAAGTGTGGACCAAGTCGAGAGGTTTCTCTAGTCGTTGATACCATCAATTTTGTCTTGCCCTCAGTAACAGCAAGACGCACCTTCGCTGTTTCCATTTCGATTCTCGAAAATACTGCAGTAACCTCTCGCAAATTAAGCCCAATTATGTCTATGTCGTCAGCATACGCCACCAACATATGACTTTTCGTGTTAATGGTCTTGTTCGTAGTTACTGCAGCTTTTCTCATTATTATCTCCATTAATATGTTGAAGAGATTGCACGAAAGTGTGTCGCCTTTTCTAAGTCCTCTCTTGGTACAGAATGGTCCCCACTTTCACTGACGATTTGATGTTGGTCAGCGTCATTCTACAGAGGCGGATCAGTTTTGCCGGAATACCAATTTCAGACATAGCTTCGTACAGTTTTCCCCATATGGGGCTATCGAAAGCAGCTTTGGAATCGACAAAAAGGTGGAATGTATCGATTTGCTTTTCGTGGATCTTTTCCAGGATTTGGCGTAGCGTGAATATTTGGTCAGTCGTGGATCCAATCAGGTTTTCAATAATTGGCTTTAGTCTTTCACATAATTCGCTCGACAAGACCTTATACGCGATGGACAAAATACTGATACCGCGATAGTTGGAACAGACACACGGATCACCCTTTTTGAATACAGGACATAATACACAGAGACTCCAATCGACGGGCATAGATTCCCCCAGCCATATACCGCATATAAGTTGATGCATGTGGGTTAGCAGTCCTTCGCCACCTGCCTTAAAAAGTTCAGCGGGTAGGCCATACGCACCAGCGGCTTTATTATTCTTAAGGCGGGAGATCGCCGTTCTAATCTCGTCTTGGTTGGTAGGGGCGAGGGGGGGTACAATCAACACTATCTTCCACTAGCATTACCTCCTGATCTTCTGTGCAAGAATCTGAATGGAGTAGTGCTGAAAAGTGGTCTCTCGACATTTTTAGCACACGCTGCTTCTCAGTCACCAGATTCGTATTCTCGTCCTTGCAGAAACTAGTCAACCCGGTGCACTACACTCTAAAAAACAGCCTCTGTAACATATTCTCCCAAACATATTCTGCAGGATCCATGAATATGTTTGAAACACACTTCAAACATTGATATGTTTGCAAGTCACAAACACAATTGTATTTCAATGCAAACAGTAGCATGTTTACTGGCAAACATGTATGCTTTTACGTGGAAACATATGCGTTCTTCATCCCAAATATCCATATACTTACGTGAAGCATTCGCGTGTTTCCCCGAAACGTCCATATACTTATATACAAATCTAGTTCATGCAAGCCAAGCGTGTATTAATTACTTATCTATTTTTTTATTTTCCAGAAATGGTCCGCCGTTCCGATTTCCCCAGAAAAGGCTCGGACAGACAAAGGCTTCACGTTGTTGCCCTTTCTTTCCAAGAAATCCTTTCTCACTTTAGAAGCACACATACATATATATACAAAACACATACACAAAACCCAAAGCACCATCATAAACCATCCCAGCGGACCAAAACTTCGTATACGATATCGCATACGAGAGTTACGCGAAACTTTTGCGGGTAAAACTCTCAAAAACAGATCCGAAAACGATCGGAGAATGAATCATCAGTCGCTCAGTTTGTGGCAGTAAAAGTTTCGTTTACGATGTCTTGCAAGAGATTCGTTTGCGAGACTTTTGCAATGTCTTTTGCGAGAACAACACGAAAAATAAAACAAATGCAATTGCGTGTGTGCCTCTGTTTGGCGCACGACACAACGACAACAATGTTTCTTTCTCTTCTGTTTATTATTTTTTGTCACTGATCAAGCGCTTTTGATATCCTCTGTCCGATGAACCACACGAAACTTCATCTGCAATTTACACGCACATTCAGGAATATTTACGAATCACTGACTGAGAGAATAATGCAAAAATACCGAAACACACTTAGAAGATGGACTCTCTAGTTGTCCCTCTTATATTCTCTTGCTCTCGAGAGAGCATTAACAGTACAACAAACACAGCTGTACTTGTATCACAGACATATACATATATATATTTGAGACGCAAACAAATATATTATAAACTGTTAATCATTGTATCTCAAACATGTAATATTTGCGACGAGCTCCAAAAACACATTATATTTGCTTCCAAACAACAAAAAACAACAGATTTTTCAGCGTGTAGGTAATGACAGTGTATATACGTAAACGAAAGAGAAAACATAAACAACCCCAATTTGCCGACCCTGCGAACGTTATAAGCAACCACGATTTACGGATATGCATTTGGAATGTAAGAACTCTATATAGATCCGGTGCAAGTATCCAATTGACCTATGTCCCCGAAAGCTTTAAGGCTAAGATTACCGCTATCCAGGAAATGCGATGGACAGGACACTGCTGCTCAAGGAAAAAAAACTGCGACATATCCTACAGTTGCCATGAGAAAAAACAAGTATTTCGTTGCGGATTTGTAGTTGGCAAAAGACTGCGAAATCTAGTCTCGAGGTTTAATCCTGTGAGTGAACGTATAAATCCACATTTCGCATAACAGCGAAATATTTTTAAATTTCCCTAATATGTGCGCAAGCCCCGACAGAAGAGAAACATGATGATGCCAAAGACATATTCTCTGAGATCCTAGATGAAACGTATGACCGCTGCCCTGGCCATGATATTAAGATTGTACTACGAGATTTTAATGCTGAAATAGGCAGGGAAAATCTGTTTCATCCAACTATTGGTAATTTCAGTCTACATGCTGACAGTACTGACAACGGTATGAGACTGCTTGAATTTACCGCGGCAAAAAACATGGTCGTTAGTGGAACAAGATTCCAGAATAATTACATACACAAGTCTACTTGGGTATCCCCTGATCAAAGAACGAAGAACCAAATTGAACACGTGATAATAGACGGAAGGCACTCATCCAATATAATTGACGTACGAGTGATCAGAGGAGCTAACATCGATTCTAATCACTACCTGGTAGCAGTAAAGGTTCGCACAATATTAAGTAGAGCGAATATCGTACGAAACCAAATGCAGGAAATCTGAAATAACCAGAGGTAGCCACAGCATACTCAATGAAGCTCTCGCAACTTTTGGCACAGAACCCACCCTCTCCCTATGACGACTTTGAAATGCAGTGGAAATCCATTTCCGACTCTATAAAAACTAAGAAAATTGAGACATACAGAAGGAAGAACGAAGCCCGAAAATTCTACCAAAAAGACAAAAACGGAACTAATGGACATGGTTCAGGGTCCCCCTTCTGTAACGACAAGGTCGGAAATATCACCTCACATGTGCAGAGCATTTTGGGAATATGGAAAGATCATTTCTCCGCGCTACTGGTACCTGAAATATCCAGTGATGATGAGACAATTTGGACGACGACGTCGATTGCCCACCGCCTAAAGCCTGGTATACAGTTTTTATGAAATTTTCGTTGCCATAAGCAGTACGTTGTATAAAAAATAACGAAAATTCCATGAACCGAAAATTTCGTGCACTTTTCATTTGCTTGGTACTCAGCTCTTAGCGAAAATTTCGTAGACAAAATCAATTACAGGGTTGTTACGCCAAAGTTATTTCGTACGAAAACAATTGTTTGATAATTGTTTGTGACCGGAATTTTGACATTTTGATAAATTTAAGAATGCGCTAAAAATAAAATGGAGCGCGTAGAGGAAATATAAGTAAATTGTTTATTTTTGCAAGGTAAATCAAAGATATCTGATAACTGTCTATAAGAAAATTTTTCGTTAAGAGATAAATGAAAAAATTTCTTATGAAAATTTAGCTAGAACTGAATACGGGGCTTAAGTAAGTGAGACAAGGTCAGAACAGCTATTGCCCGGCTTCAGAACAACAAAGCCGCAGGAGCCGCTAGATTACCGGCGGAGCTGTTTAAGGCTGGCGGCGACGAGCTGATAAGGTGCATGCTTCAGCTCATTAGCAAAATTTGGTTAGATCAATGCATGCCCGGATATTGGAGTCTCAGTATACTCTGCCCCATATTTAACGAAGGCGACCCGAGACTCTGTGCCAACTACCGTGGAATAAACCTTTTATCCAAAGTATATAAGGCTCTATCAAGTATAATGTGGTATTTATACAGGGGAAAAAAGTAAAAAACTCGAATTTTTTAAAGTTCTTTTTGCGATTTTGACCTTGAAGATGAAGTTTTTTCGATTTTATAAGTTCACAATTTTTGTTCTTTATGAGCTACAACTTTCCCTCAGAGAGTAAATCAAAATTCCGAACGATTTGCAGGATATGAGCCTGACAAAATGTTAGTTTTTTTTCAAAAATGACACCGAGGCCCCAAATCTTTGGGGGCCCACAAAAAAAGTGCATGATGACTTTGGGCAAAACTGGGAGACACGGGTCTTTTTTTTTGTCTTTTATCACGTGTGGTGTCCGTATATGGTTATATTTTCTCGTGTTACACTGTGTAAGGTGCGAAAAACTAAAACCAATTTTCGCTGAACTGATTGGACCATACCAGTGTGGCTTTAGGCCTGGAAAATCGACAACTGTCTAGAATTGTCTAGAGCAAATCGAGACCTATCATCGGTTTGTCGATTATAAGGCGGCCTTCGGTAACCCGATCCGGGAGAAACTCTACGAAGCAATATTTTTTGCTTTACCACCATGTCAAAACACGAAAGAGGTGAAAGAGAAATTCAAAATGTCCCCTGAATTTCCATTTCATGACTCTTTTATTACCTCTTGCTCTCTTCCCCCCTTACCGTGAAGCACCGTAAGTCTTGACTCGTATCCCAGGGTCGTAAGTCATCGAATTAACATCCACAATGCATCCACAGAGAGTGACAGTTTGGTGGGTGTGGATTTTGGAGTGGTGACATCATTGACGTATTTTTTTTTCAAAAATGTTGCTGTAAACGCCTTTTTGTGTCAATGGCGAGCGCTACAGAGCCATGATTACGGACGTTTTATGAGCTGAAATGGAAGATATGAACTTGGATCATCTTTGGTTTTAGCAGGATAGCGCACCACATCACACAGATCATCAATCGATCGATCTTTTTCGCACTACGGTCGGTAATCGTGTTATCAGCCGTGTTGGCGATGTCAATTGGCCGCCACGAAGAAAATATAAAAATTTGTTCCCCTTTGTTGTTTTGGTATTTATCCCAAACACACGTTTTTTCCAATAAGAATACAAGGACAATATGGCGACTTACATTAACTCACCACTGAAAAACAAAATGCAAAGTTAACCTCTAATTAACTTAGAATTAAGATTAAGTAATCCGATAGTTAACTACCCACTTAAAGACTGGTCATTAGTAGTTATATTTCTCTATGGATTTGACAGTCAGGGGAATTTTCTAGATGGCGCTGCAATGATGGAAATGGGTAAATTTTCCTGAAAACAAACCCTATTGTAAAAACTATTTATCCTTGCATTTTTGCCTTTTCTATTGCCAACAAATATCACAAGCAATATGTGTTTCCATTACCTATATTGTATTTTCACAATCAGACAATGGAACCAAAATAAAAATTACTTTTTAGTGCCTTTTCGTTGCATCCGAGCGAAAAATTGTCGTACGGAAACAGCATGTGCCCTCTGGTGAAAATGGTGAATAAGCGAATGAATCATCTATAGTATTTCTATCATCTTCGGAAAAAAATAGTTATGTTTTCGGTTCGACGTTCCGTTTCTGAGAAATATACACTTTTTCTAATTTTGTCATTAGCCATTCCCCACGGTGATGTGCATGCTTTACACATCGGTGGGTAAATACGAACTCTTTTTGTAACCCCAAACAAATAGTTGCAATTTAAAAATATCATCTTTATGTTAAAGTTAATTTGTGTCATTCACAATAATAGTTCCTCCAGACAAGTCTCCGAAGTTTTTTGCATATGGTTGTAAAGGCGTCAGTCAATAGTGGCGTCAGATTCAACGATTGTGTTTTAAAGTCTCACTTCACCTCAATTTATGATAAAACTAACAAAATTAAAAATACGTGCGATTATGAAACTAGTGTGGTGAGATCATAGATAATTATTATACTAGACTCAACATATCTCTCAGCATTTCTTCCAACGCGCCGTTTCCGAGATATAGCCATTTTTTATTTTAGCGATTTTCTTATTTTGGCGATTTTTTGAAAAAAAATTATTTCACTTTGTGAGAAACCCTTAGAGACCCGTAACAATTTGTTATTTTTACGATTTGACGCTTCGTTTATATAGATATAGAAATTTTTTCTAAATTTTTCATATTTTCGATCAAACATTGGGATGGGTTACCCTGGGTATCATATGTATGTTTAAGTTAATTTGTGTCAGTCACAATAATAGCTCCTCCGGACAAGTGCCCACAATTGTTTGCATGTGTTTGTGAAGGCGTCAATAGTGGCGTCAGATTCAACGATTGTGTTTAAAAGTCTCACTTCACCTCAGTTTATGATAATATCGTTATATATAATTTTACAGGAGAAGCAAAAAACTTTGTAAAATGAAAACTATAAATATTTTTTACGAAGTTTTTTCTAATTTTACTTTAAGCACACAGACAGATTTTTGATCGCAGAAGTGTAAAATTTTGTCAAGACATGTAGTTTAATGGCATTCATAACAATCAGTCAAAAACTCGATTTTGAATTTTTGGTTAGTTACGCCTTTTTGCATTTTAGCTAACGATTTGTATTCTTCGCCGGCTGATATCTATACACTTTATTGTTTTTTTTCAACTTTATTTATCACTTTCAGTTTAAAATAATTGTTTTTCTGTAAAGTCTACGTGTAACATGCAAATATGTGTAGTTTCTCTTTAACAGCAACGCCTCTTGTGAAAACTCGAATACTTAACTTTTTAACAAGTGTTTTTGTGACAGAAACTAAATTGTGATTACAGTGACTAATATTTGAACACGAATTCTAATATTGTACTTTTTATTAGTTGTATCTTCCATTTCAGATGAATGCGGATTTTGAAATACTCAAATTGGTTAATACAACTTAATTTCTGTAGTAACAATTTATATTTAGCGACACCTATTTTGAATCTATCAATATCATCGGCAAATAATTCTGACGTATGACAATTATGAAGATAGAGTGTGGTTTTAGACCAGGCAAGTCCACGACTGACCAAATATTCACGCTACGACAAATCCTGGAAAAGACCCACGAAAAGCAAATCGATGCATACCACCTTTTTGTCGATTCCAAAGCTGCTTTCGATAGCCCCATACGGGGAAAACTGTACGAAGCTATGTCTGAACTTGGTATTCCGGGAAAACTGATCCGCCTCTGTAGAATGACGCTGACCAACACCAAATCAGCAGTGAAAGTGGGGAGAGACCTCACTGAACCATTCTGTACCAAGCGAGAACTTAGTCAAGGCGACATACTTTCGTGCAATCTCTTCAACATCTTAATGGAGATAATAATGAGAAAGGCTGCAGTAAATACGAACAAGATCATTAACACGAAAAGCCATATGTTGCTGGCGTATGTTGACGACATAGACATCAGTGGGCGAAATTTGCGAGAGGTTTCTGCAGTATTTTCAAGAATCGAAAACGAATTAGCGAAGGTGGGTCTTGCTGTTAATGAGGGCAAGACAAAATTGATGGTGTCAACGACTAAACAAACCTCTCGACTTGGTCCGCACTTGAACGTT
Organism: Phaonia tiefii; assembly: GCA_963931995.1. NCBI lineage: Eukaryota > Metazoa > Arthropoda > Insecta > Diptera > Muscidae > Phaonia > Phaonia tiefii. The sequence goes on along the minus strand of OZ008368.1, from coordinate 328,460,111 downwards.
GACAACCGATTTAATTTTGAAGTGGTAGATGAATTTGTCTACCTTGGATCCGCCGTGAACAAGGACAACAACGTCAGCCTGGAGATAGATAGGAGAATTGTGCTTGCAAATAGATGCTATTTTGGGCTCAGCAAGCGGTTTAGGAACAAAGCCCTCTCTCGACGGACAAAAGTCCAGCTATATCACTCTTATTTTACATGTCTTGACATATGGCTCCGAAACTTGGGTCATATCGCAAGCGGATGAAAAACACCTGGGAGCTTTCGAGAGATAAATTCTCCGTAAAATATATGGTCGCTGGAACGCAGAGCTATATAATCTCTATTCTGACCTGGACATAGCTAGACGAATCAAAGTGTGCCAATTGCGTTGGCTAGGCCATGTTATCAGAATGGATGAAGATGAGCTAGCGCGAAAGGTTTTTGATATCGTACCCGATGGAAGCAGGAAAAGAGGACGACCAAGACTCCGCTGGAAGGACCAGGCAGAAGAATCCCTCCGTATCCTTGGTGTTGCCAACTGGAGAGAAAAGGCGAAGGATAGAGCCAGTTGGAAGAATATGTTGAAATTTGTTTGTTTAATTAATATGTGTAAGACGTCTGACCTCATGGGGTTGTAAAATAGTCAATAAAAGTAGAATGTAGACTTTAGCATGGAATTTCCAATGCCTGAATTGATTTCCAACTAATCTTTTCCCTGTGCGTTTATATATCCGAACTTTGGAGACCCGTAACTCGGAATGTTTCTATTTGGCTTACAGAGTTTGTTGATATAAATAAATAAAGTTTATTTCTTTAGAAAAAGTTTTATTTCCGATAAGAATTTGAGAAAAATACAAGCTATCTCCGGAAAGTAGATTTAAGCCTGCCACCTACGATTTGCATTACAAATCCTATAGGGAAACAAACAATTTCAACAAATATTTTGGGTTTTTCTATTTTTCCTATTTTAAACTTTAACAAAATATGACGAAACAAAAATAATGAGGCCCCTTAAAGACACTGAATGTTAGAGAAAAGATGGTAATATGTTTAACTTATAATGATTTTATGCCATAAACTGAAAACAAAGTGCGAGAAGTAGATAGATATAACAGTGGCAGCGCCATCTGCTGCAGGAGCAAAAATATAAAAGCATTAATTTAGTCATTATCTACTTAAGACAAAAACATTTACACAGGTTATTTACATACATATATATGTATGTACGAGTACATGTGATAACTTAATACACCATGTATAGCTAAATACATAGATGGGTATATGGCTAAGTCATATTTTGAAGATATGATAAAGTTACAGCCTCCCTTAGTAGCCAGATATGTATATCCCTGAAGAGAGCCTAATAATAGAGAAGTAGTCATTCTACCTCCTCCTACGCCTTCTCCACCCCTTCTTATATACTCGGGATATGAGATGAAAGAAGTCTGACTGACAGAGATACAAAATGATAATGTTGACTTTGTCTAAATAAGATAATCGGCGGGGAATGTGTGAAAATATCCCCCGATTCGATCTTAATACACACTACACTACCATACTTATGTGACTGGCATTATCTTTAGTTTTGTCACAGGGTGTTGCGGGTGGTGAGGGGAGGTCACACTCAAAGGAGACTGAAGATGTTATTACCCAAACACTATTTAAACATAACGCCTACAAAAATGTTGTAATTGACTTGAATGAATTTACTCTCACACATACGAACCGTATAAATAGATAGTTATGGCGATTATGTACAAGGGAATAGACGGGAGATACGCGCATCATCAGGACAAATATTGAGTTAAAATATCCTTAATGAGCAACACCCCACATTTGTGACATCTTAATTTCCCCCAGAGGGTTATGAATGAAATATACCCGAATTCCGTAAGGAAGAGGCGGCAACCAATCACAGACACCCTTCGCATGAGAACAATAAATAGTAACGGCACCACAATCCAAACAGGTATTCACAAATTTACAATGCGACTTATGCTCTCTTTCTCTCACACTTTGTACACACACAAGAGAGTTTAGTATATTGTGCGCAAGAGTAAGCGAGAGTGTGAAATACTATAAGGGGAGAGTAAATGAGAGCGTGATAAAGAACTAACTGCTGCCGCCGCATTATCATACATGATGAATTTTCAATATGGTCGGTCGCTAACGCACAAGTTGTTGATTGTGCAGGGAAGGAAGGCGTGGCCTAAGAGGCCATGTGAGGATTAGTGTAACGGCAACGGGTTTTGCAAGTTGTTGGTTAGCGTGTGAACTCAGATGTCAGCACATCATTTTCGGATTTCTAACCAGCAACAAGATAGATTTGTATATTTGCGTTAAACGCTGCGGCATTCAAATTTAAATACGCTAGTAAAAACACGTTGAAAAGATTAGCATATTAAAATATTTAATATGTTTAACTAAAAAAACAACAGCCCACAATACATATTTCAAGTGAACTGCAAGTGATAAAAGCAAATAAGAAAAAATAACAAAAAAATCTAAGAAAAGTGTTTGCTAAATAAACCCCAATAGAAAAACAAAATATTATAAGTGTTTTTGTTCTTGAATTACAATTAAAAAAAAATATCAAAATTTTGTCCTCATTGTGGCCCGCTCCAGACCAACTTGTTGGTAAATTGGAGCCGAAACTAAGCACATCCACCACACCCAGTAAATTCAATATAACCGTGGTACATACGGATACTACCTCGCCACCGCCCACACCGCCCCGCGCGATTATAATACCCCCAAACACCAGCCACAATATGGTGGAGACAACAGCACCACCCTCAGGGTTAACCATAAAACGTTGTCCCTCCAGTCCTTTAAGTGATCACCACCACCACCACCACCATCAACTGCAACTGCAGCAGCATCACCAACCACCTTCACAGCATCAGCACCAACAACAACAACATCTACAGCAACTGCAACAATTGCAACATCAACATTTACAAAATAATCTTAACGCCAACGGGAATAACGCGAATCGCCCACAGATTACGAGTAACACTCGCAGTCCTCCCACGACACCCAATGCCGCCTACTTAACCACTGCCATGCTGTTGAACTCTCAACAATGTGGTTACCTGGGCCAACGTCTGCAATCGGTATTCCAACAGCAGCAGCAACAACATCAAACCCAATCACAAACCCCCTCCTCCGATGATGGCTCCCAATCGGGCGCCACTGTCATTCTGGAGGATGATCGATTAGCGCGTGATCCCAGCAATACCGTCGGAGCAGTGGGTACTGCCACTGCCGCAGCGGCCGCTTCAATCTTTAGTATTGACAGTATATTGGGATCGCGTTCGGTTAATAATAACAACAATAATTCCCTGATCAATGCAAAGCGTTCGGACTCTCCCACTTCGCCAAGTTCGAATTCCAGCTCAGCTGCATCCAGCCCTTTACGGCCACAACGCGTACCCGCTATGTTGCAACATCCGGGTTTGCATCTGGGACATTTGGCAGCAGCCGCTGCTTCAGGATTTGCTGCCTCACCTTCGGATTTTTTGGGTAAGTTTTGTTGAAATGTGATACTTTTTGTTAGAGAAGATTTTCCAATTTATGGAAAAGGTCAGTAGTGTGAGGTTTTGCTAACTATTTGTGTCAGAAGATTAAAAATTTAACTAAAGCAAAGCAACAACAATTGAGATGAAAATAAATTGATTACTGACACTTGGAAGGAATAAAACTTTTGGGTGAACCAAAGGTTGGGAATAGAAATAACATAATCCTTAAACGGGTCACATGCTAGCCTGCAATAAGCAAACCAAACCAAATGATTTTTCATTACATCTCCTGAACAGTCCGGCGAGAGCTTCGCCCAATCGGTAAACTGTTCGCTTTCGAATTTCAAACTCATTGGCTGCCTGCAATAAGCATGAACGATTAATTTTTGACACGATTATTTCACAATGATGTTGTAAATATACTAAACGCCAATGTGGATCCTTCTTACGGCTATTAATGACATTAGAATGTTTGATTTCCGTGGCCAGCTATAGCCTCAAAAGCTACAGCTACTCGGCAAATAAACGTTAGGAGGTCGTTGCCCTCAAAAATTATTATTTGGCCACAAAAATATTTCGTTTGCTTAATATACTCAATGCCAACCGCAACAGTTGAAATGTTTCCCGCTGATAAGAAACATTTATCGTTCGAGTCGTTTGTATTGTGTTTCAAACGGACGAACCCAAAATTTTTATAATTTATTTTAACGGTAAATATAAAAAACGCTTGGGAACATGTGTGAAAAAACGAGATTATACACAGGCTGAAAAATATCGGTCCCAGCCACATATTGCAGGAAACATGTACATGTTTGCACGCACTGTTTTCATAATTTGAAGATCAGCTGCTTCTTTGTTTTCTGTCTCGTATTTGTAACCCCCATTTGGGTTTCAAAAACAAATATAATAGCCTAATAATCATTGTGTCTCAAACATGTTATATTGAATAGCAAACACAACGTTTTTGGGCACAAGTATAGTATATTTGCGACAAGCTACAAACACGTTATATTCGCATCCAAACAAAAACTTGACAAGCAATAAAGAAATAAAAGAGCGACAGATCATCAATTCTGGAAATCAGTGCTTGCAAACATGCACATGTTTACTGCAATATGTTGCTGGGGCTGATATTTGCAGCGTGTACACACACGCATATACTCAAAAGTAATCTCTGTCTTGAACTGATTCTCTCTTCCTTCCCACAAAAATAAATATGAAAATCATAATTTTAAGGAATTTGTCATCAATACCTGCGATATGTCGATGGATTGAGGTGATGGATTTGCAATCAGGATGCCGAATGCTGAAAGTATGTCTTATTTTCTTGTTTAGATACAAATATAACGTATTTATAGAAGTTTGATGAAAACTGCTGAAAACACAAACGTGACAAGCAACAACGAAACAAAACAGCAACAGATGTTCAATTCAAGAAGAGAATATTCCAAATATAGACATGGTTCCTGCATAATGTTAAAGGGATCTTTTTCCCAGCGTGCGTGGTTCAACTCTATTTCGGGGAAACTATAAGCACAGAAGCTAATTTGCATTTAAAATTCCAGAAACTACTTTTACTAAAAGGTTACCCTTTCATCCAAAATCCGATTCAGCATAGTTTCCTCAAAAATTGTTGTTTTAAAAAATAACCATGTCAAGACTTAAATCGTTGGTCCAAAACCACATAAACAATTAAAAAATAAAAACAAATACAAAATTTCCTTTATTAATTTACAGGGATTCAAACCTGGGCCACGTGGCAGCTTTTGTCTCCTAGCCCCATCGGCATCTATTGTCTCCTAGTCCCACCCCTATGAAACATAACCGTTTCTCATAAGCATAAATATCCCTTTGAAAAACCCCGATTTCTCTTACATCCCACGAAGGGATTGGAGAGAGCTTCTCACAACCAGTGAGCTGTCCGCTTTCTAAATTTTCACTCACTGATTGGGACCTACAGTTTCACACCGGTTCCGAATGGAATTTTGAGAAGCTTTTTCATGGCTAAATACTCGAGAGTGTCGCCATCATTAAGAGGGTTTGCTGCCGTCGAAGGAAATGTAAGGTGGTCAGAGAAAGGATTGAGCCCACATTCTGATGCACAGGAGCAGCGCACACTAGTCATTGGACCACCGACGGCTACATAAATATCCCTTTACAGCAAATAAATACCTCAAACAACATTTTGCTGTGAAAATTTTTTTTTTGTGGGGAACGAAATTTTTTTGCGACCAGATACAGAAGGCTTTGTTTTAAGAGAATACGATTTTCACCGACGCATACACTAACGCCAATACATATGTTGATCGGGGTTCACAGAACAAAGTCTCCCAATGGAACCTTATCGAGATTTTCCTTTAGTCGCTATCAAATCATCTCTACCAGCCACTGATCAAATAGTGTTTAATTGAATGACTGAGATTCAATCGTACAAAAAGGTAATGCGAAGTTCCAAAAAAATTCACATTATTCACAAAATTCATAAAAGAACTTCTTCTAATGCTCTTTCATTTTAAGTTTCATTGATTGAAACCAACAGTTTTATATCAATGCCGAACGGTTTTCGAGAAGCGAAAGCGAATTCGAGAAGAATCGATTCGATAGATATTGACCGAAATGGCTCTGTTCAATTTACACCGAAAAAATCAATGTGGCTAGATCTGAAATAGCTATACTGTTTCCATAATCATCCCTGAAGAATTTTGAAAAAAAAAATTAATACTCAAATCAAACACATTGGTCAACTCAATTCCTTTTCTATTTGGATTTTAGCTAATGATTTCTTTCTTGTTAACTCAAGTAAATGTAATTTGGTAATTGAATATATTTCAATTAAATTTACAATCAGGTTTAGTATAAAGTTAATCAATCCTTTATAATAACGTGTTTCTTATTTCCCGCTAAAATAATTGTCCGAATACTTTGTATGGGGAGCCGCTTAAACTCGTTTAGCCCCCCATACAAAGTGGTCGAAAAAATAGTTTAGCAGGCCTTATATTTTCGATTACATTTTTACTTGTATTGATTACAAAGTTAATCAAAAATTTATTTGTTTTTTTTTCAATTATTTACGTAAACAACTTGAGTACTAAATTAATCAACTCTATATTTATATAGCAATTACAATTCTACTCGCTGAAAAATTGGTCTTTTTGTTGTTGTTTGAATGCCAATATAACGTGTTTGTAGCTTGTTGCAAATATAGTGAACTTGCGTCCAAACACAATGTGTTTGCTATTCAATATAACATGTTTGGAACACAATGATTAATAAGTTATAATATATGTATTTGTGACTCAAATGTGGCTTTGTTTGTTGAGACTGTTGAAAACAAAAACATGCCAGACAATTAAAGGAAAAAAAAGCCGCAGATATACAATTCACGAAAATACTGCTTGGAAACATGTACTTCATTGTTCCTGCAATATGTTGCTGGAGCGGTTATTTTTCAGCGTGTATATATATATTTTCAATTACATGCATAATCAACCCGATTACGATAATAATTAAAACTCAATAAGCGTGTCGCTATTTCGATGCCCATTGGGCATCTCCTCCGGTGCCTTTTCCACAAGTATTTGGGTATATCGCCACATCTTTAGGGATAAACAAAACATAACTTAATGAGAATTTTAAAAACACTTTCCAACTAAATTTGACTTAAAGTCTAGTTAGTAATTTCAGGTACACAAATAATTGGCACAAGTGAAATATTTATTGTTGCCCATTGTATTTATATATTTCCTGATTTTTGCGAAAATTTGTTCAGTCAATTACTGAAGCAATTGACTCAATTAAAAAGGAATTGGTTCGGATTTTTGTGTTTAAACAAAGTCTTATAGCCTGTTTCTCTAACTCGAACGAAAAGCTAAGCGAACGAAAATCAGTCAATCACATTCGACACAAATTGGGATTCTTCAAGTCGAAGTTCTTGTTCACCTCACTCTATGTTGGTTCCCAACTGACACCACATTCGAAATAGAGAAACCAAAATTTGTACTGAAAAGTCTTTTATGTTTTCAATCGACTTGAAACGACAAGATTGTGGAACCCACATCAACTTTCATCCATCCAGAACACGAACCGAAAGCATTCGTTCGAGATAGAGAAACAACTGGTAGTTTTTGAAGAATAATTTGTTCCATGTTAAGCGAACCACAGACTTGTCATTCACGAGCATGAGCGTGGTCGATAACTTTTTATCTGCCTGACGAATTTCAAAAAATTTTGTGAACATGATAGTGATGCGAACAACTTCGATTACATTCTTATTTGGTATCAAGAGGGGCGGTAAACCGACAATAAACATCAACGATAGCTGATGTTCATGCTCATGAATGACAAGTCTGTGGTTCGCTTTATGTGATTTCCATTTAATATGACCAGCTAGTACGAACATTTTATGATCCAAGGATCCTTGTATTCAAAGTCCAGAAATTCGATTTTATGTTTCCAAAAAGTTTATTCATGTAACCTTTGACTAATTTAACCTTTCCTCATTTAACCTTTTACTCGTTTAACCTTTAATACAGAGAAACATGTCGTGTATTATGATTCAGTGTGACATTTAGTGTTCCTAACATTTATACCGTTCCGAATCGGTGTAAATCTATAGGTGAAGTATTGAGTCCAGAATATTAATACTCGGTTTCACAGTTGAAAATTCTCTATTTAAGCGGACTTTAAATGTCCGATGTTTGTCATTTAATATGAAAATTTTCTGTGAGCTTTTAAATTGAGCTTTTAAATGACGAGTGTGAAACTCGCCCTAATAATTGTTAAAAGCTTTCCTTAGATCCTTTCTCGAAATGTAGTGTGATGTTAATGGTATGTTATGTTATATGTTAATGTCCTGCATCAGTTTGGAAACATTGGCTCGTCGATCACAACAAACCACCATATAATTACTGATGTGGCCACATCAAACATTTGTCTAAAACGAACTTTCCTCACATGAATTTCGAATCACGTTTAAATATTTTTTCAATTAGAAGATTTTTTATAAATTGAAACAATTTTCTTTGATTTTGTAATTGTTCGTTACTTTTTAACGTACATTTTTAGCGACTACACGCTGAAAAAGACCGCACCAGCAACATGTAGCAGGAACCATGCATAAGTTTGCAACCATTGTTTTAATTATTTGAAGATCAGCTGCCTTTTTTTGTTCCTCTGTTATCTGTCACGTTTTTGTTTTCCGCAGTTTTTAACACTCAAAGTCACATTTGGGTTAAAAAATATATTATACCCCATTAATCATTAAGTATTAAACATGTAATGTTGAATACCAAACACAGTGTGTTTGGACACAAGTATACCATATTTGCGACAAGCTACTAACATTTATATTTGCATACAAACAACAACAAATACTGATTTTTCAGTGTGCCTGATAATGATATAAGATTCTTTCCATGAAGAAAATAAAGTATATTTCTCATAGGAAAATAGGTTATTTCCAAAGTGAAAATAATCCAACGTTTTCTGTGGAAATTATTTTATTTTCATATGGAAAATTTGTTTCTTTTAGAAAAAAAAAAAACAGATTGTCCTGTTTTCGAAAACAGCGTCGGTGTTACTTTTGTGACTTCTTTATTGGTATGCGAGACAAGTGTACATGAGACGACGGGTTTAGGTCGACCACCATAGAGTAATACGAGTATATAAAGAGTTTCAGTTCCACCAAATTCTCATCGAAAGTCACTGGGCTAACGACAGTTTTGACACAGTTTTTTTAACCCAATTTTTTCTACCACAATTTGAACGTAGTATGTAATAAAAGTTAAAGAAAATTGTGGTGTTCTTCAAATCAAAACCTATTTATTGGATATAAAAATGCATATGTGCCAATAAAATCAAATTTAAAGTCTGTATTTTCAACAGAAACAGCAACAGAAACAAAAAAAGACCACTTCCCTTTCCACAGTGCTGGGATTGTTTAATTTGCTTTGGATTATAATTTGCATTACTTATCTAATGCAACTGCAAAAAGAATTGTTCGCAATGGCAATTAAAAAATATTGAACTTCCATTTGCTCACGCAATGCAAATGCTGGCTGTGGAATCGGATGGCAATTGTAATGACTACTGTAATGACCCCACTAACGCAAATCAGTGCTGATGTTTGAATTTTCATCAAGGAATTCAGAATATATTTCTTTTGGCGGGATCTCCACCAAACTACGGTGCCATAGAGAAGTATTGGTCTGACTGTTGTCGTATAAATCCACATGGTGATCTTAGGAGACAGTTCCCAGCGCTTTCCTATCGACAGACGCATTTTTTCAGATACTTGACCTGTAATTGCAACCCATTAACTGACGGCAGTTTGTTATTTGCCTATTACTTGAAAAAATATTTAACCAAATCGAGTAGAATTATTTTATTTTATTTAAAAATCATAAATGTTTTTTTTAATTTGCATTAAATTTTAATTTGCATTACTTTATCTAATGGAAATGCCAATGAATTACCAAGGATCGCAATCATTAACACATTTTGAATTTGTATTTGCTCAGGCAATTCTGTTTTCAAAGTATTTTATATGTAGAGGTTTGTGGCTTCGATAGGTGTTTTGCCTCGTAGTACTTTCAAATTCATAAACCTGCACTGTACAAAATATGCATTTGTAAACCAAAACTGCCTGATATGAAGGAATTGTTTTGAAAATAAGTACAATTGCCAATGGTATTTAAATTCGTTTAAATTTGCATTTGTAAATCAAATTAAACTACAAATTATAATAGAAGCCCCTGGTGGAAGAGGTGTTAACTCAATTTTTTCAAAAACAAGATTCCTTCTCTATTAATGTTCCCATGGTATAGTCATATAATTAATTTGTCCCAGGTATGCCTCTTCGTTTTGTTTGAAAATTATTTATTTATTATATTATAAAAGTTGCCTGCTTCAAACGGTTGTGGGCATTCTGCATTTGTTCGAAAGAGAGAGAAAGAACAAAAGTAGTTCGCTTCATTTTCCACACCATTGGACATATAAGTAAACTGTAATCATTACCTTTAAGGCAGTAGAAAGAAATTATTTGGCTGATTGAGACGGAAGAACCACCGCCCGTTCCCTAATGTTCGAATAAATCGGAAATCAAAGGTAGTTCGCTTCAAGCGATTTGGTAGTAGAAACAATTTTAATCAATTTCAATTTATTCTCCCATAATTTCTTAACTATGTACTTAGCATAATTCTATGTACAACAATTTTCGATTTTTATCGATATGATATAGCATCAGGTAAGACACACTGAGTACGCCTAGTAATAGATATAATAGAACTGAGTACGCCTAGTAATAGATATTTCTTAAAGCCAAAAATGGTATAAAAACCTTCGGAAGAGAGAAGTCAAACACGATTGAAAAATATTCCCGTAATAGAGAGTTTTGGCCGTCGGTCGTGCAATGGCTAGTGTGCACGGCTCTTGTGCATGAGAACCTGGATTCGATCCCTGCTCTGACCACCTTACACTACCATCGACGATGGCCACCTCGCTTAGTGATGGAGACACTATCGACTTCTTAGCCATGAAAAAGCCGCTCGGAACCGTTGGAAACCTGTAGGTCCCAATCAGTGACTGGAAAATTAGAAAGCGCAAAGCTCACTGGTTGTGAGAAGCTCTACCCAATCGCTGTAATGGGAAATGTTTTTTTAATAGAGAGATTATTTTGCGAAACACGACTGTTTGTTGTCTTACAAATAAACAGTTGTCATAATAAAGTAGAATACGCCATCCGATAAGACAGAAAACATATATAACAATAAATTAATTTGCTTATATTATTTATCATTTATTGTTATATATGTTTTCTGTCTTATCGGATGGCGTATTCTACGTTAAACTTAATGGCCGTGTCTCTGACACAGCCTGCAGGGACAGTCCGTGGCCGAAGGCCTCGGACAACTGTCTGCTGTAATTTTTATATTTACCAACGGCATTTGATTCAAGTCCGTTTAAAAAAAAAAATATTGTGTTCAATTTTTTTAAACTTAATTTAATTTATGTATTTTAATTAATATTTTTATTAAAATAAATTCTGCGAATGTTGAGAGGGCCGCCCTAATATTAAAAAAGGTTTACCTTATCGAGTGTGAAAGCTTTACGCTTTACAATTCAAAATTAATATTACAACAGCTTTATTGAAGCTTTCGCAAAAAAGCTTTATTACGTTAGCTTACTGTTTGTTTCACTTTTTACTAGATACATGTTGCCAAGCAACATTAGCTTGCTGTTCGTTTCACTTTTTACTAGATACATGTTCCTAAGCAATGTTGAGCAACCAAAAACACTCAACCAAACACCACACATATGTTTGAGTGTATGTGTTTAAACAATTTTCATTTGAGAAATTAAAATACTAGAAATATATCAACCAATATGAAATGTATATCAAACGAAAGATAACATCTTCATTTACCTACAAAAAAAATTTTAAAAAAATTCATCTAGCCGTTTCTAGCAACAATAAAAACCTGACATGACTCCTCATACCGTAAGGTAAGACGTATTCTACGTCAAAACGTTTATTGCTCGGTTGCCGCAACAATACTTTGATTGATTTGTATTAATTTATTAAAAGTAATTTTGGTAAATTTCCCTCATTCTGTCGACTGTATACACAGTCTTATCCACTCGTTTGGCATACACATAAAATTGATCACACACTCTATGCTTCTACCTAGTCCATATATATTGGATGGACAATTGACGCGTTGTAGTTTGCTGCGCTTTTAGTTGTTATTTGAGAGACAACTTTTTTTTAAAACAAACTTTATGGGTAAAACCAAAATCATTAAAGTTGGAAATTTAAATAAAAACGAGCTTATGGAAGCCATAAATAAAAGTTTTAATTACAACTCGGTTACTGTAACCGAAATAACAGTTAGTGGAACCGTTTTTTCAGCTCTAATTTTTCATAACCCGTTTTCTGCAAAGGTTTTTCAGTTCTCCCAAACGTTTTTTAGTTTGGAGCAACTACAACTCGGTTGCTGTAACCGAAGGAATAGTTGGCGGAATTTAGTTTCTCGCAAACGTTTTTCTCTGCATATATTTTTCATATCTCGTTTGCTGCAAACATTTTTCGGTTCTCCGAAACGAAATGGCATGTATGGATTAACAGAAGTTCGTTTCTCCCAACTACATTCCCCAAACGAACTTCAGTTATCTTAAATTTCGTTTGGGAAGAACGAGTTTTTTCTTTGCGTGTAGTTGTAGGTCTGGCGACAATTATAGATAGGAATTGCGGTTTTATACTTTTTGCTGTAGCGAACAAATCTGGAACATTATTCAAATTATAAACAGACCCGCCTTATTTATAAAAAGTTATGAGAGATTTTAGACATGTATTTTTTTATGATAAATCGTCTCTCAAACCTCTCTTAACATTTTATGGATCAGACCGATAATCTTTAACTTTGTATTGAAAATAATTCGAAGTAAAAATGGAATTTCAAAATCTTGCAGCATACAAAGTAAATGCAAATCTAGAATTTACATGACGCTTTTAAGAAGATTTGCTAACAAAAAAAAATTATTGTATTTTAGTCTTGTCATGGAATTCCTTCATCCTTGTACTTAGTACAATTTAAAAGCCTCCTGGACTATCTTCAATCAACCAAACATGACATTACTAAGCTTTTACCTACCTAATCCTAATATCCTTTTACACGTTGCCTAAGCTCTCTCTCTCTCTCTCTCTAGGACGAAAGAAAACACGCGTTTTGATTGAGACAATAAATAAAAAGAAATACCTTGAGAGCTCTTCCTTCTCCTTGTATTTGAATATAAAAATGTAAAATAAAACGGCTTAAATTTCCTCCTATTTAGCGATTAACAAAAGTTGCGGCAATAAGCAATAAACCATAAAAGATGATTTGATTTGATTCCGTTGGCTTTGCATTCCATTTGAGACTTGTGTTTCCGTTTCCTTTACCATTCCACTGCTGTAGTTGCGTTCGTACAACACTCGAGGCGAGAAGATTTTGCATGTTACAGCGGTAAAGCATCTTAATAAGACACTTTTTCCAATACCCAGCGGTTTTTTTCTTCGTTCTTCCTTACATTCAAGTTTTTTTTTCCTATTTTCATGGTTAACATCTCAGTCAGTGATGATGACGATGAGTGAGTGAGTGAGTGAGTGGCCTGTCATCAGGGTCAGGGTAAGAAGGGATTTGAATGTACCCATAATGTGTGTCGGTAACAACGTCAGCTAAAAGGTGTGTGTTGTGGAGTCCTTTTCACACAGGGGGTGGGTGGTGGGTTGGTGATTAAATATATAAAAAGCTTCGGTTTTAAGCATAATGCATGTTAATTCAACCGTGAAACATGAAAAATATTATGAAAAGAGAAATGTTATGTAAAGGACAAGAAGTTTAAATCTTTTGCCAATACACACAACATTTTTAAAGATTTTAAGAACTCTGAAATATGTTAAGATTAATAAAAACAAAAGTAATAGTTATCAATTTTATATAGAAAATTCTTACCCCTTTAACAATTACACTATGTAACACGATTTTTCATCCAGAACTGCCACTAAACATTCCTGATGGGGTTTTGTCTTTTTAAAAACGAATAGAAAGATTTTTTACATTTTATTGCAATTTTTCAAAACTGTACTCACTCATAGTTTTCGTTATATTTCTGGTAAATCAAATCACATGCCTGGGTCGAAAAATTTATAAACAAATCGTAATAAAACCAATTACACACAGGGAAAAGATTAGTTGGAAATCAATTCAGGCATTTGAAATTCCATGCTAAAGTCTATATTTTGATTAGAATTCATAATTGTCAAACATCAGAATTATTTGTCGATGTTATTGATAGATTAAACATCGGTCTTACTAAATACAAGTTGCTACTACAGAACTTTAGTTGTATTAACCAATTTGAGTATTTCTAAAACCTCATTCATCTGAAATTGAAGATACAACTAATAAAAAGTACAGTATTCAAATTCGTGTTCAAATATTAGTTGCTGTAATCATAATTCAGTTTCTGTCACAAAAACACTTGTTACAAAGTTATGTATTCGATTTTTCACAAGAAGTTTTGCTGTTAAAGAGAAACTACACATATTTGTATGTTACACGAGGACTTTACAGAAAAACTATTATTTTAAACAGAAAGTGATAAACAAAGTTGTGACAAAACAATGAAGTGTATAGATATCAGCCGGCGAAGAATACATATTATCATAAATTGAGGTGAAGTGAGACTTTTAAATACAATCGTTGAATCTGACGCCACTATTTATGCCTTCACAAACACATTCAAACAATTGTGGGCACTTGGCTGGAGGATCTAATATTGCGGATGACACAAATTAACTTAAATATATATGATACCCAAGGTAACCCATCCCCATATGTTCGATCGAAAATATGAAAAATTTAGAAAAAATGTCTATATCTCGAAAACGTAGCGTCTAATCGAAAAAATAACAAATTTTTGCTGGATTATAAGGGTTTCTCACAAAGTGTTCCAATTCGCATGAAATAATTTTTTTTTTTAAAATCGCCAAAATAAGAAAAACGCTAAAATAAACAAAAAAAATGCCTGTATCTCGGAAACGGTGCGTCCAATCGCAAAACTAATAAATTGTTTACCTCCTTAGGTGGCTTTCATCTATGGATGTCTTAAATACGGCATCACTTTTATTTTTAAAAAATCGCTAAAACTAAAATTTCTGGAATCAAAAATCGCTAAAACGCTTCCATGCCAATATCTCGGAAACGGAGCGTCAAATCGGAAAAAAAACATTTTTTACAAGTTTCTAAAGATTTTTCACAAGTTTCTAAAGATTTTTCACAAAGTGGTCCATCGTATGGAAGATATTTTGTTCAAAAAATCATCAAAATATGAAAATCGCTGAAATAAAAAATGGCTATAACTCGGATCCGGTACTTCCAATCGGAAAATTAATAACTTTGTTACCTCTATAAGAGACTTTAACCAATGGATGTCGTTAATACGACATCACTTCTTAAAAAAAATCGCTAACACATACATATGTGTGTTTTAGTGATTTTGTATTTGAAAAATATTAGTTTAACGGATTTTAAGTGATGCGGTATGAGAGGCATCCATTGGTAAAAGCCTCCATTGTAGATAAAAAAAATTATTGCTTTTGTGGTTGGACGCACTGCACCGTTTCCGAGTTTTTATTTTAGTGATTTTTTGAAAAAACATTATTTCATGCGAATGGGAGCACTTTGTGACAAACCCTTAGAAACCCATAAAAATTTGTAATTTTTTCGATTGGACGTTCCAATTTCGAGATATACAAATTTTTTCTTATTTTCGATCAAAAATTAGCAAGAAATACGAACCCTGGTTATAAATAATAATAATTTTGTTTATATTTAAATATAAAATACACAATTTTAATAGAAAAAATATTCATCAAATGGTTGTGACAGCTATTAAATTCATGCAATTAATTTAGTTGAGATACCTATATATTATTTGCTACAACCGAATTAGTTTTTAAATTTTTCGTTCATCCAACTAATAGAATATTCACCACTGCAGGATAATTTGATTGCTAGAACTAAAACTCGATTGACAGATCACATTTATTTCTTGTTGCTGTGGCTTCGACTAAATATTTCAGTTCTTGCAACCAAAACTGAATTACAAATCAATTGATATGCACAACATTGGGTGATACGGAACACAATCATTGGCCATCACAACTAAATAATGTGATAGTCCAAGGAACCGCCAAACTTTAGTTGGCTGTTAATATAGGTGTGACAACGAATCTCTTCTCTGTGTGTACATATAAATAATTCTTACCCCTTTAACAATTACACTATGTAACTCAATGACACTATGTAACATACAGATCTGCCACTAAACGTTACTGATGTGGTTTTGCCTTCTCAAATACGAAAAGACAGATATTTTTAAATTTAATCACTCATAGTTTTCGTTAAATTTCTGGTAAATCAAATCGCATACCTGGGTCAAAAAATTTGTAAAACAAAATCATAATAAAACCAACTATTAGATGTAGGCTTATTTATGTCAATAAGTCTATGGTATCATAAGACATTGACGTTTTGTTTTGGAAAAAATTATGTTTTTGTTAAAAATATCAGAAACTCAAACAGATTCTGAAAAGAAAGCGAAACATAAAATACGAAAATAAAATACCATAGAGTAAATCTTACTAGAGAAAATATTTGACTCCTTTCACACGGTTCGTGATGCGGTCGGTGTGATAAAGAGATGTTTGCGAAAACTGGCATACACCAGGTGGAATTACAATAACTTCTGGCTTTAATTTTTCATGTCGTTTTCATGAAAAACTGTGAAATTTAAACATGTTTTAAACTTTTTTATTGACTGTCATTGTTACCATACATTTGGGTTGTATTTAACACACAAAATGAAATACCGCTGTTGTTATTTTGTTCGTTGTTTTGAACCATTGCCTCTATCTGGTATTATTGAAGCAATTCTTTCCAACATCCAAAGTTCATATCACACCAGGCCAAATGTCATAAATTTGCTGAGATTTACTGTTAAGTCTTCTATAAGAATTAGTCTATGTAAAATAAATTTTTCTATATCGATTCCTATACATCTTTAAAACGCAAAACAAGAATTTAAATCCTTTCAGTTTATTATTAAAAGGAGAAGCTACATTCATGTGCAGAGTAGTCGTGATGTAAAATTTCGTGATGTCAAATTTTTTAATGTTCGCTGTTACCATCAGACTTTTGGTGTGAAGTATGAACATAATCGGTCCACACGTTCAAAGATTACAAAGAAATTTCTTATAAAGTTTGTAGTTATATTCCCATATATATATCTTTTCTGAATCTTGTTAAAAGCGATTATTGGAGAGTTGATTGGCTTTAATCCAATACTAATGGTGAACAAATCTGGCGTCCCCATCTCGAGACATGGTATAATAAAGGGTTTCTTATTACATAGCATGAAGGGATTGAGGAGAGCTTCTCACAACCAGTGGGGTGTGCGCTTTGTAGTTTTTACACTCACTGATTGGGTCCTACAGTTTTACACCAGTTCCGAACGGTGTTTTGAGAAGCTTTTTCATGGCTAACTACCCGATAGTGTCGCCATCACTATGCGAGGTGACCGCCGTCGAAATAAATTTTAAGGTGGTCTGAGCAGGAATCGAACCCACATCCTCATGCACAGAAGCCGCGCACACTACCATTGCATCACCGATGGCCACAAAAACAGGCAACACCGCATGGAATTTGGGCATCGAGCAAATGACTCGTGGTCACCTAGAAACAAGCAAGTGAATGCGAGTACGATCCAGTCAAGTAAATTTAGCCGGGCCTCATCCAAAGTTGCGAAACCGGTGTTGGATATACATATACCAGAGGAAAATATTATTTTAATTTTCTTGAAATATCACCATCATGATAGTGTAGCTTTAATAAAATCTATTTTATTTTAAAAATTACTATTTTTATTAAGCATTTAGTATATACTAACCTAGCGTTCTAGTTCATTTAAAATATGCACGTATTAGTATTGATGTAGTTAAAATAACCAGAGAGCATGGTTAATTTAAACTCAACTACGCTCAAATGCTTTGTTTATCTGAAGCCACTTTCGTTAAAATCAACGACGCGTAACAATACACGCTGAAAAATCTGTCTTTTTGTTGTTGTTTGGTTGCAAATATTGTCGCAAATATACTATACTTGTCCCCCAACACATTGTGTTTGCTATTCAATATAACATGTTTGAGACACAATGAATAATATATGTTTTGAGACCCAAATGTGGCTTTGTGTTTTGAAAACCGCTAACAACAAAAACGAGACAGACAACAAAGAAACCAAGTAGCAGCAGATCTTCAATTCATGAAAACAACGCTTTCAACCATGTACATGTTTCCTGAAATATGTTGCTGGGGCTGTTATTTTTCAGTGTGTATCAACTATCCTATAGTCATTGGAATATCACCTACGAAATGGTTGAAATTTGGATTATTATTGGAACATTTTGGGAACTTTTCAATGTTATCCTGGAAATTTAGGCGAAATTGGACGACGTTAAGACGTGGCGCTTTGAGGTCTAAATTCCAATTTTAGGTAAATATATATTTTCAACAATCAGCTGAAATAAAACCACTCATTTTCTGGCTAAAGTGTATCTCGGTTAGTAGGCGTGGCTAAAGAAATAACAGCAAGGCTCTAAAACCATAGGCTAATGTACGAAGATTCTGCACCAGCTGTTTTACTTGGACCGTAAACTAAGGAAAGACACTGGAAAAGTTTGAGCACAGAGTAATTCAAACTTGGACACGCACGCAAAATGAGAAAAACCCTTATTTTAATAAATTTATGCTTTAACTGCAACCTCTATAGATAATTTTACTCTAACAGTTCATTTAATTTTGCTTTATTTCACTTCTTATCCCTTTTCACCTCGATTTAATTATCACAAAAACACTGCCAGTTGATGAGTTTTGTACTTTTGCTTCGATGCACAAAGACAAAAGTGTGAAAAACGCATTGAGCAACTCTACATACTTCCACTCATCTATCGCTATTTCTCTTTCTTACTTTATTCTGCATGTTTTTCCAACTCGAAGGTTGACTAGTTTTGGCATAGAACCCCCTGTATAAAACACAACTTGCCATGTACATATATGAATTTGAGCGGACCAACCTGAAATTATCACAAAATTATATTTTAACAAAAAATATTAAAATCTGACGCAACGCTAAGGGCTAATTTTTAATTGGCTAGTTAATTAACACAAAGTTAATTAGAGCTTAATGTTGCATTTAGGCCGCAGTTTATCGTCGCTAGGTTAGCGATAACCTTGTTCTCTAATCTTTGCGCTTACACCACCCAATTTGAGATTAAATTGGCATTTCAGATGGCAACTCCGCGCCGATACAAAATTATTGGAGACGGCGGCACAGCAGAAAAATTAAACTGGCGGCTATTGATTTTGCCAGTTTTGTACAATTTTGGGATGTTTTTGAAAGAACTGAACATAGAAAATGTAATTAGTCGATTAAATCGGGCCAATCGATAAAATCGGCTCGCATTTTAAACCAATAAAACCAACTAAATCGGCGGCGTGGTGAACTTCAAAAAATTTTTGGTGGCGGCGACTTGTCGGAAAATTTTCGATCGGCTTCCGTCTGTCAAACAGTTGATTTTTTATGTATGTTTTTATTATAGTTGCATTTTTTAGTAATTAACAGTGTTGCATCGAAATGTACACCAGTTTCAAATGAGGTTAAAAATTAAACTTCAGTTTCTACAGATTAAAATTGTATGAGTAATTCTGGAGTAGCGTGGGTTAACGGAGTTATCCAATGGTGAGTAACTGCATAAAGCAACTATTGTATAGAGAAGAAAATTTACTCATGGAGTGGAATGCTAACAAAGAAAACGAGTGAAGCGTGTCGTTTCTCTGCTTGCTCTCTTCGTGGAATATTTCAATACACGAGCAGTTTTCTGATGATGTTATTCTATCTAACTATAGAAATTCCAACCATATTTAAATAAAATTTCATAAAGTATGAAATAATCAAGTTATGACGCGGGAAAGAAATGCGTTTGAGTGAATAGCGTCGACTTTTTTGGTTCTCTTCTACTAGGGTTGCCAAATTGCGGGGTTTTTTTCTTCTCTACCTGTACATCCTTTTTGGTAACTGTAAGCCCTCATATTATTTACCAGCATGGCAACTCTTGAAATCTTATTGGAAATAACATCTGACTTGGGCTATATACCAAACTAACAAAGAGCAAACAAAAGGGAATTATATAAATTATCAGATTAAAGCATATCGACGAAAAAATTTAATAAATACATACAAAAAAACCTTGTAGGTACAAAAATAAATGATCTAGACAAATATATATATAAAAATATTCAAAATACAAACATGAATTTTATAAAAACTTACATTTCTCTTGTTGTCAATGATAACGCTGTTGTCAAAATCATATGTGTCTGCCTACAGGTTAACCATCCAATCTTGGATGGTTAAAGCATTGTTTAGCATATACTGGAACAGCAAATTCAAAGTTTAACCACAATTAAACTAAGAAACGAAGATGATCTAAAAATTATCCCTAAATACACGAATACTCTGTAGAAATTTAAAATTTACGCATTTACACAGCTTTTTATGGAATTCCTGACGCACAACAAATAACTCTACATATAAATTTATGGCAAATAATAAAAAACCCTTTAAAAAGTATCAAGTTACTATGAATATTTTAAAACAATTTCATACAAAAACTCTAGGTGGTGAATATATTTTGCGTGCAAAATATCCCTGTCCGCTTAAAGTTTCTTATTTGGTTTAACAAATGTTTTACATAGGGATGTTTTCCTTCTCTGTACATTTTCCACATTCCAGTTGCGTATCCCAATTTTTATCCGAACTACATGCATGCCGCCGCCGTGGCTCATGTGGCCGCCGCCCAAATGCAGGCCCATGTGACCGGACATCAATCTGCCCTAACACACAATCATCATGCCGCGGCAGCAGCGGCGGCAGCACATCATTTGCATCATGGCCATCATGGCAGTCATCATCATCATCATCATATGGCTGGCCATTTGGGTCATGGACCACCACCGAAGAGAAAGCGTCGTCATCGTACAATTTTCACTGAAGAACAATTGGAACAATTGGAGGCGACTTTCGAGAAAACCCACTATCCCGATGTGGTGTTGAGAGAGCAATTAGCATTAAAGGTGGATTTGAAAGAGGAAAGAGTTGAGGTAAGTTGAGAGAACACATTTTTTTTTAAATTTTATAAATATTTTGTTTATAAGGAAGAACAATAGTGATTACACTGAAAAACAACTTAAGACATTAACATTTGTATATAGTTAAACTTTAAATTTGTTCGATTTGTTTATGTTTTAATAACTGGCATTGGCATTCACATTGAACGGACAACATAATGTCATTACATCAACGAAACATTACATTGGATCGACGAAATAATTTAAGTGCATCAATGAAGCAATATTATTGCATCATTACACAATATCTATGAAATAATTTCATTGCATCTATGTCCACAATTCAATATCTTTGCATCAATGAAACATTTTCGCTGTAGCGATACTAAGCGAACATTCCAGATCTTCACTATAACGTAGAAAAAAAAACGAAATAAAAATGAAAAATTTTGAAAAAAAAAAATTTTAAATTTAGACAAATTTTGAACATTGAGGTGCCGTAACTCAGCCATTTCTTATCAGATAGAAATTTACAGCATATCCAACGATCCACAAGGGTATCTAAAAAACGGTACTTAGAAAAAAAAATTAAAGCGTTTTCCGTGTTCAGGAGGTCCCAATTAACTAATCTAGGCATGTGGCGTTCTTGGTATTTTTTGGCTGTAAATCAGTGTTAGCTATGCGCTTTCTACTCAATGATTGCGACATACAGTTTTCCACCGGTTTCGACCGATTTTTTGATAAGCTTCTTCAAGGACAATTACCCGATAGTGCGGACGTGACGGTCGCTGAAAGTACGGTGGTCAGAGCAGGGATCGAACTCGCGTTCGCATGCACAAGAGATACACACACAAACTACTGAAACGATAGTTTAAAAAAATCGTTCGAAATTATAAATTCAGGCATCGTAAAATTTGTTGTCAATCACTTTGTTTCCTTTAGAGAAATAGTGATCCTGCTTTTAGTTACATACAATCTCCACGCGATCAAAAAATGGTTCCTGTAACATTATGCAGGAACCATTTCAATGTTTGCAGCATTGTTTTCATTAATTGAATATTTTCTGCTTTATTGTTTCTTTGTTATCCGTCACGTTTTTGTTTTCAGTTGTTTTCAACAAACAAACATTTGGGTCACCAAATCATATGTTATAACCAATTATTTATTGTATCTCAAACATGTAATATTGAATAGCAAACACAATGTTTTTGGACACAAGTAAAAAAAAGACAGATTTTTCAGAGTGTGGTTGGAACATCCATATACTTGCCTGCAAGCATTGTTTTCATGAATTGAAGACCTGCTTTTTTTTATTATTTCTTTTGTTGCCTGTCACGTTTTTGTTTTCAGCAGTTTTTAACAAACAAATACCCGTTTGGGTCACAAAACTATATATTAGAATCTATTAATCTTTGTGTCTCCAATACGTAATAATGGACAGCAAACACAATGTATTTGGACACAAGTATATTATATTTGCGACGAGCTAAAAACGCTATATATTTGCATCCAAACAACAAAAGAAGACAGATTTTTTAGCATGAACTTTCCTAGTATCTGCTTGGTATTAATCGCGTCCCATCGATTGTGACCATATCTATAACTATTGGTTATACAACTTGTTGTAGGAAATATGGAACTTCTCCATATGAGTCCAAACAGAACCAGACACGCTTCAGACGACGACGAAGAAAATCCCCAGCGTCTAAACGAAATGGGAGAGAGAGCGTCTGGCGACTTCAGTTTACTTTTTCTCTCTGCGTCGTGTATAGTTGCGGCTCTTCTCTGGAATTGGTTTGAAAGTTTGGAAACATATAATTATTGATGTGCAAAATTTAAATTGTTTTTACAGCTTTCAACAATTTTTCATTCACTTTAATTGTATTGTGTTTAACAATAAATCATTTTCATCCCTTTTCTTTAATTTTCTTTTGTATTCACATGAATCATAATATGTATGTGTTGGTTGCTCTTATGATTTTTGTGAAAATGTGGCAACTCCATTCTCTCAATTGAGAGGATTCGTGAGATCGCCGCCAAGAAATTAGAAAAGATTCTATTCTAGCGGCAAGTCGTCAGCCGCAGCGGATTTTCGTGGCGATTTTTCCCTGCCATAAGAAACCTATGTAAAAAAAAGTCGTCGTCTGTAGCGTGTTTGATTCTGTTTGGACTCTATAACAAACACATTGCCCGTTTTTTGGACGTTTCCCTTTGGAAAAGTGGCGTGGAAACTGGATAAAATCAATATATGCTGTTTTTTATATACAGTCTGAAAAATCGGTATATTTCGGTTGTGTGGGTTCAGTTCAGTTTGGGTGACCGTCAGTGGTGCAATAATAGTGTTCGCGGCTCTTGTACATGAGATCGTGGGATCGACCACCTTACATTTCTTTGGGCGACGGTCACCAAAGTTAGTGACGGCGACACAATCAAGTACTTAGCCGTGAAAAAGGTACTCAAAATACCGTTCGGAACCGGTGTAAAACAGTAGGTTCTAATCAGTGAGTGTAAAACTATAAAGCGAACAGGTTACTGGTTCTGAGAAGCTCTCCCCAATCCGTTCATGAGATGTAATGGAAAACCATTTTCCATTCCAAATATAACATATTTGTAGCTTGTCGCAAATATAGTGTATTTGTGTCCAAACGCATTCTGTTTGCTTTTCATTATTATGTGTTGAAGATACAATGATACTACTAAAAACAAAAATACTACTAAAAACAAAAACGTGACAGACAACAAGGAACCAAAAGAACAGCAGATCTTCAATTCGTGAAAACAATGCTTGCAAACATGTACATTAGGGTGGTTTTTAAAAACAAATTTCGATTTTTATAGGTGCTCACGTTTTGAATTATTCCATTACGTGTAAGAATTCAAATGCAAAAGTCTTAGCTCAATCGGACTATGTCTTCCCGGGCCGAAAGAGCCCTGAAGTTTTAAAAATTGCCTTTTTTTTACGAAATATCTATTCTAATTCTAATAAAAAAAACTTACATAATTAATAAATTTTGTTAATTTCATGTCTTCCTATGTACTTGTATTATAATTAGTTCACCGCGCAGGTAACACTACAGTTTTACACCGATTCCGAACAGTATTTTGAGAAGCTTTTTCATGGCTTTATGCTCGACAGTGTCGCCGTCACTATGCGAGGTGACCGCCGCCGAAAGAAATTTTAAGGTGGTCAGAGCATTGTTCGAACCCAGGATCTCATGTACTAACCATGCACTAACCATTTCACCACCGACAGCCACAAAAGACCAAAAAAGACCCGTGTCTCCCAATTTTGCCCAAAGTCATCAATTTTTTTCTTACCAAATATTTGATGCCTCGGTGTCATTTTTGCAAAAAAGTGATCATTTTGTCAGGCTCGTATCTTACAAACCGTTCGGAATTCTGATTTACTTTCGGAGGAAAAGTTGTAGCCCTTGCTATAAAAAACATATAAAATCAAAAAAAACTTCATATTGAAGGTCAAAATCGTAAAAAACTTTAATAAATTTGTTTTTTTTAACCTTTTTTCCCCTGTTCAGGCCCATAGGTAGCAATCCGTTCAAAATTCAATGAAACAATAAACTACAAAAATTTACCTAAGATCTCAATAAACATCTTTCTGGAACATATGAATTTTCCTACGAATGATTCTTAACGCCGTTTACTTCAACATTGAGATACTATGCTATCTCACCGACCGCAGCAGCACAGACAAAGCACAATATAAGAACACACAATATAAGAATCATTCCTAGGAACTTCATATGTTCTAGAAAGTTGTATATTGAGATCTTAGGTACATTCTAGTAGTTTTTCAAGTTCCTTGAATTTTGAACGGTTTGCTACCTATGGACCTGAGCAGGGGGAAAAAGGTAAAAAAATCGAATGATTTTGACCTTGAAGATGAAGTTTTTTTGATTATATATGCTCACAATTTTTGTTTTTTATGACAAGAGCTACAACTTTTCCTCAGAAAGTAAATCAAAATTCCGAACGGTTTGCAAGATATGAGCCTGACAAAATGATCACTTTTTGCAAAAATCAAAAAACCCCAAATATTTGCGGCCCATAAAAAAAAGTCCATGACTTTTGGCAAAAGTGGGAGACACGGGTCTTTTTTTTTGGTCTTTTATCACTTAGTGGTGTCCGTATATGGGTATATTTCCATGACTTAAAAAATTACACACAGTGTAATTAAATGTTTTAAACTTAATAAGATTTACATACATACATGAAAATCTTTTTCAAAATTTAATCTGATTTTTGATTTTAAATCAGTTCAATGCGAATTTGAACAAAACTTTTAAATTTTATATTAAACATGCATTCCAAATTGGAATATGATATATATTTTTTAAAATGCGATGATTTATTCGACCTTTAGTATTGCATTTCAAATTCAAACTTTCGAGCGTTCGTCAGGAAGATAAGCACAATTATTAATTAAAAATTTCATTTTAATTTTTAATTAATAATTGTGTTTTTCTATATACATGACCCAATAAGCAAGTTACTTCATTACAACAATTGTTAAAAATCGGAAACAATAAACATGTAATTTTACGGAACTGATAAAGAATTTCGACCCTGAAGATGTCAACAAAAAATTAACGAAACGTTTGGACAATCATGAAATAAAAACTCTTGTTTCATTTGCATGGACCTGATCAACATACAAAGCATCACCAAGGAACAACTATTCAAATCAACAATTAAAAGTAAAACAATTTTGTTTGCAGCAAATGAACTCTTTGCCATTTTTTTTTTTGCGTGTGCTCTCTACAACGAGGACATCAATCAGTCACTGAGCAAATTTTAGCAAACGTTCTCAAAGAAAAACAAGCGATGATTTTCTGATAGACCTTTGGAAAAACTTGGACAAACACCATAATAACCCCAATTCAAAGTAATATTTTGTCTATGTATTTACTAAGTTTTTATGCTAATCATCAACAACTTTTCGTAGCCGTTGCCAGTCTAAATGTTAGTCCCCACGAAAATCACGAGCGAAACCAATAGAGTGCATGTGAGGAACAAATTCCTTTATTTATTTAGTGGTTCGAAGGCTTCCTCATATCTGGCTTCGTGGGTATTTAGCGGAATGAAAATAACAATTTTATCATTTTCATGAAAAGGTTAGGAACACGTAATGCAGAAATCTTGATAATGCTAGGAATTATATCATATGACATCAAGGACGTAGGACGATGCGTAATGTAGTACTAGCAAGGGTTTGGTGTGATAGAAATGTTCCTGCTTCTCGTTAGATATGTCTAGGATAATCTTGTGGTTGTTAATAATTTGTTGTATTTTCGGATATATTACAAAACTTGAACGAACGTACATGATTGCTAGTGAGATTGGGCCACCGCATTGCAAATACACTACTAGTATATCATTGCGTATTATTCCAAAAGTAAACAAAGTCGTTGTGCGTGCTGTGGTGTACGATACTTTATGCTCCAGTTGCCTGGGAATCTCTTTGTGATTGCCCTTAAGGGTGGCTTAACTAGACCAATTTGAAACAGCTCGTATTTTGGCCATCTCCACCCCTAAGTGGTGCTTTGTTTTGTTGTTGTTATTGCATTTTAAGAGGGAAAAAGCGCTGCCCAAAAGTATTTAAATACATTGAACTAACAGGAAAGCGTGATGCTACTCTTGGGTAGGTATTCAAATACCCTGAATAAAAAAGCCTTTAAAAGCATCAGCATACGACTTAACCACCATTACCACAGGCACCCTGGGGGATGCTTAGAGTTTACAGGAAATCCATTAGATTAAGTTACGGAAATTTTTGTCAACATAAACAACCAACACACACAACACACAATTGTAGGATTGACAAATCAATTTGATAACATTTATAACAAATTAGATGGCATCAACCACACATCTACACAAAAATCTACCAAACCATCGATAGCAATCCATTACTATTATACAATGCTCTTGAATTGCCGGAAAAGTGTTGGAATTGTAAGGATTTATTTCGAAACCAGAGATTTTAAGATGCGAGTACGACTACCAACCCATTCAAGTGAGAAATAAATTAATTTCTAATGCGAAAAGGAAGTGTTTGAGTGGGTTGAGGAAGTGTTATTGTGGGGTTGTTTGACATTTCTATGGTTTACATTATACAAATGTCAAATGTCACAAGAATAAGTGTCACACACACACACACACACTACACCCGATTTGTAATGTAATCAAATATGTGCAACACCAACTCCTGCTCTTGGTTATTTTCGGTTTCCGGTAGTCCTTTCTCGTATTAAAATGCTGATGATGATGATGGTGGTGATGATGATGTTGATGGTGTTGGTGTTGGTGTTGGTGTTGGTGTTGGTCGTCCTTTGCTGTTTGGTGTTTATTATTATTATTACAGTAGGTACTTAAGATACTTTATTTAGGCTTAAAGCTAAATACATTTTCAAAATCATTTGCGTATATGGACATTTACTTAGTAATTAGGCTTATTAACGCACAACAACTAATAGAGAGTAAAAATGTCATTGTATTAGAAGCAGGAAACGGTAGGAAAGAGATTTTGAAAATGTTGTTGCACAAGGAATTAATAGGCGAAATAGTTGCCTGTGTGTGTGGGAGGGTGGGGAGGGGAGAGTGTTACTAATACCTTTTGCTGGAGGCTATAAGTTACCAGCTTTTCTGTGGACATTTTAGTGTTAAGATTTGCCAATATTTTAACGCAATTGAAAAGGTTAGGTCGCTAGAGCTGTGATGCTATGGTGTTACATAGCCTAAGGCTGGATAATGCACAAAATCCTTAGAGGTGAGTGAAAACTCATTCCATTTAGATTACGATTTGGTTCATTACTATGGTTAAATTTAAAGCTTAAACATTAAAACTGGTAAAACAAAGCTTAGAGAATATTTCAATACGTTTACATTGTTTTACTATTAATATACAGGGTGATTCAGGAAGTTCCGGACAAATTTCTCCAGCGTATTCCTTGGCTCATTTCATGAAGAAAAGTCCACTAGGACCATGTCCGAAAATGCAAGGGTGCGAAATGGCAGCGGGTTCACAATTTTCGGATTGGCGGTCGGAGGGTAGGAGGGTAAAGTTGCTAACTTCTGAGCCAGTGGAGGGTCGGATTTTGGGCTTGTTGGAAAGGTCTTTAAGAGGCCTTTCAGAATCAATAAAAAAAAAGTTGAAAAAAGTCAAATCGCCGAGATACAGAGCTTTCGGAAAAAAATGGACAAAAAATTCACATAACCTCAATTTTCTCAGCCAGATGGCAGGTAACTTATGTATGTTTTTTCTGTTGAAAGATAGCCATACCTCTTACCTTTCCAAAATAACCTAAACGAAGCCCAGAGATCTTACCGTTCCAAAGTTATGACCATTTTACTGAAATGCAAAAATGTTTGTTTTTGTGTTTGGAAGCGAAATAATAGCACACAGTTATTTGTTTTTGTAAATTAACACGTTTAAGATTTTATTTTCCAGTCCATTCATCAGTGCCTAAAAAAGTAAGTAGTATTTATAGGTATTCATTGATAGAATTTTGTCATTCAACAAGTGTCTACGAACGCGAAAAGTACGAGTGATGTTTGTCCGGTTTTTTAAAAGTGAATAACGACAAAAAAAGTAAAAGTTTACGCTAATCTCTGCTGCAGCGAAAGTTTCGAGTACGTTGTGTTTTGAATTAGTAAAATGGCAACTTATTCAAACGAAGAATTAGCAGACATTCATTACATGTACGGATTCTGCGATGGTAATGCAAGAGCTGCTGCGCGTGAATATGCATTACGTTTTCTTAATCGACGACCACCAAACCGAACAACATTCAGTGAGACGCACCGCCGATTTCGTGAAGGTACGTTGTTTACACAAATGGAGCGTCCCGGAAATGAACAACACGACGTTGCAGTTGAAGAGTTAATTTTGGATGCGATAGACGAGAACCCAATGACATGCACAAGACGAATCGCGGTCCAAGTTGGTGTGGCACAATCAAAAGTATGGCGCGTCCTTCACAAAGAAAAAAACATCCATTCCATTTCACACCAGTTCAAGAACTCTTGGCGGCCGATTTGCCACTACGCGTCAACTTTTGCCGTGAGATGTTACAACGTGATGTACACGCATTTATGTTTTTACGTTCGATTGTGTGGACCGACAAAGCGCAATTCACGAGAGACGGCATAACTAATTTCCATAATTTGCACGAATGGGCCCATGACAATCCCCACAACAAGAAAGAAACAGCATTTCAACACCGATTTGCCGTCAACGTTTGGGCTTGCATCATTGACAACACCTTGATTGGGCCAAAAGTACTTCCGCCAAGGTTAAATTCGCAAAATTATTTGGCTTTTTTTTTTATTTATTTATTTATTTATTTCATCAGCTAAAAACAGCCGGGATATAAAATAAAGTTTAAAATCTTTTAAACAATTACTTAATAATTAACTTAAAAAAAAAAAAGAATTTTGACTTAAAAAAACAATTCTAACAAATATAAAAAAAAAAAGAAAAACCAATACCAAGAAAATTGGAAAAATGCTTAAAACACAAGGCAAAAATATTTAAATTAGTGGAAATGATAATAAATTACATAATTATTAAATCAAAGATTTCTTAATAATACTAACAAATAAAAGAAAAAAAACCAATAACAAGAAAATTGGAGGAAAAAAAACAGGATTAGCGTGACCACAGGCACCAGAAACATCAGGAACACAGGAACAACAGGAATGCAGGAACATCAGCAGCAGGAATTATATAAACACGAAAATTTCAAAAGAAGCAAGAACAGATGACACAGGAACAGATGAAGCAGGAACAGGTGAAGCAGGAACAGATGAAGCAGAAACAGATGAGGAAGGACAGAAAGAGCAGGAATTGGTGAAGCAGGAACAGATGAAGTAGGAGCAGATGGAGTAGGAATAGAATAGCAGGAACAAATAAAGCAGGAACTGTTGAAGCAGGAACTGTTGACTGTGGAAGCAGGAACTCTTGCGGTACGAAATCATGTTTTCTACCAACAAGATGGTGCTCCAGCGCATTACGGGCTTATTGTACGGGTT
The DNA here is from genome assembly GCA_963931995.1 of Phaonia tiefii. Lineage (NCBI taxonomy): Eukaryota > Metazoa > Arthropoda > Insecta > Diptera > Muscidae > Phaonia > Phaonia tiefii. Next base: position 328,429,833 of record OZ008368.1, on the reverse strand, counting down.
TGGCTTAACACCAATTTCACTCGACGTTGGATTGGACGAGCTGGACCAATCGCCTGGCCGCCACGATCTCCAGATCTCACACCACTTGATTTATTTTTGTGGGGCTACATGAAAGATTGTGTGTATTCTGTGAATATCCACAATCGTGAGCAGTTACTTGCACGCATTGAGGAAACTGGGATGAAAGTTCCTGAAAAGATGAGCAATTGCAAACGGCTGCAATTGTGTTTAGTAGAAAATGGGAACCACATTGAAAACTTCCTTTAACATCAATTGTTTTTTTCCTTATGTGTTTGATTCTGCAGTCAAAACATTCAATAAAATAAAATCTTAAACGTGTTAATTTACAAAAACAAATAAATGTGTGCTGTTATATCGCTTCCAAAAACAAAAACAAACATTTTTGCATTTCAGTAAAATGGTCATAACTTTGGAACGGTAAAACCTCAGTTCTTCGTTTAGGATATTTTGGAAAATCCGACCACTGGCTCAGAAGTTAGCAACTTTACCCTACTACCCTCCGACCGCCAATCCGAAAATTTTGAACCCGCTACCATTTCGCACCCTTGCATTTTCGGACATGGTCCTAGTGGACTTTTCTTCATGAAATGAGCCAAGGAATACGCTGGAGAAATTTGTCCGGAACTTCCTGAATCACCCTGTATATGGGGCAAATTTATTATATGACAATTTAAATTTGTGGTTGAATTTGAATGCAAACTTAAATAGCATTGAGAATTGAAGCCCCTGGTGGCAGAAAGTGTTAACTAACATTTTTTCAGAAACAATATTTTCATTCTTTTAATGTTTCCATGGTATCTGATTTTGTTTTCGATAAGAAAAAAGTCAACATCCGATATTTAAATTATTAAAATTAAACATTAAAAGAAGGAAAATGTTCTTCCACCAGGGGCTTCAATTGTACTTATTTTCAAAGCATTTCCTTGATATCTGACAGTTTTGGTTTTCAAATATTTTATACAGTACAGGTTTATGAATTTGAAAGTACTATGTGGCAACACCTATCGAAGCCACAAACCTCTACACATAAAATGCTTTAAAACAAGAATTTCCAGACGTCAAAGAAAACCAATTTAATTAAAAGCACTCCCCTGTTTCATTGCAATTGGTATCCGATTCCACAACTTGCATTTTCATTGCAATATAGAAATAAGAAACTGACGTCAGTTAATGGGGTGCAATTACAGTTGACAGAAAAGGTCAAGTATATCGACAGAAAACTATCTTGGAAACCGAATGTGGAGGAGAGGGTGAAAAAGGCGTCTGTTGCTCTTTACGGCAGTAAAGGGACGATAGGAAAGCGCTGGAAACTGTCTCCTAAGATCACCATGTGGATTTATACGGCAATAGTCAGACCAATACTTCTCTATGGCACCGTAGTTTGGCGGAGGTCCCGCCAAAAGAAATATATTCTAAATTCCTTGATTCCTTGAATTCAAAGATCAGCACTGATCAGCTTTAGTGGGGCAATGGCCACGACGTCAGGCACTACACTTAGTGCTATCCTGAACACCTGTACTCCTGATATCATGGCCGAATCGGCAGCCGTTACATCCCTGGTGAGAATCAGAGATTGGGGCGTCTTGATATCGGGGCATTCCGGACACGCTGAATTACTACACTGATCAACTCTATTCCCGTAAAAACGGACTTAGCATCTATCAGCGACAAATCTAAGGACTTCTATTCCGAACAGGAATACCTGGTAAAAGCCACTGGAAGGGGACATCAGTAGTATCAGATTCTTCAACGGATGAATTAAAGTTAGACGAGCAAGTAGGCTATGGGGTCCATTCACCGGACCTAAATGTAAATATATCCTTCAAGCTGCCTGATCACTGTAGTGTATTTCAGGCGGAAATTACCGCCATACTGTAGGTTGCAGAACTACTGGAAAGTAGTGTCACAACCCTCCGGAGAATATGTATCTACACAGACAACCAGGCAGCCATAAATCCTTGGAAGCCATGTTTGCTACGTCCCTGACGGTGAAAGAATGCCACTCATCACTTAGGGTGACGGCAGATTATTTTGACATCAGGCTCGTCGGGTTACCGGGACACAGCGACATTCCAGGCAATTGCGTAGCGGATGCGTTAGCTAGACAGGTTATTCCGTTTGCAGATCAGGCAGTGGGCTGATAATATGTTCAAGGACAAGTACTTACTTCAACTTGCAAACAAGCCAGGGTCCTGTGGCCACAGGTGGACAGGAAGAGGACTAGGCAACTACTTAACTTGCCGAGAGGCAGGTAGGAAAACACGTCCTAAGATTGGGGCATAGAAACTCCACTCTCTGTAGATGCTGCATGGAAGAGGACGAGGAAACGACGAAACACCTTCTCTTGGATTGCCCGGCTCAGGCAGGACTGAGAAGTAGGATATTCGGAACACATTTAGTTAGCACCGTAGCCCTACAGGATATTCCTGTAGGTCTTATAGACAAATTCATTGAAAGGGAAAATTTGGTTTGACGACTAGTCAATAGTTGCTATAGAGGAAACTGCAGGTATCACAATGGGCTTCTTTAGCCTAAGTGTGCTAGACAGCGTGCTGTCTTGCAGCCTTTTCAACCAACCAATAGGCAAATTGCAAACTAAATCAAAATTATTTTCCAAAAATACTACACTGAGGCCGCCGATTTCAATCGCAAGTTGGTTGGAAATATTGTCTTTAATTTTATTTTTAATACAGGCCGTTTTCTATGTTGCAGGTAGAGTGTATTAAAAATTAAAATGTTCGAGCGTTAGGTCTATTTTAAATTATTTTATTCTTCAATATTTCGTTACCTATTGGGTAGTATCGACAGGAAGATAAACACAATTATTAATTAAATTGAAGTCAACAATTTTTGTGATTCCACCTGGTGGAAGTCAATTTACGTCAAATAACTCTCTAATGCACCGACCGCACCACGAATAGTGTGAAAGGAAACGTCAGATGAGAAGAATGGCAGTTCTATATGACACCACTCTATGAGCAAGACCTTCTCGCAATTAGTCAGCTATGTGCTTTCTAGCTTTACACTCAATAATCTAGCCGATTCCGAACTGTATTTTGAAAAGCTTTTTCATGGCTAAATACTCGATAGTGTCGCCATCACAATGCGAGGCGACCGCCGCCGAAAGAAATTTAAGGTGGTCAGAGCAGGGATCGAACCCAGAATCTCATATACAAGAGGCGCGCACAATAACCATTGTTTATATGTTGGCGACACAATAACTAATAAGTTATAATATGTGATTTTGTGACCCAAATGTGGCATTAATTGTGGAAAACTGCTGAAAACAAAAACCTGGCAGACAACAAAGGAACCAAAAAGCAGCAAATCTTTAATTCAGGGGAACAATGCTTTCATATAAGTATATGGATGTTCAACACATGTACATGGTGCCTGCATCATGTTACTGGGGCTGCTTTTCGGAGTATAAATGAGTGTATGGAAATTTTGACGTCTTCGTATATAAGGATTTATTATTGCTAGCTATGTACCTATCTCCCGTTTTCATCGTTGATATCGTAGTGAAATCGTTGTCGTTCGTCGTGTACATTGAGTGATTGTATATGTAAGTAGGCAGTTACTAATTTGGGGTGTTATAATATACTTTGGCTGGATTTTCTACTTTTGTGTAAACTTTCTCTACATTTGTGTATCCTTTTTTATATCTAATTGTGTACACTTTTGAAGTTTAGTGTCGACTTTTTATACTTTTGTACACTTTTAATACTTTTTGTACATTTGTCCACACATATTGTACTTTTGTGTTACTCCCGCAACGTGTTATCACCACTCTATTTCCGTCACAGAAATGGTTGCCGATCCAGAGTTTAATACCCTGAAAAATTTCCTTTCTGCCTAATGTTACAGGGCCGCTATTTCCGCGTGTAGATGTACGAAAAAAGCTTCTCAAAATACCGTTCGGAATCGGTGCAAAACTGTAGGTCCCAATCAGTGAGTATAAAACTATATAAAGCGCACATCTCACTGATTGTGAGAAGCTCTCCCCAACAGAGTAACAAGCCGAGCGAATGCGAGCCGACGAGCCGCCGCCGCCGGTAACTATTTTATACTCCGAGCCGCCGCCGATTTAATCGGCTACAATCGGCTTAAAATATGAGTCGATTAACTCGAAGCCACCGATTTTTTCGTAACGTGTATTTAAAAGCTTAAGTACTTTAATGTAACCAATAACGAATACCCGGTACCGAGATACTTGGTACTTGTACTCATTATGATGATTTGTACAACACTGCCTAACATGACGCCAAGTTCCGTTGTAAAACGAGAATGCCAAACATATAAAAATAGTGAAAATGGCATGGGAACGAACATAACCTGGCGTTTTATCAGAAATTGGTAACACAGAAATAATATGCGAAAGAACACCCAAAAATTTGTCCATGCTACGGCGCCGGCTCCGAATGCTGGAATCATTTTGGAACCTTCATCATTGGAGGCAGAACCATTTTGAAGGGTTATAGATTTTGCTTTCACTGCTTCGAAGAAAATATCCTTCTTAAAGCGTAAGTTTAAGTTAACTTTTTTGTTTTTCCTGTGAAACGTGTAAAACAAAGTAAATTTTGTTTCCGAGATTTGGTCGCTCCAATTTTCAAAATAAAATATATGTACATATATACATATCTTCGCTGTTTATTATCGGATCGGCTTGTCATTGGGAAGATTATGTAAACCCTTTTGAAACAACTTCCAATTTTTGCGATTTCATTAACCCACTGTGGGGCGGTTTCAAGTTTTGGTTCAAACTTTTTGGGAGAATAAATATGAACCATGGTACAATATGTCTCATTAAACCTGGAAACCCATACTATGAAATTTATTTCAACAAATTCGAGCGATTTTTTTAAAATAATTTTTCAAAATGGGTGTTTTTCGTCGTTCCTCATGTTATTTACATTTTAAAACTCGTCCCACCGGCTGCTGTTTCCCTAATAGTTTTAGAACAAAAAAATATATCATCATCATTCTGGTGTTTAAATGGTTAAAGAGACAATTAATACCGCAAATTAAAGCTTGAAATCTTACTTTCGGAATATATTACACTTAGTATGGACATAAATACTGTTACTGTTATTTTGGACTATAAAACAAAAACTAATGAACGTTTTTTGATCATTTTTTTTTAAATATATTTATTGATATGTATTGTGTACAGTTTCATTGGTCAATCATCAATAGCTGCACGCACCTCATCCATTGGCACGAACCAAAGCTGTCTTAAGAGAATCAATGTTGGGGTCGTTGCAGTTATATATGTATAATGTTATGTTTTGTTATCATGATATGTTATTTTCATATTACATACATATGTTGTAGCAACCTTAGATATATGACTCTTAAATATTTTCGGTCTGTACTTTTTTACTTCACTTCAATAAATTCGATTCCTACAAAGGGATTTGTTTTGTGGCAGACCATGTCCTCTAAAACGGTCCACAAATTGTAATCCAGAGGGTCCAGATCAAATCTTCAGAGTATATAAAAGCTTATAAGCTGGTGCTAAATCTTGTTCCACGGCTGGTTTTGGAACAGGGAATACTTAAACGGCTTCACGACTGCTTCCAAAACAGTTTCCTCGTAAACTTTGGTCGATGTTTTGACCCCTTGTTCACAGGAATGCAAGTCAGTTACCCCATCATAAGAGGCACCCCACCAAACCATGACTTCAGCTGGATGATGACCCTTTTCGACCCGTGGGATGAGCTCAGATACTTCTTTAGATAAGCATGCATAAACCCTATCATTTTGTTTGTTAAATTTTTCCTGTACCGTAAAAATTTTTTCATCCGTAAACAAGATTTTTCTATGCAAGTTATCAGCGTACTTCACCAAAAGACGTTTGGATTTTTCTATCCTATATTTTTTTTAAGTTGTAGTCAACAAATATCCTGTACGCCGTTTTAAAGGTCCAAGTCCCAAGTCTTTTTTAATAACTCGGCTCATGGACTTTTCCGTGATTTTCATCTCACGGGCCATGATTTTCTGTTTCCGGAGAGCATTTCGTTGAGTTCTTGCTTTGACGGCTTTGATGACTTGCTGTGTCCGAACGGTTCGAGGGCGGTACGACTGGGGGCGGTCTTTTATATCTCCAGTCGCCTCGAACAAATGTATGCACCTGTAGACGAACATGCGACTAATGCCGAGCGGGCGGAGCGTTTTGAAAATATCGTTTTTTTTTCTTTCCACACTTAAATAGTGCTATATCTGCGATACGGTTTTTCTTATTCCCGCAACTGACTAACGCTATAGACGTTAACTTTCAAAAAACATGTGATAATAAAAGGGTGTGTTAAATTTTACTATTCTAATGGGTATGTTCAATTTAGTAACAACATTTATGCCCCTACTAAGTAAAACTATACACCTCACATGGATTATATTTTGACATAATGAAAATTTTTCGTAAAAACTTAGGACTAAAAAACATAAAACTTTAAACCTCTCCTCAGTGAGTTAACAGAGCGTACCAATTTCGACCCCATCCTTTAGATATAGACCTAAATACTTCAAATTGTATGTCCAATACTTGAAAGGTCATATCATGAAAACTATGCGTTTCCCGGAATTTTTAACTGTTTTCACTCTAAAAAAACAAAAAATCGGGCTTATGTGGTTAAAGTGCAATCAAAATAAAATAAAAGTTAAAAGAAAGCGTAAACATGAAATAACATTTGAAACAAAAAATAAACGGCCTTATTCATAAAAAGTTAGGAGAGGTTTGAGAGACGGCTTATCATACAAAAAAACGTCTGTCAAACCTCTCACAACTTTTTATGAATAAGGCGGTTAGTAGGTACGAGTATATAAAGTACAGGGCATAGAGGAATTTAGGATAGAGTAATTCATTCTCTCAATATTTTTAACGTCATAGGTATAGTTGCAAGTGACCATTAGATGGTGGAAAGGATGGTTCAATAATGCCAGATAGAGGCATTGGAACACAACGTCCAACAAAGCAACAACAGCCGCATTTCGTGCTTGTGTGGCAAAATAGTTGTGTTAAATACAATACAAATGTATACCAATGATAAAAATAAACAAAAAAGTGAAAAATACATTTAAATTTCACAGTTCTATACGAAATCGAAATAAAACAGTTAAGTCAACATTTATTGTACCTCTACCTGCTGTAAGTTAATTTTCGTCGAATTTCTCTTATTTGCACAAACCTACGACGAAGGGTTTGAAATGAAACGTCAGATGAGAGAATAAATTACTCTATCCTAAATTCCTCTATGATGGCTGTAGCTTCGAACAAGACGCTAAAGATTGCCTGAAAAAGGGAATGAAGATTAAATTTAACTTTTAAATCAGTGTGTAATTATTTGTGCCTTTTTGCAATTGTGATTCTTTTGTTATTTAACAATTACAATTAACACCCGCACTATCACACGACCAAAACAATTGTTGACTGCAAGCCGAAAATTGAGCCGCCGCCGGTAAAACTTCACAACGGCCGCCGCCGACCGGCTAAAAATCTCAGAGCCGCCGCCGCCGACGATTTGGCCTTGGCTTGTTTCTCTGCTCCCCAATCCCTTCATGGGATGTTATGGGACACCTGTATGTATGTATGTATGTAGATGTACGCATGGAAATTTAAGTGTATGTAGCAGGGGGTTTCCATGCCACAGATCATCGACTATGAAGTTGGCAAATCATGCAAAAGAAAGTAGGTGAAGGAATGAGAGATAAGCAACCTATGTTTAAATTATGTTTGATTGATACTAATGTCTTTTAAATTATGTTCGATTGATACTAATGGGGTTTTAATTATTTTTGGTTGACGATAATGAATTTTAAATTATGTATGATCCTAGTCATCTATCATCTGCAACTCCAACTCGATGAAATTCCAACTTGCGACGTGACATCCGGTCTAAGCTTTAACAGCTGTTGCAAACTCTTAGTATATTTCTCTATGGTGTGTAGGTTTCGACGACTTCGTAGTTAAGGATTTATTTTTTCCAGCAGTGTGTCTGTCTCCCGGTTTCTTCGTTGATATCGTAGTGAAATCATTGTCGTTCGTCTTGTACAGTGAGTGGTTACTAGAGTTTGGTAGTTCATGAACTACATAGTTCATTTAGGGTGACCGGACATCACCCCCACGAATATAAAGCTCATGTTCGATGTGGAGATAATGTTCGTGATTGTTATGTCCGGGCACCTTAAATGAACGAGTTCGAGAACTAGTGAACGAGTTCGACACAAGTCTAGTGGTTACATATGTAAGTAGGCAGTGATTAAGTTAGAGTGTATTAGTATACATTGGCTGATTTTATGTAAGTGTTTTTTGTTATATTTGTGTGCACTTTTTCTACTTTTGTGTACTCGTTTGAACTTTTATGTACACTTTTTGACCTTTTGTGTATACATCTGTACATTTGTGTACACTTTTTCTACTTTGTGTACCCTGTTTGTAGTTTAGTGTCGACTGTTTTTACTTTTGGTACTTTTGTGTACACATTTTATAAGTATACTTTGATATACTTTTTGTACTTTTGTCCACACATTTTGTACTTCTGTGTTAGCCCCACGAAGTGTTGTCCCCACTCTATTTCCGTCACGGAGAAGGTTGTCGCTCCGGATTCCAATACGCTGCCACTAAAAGTTTCACTTCGAAATTCCCTTAATCTCATGATGATGACCATGACAGACGATTTTGCAAACTCATTGTAAATGGATGGAGAAACAAAAGACTTAAAGGGTAAAGCTACTCAAACCTCCCACTGATTTGCTTATCAATAGAAGTTTTCTTCTTTTGTGACTACAATTTGTTGGATTTATTTATCTTAAATATTTATTATTATGGCCACTTAATTTTGATCATCTTTTTCTCCTTATATTTTAAATACTGACGACGGACATTCCATATTACTTTATGGTGGTGGCTAACGAATATCAGATCTAAAACATAAGAGGTAATAATTACAGAAAATCTTTACACGCTCTCGGTTGGAATTGTCGTTTACCTCGCTCTTTCATTGATCAAACAGAATGTAAATTTTTCATCTGAAATTTTTGAGAAAAAAAAACACAACCTGTAGCATATTATTATTTTTATTTAACTGTCAAGTGGCCTCCTCTGCAGCAGGGAATGACAGACAAACGGACACAACGTGAACAGTAGCTCAAGACAATTAACATAAATTACACTCGATTTGAGGGTAAGACTGAAAAACCACAATACCCAAACAACCAAAGAAAACACACAGTGGAATACCACAGTACGCTGGGCTGCTCTCCTGTAAATCTTATTGACTTTACAGGCAAAGAGAAAAACAAAATCACAAGAACCTTAGCCAGCCAGCCGTATTCAATTGAGCGATCTCTTGAGTCAACGGCATCATGGCATATTAACCATATACTCGTACTACTCATGTGTTTAGGTATTTTCCATACTGCGGCCGTAGCCTTCTGCTGATTATCTACCACTGTCACTGCTGCTACAGTGGCCGCGTTGTGTAAATAAATTCGTTGCGTTCCGTTTCGTTTCGTTCAATACCTTTCAAATTTTACAAATTCTCATTGTATTAATACATCATCAATATTTGTACAAGTGATGAAGCTAAATACCTTTATTTGATTATTATGGCCGGCCACACAGGCACACTCAGCACCACAAATAGACGACCCAGAGCCCAGACGCTTAGGCCATGAGTCAATTACAATCCAAATTCAAATTCAGTTGGCGGCCATGCATAGAAGTTCAAATATAACTAATCCAAACGGTCAAGTGCTTGAGATGATTATAAAGTCACCATGATTGAAAAGAAGAATTTGTGTAGCTCAATTTAAATATTCGATTTTTTACCTCTGCCTTTTGGTGAACAAGCAGTGGAGATAGGAATGAAAGAAATAAATAATAATAAAAACAAATTACAATTATCAACAAAATTGCTCGAAATTCCCATAATATAGCATTTACAATAAACACAATATTAAAAATGCAAAAAAATCTGGAGTTCTATTTTAATACAAGCAAAACTGATCGGAATCGGGGTAACAATGTGGGTCCCGATCAATTAGTTTAATAAAGAAAAGTGGTCATCTCAATGTTTTTGAGATTATTTTCCTATTGCGGCCAGAGACTCCTTCCGAGCCGATGGTCTTTTCTCCAGATATAAGCCGAAAGAATAAAACAAAATCCATAACTCGCTTAATTATCGAAATATTGGACGTTTAACGATTTCTATTAGCATTGGCCGGATATTTTGCAGAGCCGAGAATTATAGGTGGAGAGTTTAGAAAGTTATAGGTTGCAGAGAGTTATAGGTGGTAACTCTCTGAATTGTATTGAAAATATTTTATAAATAGCACTGTGTGTAATTTTTTAAGTCATGGAAATATAACCATATACGGACACCACTACATGATAAAAGACAATAAACAAAGACCCGTGTCTCCCAGTTTTGCCCAAAGTCATGCACTTTTTTTATGGGCCCCCAAAGATTTAGGGCCTCCGTGTCATTCTTGCGAAAAAGTGATCATTTTGTCAGGCTCATATCTTGCAAATAGTTCGGAATTTTGATTTACTCTCTGAGGGAAAGTTGTAGCACTTGTCATAAAGAACAAAAATTGTGAGCATATAATATCTCATCATCTTCAAGGTAAAATCGCAAAAACTTTAAAAAATTTGATTTTTTTACCTTTTTTCCCCTGTTTAGGTCCATAGGTAGCAAACCGTTCAAAATTTAAGGAAATAATCAACTTCAAAAATTTACCTAAGATCTCAATAAACAACTTTCTAGAACATACTTCTAGGAATGATTCTTAACACCGCTTATTTCAACATTGAGATAGTATGCTATCTCACCGACCGCAGCAGCACAGGCAAAGCAGTAAGCTCAGCACACCAACAAGGGACGCAGCACACAATATAACAACAAGTTGCGATTTTGACCATGAAGATGAAGTTTTTTTGATCGTATATGTTCAAGAGCTACAACTTTCCCTCTGGGAGTAAATCAAAATTCCGAGACATTTGCAAGATATGAGCCTGACAATATATCACTTTTTTGCAAGAATGACACCGAGGCCCCAAATCTTTGGTGGCCAATAAAAAAAAAGTCCTTGACTTTGGGCAAAACTGGGAGACACGAGTCTTGTTTTTGGTCTTTTATCACGTAGTAGTGGCCGTATATAGTAGTTCTATTCGTACTGATTTTTGTTTTGGCATTTTCCTAGAAGAGGGGTTATATATGTAAAGTATATATTACTTCAAAAATTAAATTGTTCGAGGGTTTGGTCGTATTTTTAATTAATTTTATTCGTCGATATTTCGCTACCCTTTGGGTAGAATCGTCAGGAAGATAAATACAATTATTAATTAGAAACGAAAAGAATTGATAAACAAAATTTTTTCCTGTCATTTGAAAAAACAACAACAATTGAAGAAATTTTCTTGTCATATGAAAAATGTTTTAAGTTACAGCCAGAAAAATTTTTGTGTATAAATAGTTCCTCTAATTTACAGCCAGAAAAATAATTTGGTTGACAAACAAAAGTAGATACATAATGATAAATTCAACAAGTTACATACTGATATAGTGACACCTAGTGACAAATTCAATGATATATCAATCAATTTTCGGTGAAATATTCTACATTTTACTAATTAAATGTCTATAATTCTGTGCTACATTATCCGTATATGCTTTAAAGTTTATTCTCTTCGCTATTGGAGTCCTTATGGTCTGTAACATTTCGAACATAAATCGACGTTTATAATTATTTTCCCTATTCAAAACTGACGTATCTTGCAGGTTTGGAAAATGATTTAAGTTTGCACAGTGTGATGATAATGCGGTTTTTTGTGTTGATATGTGTCTATATTTTGTGGCCGTCGATGGTGCAATGGGTAGTGTGCGCGCCTCTTGTACTTGAGATCCTGGGTTCGTCACCTCGCATAGTGGCGGCGAGTATTTATCGAGTATTTAGCCACGAAAATGATTCTCAAAAATACCGTTCGGAACCGGTGAAAACTGTAGGTCCCAATCAGTGAGTATAAAACTAGAAAGCGCACAGCTCACTGGTTGTGAGAAACTCTCCCCGATTCCTTCATGGGATGTAATGGGAAACCATTTTTTTGTGTCTATATTTTTGATCTGATTTGTGTCCTGCAATTCTAGTCAAAGTTTATTTTTAGTTGTACCTACATATACCATATTGCAACTTTCACTATCATTTCCTCCACAAAATTCCTCGATAATTGGGTTCATCGAAATCGTTCCTGCAAAGAAAGAAGCGGAGGCCATTTGAAAGACTTTTTATTCAGAACTTAATTGTATCGATTGAACTTCAAATTAAATAAAAAACATTTGAATTTCCTTAACAATTTGTATGTTTTTTTATAGAAATCCTATCCCACAAATTGGAATACCCCTTACAAAAGGGCATTCCCCCCGTTTCAACGGATTTTGTCCGCTTTTTATAATTCTGTCCTTTCTGAAAGACGTTGATTATTTTTGACATTTTCCACAACATTCCAATCGATTTTTGTTGCAATTGCCTCGTATGTATATCCAAATTCAAAAATATCTCAATTGGCCATAAACGTACGGGTGCACACATGTGTAGTCTCAATGGCAAACTTACATGAATTGGAATCATCCTCCATATTCTCCGGATTTAGGCCCCAGTGACTATTTCCCATTTTCAAACCTAAAGAAATGGCTCGGTGGAAAGAGATTTAGCTCCAACGATGAAATTATTGATCAAACAAATGCCTATTTTATGGACCTCGAAAAATCCTATTTTTTGGAAGCGATACAAAAATTGGAAAAACGTTGTACTAAGTGTATTGAGCTAAAAGGAGATTATGTTGAAAAATACAATTTTTGTTTTTGCAAAAAAAACTATGTTTCATTCAAAAAGTCACGGACTCTTGTATATATTTTTTGTTTTTGTTTGTTTTATATTTGACTCGCTCGTGGCCGTCGGCAGTGCAATGGTAGTGTACGAGCCTCTTTTACATGAGATCATGAATTCGAACCCTGTTCTGACCACCTTAAATTTCTTTCGGCGGCGGTCACCTCTCATAGTGACGGCGACACTATCAAGTATTTAGCCATGAAAAAGATTCTCAAATACCGTTCGGAACCGCTGTAAAACTGTAGGCCCAATCAGTGAGTATACAACTAGAAATCGCACAGCTCACTGGTTGTGAGTAGCTCTCTCTTATCCCTTTATGGGATGTAATGGGAAACCACTGTGGTTTTATTATTATATTTGATAACCGAAAATTTGAAAAAGTAAATTCGCTCGAGATTTAAATTTTTTTTAAACTTGGAGTGAGAGTTTTATATTGAGGAGAGCAGAATTCTTCGGATCGCGAGCGGAATATTTTCTTACTCTGCTATTGAATATGGGGCCTGAGCTCGCAAAGTTATCGCTGTTTGTTGTAAACATATCTGTAAAGGACAACAAATGTCAAAAACGATGGTACCTTTTCTGTCCAGCTTAGTTGGCTTACATTTTTCCGAACCTGCATTTCTGTTCCATCTGAGTACTGGGCTTAATCATTCAACAACATTTTTAAATTGAACAATTTAAAGCAACATAAACAAAAGCACTTCAACCACGATATGGTTGAGGCTGTGAAACCCAAAAAAAGGTAAATGTTGTGAAAAGCTAAACGACGCTTTTGTTGTGGGGCTATTAAGAGTATAACAATAACAACTCATGACAATAATACACATCATGCAGGGAATGAACACACATGGTTTGGCAGTATTTTCGTTAATAAGCCCTTAAATGCCCCATTAAAAAGACTACGAAAACGATGAAGACAAAAACGACTAAATATCCTTGACATAAGAAACCTCTGAAAAAGAAAACAATTGAATAAATCCAAAGGTCTAGCAGGAAAAAGTGCACATTCATAGTGGTGATGATGATGATGTTATCGTAGTCGTTGAGTCCTTTAATAGAAGGATTTATTACAAACTATTAGCACAATTTGAAGAGGGGACTTAAGGACACCGACAAAGACAAAACAATTAAAGAGATACAGGAGTAGAAAAAAAAGACAAAAATGTATTCTTTTACTATCAAAAAGGCCAAAGATAACACATTTCTCAAGTAGTTTTGAAAAATGTATAAAGACATCAAATATTGCGCCTTGTATTAAACGACGATTTTGGTGGTTTTTTTCAAACAAAATTTATTTTGTTATTTTTTAAATTTTGTATAAATCTTTGATATTTTGATATAAACAAAATTGAAAATATTAAATGATTTTTTGTCCCCTTCCCTTTCAGACCATTTCGTCTACGGTTAATACTTTTGTTTATTTTGTGTAAATTAAATCAAAATTAAATGGCAATCATGTGGAATCAGCAGATTTCATATGTAATCAAACGCATCAAAAATTCTGGAATTATTATTGTTTGATTGTGTTAAGTGCTGCGGGGCATTCAAGTGGCTTGGCTGTGGCAGCAGAATGGCCACAAGGACAACACAGATTGTTTCACTTCAATCGAGGCAATTGTTGAAGATGAACACAACAACCCCCTGTAATGTTACCATTGTTAAGCCGAAGGTCTGTCCTAAGCATTTGTTGTTCGCGTTCAAACGAGGGGGTGTTGATGATATTTAACAAATATTAAATGTTCCTCCTTCCTCTGTCCAGAAATCTCTTGAGTCTCGTGGTTACCACAATTCTCTTGGGCACAGTAGCTACTCTATTGGGGGTGTATATTGTTAATGTTTTTATTAGATTTATAAGTAGACTAAACGATATTGTTTTCTGTTGTTGTTTTGTTTAAAAATTTAAAAATAATAAATCTTGAAGATAAATGCCATAACTTAAAAGAATTATTAGAATGTTAATTATTAATAATAGAATTATTATTATAATTTCATTATTATACCTAATACTGTTTCTTTGGAAAATATAGTAACTTTCTTGAGTAAAGTCTCTGGTTTAGCTAACAACTGTACGACATAAGGCGAAGTAAGCATGAACAGTTTTATTTGACAGATAGGTCCGACGAAAGATTTCAATTATCTATCGATTTCGGTTGATAGACTTTCGCTTGTTTGTGAAATCTATTAAAGATGGGCACTTCTAACACAGAGTGCCAATAATTAATATTGATAATCATTTCTCATTAATTATTAATAACTTCACACCGACATTTTCACAATTCTGACATTTACGTATTTATACAAAACAAAAGTGTGAAAATATGATTTAATTTCGAATTTTCGTTCCATTATGAACCTATTTAGGTGTATATATTTTCCAATTTACCTTTCCTACACGCCGGAAAAAAACGGTCTCTGTAACATATTCTCATAAACATATTCTGCAGGAACCATGTATGTATATGTTTGGATCACACTCCAAACATGTATGTCTTTACATATGCGTACTTCATCCCCAAACATCCATATACTTTCGTGGAAACATGTGTGTATTTCCACCCAAACATAAAATAAATATAAAAAACGAAACTAACACTAGCCCGTTCTATTTTGACGTTTTAATCATTGTGTCTCCAACATTTAATATTGATTAGCAAACACCAAAACAACAAAAAAGACTGGTTTTTTTGCGTGTAATATACATTTCTTTGACAGCATGCTTACTTTATCAACCAAGCGCACTTGCTATCCTCTGTCTGATTGACCACTGAATACATGAAACTAAAACGCAACAGATCTAAGAAATACTCGCTTCATCTGTAATTTACACAAGCATTTAGGTATTTTATGAATCACTGACTGCAAAATATTGCAAAAAGACAGCTACATTTGAAGTGAATAATCTCTTCTTGTACCGCTTGTATTCTCTTTCTCTCAATCGAGAGTAAATAATGCAACAAACACAGCTGTATTTGTATCCCAAATACATCTATACTTGGGTCACCTACCTCTTTTATTCTCTTGCTCTCAATCGAGAGTAAATAATGCCACAAACACAGCTGTATTTGCATCCCAAATACATCTATACTTGGGTCACAAACATATATATTATAACACATTAATCATTGTGTCTCCAACATGTAATATTGATTAGCAAAAACGTTGCGTTTGGACACAAGTATACTATAAGCTCCAAACACACATAATATTTACATCTAAAAAAAAAATGGTGTCCCTTAACATCCTATGAAGGGATCTCACAATCAGTGAGATGAGCGCTTTCTAGTTTTACACTCACTGATTGGGAGCCACAGTTTTACACCGGTTCCGAACGGTATTTTGAGAAGCATTTTCATGGCTAAGTACTCGATAGTGTCGCCATCACTAAGCGAGGTGACCGTCGTAGAAAGAAATGTAAGGTGGTCTGAGCAGGGATCGAACCCACGTTCTCATGTACAAGAGCCGCGCACACTAGCCATTGCACCACCGACATCTAAGCAACTTAAAAAACAGACTTTCAGCGTGTACAGTTACTTACTTAGGTGAAGTCAAAGAATCCAGAGGGTTCAAAGACCTTTCAAAATGAGAATAATATGTTTATCCAACCGGCTCGATATTGTACTTTCTCCTCCAGTTTATCTCCTCCAGCTCTCGCAGGCAATATTCCACCTGATGTTTCATGCGAAGTTTAGGTTGTTTTATTTTACGATGTCCGTCTAGAACGGCTTCGAATACCTTTCGCACCGGCTTATTCTAATCCATTCTACTGACATGTCCTAGCCGTGCTAAACATATTATACAGCCTGTGGTGCAACCGTCGTCGATACTCGCCTTTTTCTATTAGAGGACTATATATTTTTCTGAGCAGCTTTCCCTCGACGACTCCTAGATATGTTTCATCAGGAATCAATATGACCCAGGATTCTACACCATAAAGCAAGACAGGTTGTATGAGAGTCTGACATAGTTCGATCATCGTTTCTCGAGGGAGGGTCTTACCTCTCAAGTGCTTGCTTAGCCCGAAATAACATTACCACAATTCTCCTTTTGATTTCCAGACTGACGTTATTGCTCCTGTTCACGGCAGATTCGAGGGAAATAAATTCGCCCACTACCTCGAAATCATAACGGATATCAAAGTTCGCTGGTGAAAATGTTAGTACTTTTCGGATGAATTGACGGGTCTCATTCTTCCTTCTGTGACATTAAATTTTCTCACTCTCGCGCAATCTCCACAACATTTTTTCCTTCTTAAACAAACGGGGTTCCTCTTCTCGTTATACCGCTCTGTCGCGGCTTGCGTTGCAACTGACTGAAGCATTGCCATACGCGCGGCGTTCTTTTCATCACTTGCCATGCGATACTCTTCATCATACCATGGTTTGGCATTAACCGGTATTTCATTACCAATTAGTATTTCATTACCGTGAGGCGGGCGTGCGTTCTGCGCCAGTATCTGAGAGGCCGTCTCTGCATAGGCCGTAATCAGTGAGAGTAAAACTATAAAGCGCACAGCTCACTGATTGCGAGAAGCTCTCCCCTATCGCTTCATGGTATGTAATGGGAAACTATTTATTTATTTAATTACTACATCATTTCCCTTGCTGGAGTTTTTTTCATTGGAACACTTGTGTGCTCTGCTTTTTGAAAATAATATAAAGCAGACCGGCTAAAATCTCCATGATGAAACTTGACGTAGGGCACCACGAATCAAATCAAACAAATCATGCCTGTTTGAAACCGATGCTGTTTCGGCATGATGCAAAAGATTTGTATTTTGAGAGCTCTCGTACCAAAAACGTCTGCTGATGAAGGTCTTGGCAAGATCCAAATAGTTATACAGACAGCCATGTTATCATTGTAACACTTTTTATACTCGGCTTTTTTGAAAATAATATAAAGATAATAAAAAAAGGTATTGAGCTTGAATAAATTTAAAAAATTGAAGTTAATTACTACAGATATTTCAATGCAATATTTGTCGGTCTTAACTTGCACTACTAGTTCGGACAATCCCTGATATACGAGTATGTACATGTACAGTTCAATCTGTTTATGTATTGAGGGGCAAAAAAGCTTAAATATTTAAAATTTATAACTGCCTATGTGTGTCTGTAATATATTGATTTAACTAAACAGAAAATAAATCCAAATTTAATACATTTTTATCAGCATAAAAATATAGTAGCACTACATGTACATACATACGTTTATAAAAATAATATTATGGTCATATTAAATATGGTTATGGTTATGAAAACATAGATTAAGTACACGAATGTATGATGGTATTGGTGTAAGGATAATGAACATACATTTGTACAAATTTGTATCCTGGTTCGCATGTACATACTATCGTACATATACATATATATGTATATACACCTAGTTGCTAATTTATAACCAATATAACGCGGATTTTGGGTCTTAATTGTATAAATATTTTTTCACATATTTAATTATATAACAATGATCCAAGTTTTTCGCGCGTTAATTTACCATAAAAAAAACCTTAAATGTAAATAATGTTTTAATTTTGATAATATTTTAAACGTTTCAGCCAAATTATTGGTCAGTAAATATGTTAGAGTGGAAAATGCACACAGACTAAAACTCCTTCATACGCTTCGATACTTCAAATTTCAGCTAATTTGTACAAATATCACACTCCTTCCGCAAAAAAAAAACATCGACGTTAGCTTATAAAATATTAAAAATTTAATCAACAAAAATAAAACGCCATAATTTAAAACCATAAAAAAAATCCTTCCCACATGATCCCTTTTAAATCCTTTGCAAACCATGAAGAGTGCAGCACGCGTTTCAATTTCTAATCCCGTAATATGCCACAGCTAGTATAAAAAAAAAACTGTGATATGGATTTAAGGCTACACAACAGCATCCACCCAACCTCAACACCACTCATATTTCCGTCACTGTCAGAGCTCTTGCCATTTTCTGCTGTTTTAGAATCGCTAAAATGTTATCAAAATTTGTTCATAACTTCGGGCTTTGCCAAATACAACACTTTCCATTATTGTTTTATGGTCAAACTAACACACTTGAACTTTTCATTACAATAATTTTGGATACACTTAAAAAATAAACGAAACATTTTGTGGCAAAGTTTATGAGAGCAGTGTATTGTTTTTGTTGTAATTGTATGTATTTGTAATTCTTTTGTTTTGTCATACCTGTTTGTTTGAATGCTGTCATACAACTGAATAAAAAGCAATATTTAGCTCAATGAAATAATTGTTGTTGTTTTGTCATAAACAGAGCGACGACAAAAAGTATTGAATATTATAGAGAACTTTTGCACTATTTTTTCGCCCTCATGTAGAAAGTCGGAGTAAACGAGCATAAACTAGTCTTATTCTCTTTATAGAATATTTCAATATAAATTCACCATTTCGACAATGTTATTACAATACTAAAAGCATAAATGTTTCAAAATAAATCAATGTTTCACATCAAAATTATGAATGGGCCAAGTTATGACTCGCCAGTGCTTTTGAGTCATACAATTCGTTCCATGAGTTCTCTATACTATTCAATACTCTTTGGCGACGACGACCTGTTTGTTTGTTCGCTGCCGCTACATCAATACCATCATACTTATTGTTGTACAACAACCACGTATGTGATGCTACCGCTGTGTTTTCTTTGCATGTGTTCACTTTGATAGATTGCCCTACCCGTGCCTATAGATGTTAACACATCACAAATAAAATTAAATTATGGCAACTCAAAAAATGTACCAAAAAGGATGAACAGAGGTCGAGAAGAAAAAGTGTGCGCAATTTGGCAGCCCTAGTAGACGAGAACCAGAAGTTGATGCAACTCACTTAAACGCATTTCTCTCTCGCGTCATAACTTGATATTTCATACTTTTTACATAATTTATGTAATTGTATTTAAACATGGTTGGAATTTGTACAGTTAGGTACAATAACATCATCAAAAAACTGATCCTGTATTGAAATATTCAACGAAGAGAGTAAGAGAGAGAGAGCAGAGAACGAGGCACTTCACTCGTTTTCTTTATTGTCATTCCACTCAATGACTAAATTTTCTTATCTACTTAAAAGTCTATACTCTTTGAATGTACATAAACGAAAAATTACAAATTATTTGTTCTTTATTCTTTAATGGCTTTATCGGAACTCCCCGTTAGCTAGCTCGAGTGAGACGGCGAACCGAATGAGCAGCCTGACTGGTTATGCAATCACTAATGCGTCTCAATGCTCCAACACTGCGCCAGCTAATGCGCCAACACTGCGCGCAAACGGCGGATCGTAAGTTAACACAGTTTCGGCACACTGCATTCTGGTCAGCGTATGATCCGGATAATAGGCGATTGATACATAATCATCCTGACTCCAAACTTTCTTATGGAGTTTGACATTTATAATCCCGAAAATCGATAATCTTGGTAGGTGTAACTGCAGTTTCAGTTCGGCGAACAGAGCGCGAAATTTGGATATAAATTTCCACGATTGGCAAATGTTGTTCTTAAAAAAAAATGTTGGCAAATGTTGTTCTTAAAAAAATAGATAAAACTGCATTCTATTGTCCGAAGTTTTCACAACTTTTACAATCGACAATCAGTTCATCTTTATTGACGTATTTCTTACGGTTCCTTTGTAAGGATATAAAAAGCATTTTTTAATTTTGGATAAGGTATTCCAAAGGTCTAATTACACTGTGCCAAACCAAAAAATTGTGAAAGTACTTGGATGTGGTATCATAAAACCCCGCTCGGTGTTGCCCCTATGCGTAACAATTTTTTTTTTACAGGCCGAAAAAAATTTTGGAGTTGGGTTAAGGGGCCCTTAGACTTGTGGATAAGTTGCTCGACTTCAAGTTGACATCAACTTCGATTATTTCACATCAACTTCGATTTTGCCCTTACACTCTCAAACTAGTTGAGGCAACTTCATTTTCTTGTCAGATGTCGAAATGAAAGGTGGTGAGCGCACTGCGAAAATATCATCAATTTGAAGAAAAAACACTATTTTTATTTTCTTTAAATATTTATAAATAACACTATAAATCACATTTATTTAGTATATATTTTTCTGATACTGTTTAATTTATTTATTTTTTAGTTCATTTATTTACATTTTGCCGATAATGTTGACTCATGAACGTTTCTCACCAAAATGCGTATGAAAGTTGATGCAACTTCCTCTTACACTGGTGGATAAGTTGATATCAACTGCAAAAAATCAAAGTGGCTTTGATTTTACATCAACTAATTTGTACAAACCACCAACTTCACCTTACACCATGGATAAGTTGATGTCAACTTAAAGTCGATGCAACTTATCCACAGGTCTAAGGGCCCCTTTAAGGTACTATTTCAGATTTTACTTTAATAAATCCTAAACAGCTCGAAATATTGGATTGCAACCTTTGACAATATTGTAGCTATTTCCCCATTTCACAATTTTCTCTAATATACTTCTACGGAAAAGTACACTGTTAATCGATTATTTCACGAATCGTCATAAAAAATTCCTCATATTTTATGTGTTTTGACATTTCTTGCCTAACGGTAAATAAATTGCGGTAGCTATCTCCAAAAGAATTGTAGCTTATAGATTCCTTGATAACTTTTCTAAATACACTAATTACCAAAAATTATATTTAGAGCTCCATAATTGGTGTAGAAATGCTGTGTTTAACCATATTCTTTAAATATTCACCTATATGTATTCAGTATTGTTATGGCAAAACCGAGCGGGGTTTTGTGATACCACGACCAAGTACTTTCACAATATTTTGGTTTGGTGGAGGCCCGAAACAAATTCCTTGCATTTGTGTCACAGTGTTATCAGTAGTGTCGTCATATAAATAAATCTTTTTAAACGATTATAATAAGATCACTCTAGACTCGCAGGCAAATGGTTTATAGCCACAATAAAGCTCTTTCCATAACTCTAGCTCTTCTACACATTAAAGCTCTTTTTATAACATTAGACATTCTGCCCTGCTAAACTAGTTTTTCGACCACATTGTATGCGAACCCGCTAATAGTCGCATAGCCCCCGTTGCAAAGAGGTCTCGAAAATTAGTTTAACAGTGAATACAAATTAGGCCAATTAAATCCAACTTAGGTAAATAAAATTTCTGTCGACGGCGGTCAGCTCGATTAGTGACGGCGACACTATCGAGTATTTAGCCATGAAAAAGCTTCTCAAAATACCGTTCGGAAGCGGTGTAAAACTGTAGGTCCCAATCAATGAGTGTAAAACTAGAACGCGCACAGCTCACTGTTTTGTGAGAAGCTCTCCCTAATCCGGGATGTAACGGGAAACGATTTTATTTTATTTTAAATGCAAGGGCTATCATATTTCCTAAATTCTGGTAATGTCCAGAATATTTCATAGAAAATTTAGAAATTATGTGAAAATATTATTTTACCTAAAATTGTTTCTGTGTATCATGAATAGTTACAGCGAAATCTGAATAGGGAATATAAACATTTGTATATACAATATATTTAAAAATAAAGTATTAAGTTTAATTAAATATACTAACAAAATTAAGAGAAACAAATAGTTTACCTATTTCTTCCTGAATTTACCTTCTTTAAGTTTTTAAGTAGAAAATCTCAATATCCAATCTCAATATGTAAATCTGGTGTTCTCCATAAAAATCACAACTTTTTTTCTGGAATCAAGCAACATCCGCAATTATTGTTTACAATTTCCAAATTGATGTGGAATTTTTAAAGGCCGGTGTCCAAGGGAGTTTTTTTTTGGGATGTGGAGGGGGATTGGCTAAAGCTTATAAAACGCTGATGCATATTTGTTTGTTACATGCGTTTCATCGTCATCATCATCATCGTCATGGTCATCATCATGATGCCACAAGTCGTGGCATGAAATCCATAAAACAAACAACCCGGAAGCAGTTGATTTTTAATTAACGGGATGTTGTGATGTTGGATGAAGCCTACAAAGCGTCCGTTCATACGCTACACATACGCCGCTACTAAAAACACGATACGCCACTCCAAACATCCACCCAACCATCATCATCCACTTTCATCATCGCATGTAGTCTCAGAGCTTGAAAGCACACAATGTTTGATATGGTCCAAAACCCCCCAATGAAAACCAGGGAAGAAAAAAGTGCAAGGATCTTACCTAAAGAGGATTTCGTTATGGAATAAACAACATATGTACACAGATATAAATGAATTGCGTTGAGTAAAAAGTGTGGTAACCCTAGTGTTTACCAGATGCTGGTTGGTACACAGGGTTTTTACTTGTTATCTTTGATTTTGGTTATGACTTAATCACACTAAAGTTTTCAACATCTTCCAGAGATAATCAAAATTTTCTTCTAATGATTAGTTCGTTGATTTCAAAATTCAACTGCAATTCAAAATGCAACTCTGTGAAAACTTTGTTAAACCACAAAATTTCAATTTCTAAAGTTTTGAGAAAGTTTAAACCAGATATTACAAATGATTATAAAGTAGTTCTTAGTTAAGATTATGAGTTGATATTAGGAAAAAATTTGGTATTAATATAACCTCAAAATATAGTAAAGCATTTAACCAAAAGATTTCGTTGAATGTAAAAAGATTCAGGAAAATATGGCTGAAAATTTTACATATACATGCTTAATCAAAAACAGCTAATAATTACCCAAATCCCAAATCTAAATATCAGATATCTGTTGTTAGTTGTTTTAAAATATCAATGCCACATAAAACAGCTGATGCCTAAAGGGACCCCTAGACCTGTGGATAAGTTGCTCGACTTCAAGTTGATATCAACTCGTTTAATTCACATCAACTTCGATTTTGCCCTTACACTCTCAAACAAGTTAAGGCAAATTCGTTTCTTTGTCAGATGGCAAAATGAAAGCCGAACTGGGTAAATATCACCAATATCAAGAAAAAAAAGAATATTTTTATACTCTTTAAATATTTCTACATAACACGATAAATCATATTTATTTAGTTTATATTTTTCGGATAATGTTTATGTAATTTTTTTTTTGGTTTATTCATTTAATGTTGCCTCAACTGTTGATGCAACTTCCCCTTACACTGGTGGATAAGTTGATATCAACTTCAAAAAATCAATATCGGTTTGATTTTACATCAACTACTTTGTACAAACCACCAACTTCACCTTACTTCATGAATAAATTGATGTCTACTTAAAGTCGCTGCAACTTATCCACAGGTCTAAGGGCTCTTAATACAGTTGTTAACTTCTTCCTGCAAAGGTTTGTAGAAAGTGTCGAAAAATCTTTAACTAAAACTTAACAAAATGTTATTGCAACTAACGAAAGTTTTGTGAAAGTGTAATATGCACTTGCCACAAAAATTTCGGCCAAGATTTGGTCATTTATCTCAACGCGGAAAATTTTCACGTTTAGACTATTGTAGAGAGTTAAGGCATAAAGCCCCGTATTCAGTTCTTGCGAAATTTTCGTAATAAATTTTGTCATTTATATCAAAATGGAAAATTTTGTAGCAGAGACTCTCGAAAACATTTAACTATAAAACCCGGTATTCAGTTTTTATGAAATTTGGTATAAGAAGTACGTGTTTAAAAAATAACGAAAATTTCGTAAACCAAAAATTTCGCTCACTTTTCATTTGCTTGGTACTCAGCACTTCGCAAAAACTTCGTCGACAAATTCAACTACAGGGTTGTTACGCCAAAGCTATTTCGCAGGAAAACAATTGTTTTTGACCGGAATTTTGTTTCGTACGAAATATCTTTGGCGTAACAACCCTGTACTTGATCTTGCTTACGAAACGTTTGCAAAGAGCTGAGTACCAAACAAATGAACGTGTATAAAAAATACGGAATATTTCGTGAAGCGAAAATTTCACTCGCTTTTCATTTGCTTGGTACACAGCTCTTTGAGAAAATTTCGTAAGCAAAATTAATTACAGGGTTGTTATACCAATGGCTTTCCGTACGAAGATAATTGTTTAAAATTTCTTTGGGATCGGACATCTGACATTTCGAATGTTTTAACAAACAAAAGTAACACCACATGCTTTAAAAATAAAATCGGATGCAAAGGGAAATATTCATGAAATACTTGCTGGGTTAATCATAGATAGGTGGTAACCCTCTGCACTAAAAATCTCCGTTTAGGGATAAATGACAACATTTCTTACGAAAATTTCGCAAGAACTGAATATGGGACTTAGTCGCATATAGACCGCTGTTTATTGCGGGCAGGTTAGCAATAAACTTGTTCTCTAATCTTTTCAGTTTAATACGGCATTTTAACCCCTATTTAGTTTATTTACATAAACTATGCAAAAAGTATGAAATAATCAGGATATGAAGCGAGAGAGAAATGTGTTTAAGTGAATTGTTACCACTTTTTGGTTCTTTGTTACTAGGGTTGCCAAATGGCGCACATCTTCTAGTCGTCTACTTTTTGATCATCTTTGTCCGTCTGTCAAAAACAAAGAGGATGAAGAGAAGAAAAAAGCGAGTAAAGCGCATCGTTTCTCTGCTCTCTCTCTCTCTCGCTCTCCTACTCTCTTCGTTGAATATTTCAATCCACGGGCAGTTTTCTGATGATGTTACAGTATCTAACTATAGAAATTCCAACCATGTTTAAATAAAATTACATAAAGTATGTAAAAAGCATGAAATAATCAAGTTATGACGCGAGAGAGAAATACCTTTTTAGTGAATTACGTCGACTTTTTGGTCCTGCCAAATTGTGCCGGCTTTTTGGTCCTCTTCTACTTGTACATCCTCTTTGTCAAAGATTTGACTTTTTGTGCATGTTTTTATTACGGTTGCAATTTTGTTGGTACTTAGCAGTGTTGCATCGAATTGTACTAGAGCGCTCTTTTGAGTTCAGCTCAACAGAACGAACTAGTTCATTCATTTAGTTCTGTGTATCATTTCAGCTTAACAGTTCATATGAGCTGTGAACTAAAGAGCTCATTTCAGTTCAACTTGTAGTTGTAGTTCAATCGGAGTGAATAATCGCGAAAATGGTCTGATTTTTGCAGATTTCTAAAGTGTTTTGGATACTGTGATATTTGTTTATACTAAATCGCCCTTAACAATTGGTTTATTCGGTTTCTGAAATATTGGTGTTTTCATAAGGCTTAACTTAACTCTTTACAGAATTTTCCTTAAATCGCACAAATCTCGCCGACTTAAACTTACATCAATAAATCCTAAAACTGTATTTGGTGGATTTTACAAAAATCTCTGACACTCTCTGAGCTGAAGCAAAAGTCCTGATGAATTTATCGACTTTTGAGTTACGTTTTACAAAACATTAGTTTCCTTTTGTTTAGACAACTAGTACATACAAAAACAAAGCTGTATCGCCAACCTCCTCCCTAGAAAAGGATAATAAAAATCTCAAATTCCCCTTCAACTCGATGCCAGTCACCACCAACTGACTGCATACATGACTAAGAGGCGAAAGGATGCGGTGCTCCAGTGATGGAAGTTAAATTTGAGGCATCATCAAAATTTATAAATGCACGCCTCCAACCGCGCCGTTTTCGTTATAACATCAACTCAACTGGACTGGTGGCAGATACGAGTACTCGTACTACACACAGTGCTTACATACATACGTGCTATTGCCAGCTGAATGGATGGATGGGATTAAAAACTAACCGCTTACATATGGATATGGCTTAAAACAAACTAAGGCCCTAAAGCAAAGTTATGACTACAACCAACCAACATAGCACTTTGGCATTGCAAGATATGAAAATTTCAAGTGAACACATAGAGGCACCAACCACCACATCACAGTTGGTGGGGGACCTTCATACATGTAAATGTATAAGTCATGTACATATACATATTTATATTGAGTCCTTTAGACCAACATTGAAAAATTCGTGTGTATAGTGGTACATTATCAAAATTTTGCGCTTCGTTAATCCCAGCAGCTGTCATTTGATTACTTTGCTTGAATTTCCCAAGCAGGGCATGTAAAGTCCATACCACGACAAAAACTATGTGTAGAAGCAAACATTAAGCCAAACAATGCTAATTACCACCTCATTTTTGGCTTTTGTTGGCCTGGCCAATACACAAACACATTCATGATAGCCATTGTCGGATTGTTGATAATGAGTGAGTGACTAGTAGAAGTATCCATAACAAGGCGTTGAGGTTATGTTAAATTGCCCCCAAACCACTACAATCTACATCTACTTATACCAGCATAGTACTCGTATGCCATTGCAGCAGTAGGAACAACTTTGGAAAAACCTTTAGGGGCTACAGCTAAATACAGGTTGTTTAGGTAGTAGTCATGGTCATCAA
The DNA here is from genome assembly GCA_963931995.1 of Phaonia tiefii. Lineage (NCBI taxonomy): Eukaryota > Metazoa > Arthropoda > Insecta > Diptera > Muscidae > Phaonia > Phaonia tiefii. The sequence goes on along the minus strand of OZ008368.1, from coordinate 328,402,621 downwards.
ACACAAGGTTTTGATTAAAACTCAAGTCAACTGTGACTTTGAAGAGATTTTGATTTCAGGGTATTTAAAGTAAGAGAAATTTGATTATTGTTGCTTTAAATCGAAAGAATAAACCCGAACAGCTGTTAATATGTTACTGCTATGGCAATTTAAAGTGATTGATTTTTTTATACTGCAAAAGAAAAACATTTAATTTGCGTGTGAACTTTACAAAGGTTATACAATTCATTCAAGGAAGAAAGAAGTTAAAGAATCTTAGCCCCAAGAAGCCTCTTATTCTTATTTTCAAACATTATTTAATTTTTTACACTTGCAATTATAAACTGAACAGCTGGGTTTGCTACACCATTGCCGAGGTTTTTTTTATTAATGGCAACACTTTCCAACAGCGTTACCAACTTGCATATTTATCAGCAAAATATTTTAACCGGCACTTCGAAAAACTAACAACCGTCTTATTCATAAAAAGTTGTCAGAGATTTTAGAGACGTTTCTTGTATTATAAATCGTCTGTGAAACCTCTCCTTACTCTTTATGACTCTTTTATAACTCAGTTACACCGACCAAGATTAAAGCATACCCACGCTAACCCAGAAGATTACTCATACAATTTTAATCTGTAAAATATGAAGTTTAATTTTTAACCTCATTTTTAGCTGGTGTACATTTTGATGCAACACTGTTAATTACTAAAAAAAATGCAACCATAATAAAAACATACATACAAAATTTTTCGACGGGTCGCCGCCAAGAAATAATGTTTGAAGCACACGCCGCCGCGGACTGATCCAATTTTAAAGGTTCCGATTTGACCGACTGATCCAATTTTAAAGGTTCAGTTATTTCAAAAACATCCCAAATTTATACAAAACTGCCAAATCAACAGTCGCCAATTTAATTTTTTTTTTGTACCGCCATCTTCAATAATTTTGCCTCGGCGCGGTGTTGGTCTAAGCACGGTCTTGCCAACAGAAATGTCAATTTAAACACAAATTGGGTGGTGTAAACGGCAAAGATTAGAGAACAAGGTTATCGCTAACCTGGCCGCGATAAACTGCGGTCTAAATGTGACATAAGACCGTAAGTGGCCGGTCAACTGACAACTACCTACCCTAAAACTGCAGTTGCACCTACCAAGATTATCGCTTTTTCGGGATTATAAATGTCAAACTCCATAAGAAATAAATTTCGATAATCCCGAAGATGCGTTAATCTTGTTTGGTGTAAATGCTTCATAAGGCACTTTATCTCAATGTTGGATTACAGAGCTGGTTAACTAACCGCCAAATTAGTTTGTCAGAGCGATAATGTGCTGGTTAAACATATAGATTTTCGCATGTGCCGGAAAAGTTGAGTGGCTAACAAACGTATAAGTAGGGCAACCCTACAGATAAATATGCTTATAATTGAGAAATAAGTGGCAACACTGTAGCATATTCAACCGTTCAGTTTATTCAAAAATAATCAAGAAGGAGAGGACCAGAAGATGTGCACAATTTGGCAACCCTCGTAAAAAAGAACCAAAAAGTGGACACAATTCACTCAAACGCGTTTCCCCCTCGCGTCATATCTTGATTATTTCACAGTTTTGTCCTAGTTTATGTAATTTTACCTCAACACGGTTGGAATTTGTATAGTTATATACAAGAATAATATCAAAAAGCTGCTCGTGTATTGAAATATTCAATGAAGAGAGTAAGAGAGAGAGCAGAGAATGATTAAGGCTTCTCCCTTTTTGTTTGTTGCCGTTCGAATGAGGAGATATTTTGGCTGTTTACTTTAGTACATCGTATTTGGCATACTCCTCTATTCAGTTTATTCAAAAACGACAAGTGGCCGTCCGTGGTGCAATGGTTAGTGTGCGCGCCTCTTGTATATGAGATCATACATCATATTCTTATAAAATATTTTTTTTTTAAAGATACTCCTAAACATTACATTTGAATAAATGGGCTTGAAGGCCAACTTTGAGGGACGGACGCACCCCTTAAAACACAACTTATCGCTATGAAATTTTTTTGTGCTTTTTTTACATAAAACTGAAACGATTTGGGGAGAGAGAATATAAGAAATCAAACAAAAATTATCCATACAACTAACGGCCACGCTAATGTAAACTAACGCCCTGCACCACGCAATCACTCACTGTACAAGACGAACGGCAATAATTTCATTGCGATATCAACGATAAAAACGAGAGCCAGACACGACCAGAAAAATAAACCTTCGACCTCCTCGGTCTCTTTCCGAGCTTCTGGAAGAAGGTCTCCTAAGAGGAATGAATATATGCGAATTATTTCATTATTTTTAGTCTTCAGACAATTTTATTTAGTCTCCTGGCTAAATTAGTGTTACAATATTTTAATATTAAAAACATCTTTGAAATCTGCTGCCTTAGGAATCGAACACACGACCTCAGATGGGAAATTAGGAACATATGCCAAGACAAACTATCATGAACAACAGAGTATATTTTGCGTTTTTTACTCCAGCCTGTCAAAGGGGCCTGCTTAAAGAAAGGAAATGTACATACCTATAAGCATCCATTCTGTCTTCCGCTAGTAGTGATGCACATAATCGAGGAATGCACATAATGTTTACAAGAACCGATCGACCGGGGCTTACAAGAACCGAAAGACGGGTCGAAATGAACCGATAATGGTTCTTTAAGGACTGAAAACAACAATCGAAAACGGTTCCACAAAGACCGAAAAACGACTCTACACCTGGAAAACGCGTTTTTATCAAATTTTACATTCTTATAATGAGATATTGTTTAACAATAATTGTTAACAATATATTTAACAATATATGTAACTGTCGTGAGGACCTAGACCTAGAGGACGCAGACCTAATTTTTAAACTGATTTCCTATGTTGAAGATTCTGCCTGGTGTTATAACAGTCAATAGGTTGTCAACTAATTATTGATAACATTTTGAAATCAAAGACGTTTTTTAAAAGGGTTTTTGAAACTTCGAATTTTACGAAGGTGCACGAAATTTTGCTTTGCGGTGTCTGTCAGACTACGACGTCAGTTGCAGAGGGTTAAGCCTCTTTGGGATAGCAATTTGCTGATAACCGGAAGCGGTTCTAATGCCCGCTTCTTCTCGGAACCGTACTCAAAACAACAGGTTCTTAAAATACGCGGAACCGCACATCACTATCCCCTAGTGCTTTATGATGGGAAGTTTGCATGTAACGGGTTTTTCAATAAGAGAGCTACAAAAGTTTTTTTAAATAAAACAAAACCGGTTTTAGATACCAATGAAATTGTTTATTCATGTGAAAGTACGTTCGATACCATTATGTATGGAACTCGATATCTTTTGCATGGCCACCACGGGCACGCCTGCACAAGTCCAGACGCTCGACCCAATTTTCGACGGTTTTCAAGCATAAATCGTCCGATACTGCTGCAATTTCACGTTCGATATTCGTACGAAGTTCATCAATCGTCGCTGGTTTGTTGGCATAGACCATAGACTTGACGTAGCCCCACAGGAAATAATATAACGGCGTCAAATCGCACGACCGAGGCGGCCAATCGACTGGGCCATTTCGTGAGATAACACGTTCACCAAACTTGGTTTCCAATAAATTGATTATGGCATTCGCTGTGTGGCTTGTTGGAACCACATGTCCTCCAAGTCCATATTATCCAATTAGGGCCAAAAATATTCGGTTATCATTGAACGGTAGCGATTCGCGATTCGCATTCACAGTAATGTGCCGGTCTTGATCATCGCGGAAGACGTACGGCCCAATGACGCCGCCGGCCCATAAACCGCACCAAACCGTAATTTTTTCGGGATGCAATGATGACTCATGGATTACGTGTGGATTGCTGTCTGACCAATAACGCATATTTTGCTTATTGACGAAGCCATTCAGCCAGAAATGAGCCTCATCGCTGAAGATGATTTTCCGATGAAAATCCGAATCATTTTCAAGTTTTGCTCAGCCCAATTCACGATGTAAGGATGTAGGCCAAAATCTTTTCGCAAAATTCGCCACAACGACGTCACAGAGATGCCCAACGCTTGAGAACGACGTGTGAGAGACACATTTGGGCTTTCTTGAACTGAACCCTCAGCGGCAGCAATATTCTCGACACTACGGGCACTTCTTTGTCTCACTGGCACGGGAACATTTTGTACTGTGCCTGTGGATTCAAATTTTTCCACTAGACGCTCAATTGTTGATCTGGTAGGACGTTTATGACGACCATAAATTGGACGTAGCGCTCTTAAAGTTGAGGCCACTGACTCCAAATTTCGTTAGTACAGTTTAATAATTTCGACTCGTTGTTGGCTCGTATATCTTTCCATGATGAAATGGCAAACCTTACTGAAGAGAAATGTCAAAAAAGCGGGAAAAATTTGGCGTCGATTTACTTTTGTAGCGTCTCTGTTGAAAAACCCTATATATCGTATATTTTTTGAACGCTTAAGGTAGTGTTAGACTGTTAGACAAATAATTGGATGCGTCAAAAATTTAATTTTGTGTAGAGCGGATGGTATTGTAAACTTGAGGGGAACAATTTGCAGACAATATTTTGACAGCTCTGTTAGATTTCTCTCATATTTTGAATTTGTTCAAAACATGATGCGATTAGGGCTGCATTTTGAATGACACGATTAGAAACAAAGAAAAAGGTAATCAAAGCAGTGATTATTTTTTGTCAGTCTAAGTGAAGGATTAACGATGGCCTGTGTTTTTTCCAATCATACCAGGGCTGTCTGTACTGATATTTTGTATAGCTTTTTGATTGAATTTTGGAAATTCGATAAGATTTAGTTCTCTAGTTTTTCAGATATCGGATGTTGAAGATTTGTTTAAACTGTAGTCGAAATAAACAAAGTCTTCATACAATTCCAATTAAACCGTAGACAACTTAAAATGTCTAACATTCTCATCATTGTAATGTCCCAATTTCTTTTCACTCCAAAGTTCCTGTAGATCAAAAAATTTACAACCTTTTCAGATTATCTTACGTATAATGCTCGGTTACATTTATAAAATCCTTGATGATAACATTTTTAGACATCCATTTAAATAATTAACAAAAGCTAATGCTTCATGGGATAATTAATGCATATAAAGCCACTACTACTCCTACTGCCACCATGAAAATGTTACACGTAAAATCCATTCATCCATCCATGCACAAGACGCCTAAGGACATATCAACATTCGCTCAGACACCTGCTTAAAATATAACAAACTTATCCAACAGGCGAATGAATGTAGACATGAACAGACGTACGTACGACTGCCACCCACCAACCAACGTTGTAAACTCTCTCCTCTCTCATGCGCTCTCTGTACGAAACACCCTCTCTTTACAAATGTAAAGCTTAATGTGAAAAGTTGTATCTACCAATGGATTTAATACATAGAGACACACACTCCCAGTCTTATAAATAATATGTGTATATTTATATTACATATACTAATGTACATTTACGATATATGATTCCATTTACTTGTACAGTGCTGTGCAAAATAATAGAATAACTTTAATTTAGTTAGTGTTTAAATGAAAATTAAACTTCTTAATTTTATTTTTAGTACAATTTAAAGCTACAATAAAAATAGTATTTTTTAAAACAAAAAAAAATAGTTCAACACAACTTTATTAATAAAAAACTAAACAATATTCATTTTCGAAATTAACAATACCCAGCAGCAAAAAGGTGTTGGTTTGCATGTCTTCTAGCAGCCCTGCAAATGCAGTCAGAAGACCCACCCTCAAATGCAATCGTCATTTCAAATCAACATAGGGCGCTATACGAACGGGAGTGCTGAGCAGTTTCTTTCTCTTGTCAGGTCCGCTACCTGGCATGTAGAGAAAATGCCTCGTATAAAGCCTTCTCTTTCCGGTCTTCTGGTAGGCCTGCTAAGGGAAGGTTTCCAGCAAAAGATAATTTTTACAAGGGCTTAAGGAAAAATAAAGAATATAAGTATGCGAATTATTCCCAAATTTATAATATTTAGACGTTTTATTCCGTCATGTAATGAAAATCGTTCGATTCAAATTGAATACGATTTGACATAATAATGATGTTTTTTGTGTAAATAATGGATATCAATTAATTTATTCCTCTTTTTCTACCTTAAATAATGTATAAAGTATATAAAATACTTGTTTGCCATATTATGAATTATATCAATGAAATTCGTAAATCGTATTCGATTTTGACGCTATTAACTTTCACAACATTCCCGACGGTCTCCTAGCTACATTTTTAATATCAAATTTTAGCATTATAAATTTTTTTTCAAATCTGAAGCATCATTACTTCATTATTCATTACGTATAGTCGTACCTGTCATCTACTCTACTCTATGAATTTGGTATGACGAATTTGGAAAAATAGGGTTTCATGAAAAACCTGCCTTACTTTAACTCGCCTGCTAACAGGCCTTCATAAAGAGGGAAGTGTACATGCCTATGAGCACCCGTTCTGTTTTCAACTAATAGGCCTGCCAACAGGCCAGTTGAAAGAAGAGAAGTGTGCATGCCTATGGGATCTTTGAAGGAAGGTTCAGAGACGGTCTCCTCACAGGCCAGATTTCGTTACGGTAAAAAGCAAATCAATTGGATCCTTTTCACCTCCCAGAGGAGGTCTCTTTTCAGGCCTTCAGTGTGATGGGAATTTGTATCGAATTGGTTGCCAGTCTAGAAGAAGGAGTAAGTAGAGTCTATACGCACGCCTGCTGGAGGAGGCTTAGTTGAATAACCACAAGTTGCCTCAGAGAACATAACTGTTTGCGGGCATATTTTGAGAATGCTTTGGAAATTGCACTGTTGGGTCGCTGACGTAGTCTTAGCTTGCGTGAAAATGAAAAATTCAAATCACTGAATTCAGCACTTTAGATGATATTTAATATACTGTATATACGCTGGAAACGCTGTCGATTTTTTTCATGTTTGGGTGAAAATATAACATGTGTTTAGAGCCTGTCCAAATACAGCTTTGTTTGTGATACAAATACAGCCGTTTTTGTGCACTGTTTACTTAAGGAAACAACACAAGAAAACAGTTGCAGAAACTTCCTTCTATCTCTAGAGAACCATCAGTTCCAATAGACATGATTTTTGTTGTTGCCGAAAAAGACAACACAATTCTTACAGGCAATAACAATTGTCTGCAGTTTCGTCAAGCTCTACGTCAAAGAGGATGAACAAAGGTAGAGAAGAAAAAAGTGCAAATTTTGGCAATCCTAGCTAAAGAGAACCGAAAAGTCGACACGAGTCACTCATACGCATTTCTGTCTCGCGTCATAACTTCATTATTTCATACTTTTTACATACTTTGTGTAATTTTATTTAAAAATGGTTGGAATGTGTGCAATTAAATACAATAACATCATTAGAAAACTGATCGTGTACTGAAATATTCAACAAAGAGAGTAAGAGAGAGAGCAGAGAAACGATGCGCTTCAATCGTGTTCTTTGTTTTCATTGCACCCCATGAGTAAATTTATTCTCTACTTAAAATTCTATACTCTTTGTCTGCGTTCATCAGCGATGATTTTTGTGTATTCGCCAAAAATCATGTCTATGGAAAGCGATGGCAAAGACGATTTACAATTAGACGACCAGAAGATGTGCGCAAGTTGGCAACCCTGGTAAAAGAGAACCAAAAAGTACTAGGAGTTCACTCAAACGCATTTCTCTCTCGCGTCATATCTTGCTTATTTCATACTTTTTGCATAGTTAATGTAATTTTACTTCAACATGGTTGGATTTTGTATAGTTATATACAATATCACTATCAAAAAGCTGCTCGTGTATTGAAATATTCAATGAAGAGAGTAAGAGAGAGAGAGTAGAGAGTACTAGGGTTTCACTCGTTTTGTTTGTTGGCATTTAAGTGAAGAGAAATTTTGACTGTCTACTTGTACATCGTTTTTGGCGATAGTTCTCTGGAGATGAAAAGAAGTTTGTGCAATTGGATATAAATTTCTAATTTGTTTAATATTGAATACTTATAGGTGACTATTTAATGAATATGGTTAAATGCAGCATTTCCATACCAATTATGGCGCTATAAATATAATTTCTGTTGTTTAGTGTATTTAGAAAAGTTATCAAGAAATTTATAAGCTACAATTCTTTTGAAGACAGCTACCGCAATTTATTTACCGTTAGGCAAGCAACGTCAAAACATATAAAATATGTGCAATTTTTCATGACGTTTCGTGAAATAATCGATTAACAGTGTACTTTCCCTTAGAAATATAATAGAGGGAATTGTAAAATGGCTAAATAGCTACAATATTGTCAAAGGTTGTAATCCAATATTTCAAGCTGTTTAGGATTTATTGAAGTAAAATCTGAAATAGGTCCCTGACCCAAATCCAAAATTTTCTTCGGCCTGTAAAAAAAAATTGTTACGTATAGGGGCAAAACCGAGCGGGGGATTGTGATACCACGTCCAAGTACTTTCATAATTTGTTGGTTTGGTTGAGGCCCGAGACCCACTGTTGCACAATGTAATCAGACCAATCAAAGCACAAAGAGTTCCACAGTGCGAAAGAGGCTAATATATTTAGGTGTTTAGTGCGAACAACGACAAGCGCGTATTTTGGTTAGGCCCATAACCATTCAATTCTCCCAAACAATGATGACACTGCTTCATGTTTTCTTCTATTTGTAACATTTTAGGTCACATTTCGTCAAATTTTCTAATAGCAGAATGAAATCAAATGTTTTTCTTATACTAATTATTTCTTTTCAAAAGGTTACCAAAATGAATAAAATGTTACCATGTTACCAAGCCGTTTAAATGTTACCAATTTTAGTTGGACATTACCAACCGTGGCAACCGTGTCTGTGGCTAGATCTCAAAAAGCTGTACGTTTTGTCAGGAATCACGAGGATGCATTTGGCAATACGTCTTTTAAAAAACTTTATCTCTATTAATAGAAATATAGAATGGTCTTGATATTGAATATTAAAATAATAAAAGTTTTAACTCTATTTGAGATATATTCTATTATTTTTTTATAGGAATTTTTTAACCGTTCTAGCTGCTCTTATTGATTTATAAACCTGATTTGAGCTATGAAATTCACTCTTCCCTAAACTTCTTTTCAGTTGCATATACAAGTTTATAATCGCATTGAGATCGGGAAACTGAGAATAGGATTCCAATAGTAAAACTTCTCGGTCAGTCAGCCAAGGTTCACTAATCTTGATGAATGTTTCGGGTCAATGTAACATTTAAAACCGCCAGTCTAATAGCAATTAGTTGTCTTCTAACTGTGGGCATGATATTTTTCAAAAAAAAAATATAAATATATTTCTCAATTTTCAGGTTTTTAATATGGTATATGGATATCCACTGGATATCACTGATTGTGAGAAGCGCTCCCCTATCCCTTCATGGAATGTAATGGGAATCTATTTATTTATTTATTATGTGTGGATATCCATGCAAAACCGTACCACGAAAATGCACACTAAACCATGACCTTACCTTCGTCCTTTTTTTGTGTCATCGAACCATTAAATTTCCCAGCAAACTAATCAATATTTCGCCGATATCACTATCGTATCGCCTGGAAGACGAATAGTATTGAGACAGGAATTTCCCACTGTAGGAAAAACTGATCCTCGAAAGATATACTTCCAAGAAATACTCCTAGAAGATAACTTTGCAAGATCGGCAGATAATTATTAGAAAGATGGGAAGATATCGCCGAAATATCTTTAGGAAGATACAGAAGAAGACACAAGTTGTCTTTTTTTATTTTTATGATACTATTTTAAGCAAACACAAAAGGAAGAAATACAAAAAATATCATTTAATTTATATAAAAAAAAATAATCAGCAGTCGTTAATACTTATACAAAGTTACACTCAAAAAAAGGGTAATAAAACTTTAAAAAAATGGTTTGCCGTTACGTTCCATGAAGGGATTTGGGAGAGCTTCTCACTGCCACTGAGTTGTGCGTTTTCTAGTTTAGAACTCACTAATTGGGACCTACAGTTTTTACACCGGTTCCGAACGGTATTTTGAGAAGCTTTGTTTACTTCCCACAGTCTATTATTTTGCGCATCACTGTATATTTGAACACACTTTTTATTTACTCATTCATTCGTAATATTAATCTCTGTGTGTGCGTGTGTATGTAACATCTCCCTCAACTTCCTCTTTCATTCGCCCACCACTAAATCGTACAATCCTCCATGCAATTTCATTCGCCATAAAGTGGCATCGTCGTTCGTCCTCGTCGGCCTTCCATATGTTGCAATATGACAGAGGGAATGCATGAATTATTATTGTCTTGTCTCCAATTATAACCGTTAGAGTAAAATGTCATCAGCATTTCTATATGTACTTGATTAAAAAATACCAAAAATTCACTTTGACTACTTTACTCCGACGACACAACGACGATATCTGATGACTGGCAGGCGACAAACAGGGAGTAGGAAGACAACATGATTGTGTACCTTTGACCTCTCGTCAAAGGTTGCCATGGCGCCGGACGTTGAGCAGAGAGTTAACAATGGAAAATGATTTTAATATTTGTCAAATTAAATGTGTTATTTAACAGTCGCTTGTTATTTGACAGTCGCTTGTTATTTGACGTTGAATGACGTTTCAAAGAATTTTCGAAATGGGTTTAAGCGTAATCGTTAGCTACATACTAAACCAATTTTTATTACGACTTTTAAAATGATTTAACAAGTTGCGAATGCAAATTAATTTAGGAACAAACAAATTTTTAAAGTTTAGTATTTAATGTGTTTTCAGAGACAGTGTATCCCTTTAGCGACCAATAGGACATACATAATACATACATATGTATGTGAATTATGTATCTGCGTATTTTATATTATATTTTTCGTATTCTCACATATCCTTTCTTCCTCTGTGTATACGACATAAAATCCAGATTAGAGACATGTATCACATTGCTTTTCAAAGGGCTAAACCGAAAGGTTATAATTTTTGGGGTGCAGTGAATTGATAAAATCTTTTTCTAGCCGGAAGAAACACCCAGCAAAACATTGTAAGTGTTTAGGAAACATGACGCAACATTTTTTCCATACTAAAGCTCTTAGCTGGAAGTCCCCAGTGAAAACTTTTTTCCGATTTCTGTCAGAAATCAGACGGAAAGTCGGCAAAAATGGTCGATTCTGATGCCGATTTCGCTCACAAATCTTACCGAAAGTTGTATGAGTGGTTGACCATAAATCGGAACATTTTGTCTGAGGAAATTCGATATATGTTGCCGAGTTTTGATAGCACTTCTGTTAGAATTCTGAAAGGAAATTCGGAAGGAAATCTAGAAAAATGCAAGAAAAAGAGCAGATTTTTCTGGTAATTATCTGACTAATTTACTGATTTTTTACGACCAACTCCTAATTATAATCTGATTAAATATCGGAAAATTATCAGACTTTTCGAACGATAATCTAACTATTTTACCCCCAATTTCTGACCAACTCAGGAAAAGTATACGAAACTTATAAGACTTTTCTGACGATTATCTGGCTATTTTATAACCGATTTCTGACAAAAATTTATTAAATATTTTCTTCTTGAAAATTTGTCCCTAGCATCGAGCTAAGTATTTGATGAGCCTCTTTCTTAACTTATTTTCTAGGTAATACCCTGGCGCGACATCGTTTTTAGTTGCCTTTAAAATTCTTCTCGGTCAAAAAAAATAAATAACCCGTGCGATGATTTTTTAGGATTTTCGGCGTGGTTTATCGAGATAAGAGTGTCTCAATCAACTTGTATCGACTTTTGGTGATGAAGCACCATCAAAATTCACTGTAAATCGCTGGTACCAAGAGTTCAGTCACGGACACCGTTCGCTCCACGATGAATTTCGCGAAGGCCATCCAATTTCGGTCATTTTGCCGAAACCATCGGTACTGTGCGTGAACTGATAAAGCAAGACCGACATGTGACATACCTGCGATTGAGGCAACATTGGGCATTAGTATGACATTGCATTTTCATTTGGCCATGAAAAAGATTTGTTCTCGTTGGATCGCACATAATTTGACGAATGCTGAAAAACGTATCGAAGAAACGTTGAAAAAATACAACCGCGGTAACTCAAATGCAGTGTATAACACCGTCATTGGTGACGAATCATGGATCTATTCATATGAGCCCGAAACAAAACAGCAATCGACCGTATGGTCTTTAAAGACGAGCTAAATCCAACGAAAGTTGTTCGTGGAAGAAGCACATCGAAGCAAATGATCGCGTTTTTTCGGTACAAACGGTCATGTGGCCACAGTGCCTTCAGTGGAACGTAGGGCGGCCAACAGTGTTCGAAGAAATAAATAAAAACAACTAGAGAAGGCGGATCATTTTGCATCAGGAGATTGCGAGCTCTCACACGGGTCATCCGCCGTACAGCCCTGACTTGGCACCCAATGGGTTGTTTTTATGCGTGGTCAACGTTTTTCGACTCCCGAAGCAGCTGTTGAAGCATTCAAAAACCATGGTTTGGAGGTGTCTCAATCGGAGAAGAAAAAGTGCTTCGATAATTGGTTTGAGAGCTTGAAAAAATGTACTGATCTTCACAGAGAATATTTTGAACAACAATTTCCAATGATACATGATTGTACCTGTATTTGTTTTTTTTTTTATTTGTATGAACAAATTCTTCTTAAAACTGCCAGTAAAAGACCTCTAATAAGCTTCAGGAAGAAAACATGTTGACAATATCCCCTTCGATTGCACGATCAAGCAAAAAAGAAAACAAAATTCCCTTCAAAGCTTTTCTAGACTACTTCGCATAAATATCGGGTAATATTTAAGAAATTGTGCAGAATTCTGCTGAAGAAAACTCAGATAATGTGCAGAAATAATCGGTTTAATGTCGGAAGGCATTATAAATGTTCCGATTTATTGTCGAATAAAATTTCAGAGATTTTCCAGACGTCCGATGCGTTGGAAAGAATTGTTCATTGAGTTGTTACATGTCAGGTATACGGTACGAACATTTAATAAAGTAAGGCACAATATTTTCTGTAATGTTTCAGTCTATTGAAAGTTTCAAGCGAAAGTAAAGTAATGTATACTGCTTACCATGTCGCGATATCGTATGGCAACGATTATATGTTTTCGTCGTTCGCTTGCTAAGATGCAGTAAAATAAAGCATTGGATATGATGTCACGGTTTCTTGCGAATAATCACAATTTAGTTGATATTGTATTTTCGTAGCAGATAAGTGTGCTGAATTTTTTCTCCAGAAACGCCGTTTCAAAAGCGTTGTTGCTCTGTTCATTTATGTAAAAAAAAACATATGGTTTCCCATTACATCCCATGAAGGGACCGGGGAGAACTTCTCACAATCACTGTGCTGTGCGCTTTCCAGTTTTCACTCACTGATTGGGACCTACGGTTTTACACCGATTCCGAACGGTATTTTGAGAAGCTTTTTCATGGCTATATACTCGATAGTGTCGCCGTCACTATGCGAGGTGACCGCCGCCGAAAGAAATTTTCTTTTTTTTTGAAGGTGGTCAGACCAGGGTTCGAACCCAGGATCTCATGTACAACCATTGCACCACCGACGGCAAAGTTAGAAAAATATTTGAAAAATTCAAATAAATAATAAATTCCATTAATTAAATGTAGACTTTATAATAATTGAAATAAAATAAGTTATGATTTCACAGCTTCGCCGAAGCACAGAAAGAAAGGCTTTCTAATTGTCCTTAAATATACATGATTTCACAACATCCAAGCTGCTACTAAATAAGCGGCTTTGGGTCGGCCTTAACTAATGCTGCCTCCCGTACAAACTTGCTTCGGAGTAGCAGTATTTTTTGCTGGGCAATTACGCTTAGTTTTTGAGATATCAGAAGTTGTAGTTTACAAATTTTAAATATATTGCGTGTATTGAATTATCCTTCTCTAATAATGCATTAAGCTAGACAATTCAACCATTGTGGCCCGCTTTTTGGTCACATCCAGTTGGTCAGGTGAGGAATACAGCAAAATCTCAGTTCTTGTGATTCCACTCGGAATTTAAATTCTACATACATTTTGAAATATCTGGAACATCAATATATTTTCGATATTCCGCTGAAATGAGCCGAAATCGCCGCCGAATCGCCGAATCGCCGAATCGCCGAAATACTCATACAAGGCTGTTTTTCCGTATATTCCCAATGTGCACAAAACGGATGCAGATCCGTTTCTATCCCGTTACAAAACTAAATGTGAGTTGTCGAAATATGGAATAGTAAATCAGTAAAATTCCGGTTTGGCGGATCCATTTCGAACCCGTTACGAATCCGTAAAAGTATAAAAAGCGAATCAGTGAAATTTCGATTTGGCGTACCCGTTTCAAGACCGTTACAAGCCCGTAAAAATATAAAAACAGTAAACTGCGATTTGCAGAATCGAGTCCGTGCTCTGTAAGAAAATCTTTACATCAAATCGATGATAAATGTTCAGCAATTGTTCTTCATTGAATTGAAAATGTTCTTCAATTTGAAGATTGTGCGTTTCTTCGCCTTTTTCAGCTTCATTGAATTGATGGTATTCTTTACATCAATCTTTATCATTGGAATTTGAAAATAATTAGTTGGATCGATTCAAAATATAGACGTAGTATTGAAAAAAATAAAGAAAAAAAGAAACAACTAGTAGAAAATTTGAAATAAATACATAATAGAAAATAGTACAATGGACAGAAAACAATATCCGCGGTATGAGCATTTTCTATGTGGTCTTGTGGATATTTTATAATGAAAAATAGTCCAAAGAATTTGGCTACAGATTAACAAACAATTTACATCAAAATTATGATCAATTTACATCAAATTGATGACAAACTTACGTCAAATAAACGACAACTTTACATCTAAGTAACGAAAAATTAATAGCAAATTGATGAAAAATGGACATCAACTTGATGTAACATTGTCGTTGAATCAACATAAACTATTGATAAAATATGGTTGTAAGATTGATGAAACGTTCTTCATCAATTCAATGAAATGTTGCGAAAGTTGGAAAATTAGGAAATGCTGATGAAGGAATTCATAAATTTGATGAAGCTTTTGAAGAAATAAAAAAAAGCGATTAAGTGAAATTGCGATTTGGCGGATCCGTTTCGAGCCCGTTACGAGTCCGTAAAAACATGAAAAAGCGAAATGCGAGTTTGGGGAAGCAAATCTCAAATTGGAAACAGTTCGTGAGGCAACGAAGCTCGCATCTCGGTAACGGAATGACCGACACACGCCCCCTCCACGCCTCACCTTTTGGCGGCAGATATTTTTATTTTTGCCAAAAAAAATTAATGTCGCACATTCATATCAGAGTTGAAAACAGAAAAACTGAGACAAGAATTGTTTGACAACGAAAATTAAACCGAATCCGTTTCGAAATATAATAATAAAAGTGAGAATCCGTCTCGAACCTAGTTCATTTAAAAAAAATCAAGCTGAAACGGATTCGAATATTAAGTCCGTTGCGAGTTCGAGACACACACACACAAACTGAGACTCTGTTAAAACTAAACACTACGAGAGTTAGAGTTTTCAGACACTCGACACAAAGAGTTAACACGCTAACACATTCCATCACACAGAGCATTTGCTGCTCGAACACTTCGATGAACAGAGTTTTTCATACCTTTTGTGCACGTTTTGGAGTTTCGTTCAACCGCTGATTAAAGTATCTCTAATAACGACTTAGCGGCTTCGGCAGCAGCTTCGTGAGGAAAAGCTTCATCCAAGGCACTCTTAAATTTATTGCTCATCTTAACTACTTCTACTTTTCAAATTTAGATCTCTGAAAAATCGATAGCTATGAATAATAAAAGACGACTTTGACGAAAATGCTTTTTTTAATTGTTATACTTATACATTTGTGTTAGCCTTCAAAATTCGAGAACTCAATGTCGACTCTATTTACCTTACTTTGACGTATTTTATCAGAAAATACGATGCCTTGGATTTCATACTCTTCCCGCTTAAATTGCACTTAGCAAGGTGTATGTATTCCAGGTGGTTGGCCAAAAATAACTGAGAACAAAAATTTATTTTGTGTCCTAATTGCGAACGAATTATACTATTTCAATTTCAGTTTGTAATTTTGTCCTTTACAGGTTTATAAACATTTTGCTATTGTGTTTCCCTTCCTCAAAACATAAACCAAAAGATTCCTTCCATCAAATCTGGCCTATGACAAACCACATTTTATACAAACCACAAAAAAAGTAACTAACAACCACCTATAAAATTTCTTTAAATATCCATAATATTTGCATTGTATTTTCATAACATCTGTGTTATTTTTAATTTGCCAATCAAAAGTTATTATCCAAATAGATAGAGATTTCAACTCGGCAATTATTATCTTAAGACTGTACAATACAAAAAGAAGATCAAATGTATCATTCTAGATGAATGGGCGGACGGACGACCAGATCAAATAATACGTTTAAAAGAATTTCCATATTCCAATCAAAACACAAGCAAGCACCCACCACAGACCGCACTGGCGCAGGACCCACACAGGAATACTTATACATGGTAGTATTTTCATATTCTTATTGAAAAGGAAAAAATCCAACTGTGTTATTCTAACAAATTTAGTCGATTTGCTAAATAAACACATTTTCAACAAAAACCGCTCTTAAGCATTTGCATTACATGCTAAATAAGGCGGGGAAAGAAACCTCCCTGTTTCACGGCAATCACAATCATCATCGTCATCATCATCCTCAAACAGATTTCCATTTGTTTTTCCTTACCATCTTTTCTTTTATCTGTGGGAATTTCTGCACTCTGTTATATTTTCAAGTATTTCATGTACTTTTCTCTTTCCGAAAAGTTTTCATTCAAGTGCATTTTGATGTCTATTTATCATCAGGGTTGTATTTTTTTGGAGTGTTTTTCCAGTGTCAATTGTTGTTATCGATGTGTATGCAGAATTGTAATGTTTAATTATTGTTGAATGTCCGTAAATTTTTTGGGTAAATATAAATAAACTATGGTTGGAAAAACTTGTTAAAATAATAATAAACCAAAATAGCCAATGATAATAATAATAGCAGCAGGACCAAACCAATTGCAATTGTCTAAACAACAAAATTCTAAATCAATTTTAGCAAAACTTTATTATTGACACAGTAATCAACATTCGTGTTGGTTATTTGTTATTTACACATCACAAAATACACACTAGAAAGCAAAAGAATGGCCAAGTTTCGGAGTTAAATTTATATTCAGATAAAATAGTAAACAAACTTCAAAATATTTACACAAATTGTTAGAATGGTAAATAGACTATATAATATATATAAATATATTATAGCAAACCGTCCAAAAATTATGAAACCAAATTAATTTTTTGATATTCTAATTAGTTTCGAGATATGGTTAGGTTAGGTGTTAGTGGCAGTCGTTTATCGACTCACTTAGACTTATTAGTTTAGAGATATAGGATTTTGAAAATTTATAAATCATTCAATGTAACATGATTTTTCGTCCACATACTCGTACTATACTTTCTCACTTAACACGAAAATCAACATAAAAATATTTTGAATGGTTTTTTCTTTGAATTATTTTGTTTTGAATTTTTTCACAAAAATAATACATTTCGATTCTGTAATATTTCTCGAGAACTAAATTATAGATATTAGCTAAAATATTCTTAGGCTATTTCCAATAACACCAGCTAATAGACGTATGTCCACTTTTGTCTATCGGTAGGTGGGTTCAGAAGATATTGACATTTATTTTTCGAATATAAATATTTTTTTAAAGTTGTAATTTCCTTTAAGGCTATAAGACCTCATGTTTTCTCCGGTTAGTGAAAAAAATGTAAATGCCGCGGGTGGGATTCGAACTCACATTCGCTGAACGATCGTTGCGATGTTTGTGAAGCATAATCTTCAGCAGCGTCTAGCCCGTTAAGCCACTGCGGTGTGTATTTACACAAGTCACTAACCGAAGAGATTTATTGATTGTGTGCAGAGTGATTGGTTGCCGCTACTTACACATTGCTTTTCTACTACACGCACTGCTGCAGAAGTTCTGAAAGTTCTATTTATAGAACGAACTATTCTAATTGTAGTTGTCTCGTTCTATTTTGGTTTGGCCCTACCATATGTTTCAAATTTAGTTGTTTTAGATCCTCGTTATGTTTAAAGTTGTAATTTCCTTTAAGGCTGTACGATATCATGTTTTCTCCGGTTAGTGACAAAAATGTAAATGCCGCGGGTGGGATTCGAACTCACATTCGCTGAACGATCGTTGCGATGTTTGTGAAGCATAATCTTCAGCAGCGTCTAGCCCGTTAAGCCACTGCGGTGTGTATTTACACAAGTCACTAACCGAAGACATTTATTGATTGTGCAGAGTGATTGGCTGTCGGTACTAATTTTTTTCACTAACCGGTGAAAACATGATATCTTATAGCCTTAAAGGAAATTACAACTTTAAACATAACGAGGATCTAAGACAACTAAATTTGATAAATATTTTTTGTCAAAAATAAATTTTTTTCTCTAGATGTTCGAAATTGAAAATTTTTATGTTTTTTCTAAAAAAATTTTTTAACAAAAAGATTTACTTAGTGTATTAGTACTGAAACTGGGTAACCGATGTTAGATACACTCCACGGCAATCTCGATAAGTAACCACTAGTTCCGTAATCTCGATAACAACCGATATACATATTTATACACTTCGCAGAGTATGATAACCGACCACTTTCTGATAACACATCAAAATGGGAAACAAAATTTACAAAAATTTAAAAGAGTGGTAATTTTTTAAACAAATTTCATTTCAAGCGAACCACAGACTTGTCATTCATATGCATAAGCTTGGCCGATAACTTTTTATCGTAGTTTTACTGTTATTGACTGTTTTACAACCTAATGAGGTCAGACGTCTTGATTAAACAAAAAAATTAATTTCAACACATTCTTCCAACTTGCTCTATCCTTCGCCTTTTCTCGCCAGTTGGTAACACCAAGGATACGGAGGGATTCTGCTGCCTGGTCTTTCCAGCGGAGTCTTGGTAGTCCTCTTTTCCTGCTTCCATCGGATACGTTTTCGAAAACCTTTCGCGCTGGCTCATCTTCATCCATTCTGATAACATGGCCTAGCCAACGCAATTGACCCAATTTGATTCGCCTAGCTATGTCCACATCACAATATAGATTATAAAGCTCTGGGTTCCAGCGGCGTCGGTACTCGCCGTTTTCTCTGACACGACCATATATTTTACGGAGATTCCAGGTGTTTTTCATCCGCTTGCGATATGACCCAAGTTTCGGAGACATATGTCAAGACAGGTAAAAGAGAGTCTGATATAGCTGGACTTTTGTCCGTCGAGAGAGGGCTTTGTTCCTAGACCGCTTGCTTGATAGAAAATACACAAAGATAACTTTTGGAACGAAGTTCCTTATCGCACGTTGCGGGATGGGTGCTAAAGGAAAACAAATTTAAACAACTTTTTTTTAACTACTTTAGTACAACCCATTATTATCAACTATATTGGGTACTTTTGGTTTGGTTTGGTTAAATGGGAAGTTTTCTCGGTGGAGCCTGTTTATTACATATTATAGTTTTGAACCTAATAAAAAGTAAGTTTAGAAAAGCCAAAGTGCAAGACTGGCAAATCCAAGAAATACAACCATACAAATACATACAAAGGAATTACATTTGGCAGCACACTTGCTCTTACACTCTTACTTTTGGTTTGGATTATGTCTAGACTAACATATGGGGAGAAATTAATAGTTTAATAGGAAATTTTGTAGGTGGAGCCTGTTTATTACATATTGGCGCTTTGAACCGAATAAAAAGTAAATTTAGAAAAGTCAAAGTGAAAGAAGTTTAAAAAATTAATTTTTCTTAAATAAGTGCGTTTTCTTAAAAAAAGGAAATTTTCTCAAAAAAAATACCTTTTCATATTCTTAAACCAGAGTACTTTTTCTAAAAAAAATTCCTTATCTTAAAGAAGTACCTTCGCTTAAAAAAGCAAATTTTCTACAAAAAGTACATTTTCTAAAAAAATTTAATATTTTTAAATAACAACATTTTCTTATAAAAAAGTACATTATCTTACAACAAATTGCACTTTCTTAAAAAACTACCCTTTCTTTAACGAGTACCTTTTATGTAAAACAAAATACCTTTTCTTGAGATAAGTACCTACTCTTAAAATTGTACCTGTTCTGAAAAATAGGACCAATACTAAAAAAAATCGCATTTCTTAAAAAAAACCTTTTCTTCGAAAAAAAAAACGAAAGGAACTTCGTTAAAACCGGGTGTCCCCTGACACCTCATGTAATTTTTTTTATCAGGCTGATGAATTTGATAAAAAAAAAACATTACCAAAAAATTAGACATGATAGTGATGGGAACAACTTGGATTATATTCTTATTTGGTATCAAGAAGGACGGTAAACCAACAATAAACATCAACGACAGCTGGTGTTCATGATCATGAATGACAAGTCTGTGGTTCTCGTAAAAATAAAAAGTTATCGATGCTTCTCCGTTATCATAGTCAGCGAACCACAGACTTGTCATTCATGAGCATGAATTTGGTCGATAACTTTTTATCTGGCTGATGAATTTGAAAAAATTGTTCCAACAAATTTTATAAAAATAATGGTGAAGCGAACAACTTCGATTACATTCTAATTTTGTATCAATAAGGGCGGTAAACCGACAATAAACATCCACGATAGCTGGTGTTCATGCTCATGAATGACAAGTCTGTGTTTCGCGTAAAATAAAAAAGTTTATCGATGCTTCTCCGATATCGTAGTCAGCGAACCACAGACTTGTCATTCATGAGCATGAGTTTGGTCGATAACTTTGGACTGATGAATTTGAAAAAATGTGTTCCAACAAATTTGTAAACATAATGGTGATGCGAACAACTTCGATTACATTCTAATTTTGTATCAATAAGGGCGGTAAACCGACAATAAACACCCACGATAGCTGGTGTTCATGCTCATGAATGACAAGCCTGTAGTTCGCGTAAAGATAAAAAAGTTATCCATGCTTCTCCGATATCGTAGTCATTCCTTTTCACTTTATAAAGTGTATATCGATTATTTATAATCGATAACTAGACGAAAACTAGTTTAAGTACTCTTTTTTATTTCCAGGAGTTTTTGAAACTACTACCTTAGAAAAACAAAGTTTTTTCAGTAAAACATTCTCTCAGCAAATCCTGAAGCATAAAATCTTACAAATCGTCTCTTCTTTCCTTTCTCCTTCCAGGTTTGGTTTAAAAATCGTCGCGCAAAATGGCGTAAACAAAAACGCGAAGAACAAGAGCGCTTAAGAAAACTCCAAGAAGAACAATGTACAGGTGTTCAAGCAGGAAACGGCGCCACCAATACACCCAATGGCCCCACTAATGCAAACATAGTAAATCTGAAATGTTCACCCGAGGATTTTGTAACACATTTGCATATAAAACCCGATCCCAATTATAGTGATGGTGATGAGTCGGATTTGGAAGTAGCATAAGTTTAGAACAACCAAAACAAGTATAAAATTGTGAATTATATTATTAGATCCTACAATGATATATTTAATTTATTTCCCCAACCGTGTAAATATTGAAAGAAAAACACTAGGAATACTGTAAATTTATTAGCTGATCGATCCATTACGAATCCGAATTTGTTCATAGATACTCATAATTGTAATTAATATTTAGCCTAAAGATATTTCGAATAATATATTATTTTTTAATGTAAATATTTAAGTTTGTTATAGTTTTCTCGATATATAAACAAATTTTGTTAAAAATATTTTCCTTAATTTCTAATAAAAGTCTTGTACTATTATTGATAAATTAATTAGTTAACAGTCTTTTGGATTTTTAATTTAAAAGGAAATTAACTTTTTAAGTTGCTGTAATATTTTTCAAATTATTTGAATTTATATATTTATTTATTTATTTTTTTAATTTAAAATGTTAAATATAATTTAACATGTATAATTTTTTTTTTGATTTCATCACTTAAATTCATTCTTGAATTAAAAATCCTGGAAAACTGTTAACAATATCAGTGTGAATTTTTAATTGTAAGTTTAAATGAATACGAAAAGGAAGTAAGAAAATATAAAACGAAAATAATACAAAATTAAATACTGCTAGTTTTTTTTTAATTCAAATAATGGGGAATATTTCACAACCGTAAGTCATTTCAGAGTTGGAAAACAAAGTTTAGTACACCTAGTCTGCCTGTGGATTTTCTGAAGCAAACTTAACTATTCATATAAGATCTTTGACACCAATGAACAGCTGTTTTGTATATGGGAAAAGTTATCGCATCATGACACTAGGTCTCACTAGGACATCACTAGGCACAGACATCACTAGGTATAAGAGTTCCAAATCCAATTATTGATCCCTTGAATTTATATAGTATTTATATAGAAAAGGGTTTTAGAATTGCTGTAAAACTTGACCCAATATATCATGTCCAGCAACAGTGGGAGGTCACAACATTTGGACCTTACGCCTGTAACTTGGCCTACACTATTAGCTCCCTTCAGCACGTGTTTCACTATTCAGTTTTTGCGGCCAACGTTAAGTATACGCCCCAAACGTAAAGATTTTACGGCAAAAGTAATTTGTCTGCGTCAAACGACCTACAAACGTTCTCTCTTTATTGTACACCACAATAAAGACCTAGAACAAGAATGCCCAGATGATTTAAACCACTGTGGAAAAATTAGCTAGTTGATCGTACAATGATCCACCAATGTTTCCTACACACAGAGAAGAAATTCGTTGTCACAACTATATTTACAGCCAACTGAAATTTGGCGGTTCCTTGGACTATCACATTATTCAGTTGTGATCACCAATAATTGTGTTCCGTATCATCAAATATTGTTCATATCAATTGATTTGTAATTCAGTTTTGGTTGCAAGAACTGAAATATTTAGTTGAAGCCACAGAAACAAGAAATAAATGTGATCTGTCAATCAAGTTTTAGTTGTAGCAATCAAATTATCCTGTAGTGGTGATTATTCTGTTATTTAGATGAACGAAAAATATAAAAACTAATTCGGTTGTACAAAATAATATATTGCAATGCTCAACTAATTACTTGAATTTGATAACTGTCACAACCATTTGGTGATGCTTTAACCCATTATGAATTTTATGGAAAAGTAAAAAAATAATTTTTATTAAAATTGTGTATTTTATATTTAAATTTTTGAAGAATTCACCAAAAACATACCAAAAACGTCTGCTGATGAAGATCTTGGCAAGATCCGAAATAGCTATACAGACAGCCTTGGTATCATTGGAGCATTTTTATGCTCGACTTTTTTGAAAGTAATATAAAGATAATAACTTTATATTATTTAAAAAGGTCTTGAGCTTGAATAAATTTGTAAGTACTAGAAAACAGACCGAATAAAAATTCCCATAAGGGAAATGATAAACAAAAATATTATTATTTATAACCAGGGTTCGTATTTCGTGCCCATTTTTGATCGAAAATATGAAAAAATTTCTGTATCCCAAAAACGGAGCGTCAAATCGAAAAATAAAAAAATTTCTGACAAAATGTTCTAATTCGCAATAAAAAATTTTTTTTTCAAAAAATCGCCAAAATAAAAAAATCGCTAAACTAAAAAAATGGTTATAACTTAGAAACGGTGCCTCCAGTCGCAATAATAATGAATTTTTTACCTGGATGACTTTAACCAATGGATGTCTTTACCACGGCATCACTTTAAAAAAAAAAAAAAACGCTAAAACTACAGTTTTGCGAATAAAAAATCGCTAAAGCGCCATTATGTATATATTTCGCAAACGGAGCGTTCAATCGAAATATAACTAATTTTTTCGGCTTTCAATTCGTATGGACTTTTTTACTAAAAATCGCCAAAATAAGTAAATCGCTAAAATAAAAAAAATAGCTATAACTCGGAAACGGTGCGACCAACTGCACAAGCAATAAATTTTTTACATCTATAGGAGGCTTTAACCAATGGATGCCCCTCATACGGCATCACTTAAAATCCGTTAAACTAAAATTTTTCAAATAAAAAATCGCTAAAACTCAAATAGCCCGACTTATAGTCATTTTATATTTCAGTGTTTTTCATATTTTGATGATTTTTTGAACAAAATATCTTCCATACGATGGACCACTTTATGAAAAATCCTTAGAAACTCGTAAAAAATAGGTTTGTTTTCGATTGGACGCTCCGTGTCCGAGATATTGCCATAGGGCAGTTTTAGCGATTTTTAAAAATAAAAGTGATGCCATTTTTAAAACACCCATAGATGAAAGCCTCCTATGAGGTAGAAAATTTGTTATTTTTGCGATTGGACGCACCGTTTCCGAGATATAGTCATTTTTATATTTTTGCGACTTTCATACTTTGGCGATTTTTTGAAAAAAAAAATTTCATGCGAATTGGAACACTTTGTGAGAAAGTGTTTAATAACCTCAATTTGCTCAGCCAGATGGCAGGTAACTCATGTTTTTACCGTTTTTACCGTTATGTCTTACCATTCCAAAGTTATGACCATTTTACTGAAATGTTTCAATAAAATAAAAACATAAGTTACCTGCCATCTGGCTGAGCAAATTGAGGTTATGTGAATTATATTTTCCATTTTTCCGAAAGCTCTGTATCTATAGCTTGGAGGGTTATATGGTTTGTGCTATGATGCATAGAGAAATATACTAAGAGTTTGCAAAGCTTATAACGGATGTCACGTCGCAAGTTAGAATTTCATCGAGTTGGAGTTGTAGATGACAAAACTAGGATCAAACATAATTTAAAACTCATTTTCATCAATCAAAGATAATTAAAACCCCATTAGTATCAATCGAACATAATTTAAAATACATTATTATCAATCAAACATAATTTAAACATACGTTGCTAATCTCTCATTCCTTCACCCAATTTCTTTTGCATGATTTGCCAACTTCATAGTCGATGATCTGTGGCTTCGAAACCCCCTGATGTGATGATTTTGAGGTAACAAACTGGAAAGGGCAACAACGTGGAGCCCTTTGTCTGCCCGAGCCTTTATTGAGAAGATGGGATCGCCGGACCATTTGTGTAATATAATAAAAAAAACACAACTAATTAATCTACGCTTGGCTTGCATGAACAAGACTTGTATATTGTAAACAACGCATACCTGAAACGTTCCGAAAATAAAAACGTAAGAGACATCCAAGAAAGGAGAAGCAAAAAAACAGCAGATTTTAATTTCATGAAAGAAAAACAAATAATGCATTCAGTGCAAGTAAACGTAAAATGGGCCTTTAAATCTTTTGTTTGTATTAATTATTTATAAATGTGGATTTATATTGATAAAATTAATTATAATAAATAATACATATTTATTGAAATCAAGAATAATTCGCTTCTGAATATTATTATGTTTGGGAGGAAATACGCATAGGTTACCACGTAAGTATATGTAGGATTAAGGGAAACAGGCAAATGCTTCCACGTAAGTATATGGGTGTTTGGGATGAAGAACTCATATATTTCCACGTAAAAGCGTACATGTTTGCCAGTAAATATGATACTGTTTACATTTAAATACAAGTAACTTTGAGACTTGCAAACATATGAATGTTTGCAGTGTGTTCCAAACATATACATGGTTTCTGCAGAATATGTTTGGGAATATATGTTAGAGAGGCCGTTAATTTCCAGCGTGCAGCAAAGCCTCTAATGACAAATCGAATACATAACTTTGAAACAAGTGCAAATCTGTAACAGAAGCTATATTATAATTAAAGTGTCTAAAATTTGAACACGAATTCTAATATTGTACTTTTTATGAGTTGTATCCTCCATTTCAGATGAATGAGGTTATGGAAATACTCAAATTGGTTAATACAACTTAATTTCTGTAGTAACAACTTCTATTTAGTAAGACCTATTTTTAATTTATCAATAACATCGGCAAATAATTCTGATGAATGATAATTATGCTGTCAGCTTTATATTTTCTGAGGACATCCGTCAGTTGGAAAGTGGCACCAGTCCTGTATAGCGTTCACACATTCCAGGTACATATCCTCAAATCATGGTCCTTATAACGTTCATTATTTTCTTCGTATATTTTCATTGCCAATATAACGGTGGCGGAAGACAAACCCAGCCCACCGTTGTTTGCATTTTACCTACTGCCAGGATGATTATGTTTCAGCCGCCCATTATGGATCAGACGCTGCCCAGAATGCAGTGTGTCGAAACTGGATTTTGGTTTCTTCAATTTTGATCCGCCGTTGGCCAGGGGTGTTGGCTCATCCGCCTTCAAAGGACAGAATAATATGTCCATTACTTCGAAGAGCTTCAGTGACAGGGTCACCTAATAATCCTGAGACGTATCAGTGATCGCATTACCACTCAGGTTGCTCATTCGTTTCGCCTTCTCACTTTAGCTAGCTAACGGAGGTTTCCGATAAGCCATTGTCCAGGACATACTCCGTGGAAGTAGTGAGCTGCTTGGACTGCCCAATGAAGGAATCATTTCTGGCCACTCCCATGTGAATGGCTATCAGAAACTTTCCACCTCCAAGGACAGTTCCTAGGCCCGAAGATTGGAGTCTCAGTGCATTATGTCCTGTATTTAAAAAAGGTGATCCGTGTGTCTTTTCCAACTATCGCGGTATCAGTCTTTTATCCATCGCGTATAAGGTCTTGTCGAGCGTATTATGTAAAAGACTAAAGCCAATTATTGAAAACCTGTTTGGACCATATCAGTGTGGTTTTAGACCAGGCAAGTCCACAACTGACCAAATATTCACGCTACGCCAAATCCTGGAAAAGATCCACGAAAAGCAAATCGATACATACCACCTTTTTGTCGATTACAAAGCTGCTTTCGATAGCCCCATACGGGGAAAACTGTACGAAGCTGTGTCTGAACTTGGTATTCCGGCAAAATTGATCCGCCTCTGTAGAATGACGCTGACCAACACCAAATTAGCAGTGAAAGTGGGGAAAGACCTCACTGAACCATTCTGTACCAAGCGAGGACTTAGACAAGGCGACACATTTTCGTGCAATCTCTTCAACATCTTAATGGAGATAATAATGAAAAAGGCTGCAGTAAATACGAACAAGACCATTAACACGAAAAGCCATATGTTGCTGGCGTATGCTGACGACATAGACATCATTGGGCGAAATTTGCGAGAGGTTACTGCAGTATTTTCAAGAATCGAAAAGGAATCAGCGAAGGTGGGTCTTGCTGTTAATGAGGGCAAGACAAAATTGATGGTGTCAACGACTAGAGAAACCTCTCGACTTGGTCCGCACGTGAACGTTGACAACCGATTCGACTTTGAAGTGGTATTTGAATTTGTCTACCTTGGATCCGCCGTGAACAAGGACAACAACGTCAGCCTGGAGATAGATAGGAGAATTGTGCTTGCAAATATATGTTATTTTGGGCTCAGCAAGCAGTTTAGGAACAAAGCCCTCTCTCGACGGACAAAAGTCCAGCTACATCAGACTCTCATTTTATATGTCTTAACTTGGGTCATATCGCAGGCGGATGAAAAACACCTGGGAGTTTTCGAGAGAAAAATTCTCTGTAGAATATATGGCCCTGTTAGAGAAAACTGCGAGTACCGACGTCGATGGAACGCAGAGCTATATAGTCTATATTCTGACGTGGACACAGCTAGGCGAATAAAATTAGGCCAATTGCGTTGGCTAGGCCATGTTGTCAGAATGAATGAAGATGAGCAAGCGCGAAAGGTTTTCGATAACGTACCCGATAGAAACAGGAAAAGAGGACGACCAAGACTCCGCTGGAAAGACCAGGCAGCAGAATCCCTCCGTATCCTTGGTGTTACCAACTGGCGAGAAAAGACGAAGGATAGAGCAAGTTGGAAGAATATGTTGCAATTTGTTTAATTTGTTTGTTTAATTAATATGTGTAAGACGTCTGACCTCATGAGGTTGTAAAATAGTCAATAAAAGTAGGATAATTAGGAATTCTAATCAAAATTTTGACTTTATTATGGAATTTAGAAATGACTGAATTGATTTCCAACCAATCTTTTCCAAGTGTGTAGGACAGTAAAAAGGGAGCACCCACTGTAACTATATAATAATCACATTTGATGTCTCACATTTACCATATTCAATGGGAAGTAGTGAATTTAACAACGATTAGTCATTGGAGAAGATGCTATTTTATAGGGCTCCCTTTTATAGAATTTTATCCAGCATTCATGAAGAAGAAAACATTTTATGATTTCGTATTTTTGAATAATGTTTTTAAGTATTTTTGTTTTTGAGAAGGATAAGCTCACAAAGTGCTGCCTTAAGAAGCAGTGCAAATGTGATTCTCATAGTATAATTGAATGTGACGGAATTGCAAACTGTAAAATTTCGAATTGAGCTTGAATATAGTATCGTACATTAGATTTCTTTCCAGCTTGAACATTAAATCTGGTAGATTTGGGTTTCCGTTGAGTTACAAAAAAGAAACCAAAGAATTCTCTAATATTAACAACTGCTGCAAACTTATGCCCTCTACTGTATAAATAAATATTAGCTCTTTACATAGTTTCCCGTTTAGCTTCTATTGTTTCAAGAATATTGTTGTTGATTTGTAAATTCTATAATAAATACAATTGTTACAATAATAAACATCGATACAGCATCAACAACACCAACTCCTCAACCATACCTGGCTACCCCCAAAAGTACAGCGGATAGTTAAAAGCCAAATACGAGTATTGTAAGTAGAAAGCTCCACCCTCTTTGTAAGGGCAATACATAATCGGCGAGCTAAGTAAGCAACGGCGAAACTAACCCTTAACATTTCTAAACAAATAATTGCCGACAATCACAGGGTTATTAAACGAAAATGCTCCGCTGATAAGTAAAAAGGGGTGGAGCAAAGGATAACAATAAATTAATTGAGATTTTGAAAATAAAAATATAAAAATTCTTAATTAACTCACGTTAACTCACCGTCCGTCTGTCTCGTCCGCTCCCAACACCTCAAACCTCACACCTTACGCGCTTTTAACGCACACGCTGCACCCCCCCTCTGGGGGTGGTTGTCGATAGTTACGTCTTGTTAACAACTTTTGCTAAGTTCAAAAGAAGAAGAAACCAACAAACATTAATTACAATTATTATTTATAATTAAATGCCTAATTAGCTTCAAATGAAAAACAGTTGCTACTTTGTTGGATAATGGCGAACAAAGTCAAGGCACAAAAACGCCAGCAGAGCGGGCACAAACAACCGCTGAAATCCCTAGAAAATCATAATGACGCCAGGGGATGAGCGGGTGGATGGGATATTTTATATTTTAAATCATGTTATAAGCAGCAAATCTGAAAAGATGACGATACGATGGCAAAGAGCGAGGCGATGCTGTAAGAGAAATCTGCATCTCTAGGCAACCGTACGAAAATAAAAAAAAAATATCTGAAGAAATTCCGCTTTTTGTTCTTTGTTACGCTGGAAAGCAAAGATAAAACCCAATACGCAGAGCAGCCGTATAAATGTCAAAGGAAGAAATTGTGAAATCATTGAGGAAAAACTTATAATAAGCATAAAAGACGGAAAGGAATGATGGTGATAAGTCTGACGATGATGAGAAGAAGGGCAGAAGGAACGTGTATATCGTCGTAGTACATAACCCAGAGAGAATATAAAAAAACTTGCACGTAACGCCAATATCGAAACAAGGATCCAAACGAGAACACCTACAACAATATTCCGGGAACGCTAATACGTTCAAAGTACCTACTACTACTACATGCGCTTATGAAAATTTTTTAATTTGAAAAACGGATGAAAGTGTTTTTGAAGCCATATTTTACCAAAGACGACGACGATGACGACGACAACACCATACGCTTCAAACCGGACCCGGATATGAAGGTAACAATAGGAACGGTATGAATGCTTTTAAGAAAATTACGAAAGTAAACACTTCCGGCTAACGGATAACAGTGGTTCTGCATACGGTTTTCAAAGATTAACAAAATATAATTAAAAGATCTAATTATCTGAAATTACACGCTGAAAAAAATGGCCCAGCAACATATTACAGGAACCATGTACATGTTGGCATGTATTGTTTTCAGGAATCGACGATCTTCTGCTTTTTTGCGTCTTTGTCGTCTGTAATAGGGCGTTTAAATGCACTCGATCTTGCAGATCGATTCGATAATCGACAAATCACACCATTATCATGTGATATATCATAAATCATTGTTTGTACCCAAAATCGAGTACATTTACCTCGATAATGATATTATCATGTCAGAAATCATTTCAACCGCAGAGTTGTATACGCACTTTCAGTATGAGACTATGTGAATATGTCACGGAAATGCGAATGTAAAGGAAACGTAATTCACTGAACATGTACATTAATGACAACACAATACAAAATGATTGATATAAGAGGTAGTGTTATTTGATCAGCTGATTTTACTATAGCACCGTAGTTTGGTGGAGGTCCCTGCAAAAGAAATATATTCTGCATGAAAATTGATGAAAATTCAAAGATCAGCACTGATTAGCGTTAGTCTTGCAATTGGCACGACGTCAGGCACTGCACTTAGTCCTATCCTGAACATCTGTACTCCTGATATCATGGCCGAATCGGCAGCCGCTACATCCCTGGTGAGAATCAGAGATTGTGGCGTTGTGATATCGGGGCATTCCAGACATACTGAATTACTACACCGGATCAACTCTATTCCCGTCAAAACGGTCTACTGTATCCCCTACCTTCTACCAGCGACAAATCTAAGAACTTCTATTCCGAACAGGAATACCTGGGAAAAGTCACTGGAAGGGGACACCAGTAGTATCAGATTTTTCACGGATGGATCAAAGTTGGACAAGCAAGTAGGCTATGGGGTCCATTCACCGGACCTAAATGTAAATATCTCCTTCAAGTTGCCTGATCACTGTAGTGTATTTCAGGCGGAAATTACCGCCATACTGGAGGTTGCTGAACTACTGAAAACTAGTGTCACAACCCTCCGGAGAATATGTATCTACACAGACAGCGAGGCTGCCATTAAGTCCCTGGAAGCCATGTTTGCTACGTCCCTGACGGTGAGAGAATGTCACTCATCACTTAGGGTGATGGCAGAGTATTTTGACATCAGGCTCATCTGGGTACCACAGCGACAGACATTCCAGGCAATTGCGTAGCGGTTGCGTTAGCTAGACAGGACACTACGACACAGGTTCTTCCGGCAAAAGAAGGTGTTAGTCTGTCAATCTCTACCTGCCGTATGCAGATCAGGCAGTGGACCGATAATATGTTCAAGCACAAGTGGCGACTTCTTCAACTTGCAAACAAGCCAGGGTCCTCTGGCCACAGGTGGACAGGAAGGGGACTAGGCAACTACTTAACTTGCCGAGAGGGAGGTTATCCACAATGATAGGAGCACTTACAGGACATTGTCTTGTAGGAAAACACGCCCTAAGATTGGGACATAGAAACTCCACTCTCTGTAGATGCTGCATGGAGAAAGACGAGGGAACGACGAAACACCTTCTCTTGGATTTCCGTGCTCTGGCAGGACTGAGAAGTAGGATATTCGGAACACAATTAGTTAACACCGTAGCCCTACAAGATATTCCTGAAGGTCTTATAGACAAATTCATTGAAAGAGCAAATTGGCTAGACGACTAGTCAGTAGTTGCCTAGGCCTAGCTAGCGCAATCGCGTTATCTGTCAATGTCAGGATAAAGCTCATACAGCTCATGATTCATGCGTCGCCGATACTCGCCGTTGTGCACTCTAGGGCCATAAATTTTTCGGAGTATTTTTCTCTCGAAGACTCCTACAGATGTTTCGTCTGCTTGCGATAGGACCCAGGATTCTGCGCCATAAAGCAAGACAGGTTGAATGAGAGTCTGGTACAGCTGCACTTTTGTTACTCGAGAGAGGGCTTTATCTCTAAAGTGCTTACTTATACCAAAATAACATCTATTCGCTTGATGTCTAGACTAACGTTGTGGTTTTTGTTCACGGCAGATCCGAGGTATATAATTTCGTCCACTACCTCGAAGTTATAACGGTCATCAACGTTCACGCTTTGGTCTAATCGCGTGGAGGCCCTGTTCGTTGAAACCATTAATTTTGTCTTGTCCTCATTTAACGTCAGACCCACTTTTGCTGACTCCTTCTCAATTCTCGAAAAAACCGCAGTAACTTCTATAATTGTGCGGCCAATGATATCTATCTATCATCAGCATACGCGAGCAGCATGTGACTTTTGCTGCTGATGGTTTTATTCATGTTGACTGCAGCTTTTCTCATAATGATCTCCATTAAGATGTTAAAGAGATCGCACGATAGGGTGTCGCCTTATATGCTATGGATAAAAGGCTTATTCCACGGTAGTTGGCACAGATACTCGGGTCACCTTTTTTAAATATGGGACATAGTACACTGAGACTCCAATCGCCGGGCATGTATTCATCTAACCAAATTTTGCTAATGAGCTGATGTATGCACCTTATCAGCTCATCGCCGCCAGCCTTAAACAGCTCCGCCGGTAATCCATTGACTCCTGCGGCTTTGTTGTTCTTAAGCAGGGCAATAGCTGTTCTGACCTCGTCTTGGTTAGGAGGGTGGCAATCGACGTCGTTGTCCATATTGTGATCGATTGTCGCATCGTCATTGGATATCTCAGGTACTAGTAGCGCGGAAAAATGCTCTCTGCATATTCCCAGACAGACGACGAGATTTCCATCCTTGTCTTTACAGAAGGGGGGCCCTGAACCATGTCCATTAGTTCCGCTTTTAAGTTTTTGGTAGAATTTTCGGGCTTCGTTCTTCCTTCTGTATGTCTCAGTTTTCTCACTCTCGCGCTTTCTCCACTGCCGTTTCTTACGCCTAAAGAGACAGTTTACCTCCTTTCTTTTCTCCCTATACCGCTCAGTTGCAGCTCGCGTTGCTATTGACTGAAGCATTACCATACGTGCAGCGTTCTTTTCGTCTATTGCAATGCGACACTCTTCATCGTACCACGGTTTATTGCATCATTACCCTAAGGTTATTTCTACATATATAGATATAGAGCAAATTACTGACCGACAGAATTGTATGATTCTAATACATACATACAAATGCTCCTGCCATAAACTGGTATAATTCAATAATGGCATCGTGAAATACATAAACGTTAAAACTAAATTGAGTAAAAATGCATGTAAACACCTCTTTGCCGTAGAATGATAATCACGACATTATCATGATAAAAGAGTGCATGTAAACGCGCTATAACATTTTTATTTTCAGCAGTTTTCAACAAACAAATCCACATTTGGGTCACAATATCATATATTATAACCTATTAATCATTGTGTCTCCAACATGTTATATTGAATAGTAAACACAATGTGTTTGGACACAAGTATACTATATTTGCGACAAGCTACAAACACGTTATATTTCCATCCAAACAACAAAAAAAGTCAGATTTTTCAGTGTGTAGGTGAAATACTGAGCGACACAAATGTGCAATAACGGCCAGTCGAAATAAGGTTATCCTAGTTGAAGACCGAAATTGCCGCAAGCTGGTATTAAGTCACATTAAAACTAATTTTATCTAGCTTAAGCCTGATACTAAGTTTTTGTCTGATGTGAGGAAAGAATGAGGTGAAATATTCTTTCTTTTTTAAAAACACTCAGTGCTTTTATGTCATTTTCCAACACTGAAAACATGTTCATCATGGTACAACAAAGCGCGGTAGCAGCACTTGAATAACAAATACATTTACATTTATTTATAGCGCTGTATTCAGATCATAGGAAGTGTTCATTCTCATAAGTAGTAAAATAAATAAATGGTTTCCCGTTACATCCCATGAAGGGATAAGGGACAGCTTCTCACAACCAGTGAGCTGTAGGAGCGAAAGGTATTTTGAGAAGCTTTTTCAGGGCTAAATACTCGGTAGTATCGCCGTCACTAAGCGAGGTTACCACCGTCGAAAGAAATTTAAGGTGGTCAGAGTAGGGATCAAACCAACGTGCTCATGCAGAAGAGCCGCGCACACTACCATTGCACCACCGACGACCACATAAGTAGTACGTGTATAAAAAATAATGAAAATTTCGTGAACCGAAAATGTCGCTAACTTTTCATTTCCTTGCTACTCAGCTCTTTGCGAAAATTTCGTAAGCAAAATTATACATAGCTCTGTAAAACCAAAGTTATTTCTTGCGAAAACAAATATTTGTTAATAGTTTGGGACAGAAATGTTGGCATTTCAATAATTTTATCTAACAGAAGTAACAAGAAGTATTACAAATAAAATGGATTGCAAAGACGAAATATGCATGAAATATTTACAAGGTAAATCAGAGTTAGGTGTTAACTCTCTGTTACAGAAATTTGCGTTCAAAGCCTCGTATTCACTTCTTGCGAAATTTTCGTAAGAAATTTTGCAATTTATCTCTAAAATATAATGGAGCGCGTAGAGGAATTATAAATGAAATATTTTCAAGGTTAATCAAAGATATGTGGTAACTCCCCCCAACAAAATTTTCCGTTTAGAGATAAATGACAAAAGTTCTTACGAAAATTTCGCAAGAACTGAATACGGGGCTTGTGGTGTTACTTTTGGTTGTTAAAATTATCGATATGTCAAACTTCCGGTCGTAACAACGCTGTAATTGATTTTTCCTACAAAATTTCGCAAAGATCTGAGTACCAAGCAAATAAAAAATCAGCAAAATTGTCGGCCAATGAAATTTTCGTTATTTTTTACACACGTACTTCTTAAAGCCATTTCATAAAAACTGAATGCAGGGCTTTAATGACAAAAGTTCTTACTAAGTTCTTACAGTACAGTTACTCTCTCTCTCTTTTCATAAGTCGATAAACAAAGTGCAGTACTAGAGAAAACTTGAAATTTCGGCCATCGAAAATATATAAAATTGTTTTAAATATATTGAAGAACGCCCCTGTACGATACCTTTTCAACACTTGAGAGTCCAAACATAATCAAACACGCTACAGACGACGACGTTTTTTTTTACATAGGTTTCTTATGGCAGGGAAAAATCGTGACGGAAATCCGCTGCGGCTGACGACTCGCCGCTAGAATAGAATCTTTTCTAATTTCTTGGCGGCGCTCTCACGAAATCTCTCAATTGAGAGAATGGAGTTGCCACATTTTCATAAAAACCATAAGAGCAACCAACACATACATTAGTGGAAATATGTTTGTACAAAAGAAAATTAAAGAAAAGGGTTAAAACGATTTATTTTTGAGCACAATACGGTTAAAGTGAATAAAAAAAAACAATTTAAATCCTGCATATCAATAATATTATGTTTCCAAACTTTCAAACAAATTCCAGAATAGGGCCGCAACTATACAAGATGCAGAGAGAAAAACTCAATTGAAGTCTCCAGACGCTCTCTCTCCCATTTCGTTTGGACGCTAGGGATTTTTTTCGTCGTCGTCTGAAGCGTGTATGGTTCTGTTTGGACTCTGACAAGGACAGTTCATTCTTTTGGCAATATGGCGCGGTCCCAAAACTAGCCGAAATATTTTGGTGAAATGTGGCAACCTTATAAAACACATGTTTTGAGTTTCGAGGTTCCACGTTGTTTAGTATTTTTATGTAATTCAATATTTCCATTTGCAAGGTCTCAGTCCAACCAATATTAAATCCGAGCTATATTCTACTCTGGGGGAGTCTGCCCCGTCGTTTATGACTGTAAAATGTTGGGTATCAGAGCTGAAACGAGGCCGTACGAGCTACCAAGCCGAACACCGTAGTGATCGACCAATTGAGGTGTCCACGCCAGACACCTCAATTCCATAAACCAGCATCACATATCCTTAAGCCAGTAATTAATGGAAAGCCGGCATTATTCTTACCATCGCAATAGGGAACCGACAGCATTCCGAAAGAAATGGTTATGCAAACTGCTTCACAAGTATGCCACAGAGGAGATCGTGGGCAGGTGGTATCCAATTCAATAAATTACGATCGATCCACTGCTATATAGAGGGATATAACAAAGATAGGAGAACATGAATATGAAGCTGAAAAAACCCCTTGGTGATCTGAGGAGGATTTTGAAACACTATCTCTGTTATTGTCCTGCTTTCGCGAGAACTTCATACAACACCTCTCTCATAACACAATACCTACACTCTAAAAATCTGTCTTCGTTTGTTGTTTGGATGCAAAAGTAAGGTCTTTGTCGCAAAAATTTTATACTTGTGTTCAAACACATTCTAGTTGCTATTCCATACTATATGTTGGATATACCATGATTAATATATTATATGTTTTTGTGACTCAAATATGACATTGTTTGTTGGAAACTGCTGAAAACAAAGAAGACACAAAAACAACAGATCTTCAATTCATGAAAACAATGCTTGCACGTAATTATATGGATGTTTCAAACATATACATGGTTCCTACATAATGTTACAGGGACCGGTTTATTTAGTGTGTAGTTTGAAGCATCTCGGGTATATACATTAATGATCGGGAAATTGCTGTTCTAATCTCTTCTTGGATTATAGGAGGGCAATCACTACCATATTCTACAACTTGCGCCATTTTTTTCATTTGTATTGAATTCTTCTGGGTGAAACAACATAGAGAAATATTCTCTCCACAATCTTAGCACACTGTGACAAAATATCCGTCATCTTATTTACTATGCCCACTGATTCGGCTTTTTAATTTCCTGTTAAAAATTTCGCGATTTGTTCCTTCTGGGCATATGTAATACATCCCGCATCAAGCAGGCAATTAGGCCGAATATGTCAGTATTGTCCCTGCTGACACAAGTTTCCACACTGCTAATTCATTTTTCTCTACAATATGTTAACTTGCAACCACTGTGATAAAAAATATCCGACGATTTTGTTAACAACTAAAACATCACGAAATGTTCAAGATTTTACATTTTACATATCGAACAAATAAAAGATTTTTGTTTCAAAACAATATTTGAAAGCATTTAAAGATATTACAAAACCCCACTACCACAAATCATATCCTTGCCAAAACATGAACCTTCCCATTCTAAAATTGCATATAAACATGAAATCTTACAAATCGCGCAGATTTCCTTATGGTTTTGGGCTTAAAATGAAGCAAATAATAAAAAAATATCAAGAAAGCGTTCACGTTCACGTACGTTCACGTTCATGTACAGGTATGTCACAAAATGTCACAAATGAATGGCACACGTGGTTTTTGGAAAATTCGCGCATTTTTCAACTTAAGTGTTATACTGAGAAATTAAATTGATGTTTATAATTTTGATTTAAAACAAAGGCCATAAAGGCCATAGCTCACTATCCCACACGCAAAGAAAAATTTCGTTGCCCACAAACGATATTTTAAACAACTAAACTTCGTTTGGGAAATTTATTTGAGGCAAACGAAATTTTTCTTTTTATGAGAAACAAAAACATGTAATGTCTGAAGCATATCTGTTTTGCCTAAAAAAAAATATATCGTTTGCTACACATACCCATCGTTGGTCGCAAAAGTTCAAGCGATTCCACCAAATAAAAAATGTTTATCGTAAAAGACGTTTCTATTTTAATAATCAAACTTTTACTTATTTACTTGCCCATGATTTAATTTTTGATATTAATTATCTGAATGTGTACATAGGAGAAATATACCACACTCTGAAAAATCTGTCTTTATTTGTTGTGTAGATGCAAATATAACCTGTTTGTAGCCTGTTGCAAATATAATAGTGTCCAAACACATTGTGTTTACTATTCCAGATTACATGTTGGAGACACAATGATTAATACGTTATAATAGATAGAATTGTGACCAAAATTTGCCTGTGTTTGTTGAAATCTGCTGTAAACAATAACATGACAGACAACAAAGAAACAATAACAATTCATGAAAACAGTGCTTGCAAACATTCACATGGTTCCTGCAATATGTTGCCGGGCAGTTTTTTTCAGCATGTAAGAATGTAAAGGGTTTTTCAACAGAGACGCTACAAAAGTAAATCGCTAGGGACAGCAAACGACGCCATATTTTTCCCCGCTCTTTTGACATTTCTCTTCAGTAAGGTTTGCCATCTCATCATGGAAAGATATACGAGCCAACAACGAGTCGAAATTATTAAAATTTACTACCGAAATTTGGAGTCAGTGGCCTCAACTTTAAGAGCGCTACGTCCAATTTATGGTCGGCTCATTTCTGGCTGAATGGCTTCGTCAATAAGCAGCATATGCGTTATTGGTCAGACAGCAATCCACACGTAATCCATGAGTCATCATTGCATCCCGAAAAAATTACGGTTTGGTGCGGTTTGTGGGCCGGCGGCGTCATTGGGCCGTACTTCTTCCGTGACGATCAAGACCGGCACATTACTGTGAATGCGAATCGCTACCGTTCAATGATAACCGAATATTTTTGACCCCAATTGGATAATATGGACTTGGAGGACATGTGGTTCCAACAGGACGGCGCCACAAGCCACACAGCGAATGCCACAATCAATTTATTGGAAACCAAGTTTGGTGAACGTGTTATCTCACGAAATAGCCCAGTCGATTGGCAACAAGCCAGCGACGATTGATGAACTACGTACGGATATCGAACGTGAAATTGCAGCAGTATCGGCCGATTTATGCTTGAAAACCGTCGAAAATTGGGTTCAGCGTCTGGACTTCTCCGAGCGTGCCCGTGGTGGCCATGCAAAAGAAATCGAGTTCCATACATAATGGCATTGAACGTACTTTCACAGGAATAAAGAATTTCATTGGTATCTAAAACCGGTTTTGTTTTATTTAAAAAAAACTTTTGTAGCGCTCTCATTGGAAAACCCGATACTTCTAATCATAACAATGGGGAGGGAAGGATTATAGGAGATGATCGACAGCTCCAGCAGTAATCGTGACCTGAGATTCGAAGTTTAGTTTCGCGTCTGCATATTAAACAATGTCCAGCGATTACAGGTAATAATTATACACTAATATTCTCCATGAATGAATTTCCAAATTTCGTCATGATTCAGGTCACAGGAGCATAATATGTCATTCGCCTGTCTAAGATTTCAGGTTTTAAGAATGGCTTTAAGAAAGAACAGGTTAGATCGTCCCTAATCTCCTCAAGTCACCCGCTCTATATAAACTCACGTTAATTTCCCATTATATCCCACGAAAGAATAGGAGAGAGCTTCTCACAATCAGAGAGCTGTAGGCTTTTTAATTTGTGTGCTCACTAATCAGGGCACCCAGTTTTACACTGAATCCGATTGGTTAAGCGTTGAAACGCTTTCAGGGCTAATTACACTCAGTGAACTATTAGTTTCAAAAGACATTGTTGCAACCTTAAATTCGGATGTTGCCACAGAATTGTGTTTGCCACAACCAAATTGAGGTTGTGACAACTGAATTTAGTCCCCATAACTGAAATTCGGTTGAAACAACCTCGATTTTTAATTGATTCGGTTGTGACAACTGAATCTTAAATTATATTCATTATGTCAACTAAATTTTAAATAATTTCGTTTGCCACAACCGAAATTGGAATTAATTGGGATGCAACAACCGAAATTGGTACCAAAATTTGTTGCAGCAACTAAATGTGGCACCAATTCAGGTGTAACAACCGAATTTGGCGTTAATTCGGTTGCAACTATCGAATTTAGTATTAATTCGGTCACAATAACTGAGTAAGGTCGGGTGCAACGACCGGATTTGCCGTCAATTCGGTTGCTGAAACCGAATTTCGCATGTATTCTTGTTGGCACAACCCAGCAATTTAAAAGTGGCAATGGCCCCCAATAAATACCAGTACTATCCTCTTTGGGTTAGTCATAAAACCAACCATGCTGGTCTATTGTTGTGCCAGCTAGCACTTTCCTTTCCGAAAGTGGCATCTACTTTTCCACATGATATCTATGTGGAAGACTGTTAAAATTTGACTTTGATCGGATATTTTACTGCCAAAAATTACCTATGGCCGGGTCAATCTTCACATTACTGTTCCTTTGGTCGCAGAAAGAAGACGCTTTACATTTTACTGCTAACAAATTACCTATGACCGGGTCAATCTTCACATTACTGTTCCTCTTGGTCGCAGAAAGGAGACGATTGACTTGTATCTCTCTCCTTGTGTCGCAGCGAGAAGACAGTTGACATTTTGCTGTCTCCTTATATCGTAGGCAGAGGACAGTTGGCACTCCACTCTCTTCTTATGTCGAAGCGAGGAGACAGTTGAACAAAAATGCGGGAATGCGGGCTCAAATACACTCAGAGAACTAATTGTTTGAAAAGAGGTCGAGGCAACCGTAAATTCGGCTGTTACCACCGAATTGAGGTTACCACAACCGAATTGAGGTTGTCACGACCGGATTGAGGTTGTGATGACCGAATTTAGTCTCCACAACCGAAATTCGGTTGAAGCAACCTCGTTTCATAATTGATTCGGTTGTGACAACTGAATATTCAATTATATTCGCTCAGTCAACTAAATTTTTTAAAATGTCGGTTGAAACAACCGACCTAGAGGGTGCAACACCGAAATTGGTACCTAATTCGGTTGGAGTTACCGAGTCTGGCCTTAACCAACCTCAATTTGGTTGTAGTAACAGAATTTGACATCAATTCGGTTGTAACTATCGAATTTGGTTCAATTCGGTCGCAATAACCGAATCTAGCCTTAATTCGGTTGCAACGACCGAATTTGGTGTCAATTCGGTTGCTGTAACCGTATTTCTCATGAATTCTGTAGGTACAACCGAATTCATTTTCAATTCGGTTATCACAACATAATTCTATGTAATTAAAATCTGACGTTTAAAATTTTATAATCAAATATTATTTTAAAAAGGTAAGTAAAATATATTTTGTATTAAACCGTCTTATTTTGCAGATGTTATTTAAGCAGATATCAACAGAAGATATATATGCGGTAGTCTGGATACAAAAGGGCTTTGGACCTAGAGCATCCGATACAACACGTCAGAATTAGTGCGGTGTCCCATGATGGCCGGGACTTCAATAAAGGTTGGAAGAGGCATGTAAATGAAATGTATTATTCTACTTATATAGATTACCCCATACATATGACTTTATTTTCTCGCTTTTTAATTCATTTATAAAAATACAAGACAATAAATCATCAAAACTTTAATAATTCATTTATGACAGAACCTAAATTCGGTTGAGTCAACCTCTAATTATGTTGTGTCAACCTCTAATGAAGTTGTGTCAACCTCTGTTTAGGTTGTGTCAACCTCTGATGAGGTTGTGTCAAACTCTGATGAGGTTGTACCAACCTCTAATTCGGTTACGACAACCCCTTAAGTCGGTTACGGCTAATTCGGCTGTCTCAACCGAATTTTTCTGTGAGTGTAGTTGGTTTTAATAAATCAAAAAAATTAGTTTTAGGAAAGTTACTGGTATTAAGTGAACACACACAGGGAATAGATTCGTTGTCACAACTATATTTACAGCCAACTAAAATGTGGCGGCTCCTTGGACTATCACATTATTCTGTTGTGATTACTAATAATTGCGTTCAGTATCACCAAATATTATGCATATCAATTGATTTGTGATTGATTTTTGGTTGCAAGAACTGAAATATTTAGTTGACGCCACAGAAACAAGAAATAAATGTGATCTGTTAATCGAGTTTTAGTTGTAGCAATCAAATTATCCTGTAGTGGTGATTATTCTATTAGTTGGATGAACGAAAAATTTAAAAACTAATTCGGTTGTACCAAATAACCCATTATGAATTTTTATAGAAAAGAAAGTAAAAAAAAACGGCAGACAGTTGTCCGAGGCCTTCGGCCACGGACTGTCCCTGCAGGCTGTGTCAGAGACACGGCCATTAAGTTTAACGTAGAATACGCCATCCGATAAGACAGAAAACATATATAACAATAAATGATAAATAACA
The DNA here is from genome assembly GCA_963931995.1 of Phaonia tiefii. Lineage (NCBI taxonomy): Eukaryota > Metazoa > Arthropoda > Insecta > Diptera > Muscidae > Phaonia > Phaonia tiefii. The sequence continues at coordinate 328,360,683 of OZ008368.1, read as the reverse complement.
TAAGCAAATGAATTTATTTATTTCATAGTTACTTTTGATAATATACATAAGCTTATGGTAGGAAAAATAGGATAAATATGTTTTTAAATTAAAAGAGTAAGGATAAATGATAAATAACAGACGCAAATCAATTTGATTATTTGAAAGTTACTTTTCCTAATATGGGCTTATGATAGGAAAAATAGGATAAATATGTTTGGCAGCACTTGGCAGCACTTTCATTTAACATAAAAATGTATGAATTAATTTTTCATATATTTTTTATAATTATATATCCATGTTAAATTCAAATTCACATTTAACATTTTGTTTCACTTAAATACATAAGTAAATATACGAAATTTCAATATTTCATCAATCAAAACAACAGCCGAAGGTTTGTGTCCACACTGAAACAGCAGCATAGTTTGTGTTCACGCTACAAACTCAAACACTCAACCAAACACCACACATATGTTTGAGTGTATGTGTTTAAACAATTTTCATTTGAGAAATTTAAATATTAGGAAGATATCAACCAATATGAAATGTATATCAAACGAAAGATAACATCTTCATTTACAGAAATACAGATTACAACAATAACAATCTGACATGACTCCCTATACCGTAAGGTAAGACGTATTCTACGCCAAAAAAATATTTTTTATTAAAATTGTTTATTTTATATTTAAATATAAACAAAATTATTATTATTTATAAACAGGGTTCGTATTTCGTGATAATATGAAAAAACTAGAAAAAATTTCTATATCTCGGAAATGGAGCGTCGAATCGACGAAATAACTAATTTCTGGTGGTTTCTAAAGGTTTTTCATAAACTGATCCTTTTCGTATGGAAGAATTTTTTTTCAAAAAATCACCAAAATAAGAAAACCGCTAAAATAAAAAAATTATTTAGTTGTTCTCGTTTTGGTTAAAGTTGTCATTTCCTTCAAGGCTATAAGAGATCATGTTTTCTCCGGTTAGTGAAAAAATGTAAATGCCGCGGGTGGGAGTCGAACTCACATTCGCTGGACGATCGTTTCGATGTTTGTGGAGCATCATCTTCAGCAGCGTCCAGCCGTTAAGCCACTGCGGTGTGTATTTACACAAGTCACTAACCGAAGACATTTATTGATTGTGCAGTGTGATTGGTTGTCGCTACTTACACATTGCTTTCCTACTTACATGCACTGATGCAGAAGTTTTGAAAGTTATATTTATAGAACGAACTATTCTAATTGGAGTTGTCTCGTTCTGTTTGGTTTGGTTTTGTTATAATAAAGAATAATAATAGAAATATAGAATGGTCTGGAGCTGGAATATTAAAATTAAAAAGTACCAATAAAAAGGCCGAATAAATAAATAAAAATCATCCCTGATAAACGTGGACCACGACGAAACTGCGGGCAATTGTTACTGTCTGTAAGAATTGTGTTGTCTTCTTGCGTCTTCTTGTGTTTTCTTGTGTGTTTTCCTTGCGATATTTTTTGAACACTTGCATTGTGGTGAATTCTCAATTAAAATGAGATTTTGTTTGCATTTAGTTTGATGCATTTTTCAAAAGCATCATTCCAAACACCCACTGATGAAGATCTGTGGCTAGATCTGGAATAGCTATACGGTTTGCCAGGAATCATAAGACTGCATTGTGCAAAACTTCTTTAAAAAAAAAACTATATTTCTATTAATAGAAATATAGAATGATCTGGAGCTTGAATATTAAAACAAAAAATTAATAATTTTCTTACCTCCATAGGTTAGGATGTCTTTTTGTTAACTTTTTTAAAAAAAAACTGGGTAAAGCTAAAACTTATTCAACCAAAATCGCTAAATATGGGGAAAATAATGGGTAGTTACCCACGTCGATCGGGAATTACCCATTAGCCACAGGGTAGGGGAAAATAATGGATAGCTACCCACGACAATGGGGAATTGCCCATAACGATTACCCATTACACATGGAGAATGCGTAGGCAGTCCTTACCCATTACCCAGGGTGATGCTCATAGCTGTCATAAACAAAGCGACGACAAAAAGTATTCAATAGTATAGAGAACTTATTGCACTCTTTTTCCGCTCTCATGTAGAGAGTCGGAGTAAAAGATCATAAACGAGTCTTATTCTCTTTATAGAATATTTCAATATAAATGCACCATTTCGACAATGTTATTACATAAAACAATACAAAAAGCATTAATGATTCAAGAGGCATCAATGTTTCACATCAAAATTATGAATGTACCAAGTTATGACAAAAAGAGAGTAATACGTTTTGAATCATTCACCAGTTGTCGCCAGTTGTTTTGAGTCATACAATATGTTCACTCAGTTCACTATACTATTCAATACTCTTTGGCGACGACGGCCTGCTCGTTTGTTCGCTGCCGCTATATCAATACCATCATACTTATTTTCAGACAGAGGCTATTGTTGTACAACAACCACGTATGTGATGCTAACGCTGTGTGTTGTTTGCATGTGTTCACTTTGATAGATTGCCTACCAAAAACCAAAACTGGGTAAAGCTAAAACTTATTCAACAAAAATCGCTAAATATGGGGAAAATAATGGGTAGTTACCCACGTCGATCGGGAATTACCCATTAGCCACAGGGTAGGGGAAAATAATGGATAGCTACCCACGACAATGGGGAATTGCCCATAACGATTACCCATTACACATGGAGAATGGGTAGGCAGTCCTTACCCATTACCCAGGGTGATGCTCATAGCTGTCATAAACAAAGCGACGACAAAAAGTATTCAATAGTATAGAGAACTTATTGCACTCTTTTTCCGCTCTCATGTAGAGAGTCGGAGTAAAAGATCATAAACGAGTCTTATTCTCTTTATAGAATATTTCAATATAAATGCACCATTTCGACAATGTTATTACATAAAACAATACAAAAAGCATTAATGATTCAAGAGGCATCAATGTTTCACATCAAAATTGTGAATGTACCAAGTTATGACAAAAAGAGAGTAATACGTTTTGAATCATTCACCAGATGTCGCCAGTTGTTTTGAGTCATACAATATGTTCACTCAGTTCACTATACTATTCAGTACTCTTTGGCGACGACGGCCTGCTCGTTTGTTCGCTGCCGCTATATCAATACCATCATACTTATTTTCAGACAGAGGCTATTGTTGTACAACAACCACGTATGTGATGCTAACGCTGTGTGTTGTTTGCATGTGTTCACTTTGATAGATTGCCTACCAAAAACCAAAAATTTGATCTGTTCATAACAAATTACAATTTTCTTCTCATAACAACAATTCAGATCGAATCATATAGATTTAAACAAAGGCAGAATTTGCGGTTGCGTTAAACCACTTTTCATACAATTAATTCTGTGATTGCAGACACAATACTCGGTGTTCGATTGATCCAGGAAGAGAGAGAGAGAGAGAGAAAAGTAGTCATTAGGAAAAAATTATGATGTGAAACATTAACTAGAGAATCATGAAAATAAATATTTCCAGGGGACGAAATAGAGCATGGACCCATTATCCCATTAGATTTGGTAAGGGTATCTTTAGAAAAGTCACACAATCTGTGCTTTATCTTATAACAAATTTCTGAGAATATGCCTAAGCCTGAGCTATCCTAAACCCGGTGGGAACTGGACTGGTCTCTTCGTAGAAAGTTTGTGCTGGATTCAAATTTCCTCAGTGTTCTCCAATTCGTGTGTTGAAGTCTTTTTCTCGAGATCACAGGCCAATGGAAGAGGAAATTTTTCATTGTTTCGATGTCCTCCGCCCACATCCTGTACTCGTTTCCATCGGCTCGATCAATTTAATGTTAAGGTGCCTTTAGAGTTTAGTAACCAGTTTGAAAACTCACAAATCGAATATATTTGTGTTTGTCAAGCTTCATTAATCCTCTGGTCATCCAGGTCACCCCACATTATATTCGCCCCCGTATGATGTTTTTCCTATTCCATTGTGGGTTATCATTTGCGAAATTCAGCCTTTGTAATTTGGAAAGACCAAACTTATAATTATAATTCGTGAGCGTGAGTCCTACCCGGCTAAACACATATATCGCACATGGAGATCTTCTGCAGATTTCAGCATTAAATAAGTTGCAAGTTTCAAACACATGTGAAGTTGTAGTTCCCTACTGGAAGCATAATATGTGGAAATATGCCTCTTTAAACAGAATTTTACAAAAGTACCCCCCTGCCTTCACACATTGCAATCGTTAGCACAAAAGGATACGGAACACTCTCATAATTGGTGTGTACTATTTAATAATAAAATGGCAATTACGAACTTCACAATATAGCAATCAGTTGTCCACTGCAACTGATTTCGGTACCATTGTAACCCCCATTGATATGATGATGGTCATCTCTCCCAAAAAAGGAGATGCAAACAACAAAGGGCAAACAGCGACCAACCACAACACTTCCCCATTGTCCATTGTTATGTGATTCCTATTATGGAATTGTTTTGTACTTATGGCAACATCCCTGGACATATAGATAAATGGTTGTATGGATACATGTTGTTTGGTACGAGTACCTCCGTTGTTTGTGATAAACGATACATGTCCTCCTGTTTTCCTATCCGCCTCTCTCAATGGATGAGTGCACTGGATACAACTCACTCGGACACAAGGAGAAGAGTCGTCGTTTAGTGTCCCTTGTGATATTGATTGTTAAAGTAAATTGTGTATTTGAATTCCAGTTCGATGATACCATGATAATGCAATGATGCATTTGAATTTGTTGTATGTCCTTTGATAGCAAAGGCCAGAACATTTCAGCTAAGGATATTAGAGCATTTTTTCATAGTTACATTGTTGGTTTGTATTTGGATTTGAAATTGTTTCCTATCACTAGAGCATAGAGTTTTCAATTATAATTGTGTAAAAGGCACATTGAACACTTTTCAGAGTTGCAGATTTTTTTTATTATTTATCTGCAATCAAATAGAATATAGTTTGTTTTGTAAATATGCATTTATATTTTGTATAATTTTTATATATCCTTAAACTCCTGTACCTTATGCTAGATACAGGTGTGCTCTACTTTTGGTGCACTTACCTCATTTATGATCGTTGTGATACCACGGGCCGTCATGCTCCGCCCCTTTTCGTTGAACCTGAAAAGTGGAAATATGTTATTAGGGAGGTTTAAGATAAGTTGTTTCCACACCACGGACTCGCCGAAAGTGCAGAAAGCGATAGGTACATCAGTTCCAGACTAACAAACAAAATTGTCAAAGAGGAAAAGCTCCAACACACAAACAAGAGATTCGTTGTCACAAGTACATTTACCGACAACTAAAATTGGACTATCACATTATTCAGTTGTGATTACCAATAATTGTGTTCAATATCACCAAATGTTGTGCATATCAATTGATTTGTAATTCAGTTTTGGTTGCAAGACGTGAAATATTTAGTCGAAGCCACAACAACAGGAAATAAATGTAATCCGTCAATCGAGTTTTAGATCTAGCAATCAACTTATCATGTTGTGGTGAATATTGAATTAGTTGAATCAACGGAAAATGTAAAAACTAATTCCATTGTACTAAATAATATATTGGAATGCTCGACTAATTACTTGCATTTGATGGCTGTGACGACCATTTATTGATGCCACATCCCATTATGAATTTTATAGAAAAAAACAATTACATGAGATGTCAGGGGACACCCGGTTGGAACGAAGTTCCATTCGCTATATAAAGGGTTTTTCAATAAGAGCGCTACAAAAGTTTTTTTCTTTATTCCTTTCTTTGATGAAAGGTACTTCTTTTATTAAAAGCTAATGTTTTTATGTAAAAAAGAGCCTAAGAGTATGAATGAACTTTTACAAAGAAATACTTTTTTTAATAACAGGTACTTTTTAAAAAAAGGGGTACTCTTTTTAGGAAAAGGTTATTTTTAAGAAAATGTACATATTTTCAGGAAGACTCAAGAAAAGAAAAGATAATGTATTATTTTCTTTTGACGTAGAATACGTCTTACCTTACGGTATGAGGAGTCATGTCAGGTTTTTATTGTTGTAATCTTTATTTCATTGAATTTGAGGAAACGGCTAGATGAATTTTTTTAAAATTTTTTTTGTAGGTAAATGAAGATGTTATCTTTCGTTTGATATACATTTCATATTGGTTGATATCTTCCTAATATTTAAATTTCTCAAATGAAAATTGTTTAAACACATACACTCAAACATATGTGTGGTGTTTGGTTGAGTGTTTTTGGTTGCTCAACATGGCAACATGTATCTAGTAAAAAGTGAAACAAACAGTAAGCTAACGTAATAAAGCTTTTTTGCGAAAGCTTCAATAAAGCTGTTGTAACATTAATTTTGAATTGTAAAGCGTAAAGCTTTCACACAACGCTCGAATGCTAATGCGAAGACTCGATAAGGTAAACCTTTTTTAATATTAGGGCGGCCCTCTCAACATTCGCAGAACTTAGTTCAATAAAAATATTAATTAAAATACATAAATTAAATTAAGTTTAAAAAAATTGAACATAATATTTTTTTTTTAAAAGGACTTGACTCAAATGCCGTTGGTAAATATAAAAATTACAGCAGACAGTTGTCCGAGGCCTTCGGCCACGGACTGTCCCTGCAGGGTGTGTCAGAGACACGGCCATTAAGTTTAACGTAGAATACGCCATCCGATAAGACAGAAAACATATATAACAATAAATGATAAATAATATAAGCAAATGAATTTATTGTTATATATGCTTTCTGTCTTATCGGATGGCGTATTCTACGTTAAACTTAATGGCCGTGTCTCTGACACAGCCTGCAGGGCCTCGGACAACTGTCTGCTGTAATTTTTTTAAGAAAGGGTACTTTTAAGAAAACGAATTTTTGTAAGAAAATTTACTTTTTGTAAGAGAAGGTATTTTTTTTTTAAGAAAAGCTTATTTTTACGAAAGACCAGGTACAATTTTAAGAGCAGGTATTTATCTCAAGAAAAGTTATTTTGTTTTACAAAAAATTAGATCTTTAAAGAAAAGGTAGTTTTTTAAGAAAAGGCAATTTGTTGTAAGATAATGTACTTTTTTAAGAAAAGGTACTTATTTAAAAAAATTATTTTTTATTAGGAAAGTGTACTTTTTTAAGAAAATTTACTTTTGTAAGCAAAGGTCCTTCTTTAAGATAAGGTATTTCTTTAAGAAAATGTACTTTGTTTAAGAATATGAATAGGTATTTTTTGAGACAATTTACTTTTTGAAGAAAACGCACTTATTTAAGAAAATGTTATTTTTTTAAACTTCTTCCACTTTGGCTTTTCTACATTTACCTTTTATTCGGTTCAAACTACAATATGTATTAAACAGACTCCACCTAGAAAATTTCCCATTAAACAAGAAATATCCCATCATATGTTAGTCTAGGCACAAACCAAACCAAAAGTATGAGTGTAAGAGTAAGTGTGCTGCCAAATGTAATTCCATGCTCAGTGTTGTACTTCATGTATTGCCAGTTTTGCACTTTTCTAAATTTACTTTTTATTGTGTTCAAAACTACAATATGTAATATACAGGCTCCACCTAGAAAACTTCCCTTGAAACCAAAAAACCAAAAGTACCCAATATAGTTGATAATAATGGGTTGTAATAAAGTAGTTAAAAAAAAGTTGTTTAACATTTTTTCATTTAGCCCCCATCCCGCAACGTGCGATAAGGAACTTGATTCCAAAAACCTTAAAAAATATTTGACCATTAAATTGTCTATTATATATTTAAATATAAACAAAATTATTATCATTTTTTACCTGGATACCCCATCGCTATTTTTGATCGAAAATATGAAAAAATTAGAAAAACGTTCTAACGGGTTTCTCAACAGAGACGCTACAAAAGTAAATCGATAGGGACAGCAAACGACGCCATATGTTTTCCCGCTCTTTTGACATTTCTCTTCAGTAAGGTTTGCCATTTCATCATGGAAAGATATACGAGCCAACAACGAGTCGAAATTATTAAAATTTACTACCGAAATTTGGAGTCAGTGGCCAAAACTTTAAGAGGCCTCAACAATCAGCGATGAGGCTCATTTCTGGCTGAATGGCTTCGTCAATAAGCAAAATATGCGTTATTGGTCAGACAGCAATCCACACGTAATCCATGAGTCATCACTGCATCCCGAAAAAATTACGGTGCGGTTTATGGGCCGGCGGCGTCATTGGGCCGTAGTTCTTCCGTAATGATCAAGACCGCCACATTACTGTGAATGCGAATCGCTACCGTTCAATGATAACCGACTATTTTTGGCCCCAATTGGATAATATGGACTTGGGGGACATGTGGTTCTTACAGGACGGCATCACAAGCCACACAGCGAATGCCACGATCAATTTATTGGAAACCAAGTTTGGTGAACGTGTTATCTCACGAAATGGCCCAGTCGATTGGCCGCCTCGGTCGTGCGATTTGACGCCGTTAGATTATTTCCTGTGAGGCTACGTCAAGTCTATGGTCTATGCCAACAAGCCAGCGACGATTGATGAACTTCGTACGAATACCGAACGTGAAATTGCAGCAGTATCGGCCGATTTATGCTTAAAAACCGTTGAAAATTGGGTTCAGGGTCTGGACTTCTGCAAGTGTGCCCGTGGTGGCCATGCAAAAGAAATCGAGTTCCATACATAATGGCATCGAACGTACTTTCGCAGGAATAAAGAATTTCATTGGTATCTAAACCCGGTTTTGTTTTATTTAAAAAAACTTTTGTAGCGCTCTTATTGAAAAACCCGTTATATCTCGGAAATGGAGCATCGAATCGAAAATAAAACAAATTTTTGAAATTCATACGGAATTTTTTTTTTAAAAATCGCTAAAGTCGGAAACTGTGCGCTCACTCGCAAAAATAATAAATGTTTTGCCTCCACGGGAGGTAATAAAAAAAATCGCTAAAACGACATTATGTCTATATTTCGGAAATGGAGCGTTCAATCGGAATATACCCAATTTTTCCGGTTTCCGAAGGGTTTTTCATAAAGTGTTCCAACTCCTATTCGTAAAATCGCTAAAATAAAAAATAGTTATAACTCGGAAACGGTGTGTCCAAACGCAAAAATAATAAATGTGTTACCTCCGCAGGAGGCTTTAACCAATGGATGCCTTTTTTTAAATTCATTAATCTAACATATGTCACATAAAAAAATCACTAAAACACACATATGTATGTGTTAGGGATTTTTTTTTTAAATAAGTCATGTCGTTTAAAGGCATCCATTGGTTAAAGGCTCCTACGGAGATAACAAAGACATTATTTTTGCGATTGCATTATGTTTCCGAGTTATAGCCATATTTTATTTTAGCAATTTTCTTATTTCGACGATTTTTTTAAAAAATCTTATTTTATCTTATCCATACGATTGGACGACTTCATGAAAACCCTTTTGAATCCCGTAAAAATTAGTTTTGTTTTGATTCCAGAATTTTAGTTATCGTTGTTTGGCCAGATCTTCAAATTATTGTTGTTTGGAATTTGTAAGCTAGTTGGGCCTATATTTTTGTTGTAATTAAAAGATCATTCTATATTACAGTTTTACCAATTACAATTGTAGTTTTAACGATTGTTTTAACAATAAAAGTGATGCCGTATTCAAGGCATCCATATGTTAAAGCCTTCTACAGACGTACAAAATTTATTAGGTTTGCGATTGGCGTACCGTTTCCGAGTTATAGGCATTTTTTTGTTTTAGCAATGTTCTTATTTTGTGCGATATTTTTTTTTTGTTCCGCACGAGTTGGACAGGGTTTTCCAATTTGAGTGATAGAATTTCTAAGTGACGTTTCGGCCATTTGTAGTATGTCATGATCTGAAATTTTTTTTCATTGGATTCAGTAATGTTTACAATTTCATCATACCTGGCGTTTACACGGGACAGTTTTGCTCCGACAGTAGAAACACATTCACACATTTTTACTACCACACTTTCACTTCTCTCACTTGCCTCGCCACTGTGCATGATTTTTCAATAACAGTAACTTCGGCAAGAGATTTGACATAAGCGGCCAGATCATGGCTGAACTAGTAAAGGTTGGCGCAATAGAACAACTGATTTTGCTTTCTTATGACTCCATCTGTTAAATTCGGTGTATTTTGTTGTTGTACGTTTTTGTTTACTGTGTTTGTTCATATGGATATGTGTTGAATTTGAATGTTGTTGGTTCACACAATTACAACAAATCCTACTACGTCAACCTCTACTAGTTCAGCCATCGGCCATATCGGTAACGTTTCATAGTACTTTGAGTAAAAGCAAAACATCGCAAACGACGTTACAAATTGGGAAATATATTTGTATTTGAAAATTTTGCTAATTTTTATTGAAATATTGTTTGACAATACAAACATATAAACATGAATACATGTCTAATTTTGCAGAGTACATCAGTTTCATTGTAATTTGGAGAAGTAAGACAAAATACAATGGCATAAGAGCGAAGAAACAAAAAATCAGTGCACGAAATTTAACGAAACGATACTGTCGGCGGTTGCTTAAAACTGTACTGTCTTTATAACTGGCTGGACGCGTATGCCATACAAACAATTTTCCTCTTTGTAACAATTAATACATATTCTCAACTATCTTATCACAAACTGTCCCGTGTAAACGCAGCAATAGAGCGATATACGCAAGAACAACGTTTACAAATTATTAAATTTATTTAACAAAATAATCGTTCTCCAATTGCAACTTTTGGTGCGCTTTTCCATTTTATGGTCATCATAATTGTCCACCTGTGCTCGCTATTCGTCGAATTGTTGCAAATTACGAGCGTACATTTTCGTTACATAATGATCAAGTGCCAATAAGACAAAGAAACTCTCCAAGTAATGAAAATATTGCTGCCGTTCAGGCAAGTGTTGCTGAAGACCGCAATTTATCGATTCCAAGACGTTGTCAACAATTGCCACTGTCTCGTACCACAACCTGGCGGTGTTTGAAAAAGGATTCGGGCTTGGTTGGTTTGTTGAAAAGGCTGCAAGACAGCACGCTGTCTAGCACACTTAGGCTAAAGAAGCCCATTGTGATACCTGCAGTTTCCTCTATAGCAACTATTGACTAGTCGTCTAACCAAATTTGACCTTTCAATGAATTTGTCTATAAGACCTACAGGAATATCCTGTAGGGCTACGGTGCTAACTAAATTTGTTCAGAATATCCTACTTCTCAGTCCTGCATGAGCCGGGCAATCCAAGAGAAGGTGTTTCGTCGTTTCCTCGTCCTCTTCCATGCAGCATCTACAGAGAGTGGAGTTTCTATGCCCCAATCTTAGGACGTGTTTTCCTACCTGCCTCTCGGCAAGTTAAATAGTTGCCTAGTCCTCTTCCTGTCCACCTGTGGCCAGAGGACCCTGGCTTGTTTGCAAGTTGAAGTAAGTCTCCACTTGTCTGAGGATTCGGGCTTGCATCCGCATAAAATTGTTATCAATCAAGAACTATCGTAAACGTCACGAATTTGCTTAATTTGTCTTGGAACAATTTGAAAACGATAACGATTTTTTTAAGAAACCCATCTTCTTCGACGAGGGTAACTTTCACCTGAGTGGTGCGGTAAATAAACAATACTGTCAATTCTGGTGCGAAGAAAATCCACAAATTATTCATGAACAACCATTACATTCACCTAAATGGACAGTTTGGTATGGTTTTTGCTCTGGTGGAATCATCGGTCGGTACTTCCTTAAAAATAAGCTGGTAAAACCGTTATAACGCATTTACACTGCCGTTTATCGCGGCCAGGTTAGCGGTAACCTTGTTCTCTAAACTTTGCTGTTTACACCACCCAATTTGTGTTTAAATTGTTATTTCAGTTGGCACCTCCATGCTTAGACAAACTCCGCGCCGAAACATAATTATCGAAGACGGCGGCACAACAGAAAAATTAAGTTGTCGGCTATTGGTTGTGCCAGTTTTGTACAAATTTGGGATGTTTTTGAAACAACTGAACCTTGAAATTGGATCAGTGGGTCAAATCGGGCCAGCCGGTAAAATCTGCTCACAGTTTAAACCAATAACAACCATTGATATCGGCGGCGGCGTGAGCTTCAAAAACGCGACGCTTCGGAAAACAGTTGATTTTTGTGCATGTTTTAATTATGGTTGCATATTTTTAGTAACTAACAGCGTTGCATCAAAATGTACACAAGTTTAAAATTATGTTAAAAATCAAACTTTAGTTTCTACAGATTAAAATTGTATGAGTAATCTTGTGGCTTAGCGCTGGTTAAGGGAGTTAACCTTCGAAATGCGTTAATCTTGTTTGTTGTACATGCGGTAGACCGGTATAGATCGATGATAACCAACTATTTATTGCCGAAATTGTTGATCTTGACAACATTTGATTCCACAAAGACGGGGCTACGTGCCACACAGCACGTGCAACAACCGAATTATTTCGCGAAAAGTTTGGAGATTCAATTATTTCAAGAAAATGTGATATGGAATGACCTGCAAAAAGTTGTGATTTAACACCATTAGACTATATCTTGTGGGGTTATTAGAAGTCATTGCTCTGTAGCAATAAGCCAGACTCTCTTCAAGCTTTACAATACAATATTGAACGTGCTACTCATGACATACGACAGGATTTAGTGAAAAAAGTGCTCGAGAATTGGGTTCATCGAATTCGTTCCTGCAAAATAAGACGTGGACGCCATTTGAAAGACGTTTTATTCAGAAACATTTCCAAATTTTGCACATTTTCGATCAAAAATGGAGATGGGTTACCTTGGGTAACCCACTGCATATCGCCGTGGGCAATGGGTATAGGCCTCTTACCCATTACCCATGTGTAAGCTACTAGGGATGCTAAACGGGACTGATTTTAAAAAATCCCGGGATTTTCGGGATTTTCCGGGATTTTGGGATTTTTCGGGATTCTATTTTTAATTTTTTTTGGGAACTGGTCTATTTTACGGCTTACACTCCAATAAACAACCACAAGGGGGTAGAATACGTTATTCTAAGCAAAAAAAAAAGTAAAATAACAAATGCGGGGCAAATGCAAAGTTTCGGAGTTATGGACCCCGAAATTTCGGATATGTGAGAGGGTTATGGCGTTAACGTACCGTGTAAAGCCATTGATATCAGTTTTTGTAACTATGCATTTGCCCCGATTTTGTTATTTTACTTTCTTTGCTTAATGTTTTACCCAACGCAATAAATTTTGTAATTTTTGGAGAGTAAGCGGTATATAGCAATATAAAGGGGTTTTCAATAAGAGCGCTACAAAAGTTTTTTTAAATAACACAAAACCGGTTTTAGATACCAATGAAATTCTTTATTCCTGTGAAAGTACGTTCGATGCCATTATGTATGGAACTCGATTTCTTTTCCATGGCCACCACGGGCACGCTTGCAGAAGTCTAGACGCTGAACCCAATTTTCGACGGTTTTCAAGCATAAATCGGCCGATACTGCTGCAATTTCACGATCGATATTCGTACAAAGTTCATCAATCGTCGCTGGCTTGTTGGCATAGACCATAGACTTGACGTAACCCCACAGGAAATAATTTAACGGCGTCAAATCGCACGACCGAGGCGGCCAATCGACTGGGCCATTTCGTGAGATAACACGTTCACCAAACTTGGTTTCCAATAAATTGATTGTGGCATTCGCTGTGTGGCTTGTGTGGCTCCGTCCTGTTGGAACCACATGTCCTCCAAGTCCATATTATCCAATTGGGGACAAAAATATTCGGTTATCATTGAACGGTAGCGATTCGCATTCACAGTAATGTGCCGGTCTTGATCATCACGGAAGAAGTACGGCCCAATGACGCCGCCGGCCCATAAACCGCACCAAACCGTAATTTTTTCGGGATGCAGCGATGACTCATGGATTACGTGTGGATTGCTGTCTGACCAATAACGCATATTTTGCTTATTGACGAAGCCATTCAGTCAGAAATGAGCCTCATCGGTGAAGATGATTTTCCGATGAAAATCTGAATCATTTTCAAGTTGTTGCTCAGCCCAATTCCCGAACATACGACGCTTATGGTGGTCAAGCGGCTTCAGTTCTTGCGTCAATTTGATCTTGTAAGGATGTTGGCCAAGATCTTTTCGCAAAATTCGCCACAACGACGTCACAGAGATGCCCAACGCTTGAGAATGACGTGTGAGAGACACATTTGGGCTTTCTTGAACTGAAGCCTCAGCGGCAGCAATATTCTCGACACTACGGGCACTTCTTTGTCTCACTGGCACGGGAACATTTTGTACTGTGCCTGTGGATTAAATTTTTTCCACTAGGCGCTCAATTGTTGATCTGGTAGGACGAATATGACGACCATAAATTGGACGTAGCGCTCTTAAAGTTGAGGCCACTGACTCCAAATTTTGGTAGTAAATTTTAATAATTTCAACTGTTGGCTCGTATATCTTTCCATGATGAAATGGCAAACCTTACTGAAGAGAAATGTCAAAAGAGAGAAATGCTGTCCCTATCGATTTACTTTTGTAGCGTCTCTGTTGAAAAACCCTTTATATGCCAAAATTAGCTTAAGTTAAGATGTGTTATTAAACCTTTTGTAGAGTTGCCATTGGTTTTTAAACCCTTTTTGAACAATTTGCATTTTGCTTGCGGTGCACCTTTCGTCTCTTCCAAAAAATAACACCACACTGAACTTTTGTCATTGTTTTTAGTTTTATGGTTTTCAAAATTAATAATTATCTGGAAAAATCCCGGGATTTTAATAAGTAAATCCCGGGATTTTTCAAACCCGAAAAATCCCGGCATTTCGGGATTCGGGATTTCCCGTTTGGCATACCTAGTAGCTACCCATTATTTCCTCATACCCTGGGTGTAATGAGTAAACGTCCATTACCCATTCCCCACGGTGATGTGAATGGGTTACACATGAGAGGGTAAATTCGAACTCTGTTTGCAACCATATACAAAGTTATACAAAATTGAAACATATCATATGTATGTAATTATAAGTATGTTTAAGATAATTTGTGTCATCCACAATAATAGTTCCTCTTGACAAGTGTCCACAAGTGTTTGCATGTTTGTGAAGGGGTCAATAGTGGCGTCAGATTCAACGATTGTGTTTAAGGGCCTCACTTCGCCTTAATTTATGGTAAAATTCGGTACAGAAACTAGTGTGGTGATATATGTCAACTGGGCATATTCGTCTTGTCGATAACAGTAAAATCTACGTGGACTTTAATGACCTTAATTTGATTTCGTATGATATTTTTATATATATTATTGTTTTTTCACAAATATGTTTCTCAGTTTCTGTTAAAAATAATAGTTTTTCTGAAAAGTCCTCGTGTAACATTCAAATGTATTTTCTCTTTCACAGTAAAGCCTCTTACGAAAAATCGAATACATGACGTTGTAACAAGTGTTTTTGGAACATAAACTAAATTATGATTACAGTGACTAATATTTGGCCACGAATTCTAATATTGTACTTTTAATGAGTTTATCTTCCATTTCAGATGAATGAGGTTTTTGAAATACTCAAATTGGTTAATACAACTTAAGTTCGATAGTAGCAACTTGTATTTAGTTAGACCTATTTTTAATTTATCAATAACATCGTCAAATTTTCTGGTGAATAAATGATATGAATTGATTTCCTACTAATATTTTTCCTGCGTGCAGCGATAATTCTGAATGATGCTATTAAAGGCATAATCGGACTTTATGTCACGAAAACGCTAAATTCAATGAGGATTAATACTGGTACCCAAACACAAAATATCAAAAATTACCTATTTTCATGCTGTTAATGAGAAATTTTTTATGAAACTTGTTTGTGAATACATTTAGTAAAATCGTTACTTTTTCACAGAGATGTGGCTATATCTCACCGATGATGCGTTGGATCTCGGATTTGAGTTCAAGAATTGTTTCTGGTTTATTCGCATAAACCCGAGATTTCAGAAAACCCCAAAGAGAGAAATCGCACGACGTTAAATCGCATGACATCAGAATTTCTTGACATAATTTGTTCTGGAAATCGTTGTTGCAATAAAATGATTGTTTCATGCGCGGTGTGGCAGGTGTCGCCATCTTGCTGAAGTCCAGTTGAGGCCACAAGAACTCCGTTATTATGTTCCTGTAACGAATTCCATTCACAGTCACTGCAATTTCGCCCTCTTACTTGCTTACTTATCTGGTCTCGGACAACCCCGCGCGGCCAGGAACCTTACAAAACGAAGATATCTCTCCAGCGGAGTCTTGGTCTTCCTATTTTCGTCTTCCTTCGAGTTCGGTTTCGAAAACCCTTCGTGCTGTTCGTCTTCATCTATTCTACTGACATGACCTAGCCAGCGCAATCGCGTTATTTTGATCCGCTTAACTATGTCAATGTCGGGATATAGCCCATACAGCTCATGGCTCATGCGTCGCCGATACTCGCCGTTGTGCACTATAGGGCCATAAATTGTTCGGAGTATTTTTCTCTCGAAGACTCCAACAGATGTTTCGTCTGCTTGCGATAGGACCCCGGATTCTGCGCAATAAAGCAAGACAGGTTGAATGAGAGTCTGGTAGAGCTGGACTTTTGTTACTCGAGAGAGGGCTTTATCTCTAAAGTGTTTGCTTAGCCCAAAATAACATCTATTCGCAAGCACAATTCTCCGCTTGATCTCAAGGCCGTTCACAGTCACTGCAATTTTGGCCTCATCTTCAAAAAAGTCAGGCCCAATCACGCCGCCTGACCAAAATCTGCACCAGACAACTGTTGTGGGTGCATTTGTTTCTCATGAATTGCATGAGGATTTTCCGAGCCCCAAATTCGACAATTTTGTGTATTCACGAAGCCATGCAGATGGAAATGCGCTTCACCGGAGATGACTTTTTTTTACAAAATTTACATTACAAAGGGTATGGGGAAAATATAGGGTAGGAAATTACCCATTACACATGAGGGATGGGTAAGCGGCCTTTACCCATTACCCACGGCGATAGGCAGTGGGTTACCCAGTGTCAGCCATCCCCATTTGTGATCGAAAATGTGAAATATTTAAAAAATTCTATATCTCGGAAACGGAGCGTCCAATATGAAAAATATCAGATCTTTACGAGTTTCTAAGGGTTTCCCATGGTCTGCTGGTTTCAGCTCCTAAGTAAGTCGAATTTTGTGGAGTCTTTTGTCAAAATTCCCTGCGTAGTGCTTCGGGAAATTTGAAGTTGTTGAGAACGATACCGAACTGATGTTTTCGGGTTTCGGCGACACTCTTGTTTACAGGAGCAATGTTTTCAAGTTACCGATCGGTAAGTTGACGCACAGGAGTTTTACTGTCCATAACCGATCCAGTTTCTTCAAAATTTTTGATCAATCTTCGAATGGTTGACACATTAGTTGCACTTTCTCGACTGAAAATTCGTCGAAGCCTTTCCAAATTTTTGTAATAAGTTTTCACAATTATAACACGTTGTTCTTTCGTAAAGCGTCGTTCTTTTGTAAAGCGCTCCATTTTTAATAATCGAAATAAACAAATGTGACAGCTGCCAAATTTCAGAGTTGCCACTTGCACAAAAAAATTGAACTAAATTTAAAAAGTGCGATCTTACTGAGACACCCTGTATAATGTTAATCTCGTTATTCAAAAAATGGGAATTTTCTCTCCGGTACGGACGGATACCTGCACATAAATATTAAATTTTTAGCATTATTGATTATTATCTGACATAACTTTCTACTCCAAATTTTAAATTTTATTATATTTTTTTATTTTAATAATTAAACTAAATTATTTTTATTATTGGAAATTAAGCGTGTTTGCTAAAATCTGTACACGTCATGTGAAATAGTATTATACTGGCAGTAGTTAAGCATTTTTATTGTAACACATCCGACGTTCAGTCAATCCGTGCCCCCAATTTAAGACAGTAAATCCCGCTCCGCAAAATATACATATTTTCAGAAAACATTTACATGTGTTTGTGCAGTAATTAATAAAACACACCCTTTGCGGGGAAATATTTTATGAAAATATTCCAAATGGTATTAAATTACTGCACACACGATTCCTTGGCCCTGTTTGTTGTTGTTATTTTTGTAGACATTGTCAAATTTGAAAATTTGTTGTTTGAGTTCCTGTTTAAATAAAACCCAAATTTTATAGTTGACAAATATTTGTAAATTTTTACACGAACTATTAAAATCTCAATTAAAATGCAACAAAATGCCTACGATAGATTGATATCTATCTCTCTAACTGCCTTTGAATGCGTTGTCGTGCCATTAAGAGGACTTTCCTAAAGTAAACACAAACAAACAGGAATCACTGTGTGCACACCAACATACTACACACACACATTGGACGCACAAACATACTCGCGCATATGTAGCATACTTATAGGAACAGTTTATGAAATTCAATATCCTGGGATGCAGCCACAACCACAATGACAACCAGAACTAACAAACAAATTCACGAACACAAGAACAAGTATGAGTGAGTACAAGAACAACCCAAAGTCAAATACAAATGCAAAACTCAGTCAATACAATTTTCAAATAGACCAGACACAATTCATAGATAGATATTTATGTACGGATGTATGTTCTTATACATCCCAAAGATAGAGATAGTCACCACATTTTGTCAAAGACACCCCAGTTACATGGAACGTTAAGTTTTAAGGGGGTTGTTTCTTATGCTGCCATCCATTGTCCTTTTTGTTCTATTTTCTGTAAATAATTCGAGTGGTGTTTAGGGCTGATTGACTTTTGAGTGGTGATTGGTCTTCATTTAATTTGTTTGTATCGTCTTTAGATGATTACTTTATTTAATCTAAATTAAGTCGTATATTTTGTAAACTTTCATTGGAATTTTGTCTTCTTTTTTACAATAGACGAAATCAGAAATGATTGGTGTGCAATGTGTTTACAACAAAGATGCCAAAACTCCATAAATTTCACTGAGTTCTGCTTGGAGAGTGAACAACGCCGGGGCAGCCCCACAGTACGCTGAAAAAGCTATATTTTATTTGTGTTTGTATGCAAACATTATAACGTGTTTGTAGCTTGTCGCAAATATAGTATACTTGTGTCCAAACACATTGTGTTTGTTATTTAATATTACATTTTAGGGACACAACGATTACTAGGTTATACTATATTATTTTCTGGTCCAAATGTTATTTTGTTTGTTGAAAACTGCTGACAACAAAACCATGGCAGACAACAAAGAAACAAAAAAGCAGCAGATCCTTAATTAATGAAAACAATGCTTGCAAACATATATAGATTAAACCGACTCATATAGTATGGTGGGGAAAAAAATGATTTTTGTCCAACTCCCAAAATGTACCTTGGCTTGTTTTCTGATGATTCCCAAACTATTTCGTGTGTACCGTTAAGTCCCCGTGAGCCAGACCGTTTTTTAAAAAATTATTTCATTTTTCAAAGAAATTTGTACTAGCACACTTAGGCTAAACAAGCCCATTGTGATACCTGCAGTTTCCTCTATAGCAACTATTGACCAGTCGTCTAGCCAATTTTCCCTTTCAATGAATTTGTCTATAAGACCTACAGGAATGTCCTGTAGGGCTACGGTGCTAACTAAATGTGTTCCGAATATCCTACTGCTCAGTCCTGCCAGAGCACGGCAATCCAAGAGATGGTGTTTCGTCGTTTCCTCGTCCTCTTCCATGCAGCATCTACAGAGAGTGGAGTTTCTGTGTCCCAATCTTAGGGTGTGTTTTCCTACAAGACGATGTCCCGCAAGTGGTCCTATCATTGTGTATAACCTGCCTCTTGGCAAGGTAGTTGCCTAGTCCTCTTCCTGGCCACCTGTGGCCAGAGGACCCTGGCTTGGTTGCAAGTTGAAGTAAGTCTCCACTTGGCATTGAACAAATTATCGGCCCACTGCCTGATCTGCAAACGGCATGGTAGAGATTGGTATACTAACACCTTCTTTTGCCGGAAGAACCTATGCCGTAGTACCCTGTCTAGCTAACGCATTCGCTACGCATTTGCCTGGAATGTCGCTGTGTCCCGGTACCTAGATGAGCCTTATGTCAAAATACTCTGCCATCACCCTAAATGATGAGTGGCATTCTTTCACCGTCAGGGACGTGGCCGTCGGTGGTGCAATGGTTAGTGTGCGCGGCTCTTGTACATGAGAACGTGGGTTCGATCCCTGCTCAGATCACCTTACATTTCTTTCGACGGCGGTCACCTCGCTTAGTGACGGCGACACTATCGAGTCCTTAGCCATGAAAATGCTTCTTAAAAAACCGTTCGGAACCGGTGTAAAACTGTAGGTCCCAATCAGTGAGTGTAAAACTAGAAAGCGCACATCTCACTGATTGTGAGAAACTCTCCCCAATCACTTCACGGGATGTTATGGGACACCATTGTTTTGTTGATGTCAAAATACTCTGCCATCACCCTAAATGAAGAGTGGCATTCTTTCACCGTCAGGGACGTAGCAAACATGACTTCCATGGATTTTATTTCAGCCTGGTTGTCTGTGTAGATACATATTCTCCGGAAGCTTGTGACACTACTTTTCAGTAGTTCAGCAAACTTCAGTATGACGGTAATTTCCGCCTGAAATACACTACAGTGATCAGGCAGGAGATATTTACATTTAGGTTCAGTGAATGGACCCCATAGCCTACTTGCTCGTCCAACTTTGATCCATCCGTGAAAAATCTGATACTACTGGTGTCCCCTTCCAGTGACTTTTCCCAGGTATTCCTGTTCGGAATAGAAGTCCTTACATTTGTCGCTGGTAGGAGGTCCGCAATGCCCCGATATCAAAACGCCACAATCTCTGATTCTCACCAGGGATGTAGCGGCTGCCGATTCGGCCATGATATCAGGAGTACAGATGTTCAGGATAGTACTAAGTGCAGTGCCTGACGTCGTGCCCATTGCCCCACTAACGCTAATCAGTACTGATCTTAGAATTTTCATCAAAGAATTCAGAATATATTTCTATTGGAGGGACCTCCACCGAACTACGATGCCATAGAGTAGTATTGGTCTGACTATTGCCGTATAAATCCACAATGGTGATCTTAGGAGACAGTACACGGCGCTTTCTTATCGCCACTTTACAGCAGTAAAGAGCAACAGACGCCTTTTTCACCCTCTCCTCCACATTCGGTTTCCAAGACAGTTTTCTGTCGAGAATTATTCCCAGATACTTTACCTCTTTCGTCAACAGTAATTGCACCCCATTAACTGACGGCAGTTCAAATGCGGGTATTTTATATTTCCGAGAGAACAAGATAAGCTCGGTTTTAAGTGGGCAAAGTGATAGTCCGTTGTTAGCGGTACAATTCGAAATCAAACTAAGTAGGCTTTAGCGAAACACAAAAGTAGTATCATATTATTATTAGTATCATACGAAAGGGGGTTTTTATGGAGCGTCAAACGATATAGAAAACATGTCCTCACACATCCTTTTTCAGGGATATTCTGCAGAAAAATACATTTTTAAGTTTTTGAACGGATATTTTTCTGATTTAAATATCAGATTGGCGTAAATCTAAACATTCATAATTTGGTCCAGATCACATCGAAAATGTGTTTAAAAATACAAAAGTATATCTAAACAAGTCAAAAAGCAAAAGTAAAGAATTGATACCCATTTTAGAACGCAATGTTCTCACCGTATTGAATTTTTGGTAAAACGCGAACTAGTGCGAATTTCAAAAAAAAAACTGAAACACGTATTTACTTAAATCGACTAAATATTGAAATATGTCAACCTGGCTTTTAAATCAGAAAAATCTCCGAACTAAAAACTTAAAAATTCTATTTTTTGCAGAATATCCCTAAAAACAGAATGTGTCAGGACATGCTTCGCCATGTTTTATATACCCTTGGACGTGCCTTAAAAATCCCGTATCATATGATACCAATATTGTATACATTGCCCTCAGATAATGTAGAAAATTCTCTGAAAAACTACAAAAAAATACCTTTTTTAAAAAAACAAATTCCACACTAATTGGACCACTTTATGGTAACCCCTTCGAAATCGTCAAAAATTTGTTATTTTTCCGATTCCACACACCGTTTCCGAGATATAGAAGGTTTTTCTATTTTAGTTTTATATTTTCTATCAAAAATGGGGATATTTTCCATGAAATACGAACCTTGGTTAGAAATAATAATAATTTTGTTTATATTTGAATATAAAATACACAATTTTGGTAAAAAGAAAATATTTTTATTATATAAAATTCATAATGGGATATGGCATCAACAAATTGTTGTGACAGTCATTAACTTCAAGTAATTAGTTGAGCATTGGAATATATTATTTGGTACAACCGAATAAGTTTTTAAATTTTTCGTGTATCCAACAAATAGAATAATCACTACTACAGGATAATTTGATTGCTAGAACTAAAAGTCGATTGACAGATCACATTTATTTCTTGTTGCTTTGGCTTCAACCTAACATTTCAGTTCTTGCAACCAAAAATGAATTATAAATCAATTGATATGCACAACATTTGGTGATACGGAACACAAATATTGGTAATCACAACTGAATAATGTGATAGTACAAGGTACCCCCAAATTTTAGTTGGCTGTAAATTTAGTTGTGACAACGAATCCATAGAGTAATTCTTTAATGTGAGAATCAACTGACGTTTCCTTTCACACTCTCCGTGGTGCGGTCTGTGTGATAGAGAGATCTTTGACGAAAAGTGACTTACACTGTGAAATTTAAATGTGTTTTACAATTTTTTATTTTGACTGTTACTGTTATCATACATTTGTGTTGTATTTAATACAATAATTTTAACACACAAAATGAAATATCGTTGTTGCAATTTTGTTGGTTGTTTTGAACCATTGCCTCTATCTGGTATTATTGAAGCAATTCTTTGCAACATCCAACGTTTATATCGCACGAGGCCAAATGTAATAAATTTTCTGAGAGAAATGTTAAGTCTAGTATAAGAATTAGTCTATGAACGAATCTCTTCTCTGTGTGTGTGTTTGGAACCCAACATAATTTTTCGAGCAAATGTATACAAAGAAATTCTCATTGCATTTAAAACTATCTATGCAGATATAATGGGGTTTTCAACAGAGACGCTACAAAAGTAAATCGATAGGGACAGCAAACGACGCCATATTTTTTCCCACTCTTTTGACATTTCTCTTCAGTAAGGTTTGCCATTTCATCATGGAAAAATATACGAGCCAACAACGAGTCGAAATTATTAAAATTTACTACCGAAATTTGGAGTCAGTGGCGTCAACTTTAAGAGCGCTACGTCCAATTTATGGTCGTCATAATCATCCTACCATATCAACAATTGAGCGTCTAGTGGAAAAATTTGAATCCACAGGCACAGTACAAAATGTTCCCGTGCCAGTGAGACAAAGAAGTGCCCGTAGTGTCGAGAATATTGCTGCCGCTGAGGCTTCAGTTCAAGAAAGCCCAAATGTGTCTCTCACACGTCGTTCTCAAGCGTTGGGCATCTCTGTGACGTCGTTGTGGCGAATTTTGCGAAAAGATCTTGGCCTACATCCTTACAAGATCAAATTGACGCAAGAACTGAAGCCGCTTGACCACCATAAGCATCGTATGTTCGTGAATTGGGCTGGGCAACTACTTGAAAATGATTCGGATTTTCATCGGAAAATCTTCTTCAGCGATGAGGCTCATTTCTGGCTGAAGGGCTTCGTCAATAAGCAAAATATGCGTTATTGGTCAGACAGCAATCCACACGTAATCCATGAGTCATCATTGCATCCCGAAAAAATTACGGTTTGGTGCGGTTTATGGGCCGGCGGCGTCATTGGGCCGTACTTCTTCCATGATGATCAAGACCGGCACATTACTGTGAATGCGAATCGCTGCCGTTCAATGATAACCGAATATTTTTGGCCCCAATTGGATAATATGGACTTGGAGGACATGTGGTTCCAACAGGACGGCGCCACAAGCCACATAGCGAATGCCACAATCAATTTATTGGAAACCAAGTTTGGTGAACGTGTTATCTCACGAAATGGCCCAGTCGATTGGCCGCCTCGGTCGTGCGACTTGACGCCGTTAGATTATTTCCTGTGGGGCTACGTCAAGTCTATGGTCTATGCCAACAAGCCAGCGACGATTGATGAACTTCGTACGAATATCGAACTTGAAATTGCAGCAGTATCGGCCGATTTATGCTTGAAAACCGTCGAAAATTGGGTTCAGCGTCTGGACTTCTGCAAGCGTGCCCGTGGTGGCCATGCAAAAGAAATCGAGTTCCATATATAATGGCATCGAACGTACTTTCACAGGAATAAAGAATTTCATTGGTATCTAAAACCGGTTTTGTTTTATTTAAAAAAACTGTTGTAGTGCTCTTATGGAAAAACCCTTTATATTAATTAATTTTTTTACCTTTTTATAGTATCATGAGCATGAGAATCAGTGGCTAGTTCTGAAATAGCCACGATTTGCCTGGGTTAATAAATATGCATTCTAATTCAATCAGAGGTTTTATAAATCTATGACAATTTGTCGTTTCATAAAATTTACGAAAATTCTTCACAGATCCTATACCCACGGAATTCATAACCGAATTAGCCGTAACAGAATTTAGAGGTTGTCGCAAACACATTAGATGTCATTACTTCCAAATTAGACGTTGTCACAATAGGAATAGAGGTTGTCACAACCTATTACAGATTACTTCAAAGAATTTCAGTTGTGGTGACAAAATTCAGTTGTGACAACGGTGACTGTTGCCACCGAATTGCGGTAGCCATAACCTCTATTCAAACAATTAATTCTGTGAGTGTATGAAAAATGGAATGTTTCTGCTAATTCGTTGTATCCACAAATAATTTAATACTATTGATGGAGTCAATTTGTTAAGTACAGTTTATGAAAAAATAAGCACTAATGTAACATAGGGGTATTTAAAATTAGTGTAACTTTACTTGAAGTGTAAAGGATATAGCAAAATCCACAACCAGTGGGCTTTATAAATTAAATACTTACGCCTAAGGGATTAATCCCTGTATTCATAAAGACAGGTAGACACTCGATAAATGCTAGTTACTCGTTAGCCAAGAGTTTTCTATCGACTCTCTAACTACAATATGAACATCTCTGTTTTAGCCAAATGCAACCCTGATAAAATTAGACGACCAGAAGATGTCCGCAATTTGGCAACCCTGGTAAAAGAGAACTAAAAAGTGCTAGAAATTCACTCAAACGCATTTCTCTCTTGCGTCATGTCTTGATTATTTCATACTTTTTGCAAAGTTTATGTAATTTTTCTTTAACATGGTTGGAATTAGTACAGTTATATACAATAACACTATCAAAAAGCTGCTCGTGTATGGAAATATTGGATGAAGAGAGTAAGAGAGAGATAGCAGAGAATGACTAGGGTTTCACACGATTTGTTGGTTGGCATTTGAGTGAAGAGACATTTTGACTGCCTACTTGTACATGGTTTTTGGACTCGTTGAAGGTGTTACGAATCAGTAGCATATGGCTAATTTTTCGTTATGAATACTGGAGGGAGTAAGTATCGATTAATTTTCGGGCTCTTTGTACTGTTTTACCTAATCTATTTCATACATTCGTTTTTTTTAATTTGCATTGGATTTTAATTTGCATTACTTTATCTAATGCAAATTCAAAATATTTTGGTTGTGGAATCGGAAGCCAATTGTAATGAAATATTGGAATGCTTTTAATTGTTTTGAATTTGTTTGATTGCTGGCAATTCTGTTTTTAAAGTATTTCATATGTAGAGGTTTGTGTCTTTGATAGGTATTGCCTGATAATACTTTCAAATTCATAAACCTGTACTGAATAGAATATTTGAAAACCTTAAGTGCCAATATGAAGGAAATGCTTTGAAAATAAGTACAATTACCAATGGTATTGAATTTTTTTGAATTTTCATTTCGAAAGGTAATTCAAATTAAACTCGGTGGTGCAGTGGATAGTGTGCGCGGCTCTTGTACATGAGATCCTAGGTTCGAATCCGGCTCTGACCACCTTAAAATTTCTTTCAGCGGCGGTCACCTCGCATAGTGACGGCGACACTATCGAGTATATAGCCATGAAAAAGCTTCTCAAAATACCGTTCGGAATCGGTGTAAAACTGTAGGTCCCAATCAGTGAGTGAAAACTGGAAAGCGCACAGCTCAGTGATTGTGAGAAGTTCTCCCCTGTCCCTTCATGGGATGTAATGGGAAACCATTTATTAATTTTTTATTTATAATTGTCATATAAATAATTTGTGCAATGTATGATCTATTTATTTTTTAAACGTGTACGTGCAGGAACCATGTATATGTTTGGAACACACTTCAAACATTCATATGTTTACAAGTCCCAAACTTACTTGTATTTAAATGCAAGTAGTACCATCTTTACTGACAAACATGTATGCTTTCTTCATTTCATACATCCATATACTTACGTGGAAGTGTTGCCCCCAAACCTACATATATGTACCTTACGTGGAAACATATACGAATTTCCTCCCAAATACATATAATCATATTTAGAAACGAATTTTTCGTCGATTTTAATATATACATATGTATTATTTATTATAATTAATTTTAACAATATGTATAAATCCACATGTATAAATAATTAATACAAAAAATTAATAGATTTAAAACGGCCCTTTTTACATTTATTTGCATTGAATGCATTATTTATTTTTTTTTTTCATGAAATGAGAATCTGCTGCATTTTACTTCTCCCTTCTTTTTTGTCTCTTACGTTTTTGTTTTCAGAAGGTTTCAGCTATGCGTTGGCTATCACTATGCGCTGGTACACAAACAAGATATTTATATACAAATCTAGGTCATGCAAACCAAGCGTGGATTAATTACTTGTGTTTTTATATTACGCACATTTTACAATGATCCGCCGTTCCGATTGAGGCTCTGACAGACAAAGGGCGTCACATTCTTGCCCTTTCCAGTTTCTTTCCTCAAAATCGTTTCTCAATTTGGTAGCATAAATACATATATACGAAACACATACACAAAAACCAAAGTAACATCACAAACCATTTAAGCGTCCGAGCCTTCGTTTATTCGATCAAGCGCATTTGAATACATGAAACTAAAACGCAATACATCAGGCAAAATAAGAAACACTTCATCTGCAATTTACACGAACATTCCGGTATATTTACGATCCACTAACTGAGAGAATAATGCAAAAATACAGATTCACACTAACAAAAAGACTCTGTCGTTGTCCCTCTTTTATTCTCTCTCGAGAGAGAGCATATACAGTGCAACAAACACAGCGGCATTTGTATCACAAACATAAATATCCATATGTGGGTCGCAAACACATATATTATAACATATTCATCATTGTGTCTTAAACATGTAATATTGAATAGCAAACACAATGTGTTTGGACACAAGTATATTATATTTGCGACAAGCTCCAAACACACTTTATATTTGCATCCAAACAACAACAAAAGGCAGATTTTTCAGCGTGTACAAAAATCATGTTAATAAATTTTAAATTGTTAAATATACCTCACATCAGATAAATCTACATAAGTAAATAAATTAAAAATACTGTTACATACATATATAGGCATATAAAAATTAAAATCAATTAATCACAATTTTCAACATAGTATCAGCGTTATTAACAAATTTTAAATGGTTAACAATAAATGGACAGTTTCTTTACGTATCGTACATACACATTTGTATATGAACTATGTTAATAAGAGCCGTCCGAACAAATTTCGTTAATTGCATTTTTAGCGCATGAACACCTTCATGAAGTCAACAATAAATGTATAAATTCAGACGCATTTATACATTACAATGGATTGGTTTTTAATTTATTTTTTAAAGCGGTTCTCTCTACACAGGTTGTTTCGAAGCGAAGGCACAAATAAATCAACTTCGTTTAGGGAATTTAAATGCAGCAAACGAACATTTGATTAAAAAAATATATAAGTTCTTTTGTGATAAATAATTCGCTAATAAATCGTTTACGAAAACCCAAAACCGCTTACAACAAACGACACACGGTAACATTAAACTCAAAAAACCTTTACGATAAATGAAAAATGTTTCCCTTCGTTTAGCGCAAACGAGTTATAGTAATTCCAAACTCCAAAAGAAATTAGACGAAAATACAAATGTTTGCGACAAACAAGTCATATTTGACTGACTAGGATTTATTTTCGATAGAAGTCTACCCTTATTAAAAAAAGTCTAACCACCAACCATCGCATACGTAACATATCGTTGACATTAGGATTTTCTGGAAAAATATCAACTTTTACGAGACTAAGTACCAAACGAAATATATTTGTGGCAAAATAAATATTTTTACGCCTAACGAGATCTAAACGTTTTTTTTCTCTCAATTGTGCACAACCGCCGATTTTTTACTAACTAGAAAAAAATTTACCTCCAAAAATGCAATCATTAAAATAATTGCGAAAAATAATAAATTTAATAAAAAATCACATGAGGTGTCAGGGGACGCCCGGTTGGAACGAAGTTCCTTTCGTTACATATTATGTGCCAGTTAATTTCCACACGCCTAATGGCCAGTTTTTAAGTGGGTAGTTAACTATAAGATTACTTAATCGTAATTGAAAGTTAATTTGAGGTAAGTTTGCATTTTGTTTTTCAGTGGTGAGTTAATGTAAGTCGCCATATTGTTAATGATTATGGCAACCCTTGTGTTCTTATTGGAAAACAAACAACTAGTTTGGGATAAATACCAAAACAATCAAGAGGAACAACCAAAATGGAATTATGTAAAATAAGAAATAGATGCATAAAATCGAAATTATTTGAACAAAAATGTGTAAAAAACTTTAACGATCTAGACTCAACGTATGTGTACAAATACGCAAAACAGAAGCATATATTTTATACAATCTAGCATTTCTCATTTTGACAGTCAGTAATTTGATTGTCAAAATCATATGGTTCTGACTAAAAGTTAATCAACCAACATTGTGGATTAAGTCATAGTTAAACAATGACTGAAAAACCCAATTCGATGTTTAACCAGAATTTAACTAAGAAACGAAGATCACCACTGACCGAAAAACTGGTCATAAGGCGCCCGTTGATAAATACGATAATATAAATGGATTTTTAAGAAAAGATACTGTTTGTAAAATGTTTTTAAGAAAGAACAGAAAATTTGTAAGAAATTTTTTTTTCTATAGAATGTATTTTTTTTTAAAATATATTTTTAGGTCCTTCTTCTAAGAATATGTATTAGAATTTCCCGAAAAAGTAAATTTTTAAAGAGAGGTACTTCTTTTATTAAAATCTAATGTTTTTTTAAGAGATGGTACTATTTTTAAGAAGAGGTACTTTCTGTAAGAAAATGCCATAAGAGTATGAATTGTTTTTTAGAAAGAAGTACCTTTTTTAAGAGCAGGTACTTTTTAAAGAAGTGGTACTCTTTTCAATTTTGTCTTTTGGGCTTTGGCCGTTAAAATATAAGAAATTATTTTTGTATTATTTTCCCTTTTTTTATTTTGCAATATTTCGACTCTCATCATCAGGCTAGAAAATACACAACATGAGTAACAAATAACAATTAAAAAGAACTTAAACATCTTTACCAAATAAATTAAACGATTCTTCTTCTTCTAGATTACAAAAACATTTTCGCAGATTTACAAAAACTTCCTTCGTAAAGCGCGTCTGACATATAACTAATGTGATGTTTGGTCAAATATTTGTAACTAATATCTCCTCACATAATTTTTCTCTTGTTGGAGAATTTTGGTGTTCTCAAAGTCAGGAGAGTGACCGTTCTGAAGACAGTGGGCCGCGAGTGCTGTTTTTTGTTCATTATTAGATTTTAAATCTGATCTGTGTGCCGAAAGTCTGGTTTTCAGTTTCAATTTTGTCGTCCCTACATATACTTTTTTGCACACTTATCCATCTCATCCAATTTCTCCTTAATTTTGATGTGGAACGATTTTAGTGTGTTGTCGGTCATCGGCGCAAGTGCAAAATTTGTTTCGTTATAAATATTTGATTTCCTAAATTTCTCCGTGAAACCAGGTACGTACGTGATGTGATAGCTTTATAGATTTTCGGATCTTGAGATTGTTCATTGTCAGTGCGTGTACTATTCTTGCCATTATATGTTTTCAAGCAGTGGTTCTTTAGTCAGTTATATTTGTGTGATTCGTCTTTCATTACAATTGTGGAATACTTCGTCATTGATATTGAAGACTTCATTCGGAAGTTTTTCGCTGTGTTGAGAATTATTTTCTTCGGGTGTTTGAAGTGAAAGTTGATAAGTCTTCCCGAAGCAGTGGGTTTCTGATACCAGTCCGTTTTCATCGTGTTGCCATTTTTAATGACTAGAGTATCCAGATACGGCAATGCTCCTTCCCGTTCTTCCTCTGGTACTCTTTTTAGGAAAAGTTTATTTTTTTAAGAAAATGTACTTATTTTCAGAAAGGCTACTCATCTCAAGAAAATAAAAGGTATTATTTTATTGTTAAGAAAAGGACTTTTTGTAAGAAAAAGTATTTTTTTAAGAGAAGGTATTTTTTTGAAGAAAAGGTTTTTTCTAAGAAATGGGAATTTTTTTAGAATTGGTCCGTTTTTCAAGACTAGGTACATTTTTAAGAGTAGGTACTTATCTCAAGAAAAGTTATTTTGTTTCACAAAAAAGGTACTCTTTAAAGAAAAGGTAGTTTTTTAAAGAAAATGCAATTTGTTGTAAGAAAATATACTTTTTTAAGAAAAGATACTTACATATATTTGTATTGTTGTTTCCCAAGCTCGGAGAATATTGATTATTTAAAAGATACTTATTTTAAAAAATTACCTTTTTTAAGAAAATGTACTTTTTGTAAGAAAATTTACTTTTTTTTAAGCAAACGTGCTTCTTTAAGATAAGGTATTTTTTTAAGAAAAGATACTTTGTTTAAATTTATGAATGGGTATTTTTTTAAGAAAATTTACCTTTTTTAAGAAAAGGCACTTATTTAAGAAAATTTTCTTTTTTTAAACTTCTTTTTTTCTAAATTTAGTTTTTATTGGGTTCAAAACTACAATAAATTCTAAATATTGGTTACAGGCTCTACCTAGAAAACTTCCCATTAAACAAGAAATTTCCCAACATATGTGAGACATCAAGTTAATCTAGACCAGTGGTAACCAACCCATAGCCTCGCGAGGCAGACAATAATCGTATTTTTCACACAAACACGATCGGCAACAACCATGTTTGATTCGAAGCATCCCAGCGGCGAAAGTCGCAAGGCCTTCCACTAAAAAGGCATGCGGAATGGTTCTTTTGTAATGCCTTCCTAAAATAAGGCCTGCGGAATGCATGAATTTTTTCCTTAGATATAACCAGGAAGATTTTTAAAATTTTGAGAAATTTCTTTTCCGATTCTTTTTAAACGTAAGTTAATTGGAAAATTTCATACAAATTTTAAAATTATATTGTTCATGTAATATTTTGAAAATGTTCAACTTGAAGTTGCGCGTATTAAAACTTTCTAAAATAGATACATACATACTTATAAATAAATATATAGAAGGATAATGATTTTATGATAAAATAAATTATTTTAATTTTATTTTTGTTAAAAAAAAAATAAATTAAAGTAAACGCCTTCTAAGGCCTTCCTCTTTGCATGCCTTCTAAGGCCTTCTTAAGGCAATGGGTAAGGAAGGCCTTGCCTCCCAATCTCACGCAATGTTAAAAAGCAAGGAGGAGGTAATGTGTAGGAAAGGCCTTCCGTATTTTAAAGATTGCCTGTTTGGTCATGATTTCAGGCCTTCCAGGTCATGACTTCCGCCACTGGGATTAGTCTATGCCTATTCATTTACGACCGCTCACAAGCACATAATATGTTTGTGTGCGTGCGTTCGGTTTTGCCTACCACTGACCTAGAGATAAACCAAAGCAAAAGTAAACAATGTAGCTGATAATACTGGGTTGTAGCATAATAGTGTTAAAGCAAAAGTTGTTTAATTTTTTTTTCATTTACCCCGGGGAACCTTAACTCTTTAAAAAACCTATTCTAGATTCCGTTGTTTCACAATATTCGTGCTTAATTTTCGAAAAATTATTCAAAACGTAATCGAATACGCTGGTTTTATAATTACAACCGTTTGGTTTTTTATATTTGCTATGTTTTCTGGTGAATGTTTCTCACGTTGGATAAATGGGTTCAGTTCACCTTAGAAAATGTTTTGTAAAAAATTTTAAAATCGAGTTGCTCCAATGTAAAGGATATTTATGTTCACTATATATGTATTTACAAATCTACCACATATTTATTCCTTTATGCATGCAGAGGAAATTCCCTTTTTTTGTAATCCTTCACATATGAACTTTACAATATTTACATTGCCCTTTTTTGACATCCATACATACACTCGTATATGTCCATTGAGAGAAATATGGGATTCCGATTACAATTACACCCAAACAATAAAACAAGTTAATGTCATTTTATAGTCCTATTAGGACACTGGCATTAAGTAAATTATCATTCATGGAATAGAATCGTTGACGATATCAATAAAACTAGACTTTGTCAATTCCAGTTTAGTTATGGTGATGTGTTTAGTTTAGAGCTCGTTATATTTCGCTTGCAACTTCGTCCCATGGGTGATCGAAACGTTGATACTTGCCTCGCAATTAATTACAAAAGCTTTTATCGTAAAATTTGTGTCTTTTGTTGTAAACGAACTTTCAATTACCCCAAAATTGTCATAATTTACCTTTGTGGCAAATAATTAAACTCGTTCCATATAAATCCACCTAACCTTTTCCTAAAAAGAGTATCACTTCTTTAAAAATTATCTGTTCTTAAAAGAAACTAAGAAAAGTTACTTATTTTAAGAAAGGCTACTTATCTCAAGAAAAGAAAAGAAAAGGTATTATTTTATTTTTAAGAAAACGTACTTTTAAGAAAAGGAATTTTTGCAAGAGAAGGTATTTTTTTTAAGAGAATGTATTTTTTTTTTTGAAGAAAAGTTTTTTTTTACGAAAGAACATATATAATTTTAAGAGTAGGTACTTATCTCAAGAAAAGTTATTTTGTTTTACAAAAAAAAATACACTAAAGAAAAGGTAGTTTTTTAAGAAAAGGCAATTTGTTGTGAGAAAATGTACTTATTTAAAAACATTACCCTTTTTAAGAAAAGGTACTTTTTGAAAGAAAATTTACTTTTTTAAGCAAAGGTGAGGTATTTTTTTTAAGAAAATCTACTCTGTTTAAGAACATGAATAGGTACTTTTTTGAGAAAATTTATTTTTTTTAAGAAAACGGACTTATTTAGGAAAATGTTATTTTTTTAAACTTCTTTCACTTTGGCTTTTCTAAATTTACTTTTTATTCATTGCAAAACTGCAATATGCAATAAACAGGCTCCACCTAGAAAATTTTCCATTAAACAAGAAATATCCCCCCATATGTTAGTCTAGACACAAACCAAACCAAAAGTACGAGTGTAATAGTAAGTGTACTGCCAAATGTTATTCCATGCTTAGGGTTGTATTTCATGGATTTGCCAGTTTTGCACTTTGGCTTTTCTAAATTTACTTTTTATTTGGTTCAAAACTACAGTATGTAATGAACAGTCTCCACCTAAAAAACTTCCCTTGAAACCAAACCAAACCAAAAGTACCCAATATAGTTGATAATAATGGGTTGTAATAAAGTAGTCAAAAAAAAGTTGTTTAAAATTTTTTCATTTAGCTCCCATCCCGCAACGTGCGATAAGGAACTTCATTCCAAAAATCCATATTGAGTAATATTAATGGCCAACCCGATTTGAGTGAGAAAAATTAGCGATAAAACCACAAAACATATTCATAGTAAGTTCAACTTAAATAACAGCAGTACACGGAAAAACTTCGTCATTCGGGTGAATTTCCTTGAAGATTCAACGAATATTTTCATTACAATTAAGCTAACACAACATTTCATCTTCGCAACGAAAACTATTTCATTAATTGACGAAGATTCGTCACTGTGAGGAATATATCTCATTGTTGCGATGAATAAGTTTCATTGTTGCCAGAAATGTGACCCATTAACGACTTAAAAACTTGATTTGGAAACTATCTGTATATGTATTAATGATGTACTGTTAATATTAATTTCAAATTCGTATTTTATACACTTAATAATTAGTTATAACTCTTCCATTTCGGGATCTCTCATAAGAATACACGTAAACAAAATCTATTGTGATTGTCTACTCTTTCCGTCATTGTTTAGGTAGAACCTTAAATCATTTAAATTTGCCAAAAGGACTACGAAGCAGTCGTTTATGCGACAAAACTGATCTGTATCGATATCGATGGCTTAATATCAGGAGAAGGAACATGACAGGAGAAGGAAACACTTAATAAAATGCGTAACATTTTAGATACAACAAAAAGTTTTAATGCAATTTCCAAAAATGTGTTACCTCTTTTTATTAAAAATTGCATTAAAACTTTTTTTGTATCTAAAATTTTACGGATTATATTAAGTTTCTTCCTTCTCCTGTCAAGTAACAAAAAATCGAGTTAGGCCCTTTTTATATTAAGCCATCCATATATATATATTTCAGTTTGACAAAACACCATAATAAATTTCTATATACAGGGTGATTCAGGAAGTTCCGGACAAATTTCCCCAGCATATTCCTTGGCTCATTTCATGAAGAAAAGTCCACTAGGACCATGTCCGAAAATGCAAGGGTGCGAAATGGCAGCGACTTCAAAATTTTCGGTTTGGTGGTCGGAGGGTAGCAGGGTAAAGTTGCTAACTTCTGAGCCAGTGGTCGGATTGTGTGTGCTGTTATTTCGCTTCCAAAAACAGAAACAAACATTTTTGCATTTCAGTAAAATGGTCATAACTTTGGAACGCTAAGACCTCTGGGCTTCGTTTAGGTAAGAGGTAAGAGGTATGACTATAAACATAAGTTACCTGCCATCTGGCTGAGCAAATTGAGGTTATGTGAATTTTTTTTTTAATTTTTTTCCGAAAGCTCTGTATCTCGGCAATTTGATTTTTTTCTACTTCTGAAAGGCCTATTAAAGACCTTTCCAACAAGCCCAAAAATCCGACCGCTGGCTCAGAAGTTAGCACTTTACCCTACTACCCTCCGACCACCAATCCAAAAATTTTGAACCCGCTGCCATTTCGCATCCTTGCATTTTCGGACATGGTACAAGTGGACTTTTCTTCATGAAATGAGCCAAGGAATACGCTGGAGAAATTTGTCCGGAACTTCCTGAATCACCCTGTATACACGCTGAAAAATCGGTATTTTTTTGTTGTTTGGATGCAAATATAAAGTGTGTTTGGATCTTGTCGCAAATTTAATATACTTGTGTACAAACATATTGTGTTTGCTATTCAATATTACATGTTTGAGACACAACGATTAATATGTTAGAATATATGTGTTTGCGACCCACATATTTATGTTTGTGATACAAATAAAGCTGGGTTTGTTGCATTGTCTCTCGAGAGCAAGAGTTTATTGCGTTTTAGTTTCAGGTATTCAATCATCAATGCTGCATCGGACGGAAAATATCAAACGCGGTTGATCAGTGAACAAATAGTAAACGAAGGATTGAACGGTTCAATGGGTTGTGAAGTTTCTTTGATTTTTGTGGGTATTTCGTATATACTACGAATGTGTGCTACCAAAGTGAGAAACGATTTTGAGGAAAGAAACTGGAAAGGGCATGTTTGCCAGTAAACATGATGCTGTTAACATTTAAACACAAGTGAGTTTGGGACTTGCAAACATATTAATGTTTGAAGTGTGTTCCAAACATATACATGGTTCCTGCAGAATATGTTTGGGAGAATATTTTAGAGATGCCGTTATTTTTCTTAAATTTTTCGTAAGTTAGACTTTATAGAATTGTTTGTGTTGCGAGTTATTTGTTGTTCCTATGTAACGTTCTGTATCACCAATATGTAATGTACGATATATCATATATTTCAGAATTTCCTGATGATGTCAAAATATATGAAAAAATATATCCATATACGGACACCACTATGTGATAAAAGACCAAAAAAAAAGAACCGTATCTCCCAGTCATTTTTGCAAAAACGTGATCATTTTGTCAGGCTCATATCTTGCAAACCGTTCGGAACTTTGATTTACTCTCTGAGGGAAAGTTGTAGCTCTTGTCATAAAGATACTATGCTATCTCACCGACCACTTACATATTGTGTGCTGCGTCCCTTGTTACGTGTGCTGAGATTACTGCTTTGCCTGTGCTGCTGCGGTCGGTGAGATATCATAGTATCTCAATGTTGAAGTAAACGGTGTTAAGAATCATTCCTATGAAGTATATATGTTTTAGAAAGTTGTTTATTGAGATCTTAGGTACATTTTTGTAGTTGATTGTTTCCTTGCATTTTGAACGGTTTGCTACCTATGGACCTGAAAAGGAGATAAAAGGTAACCAAATCGAATTTTTTAAAGTTTTTTGTTGATATTTTCACCTTGAAGAGGAAGTTTTTTTGATTTTATATGTTCACAATTTTTGTTCTTTATAAAAAGAGCTACAACTTTCCGTCAGAGAGTAAATCAAAATTCCGAATAATTTGCAAGATATGAGCCTAACAAAATGATCACTTTTATGCAAAAATTACACCTAGGCCCCAAATCTTTGGGGGCCCATAAAAGAAAATGCACGACTTTGGGCAAAACTTGGAGAAATGGGTCTTTTTGACGTAGAATACGTCTTACCTTACGGTATGAGGAGTCATGTCAGGTTTTTATTGTTGTAATCTTTATTTCATTGAATTTGAGGAAACGGCTAGATGCATTTTTTTAAAATTTTTTTTGTAGGTAAATGAAGATGTTATCTTTCGTTTGATACACATTTCATATTGGTTGATATCTTCCTAATATTTAAATTTCTCAAATGAAAATTGTTTAAACACATACACTCAAACATATGTGTGGTGTTTGGTTGAGTGTTTTTGGTTGCTCAACATTGCTTAGGAACATGTGAACGAACGAAGTGAAACGAACAGCAAGCTAATGTTGCTTGGCAACATGTACATATCTAGTAAAAAGTGAAACAAACAGTAAGCTAACGTAATAAAGCTTTTTTGCGAAAGCTTCAATAAAGCTGTTGTAACATTAATTTTGAATTATAAAGCGTAAAGCTTTCACACAACGCTCGAATGCTAATGCGAAGACTCGGTAAGGTAAACCTTTTTTAATATTAGGGCGGCCCTCTCAACATTCGCAGAACTTATTTCAATAAAAATATTAATTAAAATACATAAATTAAATTAAGTTTAAAAAAATTGAACATAATATTTTTTTTTTTAAACGGACTTGAATCAAATGCCGTTGGTAAATATAAAAATTACAGCAGACAGTTGTCCGAGGCCTTCGGCCACGGACTGTCCCTGCAGGCTGTGTCAGAGACACGGCCATTAAGTTTAACGTAGAATACGCCATCGATAAGACAGAAAACATATATAACAATAAATGATAAATAATATAAGCAAATGAATTT
Source organism: Phaonia tiefii (assembly GCA_963931995.1). Taxonomy (NCBI): domain Eukaryota; kingdom Metazoa; phylum Arthropoda; class Insecta; order Diptera; family Muscidae; genus Phaonia; species Phaonia tiefii. Next base: position 328,323,216 of record OZ008368.1, on the reverse strand, counting down.
ATTGTTATATATGTTTTCTGTCTTATCGGATGGCGTATTCTACGTTAAACTTAATGGCCGTGTCTCTGACACAGCCTGCAGGGACAGTCCGTGGCCGAAGGCCTCGGACAACTGTCTGCTGTAATTTTTTATTTTTGGTCTTTTATCACGTAGTGGTGTCCGTATATGGTTATATTTCCATGACTTAAAAAATTACACACAGTGAAATAGTTTTTAGAATTTCAAACGTCAGTTTTGAAATACATAGAATTATGTTGGGGTAACCGAATTGAAAATGAATTCGGATGTACCTTCAGAATTCGTGACAAATTCGGTTGTAGCAACCGAATTGACAACAAATTCGGTCATTGCAACCGATTGAATGCTAAATTCGGTTACTGCGACCGAATTGATACCAAACTCGATAGTTACCAACCGAATTTGGTACCAATTTCGGCTGTTGCATCCGAATTAATTCTATTTTCGGTTGTTCCCACCACAGAAAATGTAGTTGACAGAACAAATATAATTGGAGATTCAGTTGTCAATTCTCTTCTCAAGCGATTAGTGCCCTGGATGTACGAACACTGGGTTTTTTCAAATCCTATGATTCTCTGAACTCTCCATTTATGTAAACTCTCAATTTTTTTTGAGTGTATTCGCCGCAATATATGCTGCATACAAATGTTGCAAATGTAAATTTATATTACATTCATATGATATTTTCACCAAAATATTTAACGCCTTTTTTTCGTTCATCTCATTCAGAATGTCCTTCCGATGACGTAGGAGGTCAGTTCACACATGGATCTTTTAATATAAAACATATGGAGAAAAACAAATTAATTTCAACTGAAAAAAGTGGCGCTGTGAATAAATACATGCAATGCATATTCATTACGGATTCGCTTCATTAACCAGAGTAAATGTTAACGTGTTTGTTATTAACATAATAAAAAATCAAATGCATATTTTAATAACTGTAGCCCGGTGTTGCAAAAAGTGGTAGAGGAAATTAGTAAAGTAACAAAGATATAACGCCTTTAATACAAACACATGCAGTTTTGCTGCAACAACTTTTAAAAAATAGAACAAGTTTTTATTAAAATTATATTATTTTCACAGAATTTTGTTTAAAATCGAACGATTTCAATTATTTTGCAACGTCAGTTTATTCTATAACAACGTTGAGTTTATCGGGATCACGATTCCTTTCTGGATTTCATGGCAGCTTTGGATTTTATGGCAACTGATTTTAGCCTTTCGTTTTGCATCATGTATCCGTATAATGTTGTCCTTTTAAGAACATTCATTTATTTGTTGGAGATTCGATGTGGGCCATTAGTTACATTGAGATAAAGACTCCACCAAATAAAGATAAATCAATAGAGCATCTCAGTTCATTAGATTAATCTGACTGTTTCTGCTTCTGTAAGTTTGTTTGTAAAGGGTGGTTAAATTTTAAGGGCCGGTGTTGATTTTGAATAAAACACAAATTATTTAGGAAATTATTGTCATTTCTTTTTATTATGATAATATGGTATGGTTCAATTATGTATGGAACAAACTTTCGGCCACCTCCATCCGATAATTGAGGTTCTATGCCGTTAATGTGCCGAATTATCTCATCCTTTAGCTCTTGAATTGTCAAATCACATGATATTGGCGACCAATTGACATCGCCACCACGTGAGATAACACGGTCATTGAATTTGTCGCGTAAACAGCACCAATATTTTGTGCAGTACGAGCTGTACGAGCATGCACTGGAGTTTTCACATCTCCTACAGACCCGGTTTGCTCAAATTTTTGCACGATTTTTCCGATTGTACGCACATTTGGACAATTAAGTTGACCGACAAAATCACGAAGTGCACGATATGCATTTTGGTTTGAACGCCCATTTCCATAATAAGCCTGAATAACTTTAACGCGTTGCTCGATTGTGTATCTTTCCATGGTTCAAATTGAGTTAGTCTGAAATTGAGAAATGTCAAATGAAATGCAGAAAAAAACTTGACGTTTAGGTGTGGTTCACATTCAACATCGGCCCTTAATATTTAACCACCCTTTAGATACATTCGGATGTTTATCATGTCTTTTGTGTATTAGATATTGATTTAAAAGGTGGCGAAGATCATCCACCCTTTAGCAAAAAAAAAAACTAGCACTGATTTGATGATACAATTTCATCTGTGTGTCATTACAAGCAAACGCAGCAGATTGGTACATCAATCAATTTGGATGAAGGTACAAGTAGCTATTACAACTGATATACTTAGTCCAATGAGAACCGTTGTGCTAACACATGGTACGTTATGTTTCGTCCCTTTCGTTGAAGCTATAAATTGACCTGTTGTGGTTACGGGGCGAGCAAGCCATGTGGTACCCAACCCCAGTATTCCAGGATGTGGCTAAAGAAGAGACACACATTAGTCTCTGACGAATTAGTTAGTGCTCCACAAAAAGATTCGAAGATTATTCAACTGAACTCGCCGAAATTCTGTTAGATCCAAAAAGAATTACGGGCCGGGGCATGAGCATATGAGATGTTCGACGTCCTCGTCTTCCACGTCATCTCCACATATTAGAAAACAATCATGCCCCAATATTCGAAGCCTAGTAGAAAAGTATTTATTTTGCCAAAAAAAAACGTTGTTTGCCAGTTACAAAATTTGTTACAAAGTTTTCACCATTGTTTGTATCTGGTATTCTGGCAACCCGGTGACAACGAAAAATTCACCTCGTAACAAATAATTCACCTCACAATAACAGGTTGTCAAAAGCAGGGGAAAAAACAAAAACATATGGTTTTCTGCACAAAATGAACGCGTTAAAAAAAGGAAAAGTAGGTATTTAATATATTTATGTTTTATTGAATTAAAATTAATACATTATTATTTAGGAAATTTGTGCGCACCGCAAAGGCACAGCTGGAATGCTATATTTCCTTCCTCAAGGAACATCCAGAGATGCTAAGCGGAAAGAATACTCCTGCACATCCGCGCCATATAGAAGAAGAAATTTCACCACCGACAAAAGCTTCTGCGCTGAGTTCAAAAAGTTATATTATTTCTGTCCAACTTCTTGAGATATAGGTCTTTGAAGCTTGAGTATATAATCGTTCGTATCTCCGGGATTTATAATCCGATCTGGTTGAAATGGAAATAATTACAAAGGTCTTTCTAAGCTCTATAAATCAGTGCATAAATATATTTATTTTTATTAGCCCATAGGAGAGCTAATTAAAAAAACGTTTTTAACCCCACTTTTCTGCTAAAAATATATTTTTTTTTTCAAAAAAATGCCCTATTATACTTATTTTTTGGCAGGATTTGATAATACACAAGACCTTAGAGTTTTTTTAAAGGTATATTACTCAATATCCCTCGAAAGACCGGAGATATTTAGGTTAAAAGTTTTGTAATACTTTTCGCGCATTTTCAATCTTTCTAACACAAAATCAAGTTCTTTCTTCTTTCTGTTCCATTTCCATAGGAACAAGTAACAAAAGTCCTTCCTTCATTTAATTATGCACTCTTTTCGTTTTGGTACAAAATATATTATTATTTTTTCCCATATTCAGTTTTATTGTTTACTTGAAGAATATATAAAATGATTTTGTATCAACTTTCCGGCAAATAAAATAGCTGTCACGCGCTGTTACCTCCTCTTTGGCAGGTAACAATTTTTGTTACTTTTGTCACCAAAAAAATGTGTCAGAATACCGATTTGTGACAATTGTCACATTGCTGTCAAATCGTAACTGTGGTGACTTTTGTAACCCTGCCAGAATAGGGCTGTAAAAGTGGTGATATTATTACCGTGTATACTCCAATATTATTACCGTGTATTTTCCAAACCATAGACGAAGACGAGACGTTTCATTTCACACTCTTCGTCGTAGGTTTGTGGAAATGAGAGAAATTAAATTTAAAATTAACTTACACCAGGTGGAGTTACAAAATATGTTCACTTAACTTTTTCATGCAGTTTTGGTGTAGAACTGAAAAATTTAAATGTAGTTTGCACTTTTTTGTTGACTTTTATCGTTGGTATACATTTGTATTGTATTTAACACAACTAGTTTGCTACAACAACACGAAATTCGGTTGTTGTTCCTTTGTTGAACGTTGTTTACTATTGCCTCTATCTGGTATTATTGAACCCATGTTTTCAATCATCCAATGTGTACTTTCCACCGTACCTATGACGTTTAATTTATTTGAGAGAATAATAGCCCTATTCTGGCAGGGTTACAAAAGTCACCACGGTTACTATTTGACAGCAATGTTTTTTTTTTTTTAATACTTTCTTTATTCATTTAGTTATTTACAAACATATAAGCAATATTATGAGTTTTTACATATTAGTATTTCAGCAATTGACATCAGTTGGCTTTGCCTTATAATTACAACAATATATCACAGATTTAGGTAAAAATTAGGTATAAAAAAACCTTTGAAAAGCAATAAACGCGGCAGAAAAACTTATTTATAAAATTTTGATAGAACTCGGTAAAACATTACATTTTCCTAAAAATGTAAATATACCAAAACCTAAATTAAATTTATAATAATTTCGTACTCAGACTGTCTGCATCTTTCCTCAAATGACAGAGTCAGTATTCTCATTGCCACATTCATTGTTTTGTGGCCGTAAAATCTATGAAGATGTCGCGTAGAATGTCTCCATTGAAGATTGTGTATTATCTTTAGGTTTTTGTTCTGTATTATCTGCGTTTTCTTAAGATGTCACTTGGCAGTTTTTTTGAACCAAACTTGACAAGCATATGTTATAATAGGTTTTATACACATATTATACAATAAACATTTATTTTTCGTGTTTAACTTTGATTTCCTATTGAGTAATGGGAATAAAGCCCTTCCACACTTAATTGCCTTTTCGCATGCGTTTCGCGTGTGTTCGCCAAATGTTAATTTCGAATCCAAAGTTACGCCCAGGTATTTTACTGAACTTTTTAACTCAACAACAATTGTCACAAATGGGTATTCTGACACATTTTTTGGTGTCAAAAGTAACAAAAACTGTTACCTGCCAAAGAGGAGGTAACAGCGCGTGACAGCTGTTTCATTTGCCGGAAAGTTGATACAAAACATTTTATAAATTCGGCAAGTAAACATAAAACTAAATACGGTAAAAATTAATAATATATTTTGTACCAAAACGACAAGAGAGCATAATTAAATGGAGGAAGGACTTTTGTTACTTTGCGCTATGGAAATGGAACAGAAAGAAGAAATAACTTGCTTTTGTGTTAGAAAGATTTAAAAAGCGCGAAATGTTTAAAAATGTTTAATTAGCTCCCCAATGGGTCAATAAAAATAAATATGTTTATGCACTGATTTATAGAGCTTAGAAAGACCTATTTTAATGAGACCCATTTCAACCAGATCGGATTATAAATACCGGAGATACGAACGATAATATACTCAAGTTTTACAGGCCTATATCTCAAGAAGTTGGACCGACCGCGAATGAAAGGGTAACTTTTTGAACTCAGCGCAGAAGCTTTTGTCGGTGGTGAAATTTTGATGTAGATCAGAGAGTTGGCGCTAAAGTAAATTTCTTCTGCCATGTGCCGCGAGTGCCTTCCAGTTAGCATCTCTGGATGTTCCTTGAGGAAGGCAATATAGCATTCCAGCTGTGCCTTTGCGTTGCGCTCGAATTCCCTAAATAATAATGTATTAATTTTAATTCAATAAAACATAAATATATTAAATACTTACTTTTCCTTTTTTTACGGCGTTTATTTTGTGCTGAAAAGCCATATGTTTTTGTATTGTTATCCCTGCGTTTGACAACCTGTTATTGTGAGGTGAATTATTTGTTACGAGGTGAATTTTTCGTTGTCACCGTGTTGCCGGAATACCAGATACAATCAATGGTGACTACTTTGTAACAATTTTATGATTACAATTTGATTGTTACCACATAAACAAAATAGGGGTGTAACTGCATCTATGTATGTATTCGTATATGGGCCCCACTGTGCGACAGTGCAGTACAGCAATATCGAGCTAAAAACAACTCAATATACTCAGTAAACTATCTCCGCGGTTTTATATATCCTATCCAAATATTAGACTTTAAATTAAACTTCCTGTCACGAATCGCACCTAAATATCTTGCGCTTGCTTTGAGCCAATTTTCTCTACCACCTAGATACGATGCAATCCCTCAATATACCGAAATCTCTAAGTGCTCGGTTGTCTCCTGAATTACTAACAGCCCATTCTCCGCGACCAACTCAAAGTGCCTCCTGATTACGACCAGGAGCACATTTCTGCATGGGGAAGTTTATGAAACTCAGGATGTTCTACGAGTATTCCTCAGAAATAGTTGGTTTGGTAAAACCAAATCAGATTAATGTACAGCAAACGATTTGTGATGGCAGTTTCCAGAAGCTAATTTGTTGCAATATAACAAAAGTTATTTCTAAAATTTTTGATCTAGAATTGTTAAGAAATCATTATGTAATTGCTCTAAAATATATATACAAAATCTAAGAAGATTTAAGCACAACCATTTAAGATTTAAGCACCAGATTTAAGCACAACCAGATGATTCATTTGCTTAATCACCATTTTTACCAGAGAGCACATGCTGTTTCCGTACGACCATTTTTCACTCGGATGCGACGAAAAAGCACTCAGAAATAATTTTTATTTCGATTCTGTTGTTTAAATTTGAAAATAGAATATAAACAATAGGAAAGCATATCGTTACCTAAAATTCAAAACATTTTCATCACTTTACAGGAGAGGCAAAAGATAGTTAGATATAAAATCGGAATTTTGTGAATAAAATTACCATTTTGGGTCAGAGATGTCTAAAAGTTTGTGGGAATATGTAGTTTAGTCAATTATAAGTATAGGGACATCGACAATTTATATAAAATTACAGTTCAAAGAAAAAACGTGGATTTATCAAAAATCTCATCTATTCAATCCTTCCAATAAAATCGTTGATTTTGAACTCAGGTGTTTAAAACTTTGTGAAATCGTGTATTTTAGTCAAACATATTGTAATCAATCAGAAAGAAAATTCTGGAATTTTGATGTTACGTCATTTTGAATTTTAGGTGACGATATCGCTTTTGATATTTGTTGACAATACAAAAGGTAAGAAAGCATGGTTATATAGTTTTTTCAATAGTTTTGGTTTCCAGGGAAATTTGCCTATATCCACCACTTCAGCGAAATCTACAAAATTTCCATTTACTTTCAAATTCACCACTTATCTTTCACCATCTAGCTATGGTTTTTTATTTATCTATGACACAACTTAATAAATAATGGAAAATTTATTTTCATTAAATATTTTGCTTTGTAATTTTCTGCATCCAAATTTACATTTGCGAACAAAATTTGCCCACTTTTTACATTTGATTTAAAATCCTCAAATTTAAAATACCATGTATTACTTTACTCTGGCATTACCCTAATATACTTGACATTTGTATTTATTTTTGTATTTCCCTGCAATACATACGCTCCAGAGCATGACACACATATCGATTATAAAATTAATTTAATTTTTTAATCTTAAACTTGGGGCTATTTTCATATTAATCTTTTATACGAGTAAAGCTCACGTGCATATACACATGTCGGAAATTGTATGTATCGTATTTTACAATGTTTGTATATATGGAATATCGATTATTTTGGATTTTGTTAAAGTAAAAATGTATATATATATATTAAATATACATACATACATTGGAGTATATGTATGTATATACACCATCAGACAAAAGTAAAATGAAAACAAGTAAGGCGCCTATACTTCTGAAAAAAATTTTAAATAGTTTTTTAGATTAAAAAAAATTCATACTCGTATTTATAGGAGTCTAAAAATACATTTTCCCCCAACGAAACTACTCAACTTGTTTTGCTGAAAAGTATCTGGCTTACCATTTTGTCCGACAGTGTAGTACATGTCTATACTACAGGAACATTTACGATAAGTGCAAATTCCGTGTGCAAATTTAATTTTGTGTGCTTATATATTAGAGTGTCCTTTATTGGGTCGACGTTTCTGATGGCATGTATTGGAATTTTGCTCTATTGCCAAATTAATGCAATTTTTAAATAAGACTGAGGCATTTTTCGTTGGTATCATAACGACATCGTTGCCGTTCGTCTTGTACAGTGAGTGATTGTGTATGTGCAAGTGAAAGCTTTACACGCTAACTAAAGTTAACATCTGAATGTAAAAGTAAATTTTGTATGTACATTTTGTTCGACTTTAAGATATCGTAATAAAACTTTTGCAGATTGTAAACAACTAGGCGATCAAATATGAGATTGTAAGAAGCTTACATACTCAATAATACAATTTTGTCCCCACGTGCTACTATCTGGGCTATTGTAAACCTTCTGACTCGCCTTACCAGACTAGAATAGAATAAATTTCAAATCCAATTCAATTACAAAATTTGTTTGGCCAATTAAAATATTTATTGATTTTGCATCAGTGCACAAATTGATAATATTAATTAATAAAATTGTAAATACGAGTTGTAGCTCAAATTCAAAACCAATTAGAAATATCGTATATTTTCAAAAAAAAATATTTGAAAATATTAAGAGTTTTATTAATTAACTAATTGATTAATTGAATTAAAAACATTAATCGAACTTTCATTCGCTGCATTGATTTAATTAAATATGTTAATAGACGTCCTACGATGTTCAAATACAAAATTTTAATGATACCTTCTGACCAAAATCAATTTACAATTTATTTAACTTATTTTAATTATAAGTATAAAATTCACATTTGTAGCCACAAGTTTATTTAAAATTTGAAGACTTCACGCGAATGGTTTACATAGACTGTACACCCGCATAAAATATTTATAAAATATTATTAAACAGACAAACATGTATATTTGTATTATTGTTTCCATATAAAAATAGGGCTATAGATTTGAATTTTGCTGAATGAAAATACACACAAAGTCGCTGGACGCCACCGGCATCAATTGCATTTTTATTTTGCTATTCAACTTTCCAATGCAGCAAACACAAGCAGGAATCCAGATGACGTCATGAACAACAAACGTTGCTCTAAAAGTTAACGCTATAAAGTTACAAATAATCGTTACAAGCGATAAGTCATATTATATTTAAAATTAAAATGTTCGAGCGTTAGGTCTATTTTAAATTATTTTATTCTTCAATATTTCGCTACCCATTGGGCAGTGGTGCAATGGTTAGTGTGCGCGGCTCTTGTACATGAGATCCTGGGTTCGAACCCGGCTCTGACCACCTTCAAATTTTCTTTCGGCGGCGGTCACCTCGCATAGTGACGGCGACACTATCGAGTATCTAGCCATGAAAAAGCTTCTCAAATTACCGTTCGGAATCGGTGTAAAACTGTAGGTCCCAATCAGTGAGTGAAAACTGGAAAGCGCACAGCTCAGTGATTGTGAGAAGTTCTCCCCAGTCCCTTCATGGGATGTAATGGGAAACCATTTATTTTTATTTATTGGGCAGTATCGTCAGGTAGATAAACACAATTATTAATTAAAAATTAAATGAATTAAAAAAAATTAAACCAATTGAAATTTAAAACATGTCAATTGAAATTTAAAATAAATACATCAATTGAAATTTAAAACATATTAACAGACATCAATTGAAATTTAAAAGACACCAGTTGAAATTCAAAAATCTAATACATAAAATCGGTTAATAATTTTTAAATTTCAAGTGACGAATTTGAAATTTCAGTTGATGTCTCTAAAATTTTAATTGAATCTTTCAAATTTCAATTGATGTCTTTTAAATTTCAATTGATGTTTTTTAAATTTGAATTAATGTATTTAAAATTCCAAATAGAATTTTTAAATTATATTATTATGTATATTATATTAAATTATATTATTATTATAGTATTTTTCAAAATTAAATTGATATTTTTTAAATTTCATTTGAAAATGGTATGTATACGCTAGAAGTTTAAACGACATTTGTATACAAAATTATGAACACTAAAAAACGAAAGACAATGAAATAAAAAGAGGACCTTGGTTGGTTGGTTGGTTGAAAAGGCTGCAAGACAGCACGCTGTCTAGCACACTTAGGCTAAAGAAGCCCATTGTGATACCTGCAGTTTCCTCCATAGCAACTATTGACTAGTCGTCTAGCCAATTTGCCCTTTCAATGAATTTGTCTATAAGACCTACAGGAATATCCTGTAGGGCTACGGTGCTAACTAAATGTGTTCCTTATATCCTACTTCTCAGTCCTGCCAGAGCCGGGCAATCCAAGAGAAGGTGTTTCGTCGTTTCCTCGTCCTCTTCCATGCAGCATCTACAGAGAGTGAAGTTTCTATGTCCCAATCTTAGAGCGGTTTTTCCTACAAGACAATGTCCCGTAAGTGTGCCTATCATTGTGGATAATCTACCTCTCGGCAAGTTGAGTAGTTCCCTAGTCCTCTTCCTGTCCACCTGTGGCCAGAGGACCCTGGCTTGTTTGAAAGTTGAAGTAAGTGTCCACTTGTCCTTGAACATATTATCGGCCCACTGCCTGATCTGCAAACGGCAGGTAGAGATTGGCATACTAACACCTTCTTTTGCCGGAAGAACCTGTGCCGTAGTACCCTGTCTAGCTAACGCAGCCGCTACCCAATTGCCTGGAATGTCGCTGTGTCCCGGTACCCAGATGAGCCTGATGTCAAAATACTCTACCATCACTCTAAGTGATGAGTGACAGTCTTTCACCGTCAGGGACGTAGCAAACGTGGCTTCCAGGGATTTTATGGCAGCCTGGCTGTCTGTGTAGATACATATTCTCCGGAGCGTTGTGACACTACTTTCCAGTAGTTCAGCAACCTCCAGTATGGCGGTAATTTCCGACTGAAATACACTACAGTGATCAGACAGCTTGAAGGAGATATTTACATTTAGGTCCGGTGAATGGACCCCATACCCTACTTGCTCGTCCAACTTTGATCCATCCGTGAAAAATCTGATGCTACTGGTGTCCCCTTCCAGTACCTTTTCCCAGGTATTCCTGTTCAGGATAGAAGTCCTTAAATTTGTCGCTGATAGAAGGAAGGGGATACAGTAGTCCGGTTTTGCGGGAATAGAGTTGATCCGGTGTAGAAATGCAGCGTGTTCGGAATGCCCCGATATCAAATCGCCACAATCTCTGATTCTCACCAGGGATGTAGCGGCTCCAGATTCGGCCATGATATCAGGAGGACAGATGTTCAGGATAGCACTAAATGCAGTGCCTGACGTCGTGCCCATTGCCCCACTAACGCTAATCAGTGCTGATCTTTGAATTCAAGGAATCAAGGAATTCAGAATATATTTCTTTTGGCGGGACCTCCACCAAACTACGGTGCCATAGAGAAGTATTGGTCTGACTATTGCCGTATAAATCCACATGGTGATCTTAGGAGACAGTCCCCAGCGCTTTCCTATCGTCCCTTTATAGCAGTAAAGAGCAACAGACGCCCTTTTCACCCTCTCCTACGCATTCGGTGCGTAATTGCACCCCATTAACTGACAGCAGTTCAAATGCGGGTATTTTATATTTCAGAGACCTTAGGACCTTAGGAGCAATTAAATGGATTTCGTAGGAACTGGTTCCTCTAGTTCCATTATGGTGTTAAGTTCCCGGAGCAAATTCCTTCCGGATCTATAAAATAGAAATGGAGCATGACAATAAATAGGATTAATCAACGCCGTGACTAGTCGCGAGAAGGTAGACTTACGGAATTTGGAATGAATGTTCCCCTTATGAATTACATATAGCTGAGGAAGGCAGAATTAGGCGTCGCACTGAATCGCAGACATAAGCGGTATCATAAAATTGTTGGGGTCATGCCCTTCGTGGAAAGAAGAAAATGGTTTTTTAAATTGTTTGATTAGGACTGTATTATCCAGTGCTTGATATTAAAAAGGAATGAACAGTGTTCTGACCAGACATTGAAATCGAGACTTGTGACATTTGGAAAATTTATTCCCTATTCAGAGTAGAACTGTTTCGAAAATTTACATTTGGGGACAGTTGAATTTGAAGTTTGACTTTCAATCTGATTAATGCGGGATCTGATCTGAAGCTAGAAGTTGAACTAATGGAATGGAGTAGACCACAACTTAGAAGAGCATATTGAAAATGCAATGTGGGTGCGGTTGAAATTGGCGTGGCACTTTATCAAAGCAATCAGCGTTTTGACAAAACAAAAACTGAGCCTAGAATCATAACACTTGTAGAGTGTGCTATTTTACGAAGCAGACCTTACGTAAATATGGAATTCTCCAATTCTCGTACAATTTGGGAGTGGAAATAAATATGAATGGAAATAGTTACAAACAAACGCGAGAAATAAGCTAATGTTAAGCTAATATACCTTTTCCCTTGAAGTGGTAGACCTTACCAAAAATACATTTTTCAATAATCGAGTTGGGGACTGCGGAGTTAAATTAGGGACGGTTGAATCAAGACATTTCTTTGAACCGGATTTATCATTCAGCTCAGAAATTAAAAAAGCATTAACTAGTAAAAACAAATGTTTTTCTAAATTAAAGTTATGGGCTGTGATCTAGAGCGGGACACAAAATTAGAAAAAGGCGAAACCAGCGCAACAATTAAATAAAGTAAATCCCACTTGGCAGCACTAGTTAAGGGCAACCAAAGGCGCTTATTTAGTAGCAGCTTGGATGTGGCGATGTGGAGGATAATTAACAGCAATACTTTCTGTCCAGTAGTTAAGCTATGAAATCATGAGCTGTGGCAATTGCTTCATATTGAATATTTAACATATTGTTACGAATTTCCTTATTCGTCCTTTTTGCGTTGTTTTATTCCCAATAATAAAACAAGGTTCGTTTTCAATTACGATAATTACAACGGTATCACTTCCTTTTATTTTACTTATATAGTACAACAGTTTACTTTATTTTCACCACTTTAATAACTCTTATATTTTACTATCAAATCGCGTTGCTTACTTTACGGCGGATAATCACAAACTGAACTCTTCATTCCAAAGACCTCCGCTATTTATTCCAACTCAATGAAGTTATATCTAGCGAATCCAAGAACCTTCTAGTCCTTGTTGTTGTTGCTTATCTTTGTAGAATCATCTCAAATGGTGGAGAATTATCTTAACTGAGGTGAATTCATGCTACTGGTTTAGCGAGCTGGTACGTTGTTACAATGCATACTTTCAGGCGCAACACCACTAACCGCCTGTTAGTTACATAATGTTAGTAGAGTCATTAAGAGCAAGCAAAAGCTTTTACTTATTCGTAACAATACTAATAGTTTACACTGCGTATAAATTTATTGTCTGCAATTTATTACTTATTTACTTAGGTGGCCTCAAACAACCCAGAGGAGTCAAGGATCTTACAAAATGAGGATAAGATGTTTTTTCCAACCAGCTCGATCTTCAGCTTTACTCCTCCAGTTGGAAACAACGAGCTCTCGCAGCCAATATCCACCTGGTCTTTCTAGAGAAGTCTTGATCGTCCTATATTTCGATGTCCTTCCCCTTCGATGTCCCTTTCTACTGACCTGGCCGAGCTATCGTAAATGCCCTATTTTGATACGCATAACTTCGTCGATGTCAGGAAACAGATTATACAGCTGGTGGTTCATCCGTCGTCGATACACGCCGTTTTCTATTATACGAGTATACATTTCTCGGAGCATTTGTCTCTGGAAGACTTCTAGAGATGTGTCATCAACATGTGATATGACCCAGGATTCTGCGCCATAAATCAAGGCAGTTTATATGAGAATCTGATATAGTTGGATCTTCATTTCTCGAGAGAGGGTCTTTCTTCTGAAGTGCTTGATTATCCCGAAATAACACCTATTTGCAAGCACAATTCTCCGTTTGATTTCTAGGCTGACGTTATTACTACTGTTCACGGCACATCCGAAGTAAATAAATTGGCCCACTACCTCGAAATTATAACGGTTATCAACGATCACCCTGTCATCCAAACTGGTGGATGTTCTGCTTGTTCAAACAATTAATTTTGTTTACTGACAAGCCCACTTCTGATAAACCACACATGCAAGAATGCTGTCAGATCCAAAGAAGGCGAGTTCAGAGACTGGCGTTCTAACAAAAAAGTTAATACTCGTGCTAAAGTCCTTTCTTTCCCTAGAGGAAGTAAGAGCTTTTGGTCATTTGCAAGAAGAGTAAAGGATAGGTCTTCCTCTATCCCAACTCTTGTTAAAGATGACATAACATTCACTGATAAAGCTAACCTCCTGGCTGAAATGTTTGCAAGGAACTCTTCCTTTCCGAATAGCAAAAAACCACTCCCCGTGATCAATTACGAATCTTGTTAGATGCCAAAGATATTTTTTCGAACGCGAGGAGTTAAAAAGGTTCTTGCGAATATCGTCGTAAACAAATCCCCGGGCCCGGATGGCATGTCTGCACTGGTCTTGACTAGGTGCTCTTCGACGCTGGCACGTCCACTGCGCAACCTTGCATACCGTGAGGGAATGTTCCCGGCGCGTTGTAAGGTTGCTAATGTCCAGCCAATCCCTAAAAAAGGTGATGCAAGTAAACCTGCGAATTAATGCCAAATTGCAATTTGTTTTGCGCTCTCGAAGGATATCTTGAGTCCAATGACCTTCTTAATGATCGACAGTATGGCTTCCGTAGAATGAAATCTACAGGCTTGGTGAGAATAAGGTAGTGGCTCTTGATATTTCCAAGACCTTTGACAGAGTATGGCACGATACACTCTTATAAAAGCTCGCTGCTTTTGGGTGTCGGTGATAACTTCACTCGATTTATATCGAGTTTTCTCAGAGATCGCACTATTTGAGTTGTTGTAGATGGGGGTTCATCCGAAGGGCATAAACTGACTGTAGGTGTACTACAGGGCTCTGTTCTTTTTCTTTCTCTTTCTCCTTCTGTTTTTCTTAGTTTCATTGACGATCTCCTGGGGCAGACTATTAATCCAATCTACTCCTTTGGGGATGACAGTAATCTCTGTCAATCTTATTCATTCGACCATAGGCCAAGTCTTCAAAGTATTGAAGTCAAACGTCGGACGTTGAATGAAACACTCTTCCGGGATCTGGTGTCCATTGTTGAATGGGGTCGAATGTATAGAGTAGATTTTAATTCGGGTAAGACTCAGTGTTGTTTGTTGTCGCATAAGCGGATTACTGACCCAGGTGTGTCGTCATTGTCTATGGACGGTGTGGATATTGATGAATCAGACGCTCTTGATGTTCTGGGCATGAAAATACAATGTGATGTCCGTTGGGCAAAACATGTATTTGAAGTGTCGAAAGATGCATTCAAGTGTCTAGGCTTTCTAAAGCGGTGCATGGAATACTTCACTCCAACTGATCTTCTTAATATCTACACCACTTACATCAGGCCAAATATAGAATATAACTCCCATATACATATGTTCAGGTGCCCCTAGGAAATTTTTGGAGCTTCTCGACCTTGTCCAAAGGAGAGCTACGGTGTTAATAGAGGACAGTAGAGAATCCAACTAAATTGCCTCCCTTGAGCATCGTCGAAATGTGGATTGCGTATCGCTGTTCTATAGATACTTCCACAGTATGTGTTCCTCGGACATCCGTCAACTTATGCCAGACATGAGGATATTTAGCCGAAGTACGCGGCTTTCCAGGAACTCTCATCCGTTTTTATCGAGTGGCCGGTTAACCACACTACATACTACCGTATGTGAAATAAACTTCCGGCTAGTGTATTTCCCACCAATTGTGACATACAAATATTCAAGGCAAATGTTAACAGACACGATTCCCTCTTTCCACCCTCCACCTCCACCTCAATTTTCCTTCGTCAACACGGAAAATTTAAGAAGTTCTCCCTCAAAATGTCTTCATATGTATGTTGTAGTGAAAAACTCATGATGATTTTGTGTCTAAATAATTGGTGGCCTCCACAGAGGGTAACATTTTTGGAATATTGTACTCATCCCTTTAAAAATTATGAATTTGTATGGTTACAATCGAACGTACACGCTGAAAAGTCTGATTTTTGTTGTTGTTTGGATAGAAATATAAAGTGTGTTTGGAGCTTGTCGCAAATATAATATACTTGTGTCCAAACACATTGTATTTGCTATTCAATATTACATGTTTGAGACACAATGAGTAATATGTTATAATATATGTGTTTGCGACCCACATATATTTATGTCTCTGATACAAATATCAGTGTTTGTTGCACTGTGTATGGTATCTCGAGAGCAAGAGAATAAAAGAGGGACAACGAGAGAGTCTATCTTGTAAGTGTGTTTCTGTATTTTTGCATTATTCTCTCAGTCAGTGAGTCATAAATATTCCTGAATGCGCGTGTAAGTTGCAGATGAAGTCAGTGTTTCTTATTTTGCCTAATGTATTGCGTTCTAGTTTCATGTATTCAGTCGTCAATGGTTCATCGGATAGAGGATATCAAAAGAGCTTGATCAGTGAAAATAGAATAATCGAAGGCTCGGACGGTTAAATGGTTTGTGATGTTACTTTGGGTTTTGTGTGTGTGTTTCGTATATATGTATGTGTGCTACCAAAGTGATAAACGATTTTGAGGAAAGAAACTGGAAAGGGCAACAACGTGAAGCCCTTTGTCTGTCCGAGCCTATACTAAGAAAATCGGAACGGCAAACCATTTCAATTCAATTCAAAATATTTATTAATCCAAAAATACAATTTGATCTTACAGAGATATATTACATAATTGTGAGTTTTATCATTTGATATTTCAGCAACTGGAACTTAGTATATATTTACATTTGATAGCATTTTTCGTTTTCAACCATTTGTGAAATAAATGTATTAAAAAAACACAAGTAATTAATCCACGCTTGTCTTGCATGAACTTGATTTGTATATAAATATCTTGTTTGTGTACCAACGCATAGTGATAACCAACGCATAGCTGAAACCTTCTGAAAACAAAAATGTGAGAGACAACAAAGAAAGAAGAAGCAAAAGAACAGCAGATTATCATTTCATGAAAAAAACAAATAATGCATTCGATGAAAATAAATGTAAAAATTACTGTTTTAAATCTATAAATTTTTTGTATTAATTATTTATAAATGTGGATTTATATTGTTAAAATTAATTATAATAATTAATACATATATATTGAAATCGAAGAATAATTCGTTTTTAAATATTATTATATTTGGGAGGAAATTCGCATATGTTTCCACGTAAGTATATGTAGGTTTGGGGGAACACGCGAATGCTTCCACGTATATGGACGTTTGGGATGAAGAACGCATATGTTTCCACGTAAAAGCATACATGTTTGTCAGTAAACATGATAATGTTTGCGTTTAAATACAATTCAGTTTGGGACTTGCAAAAATATGAATGTTTGAAATGTGTTCCAAACATATATGTACATGGTTCCTGCAGAATATGTTTGGGAAAATATGTTAGAGAGGCCGTTATTTGTCAGCGTGTAAAAATGTCACCCTCAACACTCATCATGTTCTTCTTCTTTAAGCCATTGATAACTATAATCGGTTAACTGGAATTTTTCCTCGCGCAACATTCTCACCACGTCACTCGTTGTGGGAAGAAAGTGCAATACTTTTGTCCTTTTTGGAGAGAAATGTTTACACAAACGAAAGCGAAACCCTTTCAAATGGTATCTCCCAATCGAACACAAAAATTAAATTTTGGAAAATATATTTATTTTTTTTTTTTCAAAAACGAAATAACCGTAAGTTAACCAAGCCTGATGGAATTAAATAATACTACGATCGTCCTTCAAATGGGCCAATAAATGTCCATAATCTTTAATCAGAAACTCAGATTATTGCAAATGTGATATGATACGGTATTACAAGGTTTTTTTACCTTGTTGATACATCATCATTCATCATTATACATCATCCACATTTATTGCATACTTTTTAAAGACGCATCAGTGGCAAGTAGTGCCATATTTGTAAAAAATCATGAGGTGTCCGGGGACACCCGGTTGGAACGAAGTTCCTTTCGCTATATATTATGTACTAGTTACTTCCAACACGCCTAAGGCGCCCGATAATTTAGGATAAAGATTAAATATTTGTATTCCGTTGTTCGACCTTTTCGTTATCAATATATAAACTATATTCTCCGAGCTTGAGGTCAGATTTGCTTTTCTTGTATTTATTTTCCTCGATATTTCGCTACTCCGTTGTGTAGCATCATCAGGAGGTATAAACAATTAATAAAATTGTAAAATGATAACTTTTTTTTGAAGAAAAAAAATATTTTGAGAATGTATTTATTTTTAAAAAAGTAAATTTTTAAGTCCTTTTTGTACGAATATGTATTATATTTTCCCGAAACGTCCTTTTTTAAAGAGAGGTACTTTTATTAAAAGCTAATGTTTTTTTTAAGAAAAGGTACTATTTTTAAGAAGAAGTAATTTCTGTAAAAAAGCCATAAGATTATGAATTTTTTTTTTACAAAGAAGTACTTTTTTAAGAACAGGTACTTTTTAAAGAAGTGGTACTCTTTTAGGACAAGGTTATTTTTTAAGAAAATTTACTTATTTTCAGAAAGGCTACATATCACAAGAAAAGAAAAGAAAATGTATAGTTTTATTTTTAAGAAATGGATTTTTTGTAAGAAAATATATTTTTTTAAGAGAACGTATTTTTTTTTTGAAGAAAAGTGTTTTTTATGAAGTGGCATTTTTTTTAGAATTGGTCCTTTTTTCAAGAAAAGGTACACTTTTAAGAGTAGGTACTTATCTCGAGAAAAGTTGTTTTGTTTCAAAAAAAGGTACTCTTTAAAGAAAATTAAGTTTTTTAAGAAACGGTATTTATTTTAAAAAATTACTTTGTTTAAGAATGGGTACTTTTTGTAAAAAAATTTACTTTTTTTAAACAAACATACTTCTTTAAGATAAGGTATTTTTTAAGAAAAGGTACTTTGTTTAAGAATATGAATAGGTATTTTTTGAGAAAATTTACTTTCTTTAAGAAAAGGCACTTATTAAAGAAAATGTTATTTTTTTTAAAGTTCTTTCACTTTGGCTTTTTCTACAATATATTTTAAATATTGGTAACAGGCTCCACCTAGAAAACTTCCCATTAAACAAGAAATCTCCCAATATATGTGAGGCATCTATATACATAGATAAATAAAAACCATAGATGATTCATTTGGTTAATCACCATTTTCACCAGAGGGCACATGCTGTAGAACCATTTTTCACTCGGATGCGACGAAAACGCACTCAAACATAATTTTTATTTTTTATTTCAATTCTGTTGTTTGAATTTGAAAATAGAATATAAATAATAGAAAATCATATCGTTTTTGATATTTGTTCACAGTACAAAAGCAAAAAAGCATGGTTATGTAGTTTTTTCAATAGTTTTTGTTTCCAGGGAAATTTGCCCATATCCACCACTCCAGGGCCATCTAGAAAATTTCCCTCTTCTTTCAAATCCACCACTTAGCTTTCACCATAGATAAAGGAATTAACTAGATATCGCAAATGCCTTGGGAAATTTCTTGTTCAATGGGATATTTTCTAGATGGAGCTGAATGCAATAATTACAACGTTTGATCCCAAACAAAATATACCTTGCAAGATGTATTTAGAACAGGTGCTAACAATAGGTGTGGTAGGCAGCATCAACTAGGATTTTGTTTTTGTTTTGTTGTCCGTTGCTCTGAAATTCAACACAAACGAACACCAACAATAACAGTAAACAAAAAGACACAATCAAAATATCAAAATTTGAACTTGAAAGTAGGGAACAAAACGACATAAAAAAAATAAGTTAGTTGTTCGAATAACACAACCTGGAAAATTATACTTTTTTTGTAAGTATCAAATTTCCCCCAGTGTTGAACAAACGTCAATGAAAATTATGAGAAACTTCAGTGAGAATTACAAAACAACAACACAGCACCTAGTGGTAGTAAAGGGTTTTTCAATAGAGACTCTACAAAAGTAAATCGATAGGGACAGCAAACGACGCCATATTTTTTCCCGCTCTTTTGACATTTCTCTTCAGTAAGGTTTACCATTTCATCATGGGCAGATATACGAGCCAACAACGAGTCGAAATTATTAAAATTTACTACCGAAATTTGGAGTCAGTGGCCTCAACTTTAAGAGCGCTACGTCCAATTTATCGTCATCATAATCGTCCTACCAGATCAACAATTGAGCGTCTAGTGGAAAAATTTGAATCCACAGGCACAGTACAAAATGTTCCCGTGCCAGTGAGACAAAGAAGTGCCCGTAGTGTCGAGAATATTGCTGCCGCTGAGGGTTCAGTTCAAGAAAGCCCAAATGTGTCTCTCACACGTCGTTCTCAAGCGTTGGGCATCTCTGTGACGTCGTTGTGGCGAATTTTGCGAAAAGATCTTGGCCTACATCCTTACAAGATCAAATTGACGCAAGAACTGAAGCCGCTTGACCACCATAAGCGTCGTAAGTTCGTGAATTGGGCTGAGCAACAACTTGAAAATGATTCGGATTTTCATCGGAAAATCATCTTCAGCGATGAGGCTCATTTCTGGCTGAATGGCTTCGTCTATAAGCAAAATATGCGTTATTGGTCAGATAGCAATCCACACGTAATCCATAAGTCATCATTGCATCCCGAAAAAATGACGGTTTGGTGCGGTTGATGGGCCGGCGGCGTCATTGGGCCGTACTTCCGGCACATTACTGTGAATGCGAATCGCTACCGTTCAATGATAACCGAATATTTTTGGCCCCAATTGGATAATATGGATTTGGAGGACATGTGGTTCCAACAGGACGGCGCCACAAGCCACACAGCGAATGCCACAATCAATTTATTGGAAACCAACTTTGGTGAACGTGTTATCTCACGAAATGGCCCAGTCGATTGGCCGCATCGGTCGTGGGATTTGACGCCGTTATATTATTTCCTGTGGGGCTACGTCAAGTCTATGGTCTATGCCAACAAGCCAGCGACGATTGATGAACTTCGTACGAATATCGAACGTGAAATTGCAGCAGTATCGGCCGATTTATGCTTGAAAACCGTCGAAAATTGGGTTCAGCGTCTGGACTTCTGCAAGCGTGCCCGTGGTGGCCATGCAAAAGAAATCGAGTTCCATACATAATGGCATCGGACGTATTTTCACAGGAATAAAGAATTTCATTGGTATCTGAAACCGGTTTTGTTTTATTTAAAAAAACTTTTGTAGCGCTCTTATTGAAAAGCCCGTTACTTGACAACGCCTGTGCGATATCTACTTAATTCCTTTATCTATGGCTTTCAGCATCTATGGTTTTTTTATTTATCTGTAGCATCTAGTTAGTCTAGACACATCCAAAGCAAAAATACCGAATATAGTGGATAATAATGGTTTTTTCAACAGAGACGCTACAAAAGTAAATCGATAGGGACAGCAAACGACGCCATATTTTTTCCCGCTCTTTTGATATTTCTCTTCAGTAAGGTTTTCCAGTTCTTCATGGAAAGATATACGAGCCAACAACGAGTCGAAATTATTAAAATTTACTACCGAAATTTGGAGTCAGTGGCCTCAACTTTAAGAGGCCAACTTTAAGAGGCCTCAACAATCAGCGATGAGGCTCATTTCTGGCTGAATGGCTTCGTCAATAAGCAAAATATGCGTTATTGGTCAAACAGCAATCCACACGTAAACCATGAGTCATCATTGCATCCCGAAAAAATTACGGTTTGGTGCGGTTGATGGGCCGGCGGCGTCATTGGGCCGTACTTTTTCCGTGATGATCAAGACCGGCACATTACTGTGAATGCGAATCGCTACCGTTCAATGATAACCGAATATTTTTGGCCCTAATTGGATAATATGGACTTGGAGGACATGTGGTTCCAACAGGACGGCGCCACAAGCCACACAGCGAATGCCACAATCAATTTATTGGAAACCAAGTTTGGTGAACGTGTTATCTCACGAAATGGCCCAGTCGATTGGCCGCCTGGGTCGTGCGATTTGAAGCCGTTAGATTATTTCCTGTGGGGCTACGTCAAGTCTATGGTCTATGCCAACAAGCCAGCGACGATTGATGAACTTGGTACGAATATCGAACGTGAAATTGCAGCAGTATCGGCCGATTTATGCTTGAAAACCGTCGAAAATTGGGTTCAGCGTCTGGACTTCTGCAAGCGTGCCCGTGGTGGCCATGCAAAAGAAATCGAGTTCCATGCATAATAGCATCGAACGTACTTTCACAGGAATAAAGAATTTCATTGGTATCTAAAACCGGTTTTGGTTTATTTAAAAAAACTTTTGTAGCGCTCTTATTGAAAACCCCTTTACTAGGTTGTAGCATAATCGTGTTAAAAAAAAGTTGTTTAATTTTTTTTCATTTAGCCCCCATCCCCCAACGTGCGATAAGGAACTTCGTTCCAAAAACAAACCACTCTAAGCTACATAAGTGTGTGAGAGTATTAATATTTTTACATGTATAAAGGACATTCGTTAACACACATTTAGTTATAGTCCTTTGCTTCTAAAATGAGCATAACATTCTCTCGAAAACAAGTTACCCCAAAAGTGGAGCTCACAATGATGCCATTTTGTGATAACCCCAAACCAGTTGCCGTTTCTCTGGAAAAGACAGAAAAATGCTTTTGTTTTCTTCAGAATGTCGTCCTTTGTGTGCTAAGCCCAATGAAAAAGGCCAATTTGTATTATCACCTATGGGCAAAACGGAATGAATGCCTGTACGAGTACAGCAGAAGATGAGTGTGATGGCAGCAGCAATATCAAGCATGAAAAGACATACGTTGCTTGCGTGCCACCGAACAATATCTATGTGTCGTTAATGTACACGTTCATTCTGTACATTCTACATAGTAATAGAGTACACAATTGAACGTGACACTTGTAATCTGGTGCATGTTGCTCCTCCAACCAACCCTTATTGGTCCTAGGGATTTGTTCGACAATAGTTGTGGATAACAGAAAACAACGAGGTGAAGACTTAAGATCATTCTATCATATGAGTTCCTAAGACATTGTATTATAACATGGACAAAGAAAGAGAGTTTTGTACTCTAGAAGAGTTTAAATAGAGTTTTAGCTTTAAAATGACTAATTGTTTTGAGATCAGTGTGCAGCTAATTGAAATCTTGTTTGCTAGCAATTAAATCCCTTCAACTCGTTGGAACTAAAGGTAACGACAAACATCTAATCCTTAGATTCTGCAGAGAACGCACCTACAATGGCATTCCTCGTGTGACAGATCATCATGTGGGATAATCGGGGTATTAAGAAAGTAGACATAAAAAAAGAGCAACTGTTTTAATTCATCTCCAATTTTTGCGAGTAAGAACGCAGTGTTAACATTGTGATTGAATACAGGCCGCAATAAAATGATATCAAAAACACTGGGAAAAATTATATTAAAAACGATTCCGTTAGAACGAAAGCCATAACGGTTAAGTATCGATTCTCTCAGAAGATGAAGTTAATAACTGAGCTTTGACCTGAACAACTAAATTTATAATTGAATCACTAAATTCGAAAAGGGCCCATGACGGCTTTTCCGAAAAGTTCTCATCTCGTAAAATTTTTACACCTGATTATTTCAGCACTCTCATGTTACAAAAACATTTCAGTATTTTATGAAGAAATTAAACGGTTAGCTCTTTCAAAAATATTTACGCTCTCAAATTTCATACAGCCTGAGAGAAATTCAGTGTCTACTGAAAAATGTGAAAAAATCCGACATGAGCCCTTTTCGTATACTGAACGAAAAAGCTTCATCAAAATTATGAATTCCTACATCAATTAGATGAAACATTTCCTCATTTTCCAACTTACGACACATTTCATTGAATTGACGAAGAACATTTCATCAATCTTTCATCCATATTTAATCCTTAGTTTATGTTGATTCAAAGACAACATTACATCGAGTTGATATACATTTTTCATCAATTTGATGTACTTTTGTCATCAAGTTGAAGTAAATGTTTCACCAATTGGATGTAAAATGTTTTCAATTAACGTTACATTTTCGTCAATTAGATGTAGGGTTGTCATCAATTATTAATTTGATGTAAATTGGTTATCAATTTGATGTAAATTGTTTGTTAATGTGTAGCCAAACACTTTGGACTATTTTTCCTCGTAAAGAATTCAAAATAACAGGGTATAATGCCACATAGGAAATGCTCACAGCGTTGATAATGTAATATTTTCTATGATGTATTTATTTAAAATTTTCTACTACTTTTTCCTATTTCTCTTTATTTGTTCAATACTACATCCATATTCTGAATCGATTCCAAATCGCTGAAAAGAACCTTTTCATTGAGTTGATGAAATTTTTTTTCAATTCAACGAAGAGCAATTGATGAACATTTATCATCGATTTGATGTAAAGATTTTCTTTCAGTGTATTTGGTGATTCAATTGTAAATTAATTTCAATATTTATAATTATTAGTGTTATTTTATGTGTTTAGTGTTATTTGATTAAAAAACAATGTTTGCTTCCTATAATACACTTTATTGACCACAAAAATATAATTTTTAACGCTAACAATATATTTTATATACTAGCAAATAGTGTATGTTTGATTGCAAGAATATCATTTGTATATCATGAACGAATTGTGAATGACGTAACAATATATTGTACCCACTGGAAAATTCAATACATTTGATTGACAAAATTAGAAAAGTGGGAAACATTACGTTATCAAGAGGCATGGAGCTACAAAGGAGCCTTCGATATTTAAATCGTCCACTAGTTAATTTATGCTATGGAAGAAGAAATCTAGGTACTGTATGGTAACGGCACTTCCACGCTGAAAAATCTGTATTTTTTTCTTGTTTGGATGCAAATATAACGTGTGTTTGGAGCTTCTTGCAAATATGGTATAATTGTATCCAAACACATTGTGTTTTCTATTCGATATTACATGTTTGAGACACAATGATTAGTATGTTATAATATATGTGTTTGTGATCGTAATACAGCTTTGTTTGTGACATAAATATAGCAGTGTTTGGTGAACTTTTTATTTAATTTGTTTTCGCCGCTATGCTGTTTCTAGGAAAAATAAATATTCCTTCAGTCAGCGATTTATCAATATTCCTGAATGCTTGTGTAAATGAATTGGGTGTTTGTTATGTTCACTGATCTGTTGCATTTTAGTTTCATACATTCAGTCGTATATAGTTCGTTTGGGAGGAACACAAGAATTCTTCGACATTAGTATATGGATGTTTGGGATGAAACATGCAAACGGCTCCACGTAAATGTATACATCTTTGCAAGTGAACATACTAATGTTTGTATTTAACTATACTTGAGTTAAGGACTTGCAAATAAATGAATATTTGGAGTGTGTTCCAAACATATATATGGTTCCTGCAGAATGTATTTGGGAGAATATGTGACAGACCGTTTTTCCAGCGTGTGGGAGCTGGTCGTATTTCCAAAAAGATAGTAAATCCATTACACCATCAGATTCATATGAATAAAAGGTTTTTTTTAATGGTGATCAAACACTTAAAATGGTTTGAAGTTCCAGGTAGGGATATCCGTGTTTGCAAAGTCAAGAGAAGCGTACGCGACTTGGAGACATTTGCGAGATGATGGATAAAAAAATCATCGCAGTGTTAAGGATTCACATGAGGGAAGCATTGCAAGCATTGCTTGGTGAATTGAACATCTGTTCAATAATCATCAACAGTTTTCCACAAACAAAGCCAATTTGGGTCACAAATACATATTTCATAACCTATTACTCATTGTGACCCAAACATGTTATGTATATGGAGTAGCAAAAACAATGTATATTTGATCCAAACAACAACATGAGGTCAAATTTATCAGTGTGTATGTGTTTGCAAGCATTTTATGTATATGTTTGAAAGCATTTTTTATTCATGTATTTTTGTTCCTTTATTGTCTGTCACGTTTTTGTTTTCAGCAATTTTAAATAAACAAATCCATATTTGGGTCACAAAAACATATATTATAACATACTAATCATATTGGCGACTACTATATTTGCGACTAGCTACAAACACTGTATATTTGCATCCAAACAATGTGTACATATATCAAGGCAAGTACCTCAAAAAAATTATAGATTAGATACTAAAAAAAAGAACAGTATTGATCAGTGCAGGTGCGATTAAATCAGTAGCAACTTCTGTTAGTAGTCCTAAGCTATTGTAACAACGATAACAGCTTGCTCCATCGGAGGACGAGGGGCCTAAATGGTTTGCTGAATATATGCAGATGATGTCCGGTAGATATTGCGCGACGGCATTGAGGTTAGGTAGCCGCTACTGGAAAAATCCACTTACCTAAGTCTGTTGACAAAAGTCCAGAGAATGGTAATGAATTACGGGCACAACCCGTAATTTCACCTGCTCGCTCAAAAATTTGTATTTTGTTGTTGTTTGGATGCAAATATGTTTGGATGCAAATATATCTGGATGCAAATACGTTTGTCGCAAATATAATATACTTGTGTCCCATCACATTGTGTTTGCTATTCAATATTACATGTTTGAGACACAATGATGAATATGTTATAATATATCTGTTTGCGATATCTGTGTTTGTTGTACAAATACAGCTGTGTTTGTGCACTGTTTATTCTCTCGAGAGAGCAAGAGAATAAAAGAGGAACAACGAGAGTTTATCTTGCAAGTGTGTATCTGTATTTTTGCATTATGCTCTCAGTCAATGATTCATAAATATTCCTGAATTTGCTTAGAAACTGCAGATGAAGTCAGTGTTTCTTATTTTGGCTGATGTATTGCGTATTCAGTCCATCGGACAGAGGATATCAAAAGCGCTTGATCAGTGAAAAAAGAATAAACGAAGGTTCGGACGGTTAAATGGTTTGTGATGTTGCTTTGGTTTATGTGTATGTGATTCGCATATATGTTTGTGTACTACCAAAGTGAGAAACGAGTTTGTGGAAAGAAACTGGAAAGGGCAACAACGTGAAGCCCTTTGTATGTCCGAGCCTTTACTGAGAAAATCGGAACGGCGGACTATTTGTGAAATAAGTATAATTAAAAAAGTACAAGCAACTAATCCACGCTTGGCTTGCATGACCTAGATTTGTACAAAAATATACTGTTTGTGTACCAACGCATAGTGATATCCAACGCATAGTTGAAGCCTTCTGAAAACAAACACGTGAGAGACAACAAGAAAGGAGAAGCAAAAGAATAGCAGATTCTCATTTCATGAAAAACAAAACAATGCAAGTTTTTGTCTTAATTATTTAGAAATGTGGATTTTATATAATTATAATTAATAATAAATATATGTAGAAAAATCAGAATATTTCGTTTCTCAATATTATTATGTTTGGGTGGAAACGCGCATATATTTCCACGTAAATATATGCAGGTTTGGGGGAAACACGCAAATGCTTCCACTTAAGTAAATGGATGTGTGGGATGAAGAACGCATATGTATGTTTTCACGTAAAAGCATACATGTTTGCAGGAAACATGATACTGTTTACATTTAAATACAAGTGAGTTTGGGACACACTTTAAATGTGTGTTCCAAACATATACATGATTTGCTGGAAAGGCAAATGGCTGGAACGTTGACAATCCGCCTAAGGCATTTCTTGCGATTGGTCACTAGCCCACATGGTGATGGGACGATTTTCATTGACCTGCGGCAATCCACAATAGGAATGAATTACATGAATTATGAATTCTATCTTTGAGATAAACTTCTCCACTCATATCCCGGTGAGGCGGGAATAGAAGGTAATAAAAGGTATTTTGGCTTCTACACTGATGTCTCCAAACTAGATTTTAAATTTGGGTCTAGAGTCTATTCTAAAGAGGTGGGTGCATACCTTGCACAAAGGCGTGAAGTCCTGACAATCGGAGAAGTTGCCCTTTGTTTGTAACGAAACGTCGTCACCAGCTGGGATCTCAACATATGTACACTGTGATTCAGTCTTCTATAAAATCTCTGCAATCTGTATTCCTGACTTCAAGAACACATTACAAGTGTCGGGCATGTCTAAATGAGATGCCCAAGTAGTTTGATATCCACATAATATGGGTATTGGGGCACAGGAACGTTCCAGGGAATCATAGAGCGGATGAGCTGGCGAGATTAGGGACTAACTTTCCTGCTCCATGTGGGTATGCAAGCTCACGCTTAAAGCCGAAACTCCCAGAGATACAAATGATAGGTTGTCTGGAGGCACCGCGCAAGTATGGCAAAGTTGTGACCTGAATCGTACGCTAAACTCGATACACTGTTCTAGACAAGACATATCTATGCTGGTAGCTCTGATCGCTGGACACTGTTTAATAGGCAAGCACGCGTCTATGTCTCAGCTCATGATTACTACAAAATCTGTGTGGACGAAGAGTGGTCGAGAACGTTGAGCATCTCAGACATCAAAAGACATTGAAGAAGTTAAACTAAATGAACTTACAACCTTTTTGCTGATTTCTTATCGCCAGGGGCAAATTAACGTATCTTTTTCAGCCTCATACGGGAGAATCGGGATGGTGTGCCATATGGCTTAAACGCCCCTTAACCATTTACAAGCTCAACGATGGAGACAGAATATGACGTCCAGTGATATTAAAATGGTCCTCATTGGACTAAGGCCCAATTTTTGACTGGTTATTTAAATTGGTAATCAGTTGATTTTGATTTATGTTTGATCTGACTTTAAACACGAAAAGAGTTTTTCAGTGCTTTGTCAAATAATCTTACTACCATGTGGCAACAGTGGCAAATGCTACGAACAATAACCGGTGTTCATACATTTATCGGCTAATCGTTACAATGCATCAAACTGACGCCATTTGCAAAACAAAAGTGAAGTGATAAAATACAAAATATTTAATGAAATTGGAGAATATTTGAGCAGAAATAAAGTTCTAACTGCACTACGAGTTAAATGATACGTTTTTATTGTTATTTCAACTAGGATGGTGATTATAATTCATCACATTTACAATTAAAGAAGCTTTGTGTTTGTAGTTCTTCTTCTTTTCTGCCAAAATCATATGGTCACTTGATCATAGTTTAAATGCCCAACTTTGGCTGTTTAAACAGCAATCAACTATTAACCTAAAAAATTCAGAGTTTAAATTATGTTTGATCGTTGATTTTCTTGATTTTCCACTCAAAAATTAGGCCTAAGTGTGTCAATAGTGACAACCACTTCTACCTAACCTAACTTAAAGGAACTGAGATGTTGTTTAGGCTGGTAAAGTAGCTGGACATCGATCTACGAACGGTTATGTATCTCGCCATGGAGAAGCAACAAATTCTTCTGCAAGCTGAAAATAGCGACAAGTCGCATTGTCTTTCTTGGAAACAGTATTCGTATCACTCACAGAAGCAACTTAAGTACTAAAATGGCTAAAAATAGTGTAAAACGACTTGGAAAGAAGACAACCAAAATAGTCTAAAACTTTTGGATGCAGAACGGGAGAATCTTCATACGAAGATTGAAACAATCGTTAATCAATAAAACAATCACTATCACAAACGTTGAAATAGATTACTAATTCGTGAGGTTCAGTAATATACTCGTATGCATATTCATCTAGAAGACAATCGTAATGGTCCCACCTAATTTGGGAAGGAAAGCGTAAAGGACATTCTCAATATCCTTTTGGTTGCTCTCGAAATTACCCTGACATCAACTTCGACATAACTCAAAGAATCACTATTGTGAATTTCTTTATGCTTTCCTTAATATACTCGTATGTAGGTACAAACGTAAACAGAAACACAACTTAGATGTGTCCAGCTCCTATCTTTCCCCTTCTTGCCCCATCGTTTTAGCGTTGATTTCGATCACAGACAAAGTGTCGAAAATGTTCCAAGTTGCTAACGCGACCATGTTGAAAACTCTTAGTCATGTTGTAAATTGTAATGCCAATCAAGCAGAACAGTTGCTCCAGTAGCACTACTTTCGTAACCCAATCTATAATTCAACGAGAGCAAAAGTTTAACAATCCATTAGTGTTGGTCACCACAAATTGTGGTTATGCAAATTGGAGTGAATTGCATTATCGACTCCAGTCTTCGTAATACCTATAAAAGTCCCTATTTTTCCACTGTATTACGGTAGTACGAGAACATCAGCCAATGGTTCACAATGCGACACTCCCTCAAAGTGTTATTGATCTTCGCCCTACTCACGTCCAGTGTGGTGGTGGCCAAAAAGCATAAAGACGAATCTTCTGAAGAAAAAGAAGAGGAAGGCAAAAAGTACGAAGAAGAAGAAAGTGAAGAAAAGAAATATAAACACGAAAAGGGTCATAAAGAGCATGACGAATGGGAGGAGGACGAAAAGAAGCATCACGAGGAAGAAGATCACAAACATGATTACAAACACGATGGCGGCAAGAAGAAAAAGGATTTCGATGAAGATGAAAAATATGGAGAGGAACACAAACATGGCAAACACAAAGTGGGTGGTAAACATCATGAAAAGAAAAAGCATAAAAAGGGCCACAAGGAGCTAGAACATCACAAGAAATTCCATAAGGATGAGTATGTCAAAGAGAAAAAATTCTATGATGACGAGCACAAGGGAGGGCACCACAAAAAATATGGGAAGGAGCATAAACATCATGAAAAGCAGGAGGGAGAGCACAAGAAGGGCGAAGAACACGAAGAGGCCAAGAAGAAACATCATAAAGGCCACAAAAGTCACTATAAGAAGGGTCACGAAGATGAGGATCACAAGAAATATAAGAAAGAGAAGAAACATTCTGAGAGCTCTGAAGACCACAAGAAATGGGGTGGTGAGGAAAAGAAAAAGGAACACAAGAAGAGTGGACACAAAAAAGAGAGTGAGAAAAAGGATTGAAATTTAATTTAATCGAAGAAATAAAGTTTTTTTAAAAATCAATAATTATCTAAACATTAAAAAATAACTTACATTAATCGAAAGAACTTTAAAATGTATTCTCCTGTTGGTAGAGGTAATCATACTTTATAACAAACCATGGGCCCAAGCACCGAATCTTAAGCCAGCATTCCGTAAAATTTTCGGAATCGGTCTTAGACACGAGCGCTTTAAGTGAAAGCCCGAGGGAGTAATTAAATTTCGCTACATGTTCGTGAACGAACTTAGAAACGAGTATTTATTGGACAAGAAAAGTGCAAGGCGCTTTTTATTTTATTTATTCTAGCTCAAGACCATTCTATATCTCTATTAATAGAGATAGTTTTGCAATAAAGAAGTTTTGCAAAATGCATCCTCGTGATTCCTGGCAAACCGTACAGCTATTTATATGTATCTCTATTAATAGGGATATAGAATAGAGGTAAACCCCCGAGCTTGTATTTAAATTTTCGTACAAGTTGACGAACAGACCTAGAATCAAGAGTTTTGCGGGAAAAAAACTTGAAGGATTTATTAAATTTCGCTATATGAACGGGGTTGGTAGGTTGGTTGAAAAGCCTGAAAGACAGCACGCTGTCTAGCATACTTAGGCTAAAGAAGCCCATTGTGATACCTGCACTTACCTCCATAGCAACTATTGACAATTACAACAATTTGCCCTTTCAATAAATTTGTCTATAAGACCTACAGGAATATCCTGTAGGGCTACGGTGCTAACTAGATGTGTTCCGAATATCCTACTTCTCAGTCCTGCCAGAGCAGGGCAATCCAAGAGAAGGTGTTTCGTCGTTTCCTCGTCCTCTACCATGCAGCATCTACAGAGAGTGGAGTTTCTCTGTCCCAATCTTAGGCCGAGTTTTCCTACAAGACAATGTCCCGTGAGTGTTCCTATCATTGTGGATAACCTGCCTCTCGGCAAGTTAAGTAGTTGCCTAGTCCTTGCCTGTCCACCTGTGCCCAGACGATCCTGGCTTGTTTGCAAGTTGAAGTAAGTCTCCACTTGTCCTTGAACATATTATCGGCCCACTGCCTGATCTGCAAACGGCAGGTAGAGATACTAACACCTTCTTTTGCCGGAAGAACCTGTGCCGTAGTACCCTGTCTAGCTAACGCTTCCGCTACGCAATTGCCTGGAATGTCGCTGTGTCCCGGTACCCAGATGAGCCTGATGTCAAAATACTCTACCATCACTCTAAGTGATGAGTGACATTCTTTCACCGTCAGGGACGTACCAAACATGGCTTTCAGGGATTTTATGGCAGCCTGGCTGTCTGTGTAGATACATATTCTCCGGAGGGTCGTGACACTACTTTTCAGTAGTTCAGCAACCACCAGTATGGCGGTAATTTCTGCCTGAAATACACTACAGTGATCAGGCAGCTTGAAGGAGATATTTACATTTAGGTCGCGTGAATGGACCCCATAGTCTACTTGCTCGTCCAACTTTGATCCATCCGTGAAAAATCTAATACTACTAGTATCCCCTTCCAGTGACTTTTCCCAGGTATTCCTGTTCGGAATAGAAGTCCTTAGATTTATCGCTGGTAGAAGGTAGGGGATACAGTAGTCCGCTTTTACGGGAATAGAGTTGATCCGGTGTAGTAATTCAGCGTGTCCGGAATGCCCCGATATCAAAACGCCACAATCTCTGATTCTCACCAGGGATGTAGCGGCTGCCGATTCGGCCATGATATCAGGAGTACAGATGTTCAGGATAGCACTAAGTGCAGTACCTGACGTCGTGCCCATTGCCCCACTAACGCTAATCAGTGCTGATCTTTGAATTTTCATCAAGGAATTCAGAATATATTTCTATTGGAGGGACTTCCACCAAACTACGATGCCATACAGAGAACGGGGTTAGAAACGAACGTTTATTGAACAAAAAAGAGCACGAAATTGAATTTTGCTATATATTCGCAAATGGAATTAAATTAAATTTCTGGAATTAAATTTCTTTCGACGGCGGCCACCTTGCTTAGTGACGGCGACACTATCGAGTATTTAGCCATGAAAAAGCTTCTCAAAATACCGTTCGGAACCGGTGTAAAACTTTAGGCCCCTATGAGTGAGTGTAAAACTAGAACGCGCACAGCTCACTGGTTATGAGAAGTAGGGATTACTTGGGATGTAACGGGAAACCATTTTGTATTCGTAAATGAACTTAAAAACGAGCGTTTGAAGGAAACGAACATTTATTGTACAAATAGAGCAAGAAATTTAATTTTGCTATACATCCACAAGCATTTGTAGTTGGCAAAAGACTACGACATCTAGTCTCTAGGTTCAATCCTGTGAGTGAACGTATAGCCACAAAGACATATTCTATGATGCCAAAGACATATTCTATGAGGGCCTAGAGGAAACGTACAACCGCTGCCCTGACCATGACATTAAGATTGTACTAGGAGATTTTAATGCTAAAGTAAGGAGGGAAAATGTGTTTCATCCAACTATTGGCAATTTCAGTCTACATCCTGACAGTTCCGAAAACGGTATGAGACTGATTGACTTTGCCGCGGCAAAAAAACATGGTCATTGGTGGTACGAGATTCCAGCATAAAGACATCCACAAGGTTACTTGGGTATCCCCTGATCAAAGAACGAAGAACCAATTTGATTACGTGGTAATTGATGGAAGGCACTCATCCAGTGTAATGGACATACGAGTGATCAGATGAGCTAACATTGATTCTGATCACTACCTGGTAGCACAAGATTATGTAGAGCGAAAATCGTACTAAACCAGACGCAGAGGAAGTTGGACATCGGAAAGCTGCAAATACCAGAGGTAGCACAGAACCAACCCCCTCCCGATACCGATCCTGAAGCGCAGTGGAAACCCATTTCCGACTCTATACAAACTGCCGCAACAACCGTACTTGGTTTTGAAAAACCGCTTCGCAACAAACCATAGCACGATGAAGAATGTCGCATGGCTTCAGTCAATTGCAACGCGAACTGCGACTGAGCGGTATAGGCAGAAAAGTCTCTTTAGGTGTAATAAACGGCAGTGGAGAAATCGCGAGAATGAACGAAGAGGAAGAACGAAGCCCGAAAATTCTACCAAAAAGTCAAAAACGGAACTAATGGAAATGGTTCAGGGCCCCGTTCTGTAAAGACAAGCTCATCCTTAGCTTGACTAATCTCATCGCAGATGTGCACAGCATGTTGGGAATATGGAGGGATCATTTCTCTGCGCTATTGGTACTTGAGATATCCAATAACGAGACAATCGATCACAATTTGAACGACGACGTGGATTGCCACCCTCCTAACCAAGACGAGGACAGAACAGCTTTCGCCCGGCTTAAGATCAACAAAGCCATAGGAACGGGTGGATTACAGGCGGACCTGTTTAAGGCTGGCGATGATGAGCTGATAAGGTGCATGCATCAGCTCATTAGCAAAATTTGGTTAGATGAATGCATGCCCGGAGATTGGAGTCTCAGTGTACTATGTCCCATATTTAAGAAAGGTGACCCGAGTCTCTGTGCCAACTACCGTGGAATAAGCCTTTTATCCATAGCATATAAGGTTCTGTCAAGTACAATGTGCGAAAGACTAAAACCAATTATCGCTGACCTGATTCGACCACACCAATGTGGAAAAGCGACAACTGACCAGATTTTCACGGTACGCCAAATCTTGGAGAAGACCCACGAAAAACAAATCGACACCTATCATCTATTTCTCGATTATAAGACGGCATTCGATAGCCCGATTCGGAAGAAACTCTACGAAGCAATGTCTGAGCTTGGTATTCATGCCAAATTCACCAAATCCGTAGTGAAAGTTGGTAAAGATCTTACCGAACCTATTGAAACTAAGCGACACCTCAGGCAAGTCGACACTCTATCATGCGATCTCTTTAACACCTAATGGAGATCATTATGAGAAGAGATCAAGCGAAAAATTGTGCAAGTTCTTTAGAGATAAAGCCCTCTCTCGAGTAACAAAAGTTCAGCTATACAATATGTCTTGCTTTATGGCGCAGAATCCTGGGTCGTACCGTAAGTAGAAAAAACATCTGTAGGAGTCTTAGAGAGACAAATACTCTGAAAAATGTATGGCCCTAAAGTGCACAACGGCGAGTATCGGCGACGCATGAACCATGAGCTGTATGGGATATATCCCGACATTGACATAGTTAAGCGGATCAAAATAACGCGATTGCGCTGTCTAGGCCATGTCAGTAGAATGGATGAAGACGAACCAGCACGAAGGGTTTTCGAAACCGAACTCACGAAGGAAGACGAAAAATTGGAAGACCAAGACTCCGCTCGAGGGGTCAGGTTGACGAATGCCTGAGAACAGTTGGTGTCACCAACTTGAGGGGATAAGGCAACAGTTCGAAACATGGCGAAATATGTTATCTTCGTTTTGTAAGGTAATTGACCCCCAGGGGTTGTTCGAGACCGAATAAGTATGTACATGTCTACTCAAAATAAAAAAATTTAATATATAATTGGCTGTCGGTGGGGCAGTGGTGGTGAACGCGGCTCTTGTACATGAGATGGTGAGTTCGATCCCTGCTCTGACCACCTTAAATTTCTTTCGTCGGCGGTCGCTTAGTATCGCTTAGCTGCTAGAGTATTCAAAAAACCGGCCAATTCAAGACACCGGTTTTAGTGTTACTTCGAAAAATGGAGTTTTAGAAAAACCGGTTTCCCCAGTTAATTTGAAGGTAAAACCCTGTCAATTAAAAAATTATATTTTTCAAAAAACTGCCAAATTATACTTACTTTTTGGTAGACTCCGATCATAGATTAACATTTATGCTGCTTCCGAGAGGAATCGAACATCTGTCGGCTGTTTTGCTTTAACATCGAACACAATCCCCCATTTTTAAGTTTGTGCATACACGATGTTATGCTTTGTTTATCAAACGTCAGCGACAGAATTCTTATATTAAATCTAAAATACCCAAATTCCAGACGTTCGATTCTCTTCAGTCAAAAAATTAAGAGTGAGTTGGAGCATCCCGTATAATATTAATCTATGAGTCCGATAATAGACAAGACCATAGAGTATTGACGTATAGAGTAGCCAACACTCTCAGTAAATTGATGAATTGATTTGGTGTATTGCATATGAGCGGTTGGATGTTGGAAAGTATTGTTTTAATAATACCAGATAGAGGCAATGGCTCAAACCATAGTAGAAAGAGAAGGTAAAGTCAGTAGACAGCTGATTTAATTTTTTTCTTTTTGTTTAGTTTGCCGCATCTGTCAGATGTACTTTTCTGTTTACATTTATTTGTACTTTTCTGTTTACATTTATTTGTTGGTATACGTATGTGTTGACTTTGACATGAGGAGAGCCTTAACAAAAACAAAATGTCTGTTGATGTTGCCCACAATTGTTGTTGTATCTACTGAGACTACTTTTATTTTTACTATGGCTCAAACCAACCAACAATAAATGAGAAAGGGCATTACGTTTTGTGCGTTAAATATTTACGTGTAAATGCACCACAAATATATACAAACAATAAAATATAATAAAAAATCCAAAATGCGTTTAAATTTCACCGATTTTCGTCAAAACGATATAAAAAATTGAAGTCAATAATTTTTGCACAGAGGAGTATTTCTAATAAAAAGTCGATTACAAAATGTTTTCCAAAGTCTCATTTTATATGTATGTTGTTAAAGTTTAATAAAGGTTACATCAGTAAACCATGACTTTCATGTCGTCATGTGCTTTTATCCAATCAAACCCACAGCCAGAACCTCATTTGCAGCCAGTGCATCATTTGTATTTGTTTGTCCCTCCAAGTGAAACGATATATTTCAAACGGTGTTTTTTTTTGTTTGCCTTTAGTGAAATCTTATAAAAGTTCAAATTGAATCTGAAGAAGAAGATATGTATTTTATTAAGTAATATTAATTTTATGTATTGCACTTTAGAAAATATCATTTTTCATCGAAAACATTCGAGACTAAAAGTGATATTTTTTTTCTTTGAAACTCTATATTCAAAAGCGTTTTTGTGTATCACTAAGTTCAATTAAGTTATGATTGTGTGTGTAACGTAAAACTTAGCTATTTTTGTTAATGTTCTT
Organism: Phaonia tiefii; assembly: GCA_963931995.1. Taxonomy (NCBI): domain Eukaryota; kingdom Metazoa; phylum Arthropoda; class Insecta; order Diptera; family Muscidae; genus Phaonia; species Phaonia tiefii. Next base: position 328,286,276 of record OZ008368.1, on the reverse strand, counting down.
GAAAACAAAGTTCCCGCAAGTAATTGCCTTTTTTTATTTATCCAATATGACAAAACCATTTTTTTTCAGAAAATAATTTTTTTCGCATTTTCATTTCAGAATTTCAAACAACGGTGAAATATATGACCAGAAAATCACTCTACGAAGTCTTGAAACAATGTTCGAAGAAGAAACTTGATGACAAATTTGTGTTCTTAGAAGACCATCTTAAAAATATTACCAAATGCCCTGAAAAACAGCAAGGTTCACTAAAACTTGTCTTAAATACCTTCAAGTTTCAATTTAAACAAAAATGGATGGCCGCAAATAACAAGAAAGATCGGGTTTTCAAGAAAAATTAACAGTGGCTCCATACCAGCGTGACAATACCGACCTGGACTGTAAAAAGGCCCGGCCGGCCACCAAAAAATTTTCACGACTCGAGTTCGCCAACGAAGAGGCGTAAAACAAAGGCTTTAAGAGAACAAATACCTTGCGATCAGTTAACATATGCTGCCCAAATGAGTCTGCGTGCTGAAGGACATAGTGACGCATCTAAAGTCTTCAAAAATATTCTTGATATGCCAGAAAAAGCTGCAACATATAGAAAAAGTGATACTCCAAAAAAGAACATTATCAAAACGCATACTCCATCAGAAGCATTGTCAATTTTTGTGAAAGCTGATATGACGAGAAAGCAATACGAGGTAATTCAACAAGCGGACAAGAATATTTATCCATATGCCATATTGATGACCAAAAGAAGATTATTTGGCAAAATCCAGTACCATCTTCTACACGATATTGCCGGCGAATACGTATCCGCTTTATTCGCGAAACTAAAGACATCACAAATGAAGAAATTCGCTATGTAGAAGATCAAATAAAGAACTTAAGAATGACTGAAATACCGAAAGCTTCAGGTGGTATACTTCAAATAAAGCACACATTGGCGCTTACAATGATCGATGCAAAGGTTTGCAATGCGGCGACAAACACGGCATCGACTATGAGATGCTACATTTGCGGGAAAACGTCTAAAGATTTCAACAATCCAAATATAGAAACTATAGAAAACCCCGATGCTCTAAAATTTGGACTATCAGTATTGCACGCAAGGATAAGATTTTTTGAATCCTTACTTCATTTATCCTATAAATTACCCATCAAGAAATGGCAGTCGAGGACGCTAGAAGATAAAAAAATTGTGGCTGAAACAAAGCAGAAAATACAAAACGCATTCAAAGAGGAAATGGGACTGTTGGTAGATATTCCCACAGCTGGTTTTGGAAATACTAATGACGGGAATACGTCAAGAAGATTTTTCTCAAATCCTCAAACTTCGTCATCCATCACAGGAGTAGACATCAATCTTATTGAAAAATGTAATATCATTTTAGAGGCTTTGACTAGTGGACACAAAATTGATTGAAAAATTTTAAAACTTTGCAAAAGAAACAGCAACACTTTACATCGAAATGTATGGGTGGTATCCAATGACGCCCACTATGCATAAAGTTTTGAGACATGGTGCCACAATAATCGACCATGTTATACTACCTATTGGTCAACTATCAGAAGAGGCAGCTGAGGCCCGAAATAAACACTTCCGCACTTATCGCCAGAATTATGCAAGAAAGTTTTCCCGAGAAAGCTGTAACTTCTGCTCAGTTCTGATCCTTTGTTGAGCAGTTTAAGAAAAAGGTTAAAAAAAGTAAGCCTTTCTCTAGCGAGACACTAAAACTCTTGTTACCGGAAGAAATTGACTTTAGAAATACTAACAGTGAAGACGAGGATGAATGCAACGAAAATGAATTTAAATAATTCAACTGTATGTTCTTTTGTACTATTCTTCATTTCTATTTATAGTGTTTTAAATAAAATATAAAGATCCTAAACTGCTTTTTATTATATTTTAAATCGATAAAAACAATAAAATAATTTTGAGCAACTTTTATGATGAAATACTCCTCTGTGCGACGGCACCACGAATAGTGCATAGTCTAATAATATAAGTCGACGCGTGGCGTGTTGTTGTAATAATAAACGATTTTGACAGAATTTTGTTGTACTATTGTTATGGCAATACACTCGATATGTCAAAATCATTTTATATACGAAGAGAGGCAAAGGAAAAACGCCAAAGAAAATACTCACATGCATAGAATTACATGTATTAAAAAAAAGTAATAGGCAGAAAGTTGGAACGCATTTAAGATCCAAATTGGTAAGTATCCATCAGTAAGTCCATACATATGTATGTAGGTAATTTTAGTTACTTCTTCTATAAATTTTTAGCCATCAAAAAAACTACAGGCGGTGAAACGACCAGCGTAAGCAAAGAGGGCAAGGAAGATTCAAAACAAATGATGCGACAAGTTTGACACTTCGAGTGTATTACGTAAACAAAGAATGATAAAAAGAAACAACCCGATAACAAAATGCCTGATCAGCTGGGCTTATGCTTCCACTTATATTATTACACTATGGAATAGTGTGAAAAGAAATGTCAGATGGGAATAATGGCAGCTCCATGGTACAATAATATCTTCATGGTAATAGCAGCGCGTGTTGTTGTTGTTGTAGGCAGTAACAACAAGCATTTTGTTTTTGTTCTATTCACTTCAGCTGTCAAACTCTACACAAATACATACCAACAACACAAGGATGCAAAAGAGTACAAAAACAAAATACTTCGAGTGTGACAGCCGAAGCGAAGAACCTCATGAAAAAAATGAAAACAGCTGTTCTTACGACTTTACCATGAACATATTATTGTACCATGGGCAGCTCTATATGACATTACGTGGACAAGACGTTAATCTTTTTTTAAGGTATAATACTGTAGACGAATATAGGTATAGATACATTAGCTCTGTTCCCGTACGTACTATAACTTACTAGTTTTACCACTTTTACGACTTTTACTCGAAAAAGCGTTTCCGTACGCAAGAAAATAGTAAAAGTAGTAAGAAAATTTAAAAGAGAACAGAAAAACATGGCGTTCTCTTTTACAACTTTTTGCTAGTTTTTACTCGAAGAATTTTACCGAGTAAAAGTAGTAAATTGTCATTCTCTGTTGAATTGTCAAAATAAATTGGAAATATAATTTTATATCGGCAAATGAATTGATTTTATTGTAAACAGAAACGGAAATACATAATATAATATTGCGGTGGTCAATTCTAGCAGTGCAGGTGATTTCCTATTGGATGTTTCGGACGAGGACCATGTTGGGACACATTTCTGACACAAGTTTTACCACATTTACTATTTTTTCGTTCCCGTACATTATTGAAACTTGGTCTCTCAGAGCGATTTTTTTCTATTTCTGGTGAAACTCTCTTTTACTAGTTTTACTATTAAAAAAGTACGAGAACAAACCTATTTATTCTCTAAATATATTAAACGTCATAGGTACGATGTGGAAAGTAAACATTGGATGGTGGTAAACATGGGTTCAATAATACCAGATAGAGGCAATACTAAACAACGTCCAAAAAGGAACAACAACCGAATTTCGTGTTCTTGTGACAAACTAGTTGTGTTAAATACAATACAAATGTATACCAACGATAAAAGTCATCAAAAAAGTGCAAAATACATATAAATTTTTCAGTTCTACACCAAAACGACATGAAAAAGTTAAGTGAACATATTTTGTAACTCCACCTGGTGTAAGTTAATTTTAAATTTAATTTATATCATTTCCACAAACCTCGTCTATGCGATAGAGATTTATTTGACGTAAATTGGATGTCGTTTTGATGTCGCGTATTTTGAACTTTTTTGTTACATTTTGTTAGTATATATTGGTGGTGTATTTGCACAAAAATTTTAACGCACAAAACGAAATGCCATTATTAATTTATTGTTGGATGGTTTGAGATATTGCCTCTATCTGGTATAATTAATAAAATAATTAAAATTAAATGTCATCAATTTACTGAGAGAGTTGGTGTCTCTATACGTCATAACTCTCTGTATAATACTCACCAATAACCCTTCAAAGACCGGAGATAATTACGTTCAGAATTTTCAAATTCATTTGGCGCTTTTTATCACCAAAGTTAAAAACTTATTTCAAAAACATCGCGTGATTTAACACAAAAATCCTATGCCGAACCCACGAAGCCGGTGTTGGAAATAGTCCAGAGGAGAAAATCCCTAAGACCGGACGACGCCCAGCCACGCAGAGAGCCTTATAGCACAAAAATACTTTGCCGAAGCTGGTGTTGGACCCACCCTAGAAGATAAAATCCCTCAGCCCGGCAGAAGGCTGGCCACGCAGAAGACTTTATAACACAAAAATACAATGAACTTTAATTTTAACTTAAATTTTGAACTTCAATATATCCGGTCTTTGAATTGTTATCGGTGAATATTATAACTTAAAAAAGGTTAAGGTCGGGTCTATTATCGGAGCCTAACAGAAAATAAGTATAATAGGGCTTTTTTTAATATATTATCAGAAAAGTGAAGTTAAAAAATGTGTTTTTTAATTAGCCCCTCAAAGGGTTAATAAAAATAAATATGTGTATACACGGATTTATAGAGTTTAAAAAGTCATTTGTAATTATATGCCTTTCAACCAGATCGGATGATAAATGCCTGACTTATGACACACTAATTATTAAGGAAATTCAAATGTTCTGAATAAAACGTCTTTCAAATGGCCTCCACGTCTTCTTTTGCAGGAACGAATTCGATGAACCCAATTTTCGAGTACTTTTTCCACTAAATCAAATCATATGTATGTCATGAATAGCACGTTCAATATTGACTTGTAAACCTTGAAGAGAGTTTGGTTTATCGCTAAAGACCAATGACTTCAAATAACCCTACAAGAAATAGTCCAAGATGAATTCATAGGTGGTGAATGCATAAGCACAGCTGTTTTGCTTTGTTTACATTGCAATCCACTTTCGAACTGTCAAGTTCACATGTGTTTTGTTTTTGTATGTGTTTGTCTAGAATTATTGTTGATATCAACTACAACAACACCTCCTGCATCTACCATAAGTATTTTTATCATGAAATAGTCTAATACAGCATTCGCACTGGCATCAATTTTCTTGATTTTGTCACTTTTGTTGATTTCAAGCAGAAATCAGGAAAATTTCTCACACTACGAACGAATAGTACGATTCTTTGCAACCATTTGAATCATGGCGCATCGATGCGGTGGTACCACTAAAATACCCGACTTATTTGTTTATCGCAGTTCTTAGGTATTTATTAAGTGTGTTTTTTTTACCCCGCTAAAGTTAATTATAGCTTAATTTGTACGGGACAGCTAAGCGATATTAAGTGGCATTTCAATTTCCCACTTAAATTCCGACTTGAGCAATGACAATGTTGCCACATGCTCAATTTCAAGAAATGACAACAAAAAGTTATCCTAGATAAATGTTATTATCATTTCTTGTGAATGAAAATGTTATCAAGGATGGACACAAAAGCAGAAATTTGCAAAATGGTTTATACATTTTAAGTTCATTAAACTTATTCTATTTAATGGAAGACTACGTGTACTTTTATATCTCTAAATTTGAAGGATAGATTTTTATTTGCGATTGAAAATAAAATTAGAAATAAATTGCTCACAACAACGCGCGGTAAATGTTATACATATGGAACATGGTGGAATTATCTATCAGGTATAGTCGTTTAAACAGGTGATGTAATGTTTTCCATGCCATTTTTCGTTTCACTTGTCAAAATCATATGTATTTTGATTTTATACTTGTTTGTATTCTTGTATTATTGGTATATATTTGTGTAGAATTTGACAACTGAAACGAATGAACGAAAATAAAATGTCTGTTGTTTCTGCTTACAACTACACCAACATTTGCTGCTACCATGTATTTGTTGGCACGTGTTGCCATATCGAATTTTTTTTCACCCATTACAGCAAATGTTGCCACATTTCGTAGTATTAAGTGCGGATCGTTTTATTTGGAAAATCGTAAGTAGCGATAGTTTAATGGAATAAAAAAACAGCCTTATTGTTTCTCAGACATATTTTTTATACTTTTTTGTTTAATTTTATTCCTGGAATACAGTGCAGATTTTGATTGTAGAAAAATACCAGACAAAGCAAAATACCTATTGTTGTCGGCTTGGTGTGTTTGTTGTCGTAGTAATACTACCTCGTCAATGCGCCTTGACTTTAAATCAAATCAGGAAAAATCCCAATGCGAACACTTCGGGTTTTGTTAGGACTTTTGATGCGAAATTGGGAAAATATTTTGTAGTGCGAATGAGCTATAATGGTGTTAAATCACAACTTCTTGGATGCCATTCAATGTCACAATTTCTTGAAATAATCGAATCTCCAAACTTTTCTCGCAATAATTCGGTTGTTGCACGTGCTGTGTGGTACGTAGTCCCGTCTAGTTGGAACCAGATGTTGTCAAGATCAACTTCTTCGTATTTCGGACATAAAAAGTTGGCCAGGTTGTGGTTTGAGACAGTCCCAATTGTTGACAGTCTTGGAATCGATAAATTGCGGTCTTCAGTAACACTTGTCTCAACGGCAGTATTTGCATTACTTTGAGAGGTTCTTTGTCTTATTGGCAGTTGAACATTATGTAAAGAAAATGTGAGCAGGGTGGACGATTATTACGACCATAAAATGGCAAAAGCGCACAAAAAGTTGCAATTGGAGAACGATTATTTTGATAAACAAAAATTGAATAATTTGTAAACGTTGTTCTTGCGTATATCTCTCCATGATGAAATTGTAAACATTACTGAATGCAATGGAAAAAAAAGACAGATCATGGCATACAACAAATGGCCGAAACGTCACTTAGAAATGGATATCACTATGGATATTTTTTCATTTATCACCGTTTAATGCACAGGCCAAAGAAAATGAAAAAAATAGGGCATTTGGATCTAAAGTAAATTTGCTCCACCGGTTGTTTGAAATTTCTAATTTGGCTGGTTTTGGTTTTTGAATACTCTATTAGCTGACCATACAGAGCATAGAGTAATATACATAGAGTCGGCAACAGCTGTTTTCTTGGACCGGAAACCAAGAAAGTCACTGGAAAAGTTTACAAACTTGAATTGCAATCACACTTTTACACTTCATTACATTTTGCTTTATTTCACTGTTATCACTTGTTTCCTCGATTTAATTAACACGAAAATACTTTCAGTTGATGAGTTCTGTACTTTTGGTTTAATGCACAGAGGCAAAGGCATAGAGTTATATACTAGCGGCCTTATTCATAAAAAGTTGTCATAGGTTTGTTAAAGGTTTAAGAAGATAAAGCTCAAAAATTGTATTCATAATCGAAAAATTCCTCTGTTAAGAGTTCTCTAACGTCGCCATTTTTTTTTTGAACGTTTAACCCTTCTTTAAGGGCATTTTATCCACATTAATACACAAATGAAACAAATTTTTTATATTTCACGCGTGCCGTACTTAAATATTTATGCGATATAAACACGTGGAATTATTCTGTGTATATTTGCAACGTTTATAGTGTCACATTACCCTGCTAAGCAACCAAATAGTTTCGTTCCAATTTTTATCATTTTTAACTAAAATGAATTTTTGTTTACATAGTGATGTATATAAAATCGAAACATTGAAACTACAACCTATTATCCGGTTTTATATTCGACTACCCAAAACTGAAGTCCAATTCAATAGGATTTTTTGACACTTCTTCCAAATTTATGAATATAGCAAAATATTAATTGTTCTTTTATTGAATAGTTCTCTCCTTTAATGTTTAAAATTTTGCAAAAATGCATTGACGCATTTTAATAAAAAAAATTAATTCGGTCTATCGGTTATTCTTCATCTTGTTTTTACATCACAAGCACTGTGAGAATACATACAACAGGGTTGTTAGTCAATTATCTGTTCCCTAGTTAAAATACTCATTATGAATACGGTTCTAATAAAACCTTCGCCAAATCTTAAAGCTTTCAATAACTGATGACTGCTTTAGAGGTAATATAATGATTTTTTATGAATAAGGCCGTAAGAGTTTGCAACAGCTGTTTTTCTTGGACCGGAAAAGTTGGAACACAGAGTTATACAAACTTGGCAAACCACACAGAATGAGAAAAATCCTTATTTTAATACATTTGTGTTTCAATTGTAATTGTGTTTCAGTTGTAAAATCTAATCTTCTTTACTCTTCATTACATTTTGCTTTATTTCACTTGTTATACCTTTTTCCCTCGATTTAATTATCACAAAAATACTCACAGTTGATGAGTTTTGTACTTTTGGTTCAATGCACAAAGGCAAATGTAAGAAAAACGCATTGAGCAACCCTACATACTTCCAGTCATCTATCGCTACTTCTCTTTCTTACTTTATTCTGCATATTTCCCCAACTCTAAGGTTGATCAGCTGTGGCATAGAATCCCCCTGATACAGTGGCGGAAAAATTAATTTGGTAATGGATAAAAAACACACCTATTGATTACCAGCGCCAGTTAGGCCTAATTGTGAGTGGAAAATCGCCTTTGATCAACGATCAAACATAATTTAAACTCTGAATTAATTTTTTAGGTTAATAGATGATTGCTGTTTAAACAGCCAATGTTGGGCATTTAAACTACGATCAAGTGACCATATGATTTTGACAGAAAACAATAAGAAGCACAAACACAAAGCTTATTTAATTGTAAACGTATCATTTAACTCATAGTGCAGTTAGAACTTTATTTCTGCTCAAATATTTTCCAATTTCATTAAATATTTTGTATTTTATCACTTCACTTTTCTTTTGCAAATGGCGTCAGTTTGAAACGTTGTAACGATTAGCTGATAAAAGTATGAATACCGGTTATTTTTCGTAGCATTTGCCACTGCTGCCACATGGTAGTAAGATTGTTTGACAATAGTGAATGGTACCGAAATCTGAAAATCGATTTTCGATTTATAGATCAACTTTTTTCATGTCGATTTTCAAAATCGATTAATCGGGACTAAAAATCGATTTTTGTTGAAGTTGGCGGTTATTTTACTCTACAATGAGTTTTGTTGTTGAGTGTAAAGATCTATGACTGGTGCACAGATAGCGTGTCCGACTCTTGTACATTAGAACCATCGAGTAATTAGCCACGAAAAAGCTTCTCAAAAAACCCGGGAAAAACTTTAAGTTGCCAATACTAATAATAGTTTGGAACAGCTGTTGTATGTACTAACAAAGTCCGTGGAAGACTTGGAAAACATATAGAGACTGAGAGGAATCTTTAATTTTAACAATTTGCGTATTAATTGAGATCTACACAATTCAGTTTACTCTAATACTTCATTACATTTTGATTTTTTTTTTCACTACATATCCCTTTTTTTAATCGATAATTTACTCCCTGTTGATGTGTTTTGTACTTTTGACTTGACACGTGGCTGCAAAAAAATCGTACCACGCAACCCAGTCACCTATCACCGTGTCTTCTTTGAAACCATTTTCTCTACAAGTTCTCCAAGTACTAACGATCGTCTGTCTCATCGGTACCCCTTGGCATCGGTAACTTGTCTTTCCAGCGAAGTCTTGGTCGCCCTAATTTTCGATGTCCTTCGAGTACGTCTTCGAATACCTGTCGCACCGATTCATTCTGATCCATTCTACTGAAATGGTCTAGCCAGCGTAAACGCGTTATATTTCTCCATCGATATCGGAATGCAGATTAGACACCTCGTGGTTTATTCATCGTCTATACTCACCGTTTTCAATTATAGGACCATATACATATATTTCTCGAAGACTCCCAGTTATGTTTCATAAGCATCCGATATGACCCAGGATTCTGCGCCATAAAACAAAACAAGTTGTATGAGTCTGATATTGTTGGATCTTCGTTTCTCTAGAGAGGGTATTATCTCTGAAGTGATTATTTAGCCCGAAATAACACCTGTTTGCATGCACAATCCACCGTTTGATTTCTAGGCTGACGTTATTGCTTCTGTTCACGGCAGATCCGAGGTAAATAAATTCGTGGTGGATGTTCTGCTTGTTCTGGGTCAGTTTATTAATGATAAAACTAATACATATTTTCATTGTCTTTTCTCGTGTGAGAATATGCATTAGATAAAACACGTTCGTGTAACGTAGGCATCCAGAAAATTATAAAGACAATACACTCTAAAGCAACCAGTGTCGTTTCGTGTGAATAAAAATACATTTTTCCATATTGTGCGGTATTTTTCGATTGTTTTTCTCCTTTTTCACAAATTACAATGCAACTTCACTTCACTGCCTTTGAAAAATTAGAGACAGTGGCGAAGTCAATAGCGGCATTCATGCAAACGTGAATGCCGAGAACTTTTGCTCAGCGCAAGTTTCCCTCGCACCGTTGCATGAGGCACCAGGTAAAGTTGCTCAGCGTAGTTGTGCTCAAAACCATATCAGCTGACCAAGATGGATACATAAGGTGGTAGCAGAAGCAATTGCATGTATTATGTATGTGCACTTTTTCTACCGTTCTAGTGCTATCACCTTATTTATCCATACTAGTCAGATGACAACGAAATGTCAAAAGTTTACACGTTTCTCCCCACGTTTGCGCAGCAAATTTTCCTCGAAAACTTTCCACTTTTGAGCAAGTCGCTTTGTATGGGAAATTTTTTGTTTTGACGTTTGCTGTGCAAGTTTACGATGTTTTCGAGTTTACGAGCTTCTTTCGAGCTTTCATGAAGACCACTAATGAGAGAAGTGTAAGCGGATTAGTAAAAAATTTTGAATATATAGCTATTGTCTCAGCAAAACCGTCCCGTGTAAACTCCTAGTTAGTTATACACATTCTACGCTCATAACAATTTGGTCAACTGGTATTTCGATTAATCAAACCCAAAAGTTGATTTTAGTTGATAGTTGAACGCAGAAAATCTACTGTAAATAATCGTTTATAAAAGCCAATAATCGATTTGTGGCTTAAATCGTAATGGATTTACCAGCCACTATTTGACAAAGCCATGGTAAAATTTATCTATCGGGTAAACGCGTCAGCCCAGCTGATTTGTGATTATTTCATATTTTCCGTGGGTACGCTGTCAAATTCGATTTTGTTTCTTTTTGTTTGTTAATAAAATTCAAAGATTTTCAATCAAATGCAATTTAATAGCATAGACTTTGTATCAAGCAAGACAAGTTTATAAAAATTTTCACATTTTATGTACAGTGTTTTTCATTATTCAGCTAATTCTGATAGCTTAACCACGGAATGGTGATGCGACTAATAGATACTTCTACTATGGACAAAGCACTGAAAACTCTTCGTATTTAACGTCAGATCAAACATAAATCAAAATATACTGAAGCATGAAACACATAGACGACGTAGCCTGTCGACCACAACCTGTCAAAAATAAAATACATGCGTTTATATGCAAGTGAATATTTTAACGACGGCAAGGCGACACGACTGCAGGTTGTTGTCTATGCTACTTATGTAGCTGTAGTTGAATTAAACTAATTTATATTTGTGTGGGCGACAATCAACAGGTTAGAGCTGTCAATGCCTGAAGTGGCACCACTGACAGAATAATCAACTGTTTTCACAATTTTTGTTATGTTTGTAATAATATTTATTAAATATTCTCCAGACATTTTATTTTCTTCTAACACAAATAACACAATAACACAAACGTCAACATTACAGATCAGCTGTTTACTTTGCAGTTGCCGTCTTGAAAATAATTCAGTAGCTGCCACACGTCTACATTTGCAGTCAGCGGCATTTGTAGTCGTGTGTTCATGGCATAGACTAATACGTACCTAGATAAACTTATTCTCTCATCTGACGTTTCATTTCACACTCTTCGTGATGCGGTCGGTGTGATAGAGAGATGTTTGACGAAAAGTGATATACACCAGGTGGAATTACAATAACTTCTTGCTTTAATTTTTCATGCCATTTTGGTGAAAAACTGTGAAATTTAAATGTGTTTTAAACTTTTTTATTGACTGTTATTGTTAGCATACATTTGTGTTGTATTTAACACATTAATTTTAACACACAAAACGAAATGCCGTTGTTGTTATTTTGTTCGTTGTTTTGAACCATTGCCTCTATCTGGTATTAGTAAAGCAATTCTTTTCAACATCAAACGTATACATCACACGAGGACAAATGTCAGAAATTTGGTGAGTGAAAGATTTTCTCTACCCATATTTACTCTATGGTTCATGTAGCCTGTCGTCGGGTATGTGTTTCATGCTTCATTACCAATTTAAATAACTACACAGAAAAACAAACTTTGTGTAAAATTACCTAAATTCATGGTCTGATATCAGCCAGTGCACTGGGCAACATAGGGTCAGCTATTTAATTGGGCAATATTAAAAACTAACGTAGGCAATTTTACGTTGTCAAACCATAGTGTTATTTGCTTGTATATTTACCTACAGAAGAAAGGGCAATTTACAGAATTTATGTAGGAGAATTATATTCAATTAAAATGTGCATTCTTACCAAATGTTTAGCCCATATTTTCCATATTTACAGAAACAAATTTTGTTGTATTTTAATATAAAACCATTTATTGAATAATCAGATTAGATTCCTGCAATAACATTTAAACAAACGATAATATTAGAATAAAGAAAGCTCAGGCTTCTGAAATATAGTTTATTTCTGTCGTTGACTCCAATCACGTTCCCCCAATTTTCCTGTGAAGAAATTAATTAAAGATGAGATAAAACTATCAAACGTTTTGCTATAAAGTTTGGACACATTTATCTTCTCCAAATGGCTAAGAAGTATTTATTTCCCCGTCGCTTATTAAAAACATCTCACCATTTATCGGGTATTTAACAAGACACAACCAAGATAAGACACTTTTCTAATTACACAAATTTGACAATAGAATCTTGGCCAATGCAAATGTGTTGGCTATTAAAAACACTTGGAAATCAAATTTTTACTGACTATTCTTCATGAAATTTAAAATTTGCACTATTTTTTAGGAAATTTAATAAAATGGACGCTGAGAAACTGTGGCAAATTGCTTTTTTTGTTTTTCCTTTCACAAATTAATGGTGTACATACAGTGTTTATTCGTGGAAATAATAAAAAAAAACAAAAACACCAACAATAAAATAAAAACGCCAACAATTTTCAAATTTGACTAAATAACTTCATTATTCGATTTGTGGAAATCGAAGTAATTACCTTGTAGCAGGTTGAATCTAGAAGCGATCAGTAGCAGATCTGTAATACAACTCTACTTGAAATATACCAAAAACAAGGAGAGAGCGTGAAAAGTGGCGGGCATTTAGCGAACTCCTTAAGGTTCAATTTGACGTGACTTAACTTAAGAAAACTTAACATAAACGAAACAGCTGATCGAACCAAACGTATGGGCAACAATGTAATTGATTAGTGGTGACTTAACATAATGCCAGAGACACAGGGTAAAACGTAGAAACCAATTGGTGTTTGGTATTTTGACATAGCATAGCGAGACAGCTGATTGGTGTTTTCATTTCTTTGGTGTTTTCTTTTGTGTTTTGATTTGCTGAGTACGGACGTAAAATATTGGTAAGTTTTAATTTATTGTTTTGGCTTCTTTTATTGGTTTATAATACATAATATTTTATTATTTTTAGACAATGGATGACGAAATTTTAATAGAGAGTGTTAGGAGCTCTTCGTGCCTTTACGACAAAAGCAATCCCGATTTTAAGGATCGCGAAAAAAAGGCGCGCATGGATAGATGTTGCCAAAAATTTGGGAGTAGATGGTAAGTATGAAGTGTGTTTATTGTATTATGTCATTATAATAATATAATGTCGTTATATTCTCAACAGAAACTATAGCTATGAAGCGCTGGGCAGCCCTGAGGGAGCGTTTCAGCAAAGAGGTCAGAAGTGACCTTAACACCTCAGGAAGTGGTGCTTGTGAGAGAAGGCAATTTCTTTCTTTTAGCGTATAAACTCATTATACCAAGAAATAAATTCTCAATTTCTTCACCACTGCTCATATTTCTTTATTTTGTATTTGTTTGTTAAGCACTTTGAAGTAAATAAACAACGACAACATACATACCAGCTGTTTATTATTATGGCACCACTAATCGATGACAAAAAGCTAAGTTACGGTTTTTACTATGTTAGGCGTAAAAGTTTATGTTAAGTCACGTCTAATTGAACCTTTACTCGTTAGAATCTATTTTGCCTCAATTACAAAGTTGCAATAATTGGTCCTAACGACATGAAAAGGGTTGCCAACGCAAAAGGTGGGAAAAGCACCTCGAGTGGGGACGGAATCGTCATATCGAATTGTGCGTAAACACACAGCGACACAGTAGTAATACAAACTCTTATAGCTTTATATTCCTCTCGCTTTAACGCACGGTATCTAGTCGGTATACTGCTGCCTAACCGCAATTCTTGATATACAAATAAGAAGCAGGGTATTTGCCAACATTAGAATATAAATTCAGTATTGCTGTTGGTAGTTAGGGTGTTCACGAAGGACTGCTTATCAGCTTATCAGCTCATGTGCTTATCTCGCCAACAACAAAATACATTGAAATAAAATAAGCAACTTTGAGCAACCTGTGCCTTTGGCAAAAGCTTATCAGCTTATTTGTAGTGTTGGAAAATACCAAAAATTTAACTTGCTGACAACACTAAAAACACGAAGTTTTAGCAAATGGCATCTCAAATTTTATATTTAAGTATTGGTAGCACTGGTATTTACATCTGTTTTTTGTTTATTAAAAAAAACAATCAAAATGAGCGCAAGTCGAGGGGTCGGGGAAACCTATGTGTACAAACGCAAAACCATAAATATTTGCATCGTATACATTTCTGACTACTTACCTTTAATGAATTCAATTTCCAAAGTACTCATATTGACTCTGAAGTCCATAATTTGTTGTTTAATGCTCTGCTTAGGCATTTTACAAACAATTTCAATTGTACATTGATGGTTTTGATTTCATTTATCGAACAGCTGGTTGAAAAAAATAAACAGATAAGCAGATAACCAACATGGAAGGGTATTCACGTAGCCCAGAGCTTATTTTTCATCTTTTCAGCACATAAGCTGATAAGCAGCCCTGCGTGAACAACCTAAGTGTGTTTTACACTTTTGATTTGGGCAATAATGCCATGTCTAATATAAAAAAATCACCAAACACAAACTGGGTAATATTACCTATGTTTATTTTTCTGTGTATATTTCCGTCGCTATTTTAAAAGTTTAAGCGTTTTTGAAGTGTCGTATAAGTGGGGAACACTGACTTCTGTCTTTTCTTTGACAAGTCGCTTTTGCTGGTATTGTTGCTGCGAGTTTTTCGTGCAAAACTGAAGAAATCTATTTAATTTTAACTCAGATTACTAATTAACAAACATGCCTCACATGGTTACAGTGGAAAATGACCAACGCCAAACCATCCAAGAGATGTTGGCCTGCATCGAAAGGTAAAGAATACGACAAAAAGCCAACACGCATACAACCACCAAAACATAACCTACAATTTTCTAATTGTTTTTGTATTGCAGATACAACCCCGAACATCTCAAGACATTGGAATCGTACGTGGAGGAGCAAGCTAAATATTTCACTTATGATTTGGAGGCTAACTTGGCAGTATTGAAGTTGTATCAATTCAATCCTCATATGTTGAATTTTGATATTACCTATACGATTTTGCTGAAATGTCTCACCAACCTGCCACATACCGACTTTGTGATGGCCAAGTGTTTGTTATTGCCACAACAAATGAAAGATGAGACCGTTCAGACCATTATTGATTTGGCCGACATCTTGGAACGGGCCGATTTCACTTTGTTTTGGCAACGGGCGGATGTAAACAAGGAAATGTTCCGTCACATTTCAGGTTTCCATGATTCCATACGTAAATTTGTATGCCATGTTGTGGGCATTACCTTCCAAACTATTAGGAGAGATTTGTTGAAGGAACTTTTGGGAGATATTGAAGGTAGATATAAAACAGTCGCTGAGCAAAATATAGTACGAAATTTTTTTTTTGAAGAAGCGATCTATGAAGAGTGATTATCGCAATTAAATCACTATTAGATTATTTGTAGCCCAACTCTTTGGTGTTAGGCAAAGGATTCAGAAGTCTGCATGAACCTCAATGATAACGTATAGTTTGAAAACATTTGCATGGTTAATTGCCCCTTCACGTAGTTCGCGGCTAGGACTACGGTCGCACATGGGAAATATTGATGACTAATAGTTCCCTGCTAACATTGGCAGATTGCTGGATTGAACTGTTTACATCAGAGCAAATTCCAATTGTTTTTGAATGAAAAATTGTATTTCTATTCATGTATTTATATTTCAGCACCCATTTTTAATATATACTTAGTTTGAAGAAGACTAATATATATATTGAAGAAGACTATATATATATATATATATTTTATATTGAAGTTTTAAATTCGAGAGCATAATTCCTTTAATCTTACATGTAATCGTTAATAGTTTTTGAATTTTTAAATTCTTTAATCAGTATGCCATTTGAAATTAAAGATAAGCTATTGTATGAAACTAGTATAGGCTTTAATGTGAAGATTTAATTTAAGGTATTATATTTTTTGATAGTTTTTTATATGCTTGAAGATATGTTTAGTAGAAATTTGTAACCACATATGGCCTTATGGGCTCGGTTATTGAAGTAATTAAATAAATAAATAATATATTTTTCTTTTTCCAGAATCTACACTAGACAGGTTAGTGAAACAAAGTGGCTGGAAGACTCAAGGAAATTTGGTAGTGATCGCACAACAAGACGAAAAAATCAAAACCAAAAATATCACAGAAAAGATTGATTTTGATAATTTGGGTGGATTGATGGCTCAATGTTTGTAAAGCGGACGCCCGAATATTCCAACAGAAATTTGTATTTCTAAATTATCCTAATCACATAAATTGCCCAAACAATAAAACTTTCTAAATAGTTTTTAATAGAAAAGAATTTAATATCGTTTTATTATATTTTAAAAACTATACAACTAGCTTCTTATTTAAACTGTTACTACGGTTGAACAGCAACATAATCGTAATAAACTAAAACTACAACATATTTCTTGGTTAGGAGTTTCGACAGATTGCTTGTATTTACCACCAACAATTCTTGGACATCTACTACTACTTATGAATTAATTTGTATCCTGATATACAAATGTGAAATGTTAAGATTGTTTCTTGAATTTCTTTAAAATTGGAAATATTTTATCGAATGCTTCATAAATTTCACCACGCACCTTAGCCCCCGTTAGTACCACTTTGCCGGAGACGAAAATTAAGAGGACAATGCGAGGACGCACCATACGATAAATGAGACCAGGAAATAATTCAGGTTCGTACGAACTGAAATTACAATGTGTCAACACAAGACCCTCGAGGCGTATTGGAAATTTGACATCACATGAACCGACCATATTTTGTATTTTAAAGTCAAGGAACTTGGCCTGAAAATATAAAGAGGAATTGCAAATAAATGTGGGTCATATAGGCAGGGTTTAGGGGTGATACTTCAAGAACTAAAACAAAATAGCGAAGAAGTATAAGTTTTCCATGTTATACTACTTGTACACTCAAGTTTTTCTTAATATTGCTAAAGTTCTCAATTTCAAATCAAGTTCATTGCAATACTTACCGGAAATCCTAACTTTTGAATAATACGAGCGTATTTTCGAGCTGCCAGTCTTGAATCATCCTCACTTTTTGCACCAGTACAAACCATTTTGCCTGAAGAGAAAATCAAAGCAGTAGTACGAGGTTCACGGATACGCATAATGACGGCTGCAAATCGTTTGGGATTATACTCAGCATTGCGTGCATGCAAAGCAATCTTCTTCAAGTCCAGTTTACAACACAAGTTAACGGTAGATACAATATTCCTAAAAAGTACAAAATCAATTATGTATTTTACAAGATGGCGAGGTTTGTACTTACTGTAGTTGCGGTACTATACCCGGATCAGCAGAACCCGGAGTCATTGGTGTCATAGGGGTAGCCGGACCCATAGTTTGATGTATATTACTTAAATTATCAGTTCTATCGCTCATGGGCACCATTGGAGACATAAGGCTTTGTGGCGTTTGTGGCTGCATTAATGACTGGGGTGCGGTTGAGACAGCTCCACTAGTCGCCGATGCTGACAGTGAACTTTGGTAAGATGGTTGATATGATTGCATTTGTTTGTGAGGCACTGGCAGGGTAGGATGTTGGCCCATTGAGGACGAACCGAGGCCACCAGCTACAGGTGCAGGTGAATTTCCACTTCCCATTATATGACTCAAATCATGGCTGCCATACATACTATTTCCCGTTACACCATTTGAGTTCATATCATGTGAGTTGTGCTGCGACATGGCCGAAGGGTGGTAGACGGGATTTGCTACAATTTGCTGATCCGCCTCCATTTGATGGAGCGGAGTCCCAATACTGGGTATTGAAAACCCTGGACTTAGCATCTGATCCATGTTTAGGTTTCGGTGTTATAACAATGTTCTTAAGGAATCTCCTTCACAAATACCAATCCGCAATCAACTTTGGCGGTAGCGACAGTTGTTGTTATTGGCGTTCCTATGCAATTTTATGTTAGTTTCGCAAGAACTTAAGTTATACGTTTCAAATACACACTTAGTAAACTTTAGGTGCTGCTTTAAATATATGAACTTTAAACATTTTATATCAACAATAGTTTGCAAACGATTTAATTCTCTTGTAGAAAGACTAATCAACAAACTGTCAATGTTTTTTTATTTAACCATCGCAAATTACCAGATCTTTAGGGGGGAAGAAATGGCATTGAGGACGATGCCACATAATTCAAGAGACGATAGAAGCTAATGTCGCATTTACAGAGCAGTTTATCTCGACCGGGTTAGCCATAACCATGTTCTCTAACCTTTGCCGTTTACACCAATTTGAGTTTAAATTATCATTTCAGGTGGCAACTTTCCGATTAAACCAATGTAGAGCAGCTCCGTGCCGAGATCAAATTGTCTTTTATTTACAACCATTTCAATAACGGCTCATCGATGTGGTGGTACCACTGGAATATTATTTATCGCATTTCTTAGGTATTTATTGTTTCTCAAACATATTTTTTATACTTGTTTGTTTACTTTTATTCCTGGAATGCATTTGTGCTGAATTTGATAGTGGAAAAATACCAGATAAAGCAAAATGCCTATTGTTGTCGGCTTGGTGTGTTTGTTGTCGCAGTAATACTACCTCGTCAATGCGCCTTGACTTTCAATCAAATCAGGAAAAAATCCCAATGCGAACACTTCGAATTTTGTTAGGAAATTTGATACGAAATCGGGACAATATTTTGTAGTGCGAATGAGCGAGCTATTAAAGAAATTACACATTAAGAGTCTAAACATAATCAAACACGCTACAGACGACGACGGTTCTACATAGGTTTCTTATGGCAGGGAAAAATCGTCACGAAAATCCGCTGCGGCTGACGACTCGCCGCTAGAATAGAATCTTTTCTAATTTTTTGGCGGCGCTCTCACGCAATATGTCAATTGAGAGAATGAAGTTGCCACATGTTCATGAAAATCATAAGAGAAACCAACACATACATACGTTGGAAGATGTGTATACAAAAGAAAATTAAAGAAAAGGGTTAAAAACGATTTATTTTTAAACACAATGCAATTAAAGTGAGTGAAAAATTGTTAAAATCAGTAAAAACAATTTAAATCTTGTGCATCAATAATATTATGTTTCCAAACTTTGAAATAAATTCCATAAAAGATCCGCCACTGTACACGACCGGTATTCATATATTTATCAGCTAATCGTTACAATATGTACCAGAGAATAGCAATAAGTACTCGTTGCAAAAGTATACCCAAGTACGTACACAGAATTTTCATACTTGTGTGTACCCAAATTTTTAACACACAGAATACATACCATCACATATTTGCTTTGTACAATTTATGTGTGTACTCTATACTTATAAGGAACATTTTCTCTACACATCCACTCCTATTCGCTCTCTTCGCCAGAATGCATCTAAAGAAGATTGTACACACATGTACTGAAGTATTTTTTCATAATTTGTATACAGCGTCGTGTTATAAGTATGGGTACACACAAGTACTTATAAGTATACAGCAAGTGCTGTGGAAACGGAAAAATGTAGTTAATTTAGTGAGAAACTGAGAAATGTTGAATGGCTTGAATGGTCCTTAATACCAAACCCATCGAAAATAATAATTTTTTAATTCAATTTTATTTTGTTTGAGGACCAGAATGAGATTAATTTTTGTTGTCGATTTTTTAATAAGGCCACTAAACTACGTCAAAACAATGCATTGCCAGGTCTTGTTGCATAAGCCCCAATATTCAAATGTTAATTAAAAACCAGTGCGCTAATTTTCAATATTTTCTAGTTCTATTATTCACTTTTCCACCATAGACTAATACATACCTAGATAAACTTATTCTCTCATCTGACGTTTCATTTCACACTCTTCGTGATGCGGTCGGTGTGATAGAGAGATGTTTGACGAAAAGTGATATACACCAGGTGGAATTACAATAACTTCTTGCTTTAATTTTTCATGCCATTTTGGTGAAAAACTGTGAAATTTAAATGTGTTTTAAACTTTTTTATTGACTGTTATTGTTAGCATACATTTGTGTTGTATTTAACACATTAATTTTAACACACAAAACGAAATGCCGTTGTTGTTATTTTGTTCGTTGTTTTGAACCATTGCATCTATCTGGTATTAGTAAAGCAATTCTTTTCAACATAAAACGTATACATCACACGAGGACAAATGTCAGAAATTTGGTGAGTGAAAGATTTTCTCTACCCATATTTACTCTATGTTTTCCACACTTTGTAAATGTATATACATACATACATACATACATATTTCCACATAATTTCACCGTACAACAGCGTTCCTTTACACAGCAACCAATTTTTTACTCATACCCAGTGGGTATTAAGTACCTAACAGACACAAGTGTTTTTGTATACTTCTGTATAACCTAACACACACAAGTGATTTTGTATACTTCTGTATAACCTGACACACACAAGTGTTTTTGTTTACTTTCGTTTAACAAGCGCCCAACAACAACCCTAACTCGCAATTGTACTTATGTACTACCCATCGAATGTTAGCACTTGTAGCTACTTAAGTTATCGTTGGCATAAATATGTAGAGTATTGTATGCGTTTCGTCTATTACTTGTATGTATTTGTATTTGTTTTGCGAATAATACTTGTAAGTGTATTCTAAATGATACTTATCGACATTCTCTGATATGTACATCAAACTGACGCCCATGGTACAATAATATGTTCATGGTAAAGTCGTAGCAACAGCTGTTTTCATTTTTTTCATGAGGTTCTTCGCTTCGGCTGTCACACTCACATGTATTTTGTTTTTGTACTCTTTTGCATTCTTGTGTTGTTGGTATGTATTTGTGTAGATTTTGACAGCTGAAGCGAATAGAACAAAAACAAAATGCCTGTTGTTGCTGCCAACAACAACAACAACACGCGCTGCTATTACCATGAAGATATTATTGTACCATGCTGACGCCATTTGCAAAAGAAAAGTGAAGTGATGAAATACAAAATATTTAATGAAATTGGAAAATATTTGAGCAGAAATAAAGTTCTAACTGCACTACGAGTTAAATGATACGTTTTTATTGATATTTCAACTAGGATGGTGATTATAATTGTTCACATTAACAATTAAATAAACTTTGTGTTTGTTGTTCTTTTCCTTTTCTATCAAAATCATAGTTTAAGTGCCCGACTTTGGCTGTTTAAACAGCAATCAATTATTAACCTAAAAAATTAATTCAGTTTAAATAATGTTTGATCGTTGATCAAAGATGATTGGCCAGTCAACAATTTGCCCTAGGTATGGAATAAAATACCCGTGAAATGGAGATTTCACAAAACCCCAAAGAATGAAATCGCACGGGGTTAAATCGCAAGATCTTGCTGACCAGTTGAAATCACAATTTCTTGAGATAATTTGTTCTAGAAATCGTTGCTCAATATATCGATTGTTTCCTGCGCGGTGTGTCAAGTGGCGCCGTCTTGCTGAAACCTCATGTCGTCTAGATCCATGCCGTCTAGTTTAGGCCGCAAGAACTCCGTTATCATGTTTCTGTAACGAATGCCGTTCAGTCACTCCAGTTTCGGCCTCAGCTTCAAAAAAGTAACGCCCAATCACGCCGCCTGACCAAAATCCGCACCAGACAGTTGCTCATTGTGGGTGCATTTGTTTCCCACGGATTGCATGAGGATTTTCTGAGCCCTTATTTCAACAATTTTGTGTATTCACGAAGCCATTCAGAAGGAAATGCGCTTCATCGAAGAAGATGACTTTTTTTGGAAACTTGGCATTGACTTCATTTTGCTCCATTACCCATTGAACGAATTGCCGGCGCTTTCCATGGTCTGCTGGTTTGAGCTCCTGAGTAAGCAGAATTTTGTAAGCATGAAGGTGGAGGTCTTTTGTCAAAATTGGGTGCTAGGTGCAGCACTACTAGTGCTTCGTGAAATTTGAAGTTGTTGAGAACGATGGCGAATTTATGTTTTCGGGTTTTCGATGACACTCGTTTACTGGAACAATGTTTTCAAGAGACCGACCGGTACGTTGACGCACAGTTTCTTAAAATTTGTTGACCACTCTATGAATGGTTGACACATTAGGCGCACTTTCTTCAGTGAAAATTCTTCGAAGTTTGCGAGCGGTCTCAGCATATCTTTCCAAATTTTTGTTATAAGTTTTCACAATTATAACACGTTGTTCTTTCGTAAAGCGCTCTGTTTTTAATAATCGGAATAAACATATGTAACAACTTGCAAATTTCAGTTGCCACTTGCAAATAAAAATGAGACTAAATTTAACAAGTGCAATCTTACTGAGACACCCTTACTTGTTAATTTTTATTGAATTAGGTATAAAAAGCAACAGCTCAGCAATTTGACATATTAATAACAGAATTTTTTGAGTTCAGGCGAGGCTCAAAACTTGATAAAAACAAAAACAGAATCAAATGAAAGGTATTTTTCCTACAAATTTAATAGTCTTTTTTGGAACAAACTTTTTGGCCCAATTTTTGGTTGGAAAATCATCTTCGACTAACGATCAAACATAATTTAAACTCTGAATTAATTTTGTGGGTTAATAGTTGATTGCTGTTTAAACAGCCAAAGTTGGGTATTTAAACTATGATCAAGTGGCCATATGATTTTGACAGAAAACAAAAAGAAGAACAAACACAAAGCTTCTTTAATTGTTAATGTGAACAATTATAATCACCATCCTAATTGAAATAAGTATAACAACTTATCATTTAACTCGTAGTGCACTTAGAACTTAATTTCTGCTAAAATACTGTCCAATTTCAGTAAATATTTTGTATTTTATCACTTCACATTTCTTTTGCAAATGGCGTCAGCCGATAAATGTATGAATACGGGTTATTTTTCGTAGCATTTACCATTGTTGCCATATACATAGGTAGTAAGATTAATTGGCAAAGCACTGAAAAACTCTTCCTGCCTTATTCATAAAAAACATTAATGTAGCTCTAAAGCATTCATCAGTTATTGAAAGCTTTAAGATTTTATTAGAACCGTATCCATAATGAGTATTTTAACTAGGGAACAGATAATTGACTGACAACCCTGTTTTATGTATTCTCACAGTGCTTGTGATGTAAAAACAAGATGAACAATAACCGATAAAATTTTAAACATTAATGGAAATAACTATTCAATAAAAAGATAAATTAATATTTGCTATATTCATAAATTTGGAAGAAGTGTCAAAAAATCATATTGAATTTGATTTTAGTTTTGGGTAGTCGAATATAAAAGCGAATAATAGGTTGTAGTTTCAATGTTTTGATTTTATATACATCACAATGTAAACAAAGGTTCATTTTGGTTAAAAATTATAAAAATTGGAACGAAACAATTTGGTTGCTTAGCTGGATAATGTGACACTATAAACGCTGCAAACATACACAAAATAATTCCAATTGTATATATCCCACAAATATTTAAGTACGGCACGCGTGAAATGTAAAAAATGATTTCTTTTGTGTATTAATGCGGATAAAATAGCCTTAAAGAAGGGTAAAACCATCAACAAAAATGGCGACGTTAGAGAACTCTTAACAGAGGAGTTTTTCGATTATGAATACAATTTTTGACAAACCCATGACAACTTTTTATGAATAAGGCCGTTCGTATTTAAAGTCAGATCAAACATAAATCAAAATCAATTGATTATCAATTTAAATATCCAGTCAAAAATTATAAATAATCCAGTCAAAAATATAATATAAAAATAACATATAAACTAAAATTTTTGGCTTTGGCGTTCGCGTTTGTTTACGTTCGGGACGTTTAGAATACTACCCAAGACTATTGTTTTCCACATATAGCCCGGTATATAGTTTTTGTGAAATTTTCGTTGTCATAAGTACGTGTATAAAAACTAACGAAAATTTCGCTCACGTTTCATTTGCTTGGTACTCAGCTCCTTGCGAAAATTTCGTGGGAAAAATCAAGTACAGGGTTGTTACGCCGAATTTATTTCGTACGAAAACAGTTGTTTGATATTTGTTTGTGACCGGAATTTTGACATTTCGATTATTTTAGTAAAGAGATGTGATACCACATGCGTTAAACATAGAATGGAGTACAAAGATGCATTATTAATGAAATATTTGCAAGGTAAATCAGAGATAATATGTGGTAACTGTCTGCAACAAATTTTTACGTTCAGAGATAAATGACAATTTCGCAATAACTGAAAAACTCGGTAAAAGTAAAAGTTTTTCCATACAAATTGAAGACGCATACAAAGCGTGTTTTTTTCAAAAAATTTTTTTCTTAGGAAAGAGAAGACATAAGCAAAAAATGGACATCAGGAAAGGATAACATCGACAGCCCGCGTGAGAATGGATAAATGGTCATATATAGCAAGAAATGTCGGATAGAATGTGAGAAAATAGATATTCTTTTACCACACATGTCCATTACCAGCAAGCTATAAGGCCGAAGTTTTTTCTATAAAATTATCATTTTTATTACGTTTGAGATGAATAAACTGTATCGATGTCCCAATTTTTTGAATTTTATTGCCAATTAAAAAGGTTTCAGGTTTTATTGCCAATTACACCCAAGGTTTTATTGCCAACTTAGAAATTTCGCGTGCAGTTTTTGCCAGTATACCTCATTCAGGTATACTTCTATTTCGAAGTTATCGAGATTACAACTTCCCAAACATGTTTGCCATGCAAAAATCTGTTGTTTATGGAAATGAAATCCCGAAACCTGCGAAATGGTGGTATAAATGAACATTGCTTTAGTCAGGTTTTACATTCGAACTTTGTGGCCCGCAACAACATATCTGTTGTTATTCAAAAAATTTCATTCTGTCTCTAGAGCTGAATTGCTGGAGTTCGGACGGACCAATGGGGCCCAAAGGCTCCAAAAACGGGTCCGTTTAGGAACGACAGAACAGGCCAAAAACTTAGTATGGGTATTCAAATCAAAGGGAGTTTGCGAAGCCGGTGTGGGAACCTTAACACCGGAGAAAACCCATAAGGGCTTCGTAACAATCAAAGCAGCCGAAGCCGGAGTTAAGCTCTTTCCATATGCACGGCCGAAAGTACGTCAAGTTTATAGCATTATTACATAAAACCCTATTCCGAAGCAGCAAAGCCGGTATTGATCCCTTCTAGTGGAGAAAATTTCTAAGCCCGGCCCGGAAGACCGCCCAGTTAGAAACATTTGTAACATAAAAATACTGCCGAAATCGGTGTTGAGGTTGAACACAGAGCAAATTCCAACCCGGTCGAAAGCCGCCCACATAGAAAGGTTTGTAACGAAGAATACAATACCGCTGTTGTGGGGCCTACCCCACAGGAAAAAATCTATCTGACAACACATACTTATATCATAGTCACCGTTGAATTGATGAGAATAATACCTTTCATTTGAGTACCCGCACTTGTATTTTCCTACGTGGATCCGTTTTTTTTTACCCAGCCGACATTTTTTTACTCTACTTTCCCGGCAATTTATCCCGATCTAGTTCCTACTTAAAGCGTCCCCGCAACGCACAAAAAAACCATCAATCACATCATTGTGTGCGTGAGGTGTAGGTGTGTCATTACCCGCAAACGCTCAACAAAATACGACAATCATCATTTGTATTTTGATTTTTCCGCGTGCGCTTGGCTTATCGTCGTCGCAAGATTTGCCATTGATAGATTTTGTTGTGTGCAGTAGTCGGTAGTTAGTACGCAAAACGTTAATTTTTTTCTCCACATCGTCTACAGTAGCCTTTGCGTACTGCTCACGGTATACTCCTAGAAGAATTTCGTATTGTTTTTTTTTCTTCCCTGTTACTGTAAGCTACACATTTAACATTCCACAGCGCCGGCAAACTGTTGTATGTTTTAATGAAGTTCAATATAAACTTTTGCTCGTCCGCGCTTTTCTCCATGCTTACTTGCTGACGACAAAACACAAATGAGGTTTTTTCCTCAAGCATCGTTGGCAACGTTCAACAGAAATGCCATCAACAAAAATATCAAAATCATTTGATTTTCCATCAAGCACAGCCGAGAGCGCTTGGTGTAGCCGACGAAAACCGACCGCATGCACACAATGATGTGATTGATGGTTTTTTTTTGTGCGTTGCCGGGGCGATTAACAGCCAATTCCTGTAACTCATTCGAACGCTTTCGTTTGCTTGCTAAACGACAATCGTCTGATTTGGTTTCCCGTAACGCTCACATGAATGACGAAGCGAACGGAGCCAATGCAACCACCAAATGAAAGAAGAGTTCTGAGGTGTGTGTGTACAAAAGTACAATGTACATATTTTGTACATTGGGCATTCAATTATGTCATCATTGATTCGTTACTCATCGACACATTGTGAATGAATATTAAAGGTGAAAAAACTTATACAGCAGCAGTGTGAAAAGTTTATTTTTCCAATTGGTTGTTATTAAATTTCTCAATACAAAACATAAGATTATTACCAAATCATTTAAAATACATTCCTATGTAATATTCAGTTTGTAAAAATGTTTTAGTTTCTAAGTGAAAACCCCCGAAAATATAAAGCTGATTAACAAAAAATCGTCGCTACTTAAAGTCTATATTATATTCTGTTTTAAGAGAAGAAAGAACACGCAAATCCCAGTGGAACAGTAGTTTGAGTCTAAATTATTAAGTAGTATACATTTTTCCGACATTTTAAAGATTTATTATAAAAAAACAGGTATTGTCCATAACTTCTTTAAGAATTGTCGTAAATTTATTTTTTTTTGCTTTACAATGTGTCGCAGTTTATTGATTTTCTCTCATTCCATTCAATTTTTAGTTGTCGATTTTCTTGTTTGCCTTGGTAACATCACCACCGACCACTACAACCAACCGCAGTTGTTGTGAATTGTTACCAGCAAAATGAGTGCTAGAGCTCGAAGACCTGGCACAGCCAATAGCCAGACTTTGAATGAATGCGTCCAGGTGGTGGTGCGATGCCGTCCCATGAGCAATAAGGAGCGTTCCGAAGGTTTTGATGAGGTCATCGGTGTCTATCCCACCCGTGGCGTAATTGAAATCTCCAATCACTCGGACACACACAAGGAGCAGCGTAAAGTCTTTACCTACGATGCGGTTTACGATTCGGGTGCCTCTCAGACTACGGTCTACAATGAAGTTGTATTCCCACTGGTTAGTTCGGTTCTAGAGGGCTACAATGGTTGCATTTTTGCCTATGGCCAGACGGGTACTGGCAAAACTTTCACCATGGAGGGCATTCGTGGAAATGACGAATTGGTGGGCATAATACCTCGAAGTTTTGAACAAATCTGGCTACATATTAACCGCACGGAAAACTTCCAATTCCTGGTTGATGTTTCTTATTTGGAAATTTACATGGAAGAGCTGAGAGATTTGCTTAAACCTAATTCGAAACACTTAGAGGTGCGTGAAAGTGGTTCAGGTGTCTATGTACCCAATCTACATTCCGTAACATGCAAAAGTGTCGATGATATGATGAATGTTATGAAGATTGGCAACAAGAATCGTACTATAGGATTCACGAACATGAATGAGCACAGTTCAAGGTGAGCTAAATGCATAGGAATAGAATATTTTGATCCAAGAAAATCGTTTAATTTATACCTACAAATGTATGTCCGGCTCAAGAAGAGTTTAAGTGATTAGCTTTATTTTTATTAATGGGACTCTCTCTCTCTGTACAATTCCTTTTATCTTTCAGATCTCATGCTATTTTCATGATAAAAATCGAAATGTGTGACATTGAAACCAATACCATTAAAGTGGGAAAGCTCAACCTCATTGATTTGGCTGGCAGTGAGAGACAAAGCAAAACTGGTGCTTCGGCTGAACGTCTCAAAGAAGCTAGTAAAATTAATTTGGCTTTGTCGTCATTGGGCAATGTTATATCAGCACTGGCCGAAAACTCACCCCATGTACCCTATCGCGATTCTAAGCTTACACGTCTTCTTCAAGATTCGTTGGGTGGCAATTCGAAAACCATAATGATAGCTAACATTGGCCCATCCGCTTACAATTACAATGAAACTGTAACCACTTTACGTTATGCCTCCAGAGCTAAAGCTATTCAAAATCAACCTATAAAGAATGAAGATCCGCAAGATGCTAAACTCAAGGAATACCAGGAAGAAATTGAAAGACTTAAACGATTGATTGGCTCCAAGCAACAGGTAAAGGTGGAGAAACCCATTAAAAAGGCGGTAAAGAAACCTAAAGAGCGCAAAGAAAAACAACACAGAGAAATGGAAAACTCAATACCACATCCGGCTGAAATCATTACTACCATTGAAAATGAAGAACAAGAATCCGATAAGGAGAACGGCGTAGAAGAGGAGGTAGCCAAAACCAATGAGCAACTGGAAAGCGAACGTTCAGAAACTGCCAAGTTGGCTGCTAAGTTGAATGAACTGGAATCTCAAATGGTAAGGGGAGGCAAGAATCTTCTCGACACATACAGTGAGCGACAAATCGAATTGGAGAAGAAACTGGTGGAGATTGCAGAACGCAAAAAACGTGAAATCGAAATGCAGCAAAAGTTGGAATTACAAGAAGAAACAACTTTGGAAATACGTGAGACTGTGACCTCGTTGGAACAAGAAGTCGAATTGAAGAAGCGTAAACTGTCCAAATGCTATGCCAAATTCTTGGCATTGCAACAAGAGTTGAACGATTGTAAATTTGAGCATAACCAAGACTTGAGAGAGTTAGAAATGGCTCAGAATGAGTTGGTTAAGGAATTGAAACGTCAGCTACTGATAATCGACAACTTTGTACCGGTTGAGGTGAAACAAAGGTTGTATACTCAAGCTAAATATGACGAGGAACAGGAAGAATGGAAATTCTCCTCCTTGCCTATGTGCAGTGATGGTACATACAACAATAAGAGACCCGTATCGCATCCCCAAAGACGCCGACCCATCTCGGAATATGCCTTGCTAGAAGCTAAATCGAATACAAGCGAGCCAGGCCTGCGATTCAAAAGCGAAAATATTGTCGCCTACGAACTCGAAATGCCTTGCCGCACAACTCAGGAATATAAAACACCAAAAGTTTCGGCCTCCCTGCAAGCGGTACTGGCACAAGCAATGCAAACAGGCGATGACATTGATATCGTAGAGAATCACACAAATTCCATACGAAGCCGTTTGGAGAGCATCATAAATGCCAGTGCTAATGCCGCAGCAGCAGCAGCCTTATCGAATACCTCGAACATGAATGGCCATTCGCCTTCCATCAACGGCGTGGGTATACCCACAGCTAATGGTAGTCGCATTAAATCTAGTCGTGTTGCTTCAGGAATACCACCGGCATCAACCATGGACTCCAATCGTCGTCCCCCTACTGGACGAACGACTGCAAAGAAGCCAGTTTCAGCTTACCCCAAAGCCAGGGGTCTAGTCACCAAATAAATTATCACACGGAAGGACGGCAGCTGCTTGCATTAAACGACAACAAAATATTTATGTATTTCAAAAAATATACTTTGTCTTTACATATAACACGTACATACTACATGACAATTAATTAGTGCAATATGTTTACAATGATCATATTTTAACTTTAAAGTAACATGTATTTCGCTTTTAGCTTAATTTATTCATAATGCCTATCATTTTGTGTTTTATAATGTAATGACCAAATGCATTTCTTTATAATTTTTTAAGTTTACAGCTTGTGAAAATTATTTGTTTTGTTTTTATGTTATATTTTTATTTTTGCACAAAACTTATAACAAAAATACAAAAAAAAACACCCAGAAAATATAAATTGTTTGAATAGAATACCATCGTGGTGGACTGGAGCCGAAAAGAGCAAAAACCAAGATTTCTAAAATGAACATTAGTAATAGGATAATATAGGTCTGAACCGGTGTAAAACTATAGATCACAGTTAGTGAGTGTAAATATAGAAAGCGCACAAGTCTGTGAGAAGAGACCAGTCAATGTACACAAATGCACCAATTCATCATCTGATGCGCAAACTTTCTGCAAATTTGCATCATAAAAATGTCTGATGCACAGAATGAATATTTTAACATTTTTTTATTAATTCAATTTAATGTGCTTTAGACAACTGGCAAATACAAAATTTTGCTGGATAATTTTATTTCATTCGGCTTGTCCAATTTGCATATTTAATTCAACACGAAATTTTCCATTTTATCATTCTTTATTGCAGATGCAAAGCAATGATGCATTTACGAACAGGCCCAAGATCTCCACTGTCCCTTCATGCGTTGTAATTATATTGGGGCGTAAACTCGATCTTATTGTTCTTGCGAATTTATTTGTACTGAACATATTTTTTCGCAACGACGTATTCTTGTGTTAACACAAAAAAAATATACTTTTGATAAATCTGTGTCAAAAAGGAAAAACGTCTTAAGTGCACTTAGGAAAATATTGATTAAGGGCACTACGATTACCACTGGTGTCTCAATTACCTCCAGATCTAGTTTTTGTTTAATTTGACTTATGAATCAGGAAGTCATGCACCATATATTGTTTACATATCTAATTAAATTTCAGATCATCTCATGGAAAACACCCCTTAAAGTTGCTCACCTAAAAAGGCTGGAAATGCACATAAGTCGTTTTTCCTTTTCGGCACAGAAATAAGAATTCACAACGTTGCTAGATTTCGTCGAGGTTTGGCAAACATTTTTTATTGAAGCTAGTACAGGCCTTACTATACTATAATCAAATTACCTTACAATTCAAACATACAATTAACTTTAGTACTTTAGTTACGATTATTAATGTTGGCAATATCTAAAATGTACAAGAGAAGCAACATTCAATGCCCAGCGAAAAAATGAACAATTATTGGAATATTAAACAAAGCACTTAACAATTGTATTGTTTATTCACTTCGATATAATACATAGTTTACATAAATCTCAGGTATAAATATTTCCTTAAAAATGGGTTGTTAAGTTTTTTTTATTTGGAATGCTACTACTGCTTTGTAAGATTTCTAAAAAATTAAAAAACTACCGCTTCATACTTGTAAAACTTCCATTTATTTTTCCAAATTTAATAGTCCCACCTTCTCCACTAAATCTAATAATGCTTGTAACTTATTATCAAATAGTTCACAACGTATAGGCATCTCTAGTGAATAGAATGGATTTTTCAATGCATAATCTGAATACAGTTCGTAGATTTTACGTAGAAGTACGTCCATTGCGCTTAACCCTGTCTCACTGATAACAATAAACTTGACACCTGTCAATGTTTGAAAACAATGCAGCGTAAATGTATCCGCCTCCAATGTTTCAATGCCGGAACTCTTAGGTTCGGGACTTAGTTGACTAGCAATAGCAAACAATGGATAAAACATACTGGCCAAAAATATCTTCTCATTCGTTGTCATCTTCGGACGGCTAAACTTTAAATTAATTGGAAAATTTTCGGAATTTTCCAGCACGGTTTTAACATCACGACCATCTTCCAAGGTGGCGCCGTTTACCTGTGATCCATTGACAGCCACTAAGACATGACCAACTAAAACAATATATCACTTAATTAAATACGCATGATTCTCTGGAAGCCCTACTGAATACAAAACTTACCATTGATACCATCTTTACGATTGAATACTACGGTCACTTTTTTGGGATTATAATCCAACATAAGATCCAGTGGGTAGGTGAATGTTTTCTCATGCTCTATGCGTGGCACATTATAATCCAGATTGAATATAAGGCCACCAGATTTGCTGACTATATAAACACCATAAATTATCATTTTTTCCTATTTTTGTTATCAATTTATTTCCCAAAGTTGTTTATTAGTATTCCAATCAGCTGTTTTTTTATTTACACATTTGCATATGAATGTATACAGTGTGGCCACATCGCTCGGAATATTTTTTAAAACTCGGTTGAAGATTAGTAGTTTTGAAAACTCGGTTCAACCTTTCTTAAAATGAG
Organism: Phaonia tiefii; assembly: GCA_963931995.1. NCBI lineage: Eukaryota > Metazoa > Arthropoda > Insecta > Diptera > Muscidae > Phaonia > Phaonia tiefii. Next base: position 328,253,772 of record OZ008368.1, on the reverse strand, counting down.
ACTAATGACCAGTTTTTAAGAGGGTAGTGAACTATAAGATTACTTAATCGTAAGTGAAAGTTAATTTGAGGTTAACTTTGCATTTTTCTTTTCAGTGGTGAGTTAATGTAAGTCGCCATATTGTTAACGATTATGGCAACCCTTGTCTTCTTATTGAAAAAAACAACTAGTTTGGGATAAATACCGAAACAACAAAGAGGAACAAACAAAATGGAATTTGTAAAATAAGAAATAGATGCATAAAATCGAAGTTATTTTAACAAAAATGTGTAAAAAACTACATACGCGCAATCATTTAACGATCTAGACTCAACGTATGTGTAGAAATACGTAAAACAGAAGCATATATTTTATACAATCTAACATTTTTCATTTTGACAGTCAGTAATTTGATTGTCAAAATTATATGGTTCAACACACACTCACTGGCATGACTAGTTTCGAACTCCGTGACAAGTTCATCATTAGATGCCTAACTACAGTGCCTGAATTGATACCATCGGTTGATCATCAATCGTATATATACAAACTCAATTCTGCAATTCACATGTGCGAATTAGTATCGATCGAAGATCCCTAAGCATCAACATCACTGAAAGGCCTATAATTCCAACAACAAGAACAGACAGCATTTTTCCACCATGTTTTTCTTTTCGTCATGTATTTGATGAACCGAAAATGTCGCCCACTTTTAATTTGTTTGGTACTCAGCTGTTTGCGAAAATTTCGTAGCCAAAATCAAGTACAGGGTTGTTCCGCCAAAGTTATTTCGTACGAAAACAATTGTCTGGTACTTGTTTGGGACGTGAATTTTTTGAAGTTCAGGCCGCCGCCGATATAGTTGGCTCTTATGAGTTTAAAATGTGAGACGACTTGATCGGATGACCCGATTTTACGAACTGATCCAATTTTAAAGGTTCACCTATTTAAAAAACATGTCTAATTTGTACAAAGCTGGCGAAACCAAGATCCGCCAATTTAATTTTTCTGTTGTACCGCCGTCTTCGATAATTTTGTCTGGGCACGGAGTTCCTATAAATTAAAATGTAAATTTAATCTCAAAATGGGTGATGTAATTGGCGAAAATTAGACATGGTTATCGCTAAAAACATGTGTATACTGCACTGGAAATCTAGAGATTTCTAGATTTCGTGGCATAAACATCTGATTTTCCATACACAAATCAGCTGTTCCTGTGAATAAAATCTAGACAATCGAGATTTCGGTTGCAGCATAAGCGCGGTATAACTTGGCCGCAATAAACTGAGGTCTAATGTCGCACTTAAACTGCAGTTACACCTACCAAGATTATCGCTTTTTCGGGATTATGAATGTCAAACTCCATTAGAAAAAAACGTTGATAATCCCAAAAATGCGACAATCTCTGTCGGTATAAATGCCGATTAAGACCATGTTGTTTGTTGATCAGCATGTTGTATTTGTTCTATTCGCTTCAGTTATCAAACTTTGCACAAATGCATACCAACAACACAAGAATGCAAAAGAATACGAAAACAATATACATATGAGTTTGACACCAGAAGCAAAAAATCACACGAAAAAAATTTAATCAGCTGTTCAAACTACTTTACCATGTAGATATTACCCAAGAAGTAATATAACAAGAGTGTGCATCAGCTGTTTTACATTCGCGGGAAACCTTGAGGAAGCACTGGACTAGATAACTCGTAGAGAATGAGAAAGATCTTTAATTTTAACAATTTTCCTTTTGATTGAAATGTAGCCAAATATTTGTACTCTAAAATTTTTTTCTTTTTAACTTTCTTCTCCATCTTTTCGATAACAATGTGTTTTTTACTTAACAGTGAATTGATAGTATGTAAACAAAATGCAAAAAGAAACTTAGAACTGTAATGTGTTGCTCTAATACACATTAAAAATGGTTAATACACGTGAGAGTACATATGAGTAGTAGATCAAAATTCAAATTACTTAGTTGATCAGCAGTGGCATCAAGACCCCATGATTCCACCGAAAAGCAGTATAGAATCGAAGGTAATCAAAAATAGTTCCATCACCAATGTTAGTTTTCGGAAAACCCGCAGTCAGGTGACCGATTTTGAATTTCGGGTTTTGGTTACTCTATTCAAATAACCGGATTTTAAAGTTTGTAATTTGTTGATTATTGCGATACGGCATCACTTAATTCACCCAGCTGTGTTTTGACACTATTCTGTGTATTGTTTTTTGTCCAATTTTTATCTAGCAACCACCGTACACAGTAGAAGAAAAGGTCATTTAACATATTAGTTATTTACAAGCGTTAACAATATAAAAACATAGTGAATATCTCAAGTAATCATGGGCTCGGATGACGCTAGCACTAATTCCAGCGAATGTATGGAACGTGGTGACAGAATCCAAAAAGGCTTTCAAATAAACTACATGATTTTGCGTGACGCAGATTCAGGAAAGATCATCTGGCAGGAAAATAAGGACTTTTCTTCAGCCGATGTGGAGCATGAGGCACGTGTACCCGTAAAAATATTAGACTTGCGGGCGGTGTCAAGGGAAATTAATTTCAGTACGATTGAGGCGATGGAAAACTTTCGCTTAGATCAGAAGGTACTCTTCAAAGGACGTATTATGGAAGAATGGTTCTTTGAAATGGGTTGGGTAGGTGCCAATACTACGAATACATGGCAATCCACCATTGAAGCCGCACCCGAATCCCAAATGATGCCTGCCAAAGTTCTAAATGGCAATGTCACCATTCAAACCAGTTTCTATGACAACGATACACTCATCACCAAATCTGTGGTACGACTCTACTACATATAGACAGCTTCTCAATGACCTCGGCAACGGTCTCCGTTGTGCTTGCTGCTACCAATCAAGACACACATAGATATGTCATCTCAACATTAACTAAAATTACACCAACAAAACAAACACAACAACCCACACAAAAATCGAAATTATTATTATATTCTGCTTCATTGTATTTCATCGATTACTTGATCTCTAAATGAAAAGTTGTTTGTTTTTTGGACAATTTGCTGGCACTCTAATGTGTAAATTTGTTATATGTATGTATAAACATACGGAAGTAATGAAGATTTCAAGCATTTCTTTTAAACTATTTATGTCATATAAATATAGACAATATATATATATATTATAATATGTATATGCTACACAGGTGGCACACAAACACGTTTGTATGCGTGTGTGTAAATGTGTAGGTATATTTTTATAAATTCTGTTGCATTTTATATTTGTTTTGAAATAGTAAAACTAACTAAATTAATGCCATAGGGAAAAGAATGCTTTTAGATGTTCTTTAATGTGGTTCAAATGATTCTCACAAACTACAAATTAATCCAGCTAATAAAATAAGCAATAATAACTATTATGAATGATAATAAAAGTTATGAATAGATAATTGCAATCAATTATACATAACAGTGTAATGTATATTTATTTATGTATGTTATTATATAATATTTGTTTTCAAATTACTAATACGATATGTTTATGAAATAAAACGAAATGCAATTTTCTGTTAACCCGAATATAAATATTTGTTTCATAAAAATACGGCATATGTAACGAACAGTTATTGTAACTGTCAGTTTGCATGCAATTTTAAATCTATGTACATATAAATACTGGTTTGCTGTAAACAGTCAGGATAGCAATTACACTAAGTATAAGACTAAATACAAAAATACGGCAGGTATCAGAATCGTAAGGTTGTTTTTTAAACAATATTTCAGGTTATCCTTTGCTCCGCAAAATGTATACATATTTCAGCCAGGCAACATAAATAATGATTGTTTTCACATTTATTGTTTTTCAATTTATTTACACACATATATAGAGAAGTCGTGCATGTTAATTTCGATGAACCATCGAAATCGGCCATAATCTTTTGTTTCGTAATACATACTTATTATAAAAATTTGGATTGTCTTGATTTGTGTTAATTAATGATTATCATTCATGTCAAAATAATGAATGATGAATGAATGTTATTTATTTCTCAAAAATGATTACGTTTTGAGTTGTATAAATTGCTTTGAAAATAATGATTATTTTTCGAGTTTTATATTTTTTGGTCAGAAAATTAAACTTATTCCTACAGTTTATAGTTTGTAAAAATTGCTATATTCTCTTCATTCCTACGAAGCTAGGTATAAACTTATTAATCGGGACACACTAGTCAATCCCCATTACTTCTGTTATATTTGTCTACAAGCTTATTTGTGGACTTATTGATTTGATTGCCCCTCCCTTCTGTCGTTGATTGGTTTCAATATAATCACTCGATGTTTGCGTTATAATAAAATGTTTAATGTACCACTTCACTGGAAGAACTATTCAATGATTGGACCTATTTTCATGAACGTAATTATACCATATAAATGTGTTTAAAAAGGTAGACATTTCTCTTCTGATAATATTATTTATAATATCCCTAGATTAATATTATTGGTAATTTTAAGCTAGTCTGAACGGAATCTTGTCACCCATAGACTAAACAAAGAAGAAATATATGTATATGGTGAGGATCTATTGTGATTTTAATTTATTTATTTAATTTTAATTTCGTCTAATGGAAATATACATTCCTTACAGACATCCTTTTAAATTCACTTTAATTTTAAGAAAAATCAATATCATGCAATGAGCAAATTGAGTTAAATTCTCTTAGATATCGTAAAATATGTAGGTTCATTCATGAAATAATTCGTTCTACGGCAGGGTATATGGAAGAATTCAAAATGGCGCAATCTTCTCGAAGGTACATTAAAGGAGATTAGATTCAACAAATAAGGACTATCAATAATTCCATAAATGATTTTTGTAAATATTTATCATGACTGCCAGCCAATTGCCCGCACATTTGTATGGGAGGTACGCAAATGAGTGCCAAACATCTTCAATTTCACACTAGCTTTTCAAAATATTGCCTAGTACCAATTTCCATTAAGATCGATTAACGAGAAATATCGTGTTATCGACAGGCCAGATGGCAGTCCAGCTAACATAGGCGTAGCGACATCGTCAATTTTGTCCATTTCATAATTTACAGATTATTGGGCCATATCTGAGTTGAAGTTAATGACATACTCTAAATACTATGGTAAATCATCTCTCAAACCTCTCTTAACGTTTTATTAATGAGGACGTAATGTTCTTATTCACAAAAACCCAATAAATTAGATCTAAGATTTAGTGAAGGCATAGAATAATAAAGGGTTTTCCAACAGAGACGCTACAAAAGTAAATCGATAGGGACAGCAAACGACGCCATATTTTTTCCCGCTCTTTTGACATTTCTCTTCAGTAAGGTTTGCCATTTCATCATGGAAAGATATACGAGCCAACAACGAGTCGAAATTATTAAAATTTACTACCAAAATTTGGAGTCAGTGGCCTCAACTGTAAGAGGCCTACTTTAAGAGGCCTCAACAATCAGCGATGAGGCTCATTTCTGGCTGAATGGCTTCGTCAATAAACAAAATATGCGTTATTTGTCAGACAGCAATGCACAGGTAATCCATGAGTCATCATTACATCCCGAAAAAATTACGGTTCCTTCCGTGATGATCAAGACCGGCACATTACTGTGAATGCGAATCGCTACCGTTCAATGATAACCGAATATGGTTATGGTCACATGGTATCTAAAACCGGTTTTGTTTTATTTAAAAAAAACTTTTGTAGCGCTCTTATTGAAAAACCCGTTACATACCATAGAAGCTTTTATTCGCTCAATAATTTAAACGTCATAGGTACGATGGAAAGTAAACATTGGATGGTGGAAAATATGGGTTCAATAATACCAGATAGTTGCAATAGTATACAGCGATTAACAAAGGAACAACAACCGAATTTCGTGTTTTTGTGGGAAACTAGTTGTGTTAAATAGAATACAAATGTATACCAACGACAAAAGTCAACAAAAAAGTGCAAAATATATTCAAATTTTTCAGTTCTACACCAAAACGACAGGAAAAAGTTTAGTGAACATATTTTGTAACTCCACCTGGTGTAAGGTAATTTTAAATTTAATTGCTCTCATTTCCACAAACCTACGATGAAGAGTGTGAAATGAAACGTCAGATGAGAGTATAAGTTTATCTATGGATGTATTATTCCATGAGTGAAGGTTTCATCCATGGTACAATAATATCTACATGGTAATAGCAGGACGCGTTGTTGCTGTTGTGGCAGCATAAAATAAAACATATGTTCTAACGACTTTACCATGTACAAATTATTGTATCATGGTTTCATCAATCAGTATTTTAACTAGGGAACGCATAATTGCCTGACAACTCTGTTTTATGTATTCTCACAGTAGGCGTGTTTTGTTTCCACCGCTTGCTTATATTAGGCGTGTTTTCGTTACAAGATAGCTCCTAAGGGGCCCTTACCTGGCGTTTACACGGGACAGTTTTGCTCCGACAGTAGAAATCCATTCACACATTTTCACTACCACACTTACACTTCTCTCACTTGCCTCGCCACTGTCTCTGATTTTTCAATGACAGTAACATAAGCGGCCAGATCATGGCTGAACTAGTAAAGGTTGGCGCAATAGAACAACTGATTTTGTTTTCTTATGACTCCATCTGTTAAATTCAGTGTATTTTGTTGTTGGACTTGTTTGTACTTGTTCACACAATTACAACAAATCCTACTGCGTCAACCTCTACTAGTTCAGCCATCGGCCATATCGGTGACGTTTCGTAGTAATTTGTGAAAAAAGCAAAACATCGCAAACGACTTCACAAATTGGTAAATATATTTGTATTTGAAAATTTTGCTAATTTTTATTGAAATATTGTTTGACAATACAAACATATAAACATGAATACATGTCTAATTTTGCAGAGTACATCAGTTCCATTGTAATTTGGAGAAGTAAGACAAAATACAATGGCAAAAGAGCGAAGAAACAAAAAATCAGAGCACGAAATTTAACGAAACGGCACAGTCGGCGGTTGCTTAAAACTGTACTGTCTTTATAACTGGCTGGACGCGTACGTCACACAAACAATTTTTCTCTTTGTGACAACTAATACATAAACGCACCGTTAGACCTGTGGATAAGTTGCTCGACTTCAAGTTGACATCAACTTCGATTATTTCACATCAACTTCGATTTTGCCCATACACACTCAAACAAGTTGATGCAACTTCAATTTCTTGTCAGATGTCGAAATGAAAGGTGGTGAGCGCACTGCGAAAATATCACCAATAAATATTTATAAATAACACTATAAATCACATTTATTTAGTATATATTTTTCTGATACTGTTTAATTTATTTATTTTTTGATTCATTTATTTACATTTTGCCAATAATGAACGTTTCTCACCGAAATGCGTATGAAAGTCGCTGCAACTTCCCCTTACACTGGTGGATAAGTTGATTTCAACTTCAAAAAATCAAAATGGCTCTGATTTTACATCAACTAGTTAGTACAAACCACCAACTTCACCTTACACCATGGATAAGTTGATGTCAACTTGAAGTCACTGCAACATATCTACAGGTCTAAGGGCCCCTTTATCGCTTGCTTGCTAGGAATCAAAACGCCAAACTAGCGATAATTTATTATAATATATGTATATATAACCGTCTTGCTCTAACGCATTGTTTGTAGGTAATCTTGTATTATTCAATTATTCAACAACCAGGGAATTAATAGTTATCTTCTTAAATTTGAATGAGGTTTCGAAAATGCATGTCGAATTGGATTTCACGTTTGGGTAGTCGAATATAAAACCGGAGATTTTATATACATACATACAATTTGAATTTATATACATACATACATCACAATGTTAACAAAAGTTAATTTTGGACAAAAATTGGCAGGATATTGTGGAATAAACGCCCCAAATACACTGAACCAAAAATCAAATCAATTTGATTTGTACACAAAATTTGTGCAAATAGCTCAACGGCCACCACATAAAGCACAACGGCTTGCGCAACGCTCATTTCGTGCATGCATTTTGTATGGTATATTCCCCCCTTAACAGGTAAACGCGTCAACCAACCTTATTTGAGGTTCGTGGATCTGTACGCTGTCAAATTTGATTTTGTTTATTTCAATCAAGATGATATTTATAACATAGACTAATAGTCCCGAAAGTGAACTTAAACGCAGAAGCCAACGCGAACGCCAAAGTCAAAAAATGGTAGTTTATGTATCACTTCGCGCTTGCGTTTGTTTACGAAATCTGTCACTGACATATGCGCTTTATAGAGTTGCCAAACTACAATAAACAATTATAGATCAGAAAATGTTATCTTGAGTGAAATGCTCAGAAAAAGATTAAAAAATTTAGCTTTATTTCAGTAGATCAACAGAAATTAAGATTGCTATTATTTATATTACTGCAAATACCAACAATATGTGAATAAATGCGTAAAAAACCTATGTTATTTTGGGGTTCAATGTCCAATAAATTTCCCCATCTATATTAAATTAGTTGTCTTTCCCAAAAAACACTTGCCATTTGGCGGTATGTATTGATTGTAATGTATTGGTTCTTCTGTTTATTATTATCAACATCAACTGATGTCTATAATTTTTAAATATAATTCTAATAGTTTTGCAACGCATTATTTATTTGAACTTTCCATTTCTAATTTTATTATTGTAAATAAGAATTTCAGTGCGTAAACAGTATTATTTTGAATTATTTAAAAAAAAAAAGTTCGAGCTCTATCCGTCCTATGCATTTCATCCAAAATCCTCGATTGCCTATCCTCGATCGATATTTTTCTTTAAATTTGTTAATTTCTTCAACTAACGCGAAGGACTGTGTCGTGTTCAATTTGACAGCTGAAGTGATCAAAATCTTTGCGCTGCGTTTTATAAGCTACCTATTAAATAACGTATCTCAACGCAGGTAGTCACCGAACAGCTGTAACGTTTTATAAACTACCAAAACGACAAAAGTAACGCGAAGTGACTGATTCACGACTTATAGAATACCTCCGTATGTATCACGTAAGACGATCTTATTAAATTGTTCACATTTTGTGTAGTGTTTTTCATTATTCAGCTAATTTCTTATTCAACTTCCTAATAGATAATTCTACCATGTTGCCATGTATACTCGTATGTATACTATTATTGTACCATGGGTCAAACGTTTAACAAAAATTTAAATTTTTGGGGTTTACCTTATTAAACCTTGAACAAACGTATGCCAAATTTCTATGAATAGGTCCGTAAATAGGTCGATTTGTATGGGAGGTACCAGACGGAGTGTGGTCATTACGCCCATTTTCAATCTCAAACTAAGATTGGTCAAATAATAGTCACTTACAGAATTTCATTTAGACCGGTAAAGGGTTACGGGAGTAATCATGCTGACCAGCCAGTCAGCCAGACGGGCATTGTTCAAAAGTCTTAAAAGGTCCCAAAATGAATTCTGTCCAAAGATACCTTAGGTCTAATAAGACTCCTTCTATGCATTACTCGTTTTTCCATATGAATACCGTATGGATGAGTGCATACAAATATGTATGTATATTCTAGGAAAGTGTGATTTTTTCGAATATAATACGTAAATTGCCCGCAGTACTGCAATTTTTGATTGCTTCAGTTTAAAAACTTTTTACAAATTTCACTGTTTTGACACCTGTCAACCCTAACTGTGGCTCCTCATATCAAATTGAACACATCGTATACCAACAACAAAACTAATAATAAAAGTTAGAAAACGAAAACATACAGCCAACGAAAAGAAAATAAATCAGCTGTTGTACTGATTACTTGTATTAAAGGGCTATCACACAGGCATACATGTGTGTAAACATGTATGAGGGCGTATGTCAGACATGTATGTTGATTTTCAAAAATTTTTGATTTTCTGATGTCTGCCGCATACCACCATCCTCGTCTAATAGCGTGTCTGTCATACTTCATATAAAAATGCAGTTCGCTTATTGACGCTGCTGTGAGCGTATCGTGGAATTATCAGAAATTTGTTAAAAAAAATTTGCTGATGTTATTTTCTGGGAAGAGTTTATTGAGGAATATATAAGCTTGCCACAGTTGTGGCAAAAATTCGTTGATAACAACAGCCGCTACAACTTCCCGCTTCATTGTCATTCTTTCGCTTTAAAAATTTCTGAGTACTGAAGTATGCCGTCAGTGTCCGACGGTGTAATAGCGAAACGCAAAGTATGCCATCATACATGTCTACACACATGGTAAAATAAGTAAAGTAAACGCAGTAGGAATTGTTGCAACAAAAACAGGTATTTTGTTTTTGTTTGGTGTCCATAATCTGTCAAATTTTCTACATGTGTGTATCTACTGTAAAAGTAGACAAAACTGTACAAAAACAAAATACACGTGAATTTGACACAAGAGAAACACCTAATCAAGAAATCAGCTGTTCTAACGAGTTTACCTTACTTATTTTACCATGTCTACACACATGTATGTCCATGATACAAATACAAGGGGGATTCTATGGCACAGCTGATCGAAAAGGTACTAGGACGATGATGGAGAATGAGAGAGCAAAGAAGACAGGAACTAATTTTAAATAGTGTTTATTGATACTAATGACAGCTAAAATATGTTTTATGTTGTTTTCATTGAACGAAAATACGCATTCCCTTTGATTTCTGTCCGTTTTATGTCCAACTAAAGTTTAAAATTGGTAAAATACAGCAACAAATAAAACTCTATGAAATGGCCTACTACCTCGTCGCCATGAAGAGGCATCGAAGAGAGTAATGGAAACTCTTAAGTATTACTCTATTGTTATTGTCAAAATCATCTGATAAAAATCAGACTAATGCTTATAGTAGACCTAATAGTTCTCTCACCAAATTTATGACATTTGGCCTGGTGTGATATTTACGTTCGATGTTGTAAAGAATTGCTTTAATAATACCAGATAGAGGCAATGGTTCAAAACAACGAACAAAATAACAACAATGATATTTCGTTTTGTGTGTTAAAACACAACACAAATGTATGCTAACAATAGCAGTTAATAAAAAAGTTTAAAACACATTTAAATCTCACAGTTTTTCACCAATACGACACGAAAAATTAAAGCAAGAAGTTATTGTAATTCCACCTGGTGTAGGTAATTTTTCGTCAAACATCTCTCTATTACATTGTTCCGCAAAGCATGTACCGCGGCACACTGATGTACCGTGGTCATCAGTCGGTGTGCCGCAGAAAAAAGTCAAGGTTTTGTGAAGATAATACACCTATAAATAGCTGAAAGCTATAAGAGCGAGGCGCTTTGTTGCGCGACGACCAGAACAGCTTCACCCGTGTGGCACGCCTCGCTCACAAGCTATCGCTGAACGCAGCACGAATGCTTATCGAGCAGAGAACAGCGGTGTAATATTAATAAGAGTTTGCAACAGCTGTTTTATGTACTAACAAAGTCCGTTGAAGACTTCGAAAACAGATTGTGTTTCATATATAAAAACTTTTAAGGATTTTAATAGAATTAAATTAAATAAAACTATGATTCGCCAAATCTACGACTCTGGGGAAATCCAGTTGTATACTGGAATATGTCGCTGTTTAATAATACAGATAGATACAAATCGAACTTAAAACTTTTTTTTGCTATGTTATCATCTATAGGCACGGGTAGGGTATAATCTAACAAAGTCAACACATGAAAACAACATGCAGCGTTAACACACAGCGTTGTCTACGTCGAAGCTATGAAGCGCTAGCATTGAAAATAATATGTGGTTGTTGTACAACAATAGTCTCTGTCTGAAAATAAGTATGAAGGTATTGTTGTAGAGGCAGCGAATAGTTGTCTTAAAATACGAAATCTTGCTACTCGTAAGCTTACGAACATAACACAATGTACATGTCTCTGTGGCTTTGCATACTCTTTGTTTTTTGTGGGAATAAAACAAAAAGTATTACGCAAGAAAATAATGACACATGTGCTTGCTTGCACTTAACTTTAAATAATTTTAAGTATTAATATTATTTTAATGAAAAGTCATCATATTATTGAACGCTGTTTTTTCCAATGTAACATTTACTAATGTGTTCATAGAAATCGAACAGGTACCGTGTATAACAGTGACCGGCAAACCCTATGTACCAGGGATGATATTTGTAGTGGATAAGGACTTTTTTACCTCCTTTCGAATTCAAAATGTCCCCAACTCCTTTTGATCCAATAAGTGATTCACCAAAATTTATGTGAGCGGGTTTTACATCACGTGGCAAAATAAGTACAGTAGAAGCAGTTGGAATTGGAGGAATTTTGGCTTTTATATCAAGCCAAACCCAGCTGATCGAAATGGCCAAGAATTATTTGATATTTTTTGTGTAATAAGACTGAAATATATGTGTGCCTGAGACTAACTAAAGCTTTCACTGCATTTACACCGAAAGATTAACAAACCGTACGCAGATTAAATAAATTTTTTATATGTTCTACAAACAGACCGTTAATCTTTCTGTGTAAATACGGATTTATTTAATGATTTTATAAAAAGTACTCTTACGTCGAAAAACATACTTTCGGAGTAATACTCCTTGAAAATTGTCAAATATCATCACTGCTCTGTATCGTGCATTTTTAAGCTTCGTACGAAACCATAGAGTAATACTTAAGAGTTTCCGTTACTCTCTTCGATGACTCTTCATGACGACGAGGTAGTAGGCCATTTCATAGTTTTATATGCTGCTGTATTTTACCAATTTTACACTTTCGTTGGACATAAAACGGACATAAATCAAAGGGAAAGCGTATTTTCGTTCAATGAAAATAACATAAAACATAATTTAGCTGTCATTAGTTACTACGTTTATACGGCAGCCAACTCGCGAGTAAAATTAATCGCGAGTACTGAGCTCACTGTTTATACGGTAGTTTGCATTCAGCAGTTATAGCGCTATCAGTGCTGCCTAACTAAAAAAAATATATAACTGTGGCAGCATCAACAGATGTTTTGTTTGTTTTGATATTTACTTACAATTCATTGAGTGAAATTGTTTTCAGTGCGTAAAGTGTTAAATGTCGGCAACAAAAAAGCTTGTTATTGCAAAGCAGTTAATGCAAGAAAGGAAGCAATGGCTGCAAAAAATAATGCTGCAGATGCAGCTAAGTTATATGGCCTCAAGTGAACGGCATTTGTCAGACATTTCAGACATACATACATGCATGTCAATATCACAATCACAATTGAATTGTTTGTAAAAGAAACATCTGATGCGTTACCAGATTTTCATTGTTGAGACATATGGCAGCATTTTAAAATTTACTCGCAAGTAGCGTCGTTACTCATGACTTATTTTCGTGAGTTAGCTACTTGCGAGTAAGGAAATAACTCACCGTTTATACGCTCAAATTTTTTACTCGCGATATTGTTACTCGCAAGTAAGGCGTGCGTATAAACGTAGTAAGTATCAATAAACACTATTTAAAATTAGTTCCTGTCTTCTTTGCTCTCTCATTCTACATCATCGGCCTAGTACCTTTTCGATCAGCTGTGCCATAGAATCCCCCTGACCAAACGAAATCAGTCAGTCTCACCAGGGGGATTCTATGGCACAGCTGATCGAAAAGGTACTAGGCCGATGTTCCTCTGAATCTATTTATCATTATCACGTGCTCTTTCCAGATCATTTCCCATAACTTTTCTTAGAATTTCAGGCCCCAACGCCCGCACTTCTTCCCGAATTTTGGCCTTAAGCTATTGGATGGTGTTTGACTTATTGGCATACACTTTACCCTCTGGGTAGCCCCAAAGAAAAAAAATCGTCAGTATCTAGTGGCGAGTTAAAATCAAAAAAATCAATATTATTCGATCGCCAAGGAGAGCCATAGTTGGACAAGCTGGGGTTCCACCTTATTGGAACCAGAATTCTCAATTGTTCTCTATCTCTGGCTTTAAAATGAATGCCATTCACATTAATGCAACTTGTTCGCCGTTTACGAAAAAAATATGGTCCAATGATCCTTTTTGAAGTTATTCTATACCATACTGTGGATCTAATAGGCTGCATTTGATGTTCAACAATTTTGTTTATTCACGTGACAATTGAAGTGAAAATGGGCCGCATCGCTCATTATGAGTTTGTGAATAAACTCGTTGTTTTCTAGGCACAATCCTCGAATACAGCGACTATATTGAATGCGTATTTGTCCATAATTTGGTTTTAACTTGTGAACCAATTGAATCTTATGTGGGAAAAGATGTAACTTATTTAAAATTCTTCGCAAAGACACTGTAGACATGACCAACTGGGGTTTCCTCAATTTCACCCGAGCAATGCTCACATTAATCCGAACTGCACGAGGCCTTCCAGCACGCGAAAGATCACAGAAAGCCCGTTGTTGCCCAAAACGCTGAACCAATAGGTAAACTGTTGGAGGGCTAGGTGCATTTCGAATATGAAAGAAATTTCAATATGATCTTTATGTCTTTCAAAATAAATTGAACAATTGAATAAAATTGTGCAGATTCTTTCAATCATAAATGTCCCAAGTTTTTCAAAGGCAATTCTAAAAATCAAACGGTAAAAAGTACGTAAACAAAAAATTTATTCACAAGTTAAATCATAATGTTACTTACGCGCCAGCCTTTATATACATATATGTCATTTATTTGTTTACACAAAATAATATTATAAAACAATACAACGTTTAAATAAAAGATTCACGAAGAACATAAGGCGTCAACGAATTCTCTCCATCGATTTCTGTCTCTCTCAAGTTATTTGGTTCCATGATAGTCGGGTTTGCTTATATTCCCATTCCAGGTACCGCTTCCATGTATTTGGTGGTCTTCCTGGCTCTAGCAATAGCTGATATTGGGCGCTTAAGTATAAAGCCGATCCAAGTCCATTTTCCTCTATAGATATACGTAAACGTATATCCAATTCAATAGAACTGTTACATGTACGTTGCCAGAGTACTTCATCAAAATTGTCTTGGGCCAGTAGATACGGAGTATTTGTATCTGATAACGATTGACAAACGTTTGAACCTTCTTCATTGTCAGCTTCGTCAAACTCAAAACAGTAGAAACGTACAACAGTACGTTTCAGCTTCGTCAAGCTCAAAACACTAGAAACGTACAACAGTACAAACTCCAAATTGCTATTGCGAATGCAAATTTTGTAGAGCACAGGGGGAGGAAAAGTTCCTTCCAAGACCGTAGTGCGTTGTGAAGTCACATCCTGCTCGAGGTGCCCCTGCCGTTTACTAAACAATACGGATCTAGACTGGTATGTCGATAAAAAGAACAATACTCCCTAATACAGGGTGAATATCTGCCTACAGGTTGTTGGCAGCCGCAGCACTAGGATCGGATGCCGTGGTCTAATGAATCAATCGTCTAAAAAGTCAATCATTACGGGAACGTCGATAGATTCAAGGGGGAACATACCCCTCGATAACGACATTTGCCATGTAAATATGGTATAAACCAAATTCGGCAGTGAAAGCTATTGGTATAAAAATACAGCTGTTGTTAAAATAAGAAATAAATGGTTTCCCATTACATCCCATGAAGGGACCGGGGAGAACTTCTCACAATCACTGAGCTGTGCGCTTTAAAGTTTTCACTCACTGATTGGGACCTACAGATTTACACCGATTCCGAACGGTATTTTGAGAAGCTTTTTTCATGGTTATATACTCGATAGTGTCGCCGTCACTATGCGAGTTGACCGCCGCCGAAAGAAATTTGAAGGTGGTCAGAGCAGGGTTCGAACCCAGGATCTCATGTACAAGAGCCGCGCACACTAACCATTGCACCACCGACGGTGGTTAAAATAATATCACCAAATATGTAGGGTTGAAAACAAAAAGTTCTAAAGATATTTTTCGAAAACTTGAATTGTAATTAGGGAATGCAAATCCCCGCACTTTTTCATTTCCCGGGAAAGCTCAATTTTGTACCACAAACGAGAAAAAAATAATACAAATATCTTAAATAATGCAATGTGTTACGACAAAAACTTATATTTGATGCATTCAACACTTACGAGGAATTACTTCTATTTTAAATTTGGCAGCCTAATTTCTGTGAAACTTATACGAGTATAACTGATGTGGATAAAACTAACGCTGTTTTATACAGTGTCACTTACCTGTCCAATGACAATCAGCAGGCTATGTTTATATTCCACAGACAATTGTTTAGCGGCGACAAACTCATTTTGAACTTTTGTGACACATACTGAGGTGATATATTGGTGTAGATTTCATATGTACATAAAGTTGTAGTTTAAATCTTATCGTAGATCATGGTACAATAATATCTACATGGTAATAGCAGCACGCGTTGTTGCTGTTGTAGGCAGCAACAATAGGCATTTTGTTTTTGTTCTATTCGCTTCAGTTGTCAAACTTTACACGAAGGCATACCAACAACACAAGAATGCAAAAGAGTACAAAAACAAAATACATGGGAGTGTGACAGCCGAAGCGAAGAACCTCATGAAAAAAATTAAAACAGCTGTTCTTACGACTTTACCATGAACATATTGTACCATGATCGTAGATAAAGGAAATAAATAGATGAAGCACAAGTGGAGGAACATTTTTAGTGCGATGGGTAATTTTGTAGGTGGCGTTGAAAACAACAAACGGGACTTTTTGTTCCCAAAAAACTTAAAAAAGACAGTTAATAAAATTTGGCAATTTAAATTTAATTTCAAAACAAAAAATATATGAAAGAAAAATATTTTAAATTCCTACATTTATGGCCAGGAAATGTTTGCAAAGAATTTAAGCACTTATACAGCTTCCCACAGGACATAGATAAATAAAAACCATAGATGATTCATTTGCTTAATCACCATTTTCACCAGAGGGCACATGCTGTTTCCGTACGAACATTTATTCACTCGGATGCGACGAAAAAGCACTCTAACATAATTTTTATTTCGATTCTGCTGTTTATATTTGAAAATAGAGTATAAATAATTGAAAAGCATTTCGCTTTGATATTTGTTGAAAATACAAAACCCAAAAAAGCATGGTTATATAGGTTGTTCAATAGTTATTGTTTCCAAGGAAATTTGTCCATATCTACCTCTCCGGCGGCATCTAGTAAATTTCCCTTTACTTTCAAATCCACCACTTATCTTTCACCATCTATGGTTTTTTATTTATCTATGCACAGGATGAGGAAAGGAATGAACTGTGGTGTACAATTCTTTGATTGAATCTCGGAACCGCTTTAAAAGCCACAAGTTTTGTGAACATCATTTTCAGGAGAAGTATGTATATTCTCTCAAGGAAACTTGACGATGATGCTATTCCCTGTATGAATCTAAAACTTGGAATTCGAATACACTCCCATAGAATACACTAAAACAGTTTTTGTTACAGGCAGTTAGTTGTAAACTAAAATGTGTAAATGTTGTTAATGTATCTTGTTTACATTTTTCGTTGAAAAATTCCCATAGTGTTCATAGAATAACACATACGTAGAAGGTTTTATTCGCTCAATATATTAAACGTCATAGGTACGATGGAAATTACACAGTGGAGGGTGGAAAATATGGGTTCAATAATACCAGATGGTGGCAATAGTATACAGCGATCCACAAAGGAACTACACCCGAATTCCGTGTTTTTGTGGCAAACTAGTTGTGTTAAATACAATACAAATGAATACCAACGTTAAAAGTCAACAAAAAAGTGCAAAATACATTTAAATTTTTCAGTTCTACACCAAAACGACAGGAAATAGTTAAGTGAACATATTTTGTAACTCCACCTGGTGTATGTAAACATTTCCACAGACCTACCGAGAGAGTGTGAAATGAAACGTCAGATGAGAGAATAAGTTCTTCTATAGTATGTGTTATTCTATGATAGTGTTGAAGAAAACGCCAGTGAGAATTATGCTAAATGACAGCTGCACAGGATAGGACCTAGTGAAAATAGTTTGCTACGGTCGTGCTTTATCTATTATATTTCTTTATCTATGGTTTAAATTATATTTAAAAACTTTAAAATATCTAATTTAACATCTACAATTTCTTGTCAAACATTACAATGTTTAGTATGTGTTTGCAAAGATCAAATAAGAAATAATTGTCTTTCAAGATATAAAATGATTTATTTATCCTTCAACGACAGGAGATATTAAAGTTTAAAATTAAAATATATATCTAAAATATATTTCATAGAATATTAAGAAAATTAATAATACTGACGAAAGTAACTAAAGATTGAACTTTTCTAAAAGAATCTACAGTTTTACATATGTTGAAAAGAGGTTCGAAAATATTTGGATGTTTTTTATATACGATTCGATCCGAAATTATTTCTTAGAAGAATATTTTCGATTTCCTTTGAGCTATACAGATCAGGGTTTTCTGCAATTAGAAAAAATGTAAGATACATCACCGCAACGGAAATGATTTCATTAACCTGAAAACTTTCGTCGCTGCTACGGATATGTTTTATTACTATGACGAATATGTTACATTGGTGCGATTAATATTTTTCATTGATGTAAGAAGCCGGTTTGGGAATTTAATCATCCATATGTGAATGATGTACAATTATTAACATCAAGCACCCTTTTTTGCCCATTTTATATTATTTTCCACTTTGCTATTTCGAGGAAAAATTAAAATGTATTATTTTTATTTTGATAAATAACGCAGAATATATGTAATGTATGTAGTTTCGGGCAATTTGACTATTATGTGTTTTGAGCATTGTTGCTAAAAAGGTAGTAAAAATTGGTGTAAAAACAGAGTTGCTCTTATTTGAACCAAATCGGTTTCATGGCTTTATTATTAAATTATTTTAAATGTTTGACAAAATACAGTAATAAACAAATACAATTTTTAAAAAATCAAAAGATGCCCAAACCTCAAAAACTTAGCCTCAAAACTTAACAATTACATTATTAAACTTTTTTTCTCTAAAGTCCACAATTGTTATATTCGTTGCAGCAACATCAACTGAGTTGCTGGAGCAACGCAACGATGAACATTAAAAAAAATCTTGTAGATCATGCTTTATTGCAGCAACGATACACTATCTAACGAAAATGTCGCATCCCTACGCGTAATCGTTTTTACTTCAGTTTTACTAATATATAAAATACAAAAATTTAAAACATACCCAAGTGCAAGAAGAGCTTGCTGGATTACACTTTTTTTGCTAAAATATTTCCCGGGATTCCAGGACGAAATTCCCAGGAAAGCGCGAACTGAAAATGAACGAAATGCATTTTCTAATTGCAATGAATTCTCGGTGCTATTGCATTTTTATTATTTAGGGTATATTTACGCCACTCCTCTCTATTTCAGATAAGTCTATGGCCCTATTGACATTTCATACAATATTGTCCTTGTAAAGGGTTTTTCAACAGAGACGCTACAAAAGTAAATCGATAGGGACAGCAAACGACGCCATATTTTTTCCCGCTCTTTTGACATTTCTCTTCAGTAAGGTTTGCCATTTCATCATGGAAAGATATACGAGCCAACAACAAGTCGAAATTATTAAAATTTACTACCAAAATTTGGAGTCAGTGGCCTCAACTTTAAGAGCGCTACGTCCAATTTATGGTTGTCATAATCGTCCTACCAGATCAACAATTGAGCGTCTAGTGGAAAAATTTGAATCCACAGGCACAATACAAAATGTTCCCGTGCCAGTGAGACAAAGAATTGCCCGTAGTGTCGAGAATATTGCTGCCACTAAGGCTTCAGTTCAAGAAAGCCCAAATGTGTCTCTCACACGTCGTTCTCAAGCGTTGGGCATCTCTGTGACGTCGTTGTGGCGAATTTTGCGAAAAGATCTTGGCCTACATCCTTACAAGATCAAATTAACGCAAGAACTGAAGCCGCTTGACCTCCATAAGCGTCGTATGTTCGTGAATTGGGCTGAGCAACAACTTGAAAATGATTCGGATTTTCATCGGAAAATCATCTTCAGCGATGAGGCTCATTTCTGGCTGAATGGCTTCGTCAATAAGCAAAATATGCGTTATTGGTCAGACAGCAATCCATGAGTCATCATTGCATCCCGAAAAAATTACGGTTTGGTGCGGTTTATGGGACGGCGGCCTCATTGGGCCGTACTACCCCCTTGGCAGATGAGTTTCAGAAACATGCAGATCTGATTTCCAAGTATGTGCTTACAAATGGCAGACAAGGAAAACCAACTGTTTATCCAAAGACAAAACGAGGATTTTTTAACGCTGTCGGCAGTGGTTTGAAACTTCTTTTTGGTACGTTAGATAATGAAGATAGAACTATGATTGAGGAAACTGTATTAGATATCAAGAACAAGGATGATAACGAATATTTACAGATCAGTACTACAATAGATCATGTAAATGCTGGTAATGCATTGGTAAACGAATTGAAAAACTCAACGAATACATTTCACAACAGTCTTCATAGGAAAATCATTGCAGACACATTCCTTGGCAATATCAAAATTTACTTGGAACATATGCAGGATATTCAGCTCGGAATACAATTGACAAAATTAGGTATTGTTAATCCAAAACTTATTGATATACATACTATATCTCATTTGAACACTGAACAATTTGATTTTCTTCGTATATCAGTTTGTTTAAAGACGACAGTTTACTTCGTATTTACCATCCCAAAAATTTTCATTACGTACGATAAATTTAAATATTGGTATTTCCAGATAATAACAACCAAGAGCTAGTTTTAAATTGAGACCAAAATTATGCTAAGAAAGAAAATAAAATGTTTAAAATTGAAAATTAAAAACTAATAGCCAAGTTATTAAATGATTCATCCAACTCTGTATTATTCACGACAATAATGTGGTTCTTATATTCCGTAGGAGTTATAAATTTTCCCTGATTAATTATGACATAACCATAGTTGTCCACTATGTTATTTATATTAGTCGTGTTTTGGTTACAAGCAAGCGATTATCGCTTGCTAAGTTGCAAAGAAAACGGTTATTTAGCGATAAGTGATTTTATTCGAAAGTATGAAAAAGGGTTGAAAACGGTAAAAGATGTCAAAAAGAATTTTTCTTAAACTTTGCGAAAATGATTCGCGTCGCTAAGTGCTTCATACAAAACAAGCGATTATATAAGCAAGCGGTGTAACCAAAACACGCTTTTTAATAGATTGAGCATTATATTGCCGGTTTAGATATACTATTAGTTCTAGCATTCGGAGGGTTCATTTCTGGAATCAGAATCATCCGTTATTTGTTTCTTTTAAATTGACTTTTGTACTTTCTTACATACCTATTCCTAAATTTGAGTATATAGTGTTCTTTATCCTTTTTCTGTTCTAAAACTTTTGTATTTTTAAATGGGCTCTCTGATTTACTTAATTTTTTTCTACTATTTTCCGCATTAACATATTCTGTGTTTATGGGCCTCTCGAGTCGTGTTTTGTTGACGTTATCTATTCTTTGTTCCTTAAACTCGTAGTATGTGTATCAAGTGATGGATATTTCTTATTAAAAAATATATTGTAGGGTGTTTCGCCCGAACTAGAATGATTTATGTTGTGATTGTAAGCGAAAATAGCTTATTCTACACTCATGTAGTTTAATTCTTTATCCCCGGAAGAATTAAAAATTCTAAGTTTTTCATTAAGAGTTTCCCAGTGGTAACTTCTTAATTAATTTTTAGCTGTTCACACCATTGTTTAATATTACATTGTTCATGCCTTGATCCTGATAAATTTTGAGAGTTTTAGGCGGACCCAGTATTTTAAAGATTTTAAGTAAACCCCTTTTAGTCTCCAACCAATTAAGACTTGAAACTTTTTCTACTACTGCAAAATTAGGAAAAAATATCGTTACAGGTTAGGTAGTAAGTACTCTTTGTCCCATTGCCAAAAGTCAATAACAAATTTGCATAGTTCGCAGCTGTTAATAATTTTACAAATTTCCTTAAAGTAATAATATTTTTGTCTCAAAATTTTCACAATTTTTTCTATTCCTTGATGTAAACCTTCTAGATGAAGCTCTGTAACAATGGTCTTGAATTCCGAATATTCAATGAGATTTTTCAATACCTTCGTGACTATTTTTTCGTCTGAGATTCTAATATATGTCCTGAATTATAAAAAATCTCCGTCATCTGGCATATTAAGTACATGGATGTGTTTTTATAGATAAAATGTTCTTTAATTATATCCTTGATATTTTCATTGGCCAATTCATTATAAGCTTGAGAAAATCCTTACTTTCGTGGTCTGGTTCGCGTCTCTCTTTACAATTTTTATCTGATTCCTAAATATATTCAAAAATCTTTCCGAAATAGGGATATAGTTTTCGTTATCTTCATCCGCTGAATGAATAGTAACAACATCGTATGTCCTCATTCATATTACATATATCCAATATTAGCTGCGCCATTCTCTTTACTCGGAATATGTCTCACATCGAAATCGTACTCATTTAGTCTTTATCTTCCATCTTTGATGCTTAATATACGAATCCTTAAGATTGTGAAGCCACTGAAGTGGTTTATGATCGCTATTCACGATCAATTTTTTCCCATAGATACACTCCGGTTTACTTATTTAAAGGCACTAAAATAAAAATTCCATATTCAGCAGCCTGTATCTTTTGCAATTTGTAACCGATTGCAGAATTTTAAAATGGAAATGGAAGCTAGACATCTTGAGATATAAACAAAATCATGACAATAATGGTTTCTTAACTGAATAACTTTTTTTGAGCAATTTATAAAAAAAGTCCAATAATGTGCATTTTTTTTTTGGTTCACTTGAATAAACACACTTTATTATTTTTAAAGTAAACGATGATTTTTTGTAGGGAGCGTTTGTTTAGTACAATTTATTACATCTTAATCATTCTACGAGTCAAAATGGCAAAACAAAATTTGAAGGATATTCTAACCGCGCAATAGCTAAACAAATTGGACGGAGCCCAACAGTTGTCAACAATTATATTTTCTTATCCTGGGGTATGGAAAAAATTTTAAAGGAAGGGTTTCAATTGCTTCTAATTCTGCCTTATCCTTGTCAAAAATAAGAGCTCAAGCTGGAGTGGAAGCGAGCAAGTCATCAGTACGCAGAGTAATTAAGAGCTGTGAGTATCTTAAATACCTGAAATTACAAAAAAAGCCACCACTTAATGCTCCTCGTAAGGAAAAGCGCCTTCAATTCGCAAGAGACTATATGGTATGGGATGTGCAGCCAAGAGGTCATGTAAATGACTGGAGAACCGTTGTATTTACGGATGAGAAGAAGTTTAATTTGGATGGGCCTGATGGCTACAACTATTATTTCCATTATCTGCGCAAAGAAAAGGGCTTTTAAAGGGTTTTTCAACAGAGACGCTACAAAAGTAAATCGATAGGGACAGCAAACGACGCCATATTTTTTCCCGCTCTTTTGACATTTCTCTTCAGTAAGGTTTACCATTTATATGAGCCAACAACGAGTCGAAATTATTAAAATTTACTACCGAAATTTGGAGTCAGTGGCCTCAACTTTAAGAGGCCTCAACAATCAGCGATGAGGCTCATTTCTGGCTGAATGGCTTCGTCAATAAGCAAAATATGCGTTATTGGTCAGACAGCAATCCACACGTAATCTATGAGTTATCATTGCATCCCGAAAAAATTACGGTTTGGTGCGGTTTATGGGCCAGCGGCGTAATTGGGCCGTACTTCTTCCGTGATGATCAAGATTGGCACATTACTGTGAATGCGAATCGCTACCGTTCTATGATAACCGAATATTTTTGGCCCCAATTGGATTATATGGACTTGGAGGACATGTGGTTCCAACAGGACGGCGCCACAAGCCACACAGCGAATGCTACAATCAATTTATTGGAAACCAAGTTTGGTGAACGTGTTATCTCACGAAATGGCCCAGTCGATTGGCCGCCTCGGTCGTGCGATTTGACGCCGTTAGATTATTTCCTGTGGGGCTACGTCAAGTCTATGGTCTATGCCAACAAGCCAGCGACGATTGATGAACTTCGTACGAACATCGAACGTGAAATTGCAGCAGTATCGGCCGATTTATGCTTGAAAACCGTCGAAAATTGGGTTCAGCGTCTGGACTTCTGCAAGCCTGCCCGTGGTGGCCATGCAAAAGAAATCGAGTTCCATACATAATGGCATCGAACGTACTTTCACAGGAATAAACAATTTCATTGGTATCTAAAACCGGTTTTGTTTTATTTAAAAAAAACTTTTGTAGCGCTCTTATTGAAAACCCCGTTAGAACCGACATCACAGCCGAGAGGGCGGCGTTATGGTGTGGGGTGCTATTACGTACTATGGCACCATTGATCTTGAATTTCAAAGTGCACAAAATGACTGGTGCAAGCTATAAAACGTTATTGGAATCGGCTTTTCCGAAGTTCAGTGAACTATTCGGTCCCATATCTTGAATATTACAACAGGATAATGCCTCTATGTTTTTATATAATAATATTTAATATTTTAATATTCTTGACTGACCACCCTATTTGCCAGATCTAAACATTATCGAAAATGTCCGGGGTTGGTTATCTCGTAAGGTCTATGAAGGAGGTAGACAATTTGATGACAAGCAGTCAATAATTCAGGCCATTAAGGATGCTTCGAATCATATATCGTTGGATTACATAAATTCTATTTATTTATCAATGAAAGCCCGTATATTTGAAGTTATTAAAATCAAAGGGGGTTGTACTCATTACTAATAGGTCTTAAATAAATTTAAAAAAAAAACAAGAAAAACTATTTTTCATTAAAATTAAAGGCACTTTACTTTATTCAAGTGAACCAAAAAAAAATAACACATTTTTGGACTTTTTTTTATAAAATGCTCAAAAAAGGTGTTTAGTTAAGAAACCACTATTGTCATGATTTTTTATATCTCAAGACGTCTAGCTTCCATTTCCATTTTAAAATTCTGCAATCGGTTACAAATTGCAAAAGATACAGACTGCTGAATATGGAATTTGTAGTGGCTTTAAATATGTATATTTCGTGACGTGTATAATAATGAGCTGCCCTCCTGCAAGGACGAGAATGAGAATTTGGAAGCAGTGTGTACCCGTTGAACTTTTTAAGGCAGGTGGCGAAGGACTGATAGCCCACATGCATCAACTAATATGCGGTATATGGCTGCGGGAATCTATGCCCGACGATTGGAGTCTCAGTGTATTATGTCCTGTATTCAAAAAGGGTGATCCGTGTGTCTGTTCCAACTATCGGGGTATCAGTCTTTTATCCATCGCGTATAAGGTCTAGTCGAGCATATTATGTGAAAGACTAAAGCCAATTATTGAAAACCTGATTGGACCTTATCAGTGTGGTTTTAGACCAGGCAAGTCCACAACTGACCAAATATTCACGCTACGCCAAATCCTGGAAAAGAACCACGAAAAGCAAATCGATACATACCACCTTTTTGTCGATTACAAAGCTACTTTCGATAGCCCCATACGGGGAAAACTGTACGAAGCTATGTCTGAACTTGGTATTCCGGCAAAACTGATTCGCCTCTGTAGAATGACGCTGACCAACACCAAATTAGCAGTGAAAGTGGGGAAAGACCTCACTGAACCATTCTGTACCAAGCGAGGACTTAGACAAGGCGACACATTTTCGTGCAATCTCTTCAACATCTTAATGGAGATAATAATGAGAAAGGCCGCAGTAAATACGAACAAGACGATTAACACGAAAAACCATATGTTGCTGGCGTATGCTGACGACATAGACATCATTGGGCGAAATTTGCGAGAGGTTACCGCAGTATTTTCAAGAATCGAAAAGGAATCAACGAAGGTGGGTCTTGCTGTTAATGAGGGCAAGGCAAAATTGATGGTGTCAACGACTAGAGAAACCTCTCGACTTGGTCCGCACGTGAACGTTGAAAACCGATTTAATTTTGAAGTGGTAGATGCATTTTTCTACCTTGGATCCGCCTTAAACAAGGAATTTATAAAAAAAGTCCAATAATGTGCATTTTTTTTTTTGGTTCACTTGAATAAACACACTTTATTATTTTTAAAGTAAACGATGATTTTTTGTAGGGAGCGTTTGTTTAGTACAATTTATTACATCTTAATCATTCTACGAGTCAAAATGGCAAAACAAAATTTGAAGGATATTCTAACCGCGCAATAGCTAAACAAATTGGACGGAGCCCAACAGTTGTCAACAATTATATTTTCTTATCCTGGGGTATGGAAAAAATTTTAAAGGAAGGGTTTCAATTGCTTCTAATTCTGCCTTATCCTTGTCAAAAATAAGAGCTCAAGCTGGAGTGGAAGCGAGCAAGTCATCAGTACGCAGAGTAATTAAGAGCTGTGAGTATCTTAAATACCTGAAATTACAAAAAAAGCCACCACTTAATGCTCCTCGTAAGGAAACGCGCCTTCAATTCGCAAGAGACTATATGGTATGGGATGTGCAGCCAAGAGGTCATGTAAATGACTGGAGAACCGTTGTATTTACGGATGAGAAGAAGTTTAATTTGGATGGGCCTGATGGCTACAACTATTATTTCCATTATCTGCGCAAAGAAAAGGGCTTTTAAAGGGTTTTTCAACAGAGACGCTACAAAAGTAAATCGATAGGGACAGCAAACGACGCCATATTTTTTCCCGCTCTTTTGACATTTCTCTTCAGTAAGGTTTGCCATTTATATGAGCCAACAACGAGTCGAAATTATTAAAATTTACTACCGAAATTTGGAGTCAGTGGCCTCAACTTTAAGAGGCCTCAACAATCAGCGATGAGGCTCATTTCTGGCTGAATGGCTTCGTCAATAAGCAAAATATGCGTTATTGGTCAGACAGCAATCCACACGTAATCTATGAGTTATCATTGCATCCCGAAAAAATTACGGTTTGGTGCGGTTTATGGGCCAGCGGCGTAATTGGGCCGTACTTCTTCCGTGATGATCAAGATTGGCACATTACTGTGAATGCGAATCGCTACCGTTCTATGATAACCGAATATTTTTGGCCCCAATTGGATAATATGGACTTGGAGGACATGTGGTTCCAACAGGACGGCGCCACAAGCCACACAGCGAATGCTACAATCAATTTATTGGAAACCAAGTTTGGTGAACGTGTTATCTCACGAAATGGCCCAGTCGATTGGCCGCCTCGGTCGTGCGATTTGACGCCGTTAGATTATTTCCTGTGGGGCTACGTCAAGTCTATGGTCTATGCCAACAAGCCAGCGACGATTGATGAACTTCGTACGAACATCGAACGTGAAATTGCAGCAGTATCGGCCGATTTATGCTTGAAAACCGTCGAAAATTGGGTTCAGCGTCTGGACTTCTGCAAGCCTGCCCGTGGTGGCCATGCAAAAGAAATCGAGTTCCATACATAATGGCATCGAACGTACTTTCACAGGAATAAACAATTTCATTGGTATCTAAAACCGGTTTTGTTTTATTTAAAAAAAACTTTTGTAGCGCTCTTATTGAAAACCCCGTTAGAACCGACATCACAGCCGAGAGGGCGGCGTTATGGTGTGGGGTGCTATTACGTACTATGGCACCATTGATCTTGAATTTCAAAGTGCACAAAATGACTGGTGCAAGCTATAAAACGTTATTGGAATCGGCTTTTCCGAAGTTCAGTGAACTATTCGGTCCCATATCTTGAATATTACAACAGGATAATGCCTCTATGTTTTTATATAATAATATTTAATATTTTAATATTCTTGACTGACCACCCTATTTGCCAGATCTAAACATTATCGAAAATGTCCGGGGTTGGTTATCTCGTAAGGTCTATGAAGGAGGTAGACAATTTGATGACAAGCAGTCAATAATTCAGGCCATTAAGGATGCTTCGAATCATATATCGTTGGATTACATAAATTCTATTTATTTATCAATGAAAGCCCGTATATTTGAAGTTATTAAAATCAAAGGGGGTTGTACTCATTACTAATAGGTCTTAAATAAATTTAAAAAAAAAACAAGAAAAACTATTTTTCATTAAAATTAAAGGCACTTTACTTTATTCAAGTGAACCAAAAAAAAATAACACATTTTTGGACTTTTTTTTATAAAATGCTCAAAAAAGGTGTTTAGTTAAGAAACCACTATTGTCATGATTTTTTATATCTCAAGACGTCTAGCTTCCATTTCCATTTTAAAATTCTGCAATCGGTTACAAATTGCAAAAGATACAGACTGCTGAATATGGAATTTGTAGTGGCTTTAAATATGTATATTTCGTGACGTGTATAATAATGAGCTGCCCTCCTGCAAGGACGAGAATGAGAATTTGGAAGCAGTGTGTACCCGTTGAACTTTTTAAGGCAGGTGGCGAAGGACTGATAGCCCACATGCATCAACTAATATGCGGTATATGGCTGCGGGAATCTATGCCCGACGATTGGAGTCTCAGTGTATTATGTCCTGTATTCAAAAAGGGTGATCCGTGTGTCTGTTCCAACTATCGGGGTATCAGTCTTTTATCCATCGCGTATAAGGTCTAGTCGAGCATATTATGTGAAAGACTAAAGCCAATTATTGAAAACCTGATTGGACCTTATCAGTGTGGTTTTAGACCAGGCAAGTCCACAACTGACCAAATATTCACGCTACGCCAAATCCTGGAAAAGAACCACGAAAAGCAAATCGATACATACCACCTTTTTGTCGATTACAAAGCTACTTTCGATAGCCCCATACGGGGAAAACTGTACGAAGCTATGTCTGAACTTGGTATTCCGGCAAAACTGATTCGCCTCTGTAGAATGACGCTGACCAACACCAAATTAGCAGTGAAAGTGGGGAAAGACCTCACTGAACCATTCTGTACCAAGCGAGGACTTAGACAAGGCGACACATTTTCGTGCAATCTCTTCAACATCTTAATGGAGATAATAATGAGAAAGGCCGCAGTAAATACGAACAAGACGATTAACACGAAAAACCATATGTTGCTGGCGTATGCTGACGACATAGACATCATTGGGCGAAATTTGCGAGAGGTTACTGCAGTATTTTCAAGAATCGAAAAGGAATCAACGAAGGTGGGTCTTGCTGTTAATGAGGGCAAGGCAAAATTGATGGTGTCAACGACTAGAGAAACCTCTCGACTTGGTCCGCACGTGAACGTTGAAAACCGATTTAATTTTGAAGTGGTAGATGCATTTTTCTACCTTGGATCCGCCTTAAACAAGGACTACAAGGTCAGCCTGGAGATAAATAATAAATAGGAGAATTGTGCTTGCAAATAGATGCTATTTTGGGCTCAGCAAACAGTTTAGGAACAAAGCCCTCTTTCGACGGACAAAAGTCTAGCTATATCAGACTCCCATTTTGCCTGTCTTGACATATGGCTCCGAAACTTGGGTCATATCGCAAGCGGATGAAAAGCACCTGGGAGTATTCGAGAGAAAAATTCTCCGTAAAATATATGGTCCTGTTAGGGAAAACGGCGAGTACCGACGTAACTGGAACGCAGAGCTATATAATCTCTATTCTTACGTGAGAACGCAGCGCGAAAGATTTTTGATAACGTACCCGATGGAAACAGGAAAAGAGGACGACCAAGACTCCGCTGGAAAGACCAAGCAGAAGAATCCCTCCGTATCCTTGGTGTTAGCAACTGGCGAGAAAAGGCGAAGGATAGAGCCAGTTGGAAGAATATGTTGAAATTTGTTTAATTTGGTTGTTTAATTAATATGTGTAAGACGTCTGACCTCATGAGGTTGTAATATAGTCAATAAAAGTAAAAAAGTATCACCCTAGTGAATAATAAATCATTTAAATCATAGGGTAATCCATAGAGAAAGTTATAAATTTGTGTTTGAGTTCCACCAAATTCTCGTCGAAAGACACTGGGCTACTGCACTTTTGATACGTTTTTTTATGCCAGCTTTTTCTGCAAAAATTTGGAGGTAAACAAATAAAAAATAAAGAAAATTGTTGTCTTCTTCAAATCAAACCTAATTTATTGCATATAAAGTTATTTTAAAAGTAAGAAGTGCAAATAAAATAAAATTTAAAGTCAGTATTTTCAATTCGGCTATCGCTCACTCTCTTTCACATACTGTCCTGTATCAAATTTGCAGCTAGAAGGTCGACCAGTTGTGTCATCGAAACCCCATGGGGTAATTGGAGTGTGTAGGAGTGTTTTCATTTTTCTACTCTCTTTGAATCAGGGGTTTACGTCGAAATAGCTGATCGACCTCCTAGTTGCAAATGTGATACAGGATAGAATGCGAAGAAGAATGAGCGATAGGCGAATTGAAAAAACTGGCTTTAAATTTGATTTTATTGGCACTTATGACTTTTAAAATAACTATATTTGCAATAAATGAGTTTTGATTTCAACGAACAGAGCAATTTTCTTTTATTTTTTTTTTGTAATACGTCCAAATTCTGTCTCCAAACTATCATTAGCCCAGTGACTTTCGACGATAATTTGGTGCAACTGAAACACTCATGCACACTCTTTATATATTACTCTATGCTTTGAATTACATATAAAGTTGAGATATATGAATGAACGACTTCTTGTCGAAAGTCACTATGCTAATTGGAATTTTGAAACAGTTTGAATGTACGTTAAAATTTGGCCGTAATAGAATAGAAATAATAGGACATTATATCTGTATTTTTATTCCCTGCTAAACTATTATTTCCACCAATTTGCATGAAAAGCTAAGCGATATTAAGCGGATCCCCATACAAATTCGTCAAAACATTAGTTTAGAGTTAAACAGAAAAACACGCTTATTGTTGTATTAGATCATATCAAAATTCATTTAGAAGAAATACATATAGTATATAGAAATTTGGTTTAAAACTCATAAGTGCCAATAAAATCAAACTTAAAATCAGGGTTTTCAATTCGCCTATCACACATTCTCCTTCACATACTATCCAGTATGAAACTTCCAACTGGGAAATTTAAGCTGTTTCAGAGCACCCCCTGCTGTAAACATTAGGAAATGTAATAGTTATATTGATATCACGAAGGTTGAAGTCTTAGACGAATATAGGTATAGATACATTTATTCTCTCATCTGACGTTTCATTTCACACTCTTCGTCGTAGGTTTGTGGAAATTAGAAAAATTAAATTTAAAATGAACTTACACCAGGTGGAGTTACAAAATATGTTCACTTAACTTTTTCCTGTCGTTTTGGCGTAGAACTGAAAAATTTAAATGTATTTTGCACTTTTTTGTTGACTTTTATCGTTGGTATACATTTGTATTGTATTTAACACAACTAGTTTGCCACAAAAACACGAAATTCGGTTGCTGTTCCTTTTTTGGACGTTGTTTACTATTATTGCCTCTATCTGGTATTATTGAACCCATGTTTTCCACCATCCAATGTTTACTTTCTACCGTACCTATGACGTTTAATTTATTGAGAGAATAAATGTATCTATACCTATATTCGTCTATGGTTGAAGTGATTTATTGTTCGCTAGGGTGAATCCATTGTCCGGTCTTGTGTGAGCTTTGCCTGTTATCGACCAAGTCACGCACCTCCGATTTGGAGTTAACGTTTATGTATACATTGTTACATATATCATTATCATGCAGTCATCGTTATTGGTGTTTGTGTCGTTTTTGTTCACATTTTCATTCAATTTTAGTTACACAAATGTGTCTGGTGGCCCAATGTGATTGTTCTGGGAAGGGAAGATAGATAGAGCTAAAGAAATAGAAGTTATGAAGTTGTGGGTGGTATATAGTGAGAAATAAACAAACACACAAGAATCAAACACCATACAATTTGTTGTACCAAGAGAAAGGGGACGTGGTAGTTTGCGGACCAAACACTCAGCCTCTTAGCCATCCAGAGGTATTCCAATATCAACATCACGATTAGAATGCAAACTTTCCACAACAAACTCACGAAAGAAGCGCCTCCTCTTAAATTTCAGAATTGGACACTGACAAAGAATGTGTCCGATGGTTTCAATTTGAAACCATCATTATAGGCAAAAAAAACTAATGATGCAGTTCGACTCGTAGGACCGCAATTAGTGTAAATCCGTTGAGTCCGCATATGTTTTCCAAATTTTTTTCATAAACTTGCAGTGTAATCAATTCTTACATTATCAGGCCTCTCACCACACAGTTAACCATGATTACCCCATGGAGAAGATGTAGCAGTGTTTTTTCTAATTGTAGTAGGGCTTGGGTCTCGCTAGTCGCTGGTCTCACAGAGCCATAGTAGCACTAGCATAATCTATTCTGTCAAGAGTCAGCTGGCTGGCTCCCTGCTATATCCCAGTGACCAGTAACGCAAAAAAGTCTCAACTTATATGGTGCTAGCATAGTCAGGACTCGTTTGCACGAGTATGATTTAATTGCATTAAGTGTCAACTTTACTGTCCACAAAGGTCGCCTATAGCAGATGATTACAGTTGTCATCCAATATGTACACCACGTTAAGTTGGAGGTATTCCATCTTGCCTAAATTGAGAATGATATCCTATCTGTCTAATATCACCTGTGCAGTATTATTATCTTCATATCCTTCTAGATTATCTCCGTATCCTTCTAGGCCGTCGGTCGTGCAATTGTAGTGTGTGCGCCAATTGTACATGAGATCCTGGGTCCGATCCCTGCTCTGACCACCTTAAAATTTCTTTCGGAGGCGGTCACCTCGCATTGTGACGGCGACACTATCGAGTATTTAGCCATGAAAAAGCTTCTCAAAATACCGTTCGGAATCGGTGTAAAACTGTAGGTCCCAATCAGTGAGTGAAAACTAGAAAGCGCACAGCTCAGTGATTGTGAGAAGCTCTCCCCTGCCCTTCATGGGATGTAATGGGAAACCATTTATTTATTTATTTATCCTTCTAGAATTCGACCATCGGCATAGTATCCATCGGATTTTTCAATCTCAAGAAGAATATTGAGAAAATTGAATCTTACAGAAGGAAGAATGAGGCCCTTAAATTCTACCGAAAAGTACAAATCCCAATCAACTGACATGAATCGGGACCCAGCTTTTGTAATAATAAGGACGGGAGTTTTGTTACAGATGAGTAGTGTATATTGGGAATATGGAGAGATCACTTCTCTGCTTTACTTGTCCCAGGTGACTTCAACATAGATGAGGGTGTTGATTATACAGGACGAAGGCGTCGACTGCCCCTATCCTAGCCAAAGCGAAGTTACAACTTCAATTTATCGGCTTATGAACAACAAAGCCGTTGGTGCTGACGAACAACCGGCAGAGCTGTTTAAGGCTTGCGGCTATGAGTTGGAAAGGTAGATGCATCAGCTCATATGCAAAATCTGGCTAGACGAATGCACTCCCCACGATTGGAGTCTTAGCATACTGTGTTCTATTTTCAGAAAGGCGACCCGAATATATGTACAAACTATCGTGCAATAAGCCTTTTATCCATCATATACAAACTCCTTTGTAGAATGACACTGACCGACACGAAATCCTCAGTAAAGATTGGTAAAGATCTCACCGAACCATTTAGTGCGAGGCGAGGCTTCAGGCAAGGCGGCACCCTATTATGCGATCTCTTCAACATATTAATTGAGATCATCGTGAGAAAAGATGCAGTCTACACGAATAAAACTATCGGCAGCAAAAGACATGCTGCTCGCGTATGTTGATGATTTAGGCATCAGTGGGCGAATTCAGTTAGAAGGTACTGCAGTATTTTCGAAAATTGAAAAGGCATCAGTAAAAGACAAATATCCACCCGATTGGATAAAAGGGTGAAAGTTGATAGCCGTTAAAATTTCACGGTAGTTGACGAATTTATTTACCTCGGATCTGCCGTGAACATAGTTTTCTATTATATCCCATGAAGGGATATGGGAGAGCGTCTCACAATCAGTAAGCTGTGCGCTTTATAGTTTTACACTCACTGACTGGGACCGGTTCCAAACGGTATTTTGAGAAGTTTTTTCATGGTTAAGTACTCGATAGTGTCGCCGTCACTCAGCGAGGTGACCGTCGTCGAAATAAATGAAAGGTCCTCAGAGCAGGGATCGAACCCACGTTCTCATGTACAAGAGTCCCGCATACTAACCATTGCACCACCGACGGCCGTACGACGTAAGCAATAACGTCAGTCTGGAAATCAGACGGAGAATTGTGCTTGCAAACAGGTGTTATTTCGAGCTAAGCAAGCTCTTCAGAGATAAACCCCTATCTCGAGAAACGAAGATCCAACTATATCAGACTCTCATACACTCTGTCTTGGTTTATGGTGCAGAATACGGGCCATATCGCATGCTGATAAAACATCTCTGAGAGTCTTTGAGAGGAAAATGCGCCGAAAAAATATATGGTCCTATTAGAGAATACGGCGAGTATCGACGATGGATAACCACGAGCTGTATAATCTGTATCCCGACGCCGACATAGTTATGCGTATCAAAATAGCGCGTTTACGCTGGCTGGGCCATGTCAGTAGAATGGATCAGAATGAACCAATGCGAAAGGTATTCGAAGACCTACACGAAGGATATCGAAAAATATGACGACCAAGACTTCGCTGCAAACAACAGGTGGAATATTACCTGCTATGGATTAGTGTTACTAACTCGAGGAGAAAAGCTGAAGATCGAGCCGGTGGGAGAAACATGTTATCCTCATTTTGTAAAGCCCTTGCCTCCTCTGGGACAACTTAGGTGTTTGAGGCCACCTAAGTAAGTAAGAAAGTATGTACAACTTAACTATATGCTAAATTAATTAATTATATGCTAAACGAAAAATTAGAAGCAAAATGTATTTCAAAAGGAACTTAAATTAGACACAGATAAGTACACAAGACTTGTGTGACAAAAAATACTCCACAATTCATTATTGTTGGTGGGTTTGACTTCAGACACCCTCTTCTTCACGTCCGTCATTAATGGGATTTTGTTGTCCTCGAACCAATTTTTAGCCTTTCGGCTTCTGCTGCATAACCCAAATTAGAGGCATTTCTTCAGATACATTCGGAAGCATCACTTCCTCAAGGATTTGAACATATACGGAAGCGTCCATGATGATATTTATACGATGAATCGGGCCAACGCCATAATAAGAAAAGCATCCCCAGACCATGATGCTGGAACCTCCACGTTTCATCGTCTTTGAGGTATATTTTGGGTTTAAATCTCAATTTGGTGGCCTCCGAACATGCGATCGAGATCTCTTTCCACCGTATAAAACAATTTTGGATTCATCTGTCCAAAGAATATTTCGCCACTTTTCAATTGGCCAGTTTGGATGACTTTTTGCAAATTGTAACCTTTTAGTCACATGCCTCTTTGTCAAAAGCGGCACTTTTATTGGGATGTGAGCTTTTAGGTTATGTTACCTTAACCTACGGCATATGGTTTCAGTGCTTACTGTCAAATTCAATTGTTTTTTTTACTTCTGCTGCCGACATAAAGGGATATCTTTTGATCTGCCGCACTATTCTATTGACCGTAAGTGGCGACGTGGACGTTTTACGACCACGTGTTTCAGCTTTGTATTTGTAGGTTATCGCGTTGCGAACCATCTTATTCGAACAACTTAAAATTTCCCTAATTTGAGAATAAGTTTTGCCCTCGGCAGTTAATTTTTTTATGAGATCACGTTTCTCCTTTGAAAACTGTTTAGCATGTCCCATTGCAAACAAATTAAAGCGAAAATTATATTAGCTTTTTAAATTGTTATTAAATCAAATCACCGTTAACCACATTAACCTATTATAATCTAATATTTCAGGTCCGCTTTAATTTTTTTATACAAACGCAGGTAAAATGGTGCTATTTTTTTTTTATTTTAAAAATTTTTCATATTGTAAGAGTATACACAATATTAAAATTGAAAATAATCTACCGCATAAGAGAGCAGACTTCAGTTAACGGGACTACGAATTTGTGGAGGAAAATATGATTGCAGAAGAACAGAGTCTCAAAAAATCAAAACTTTTAGGTGGTGCTATTATTTTGACAATAACTGTATATCTAACACCAGTACAACCAGATCAAAACTCGCTAAGACAATTGATGGATTTCTTGAGGAAGTGAACATACACATTATGAATGATATTGACTCCCTTTGCTCAGTCAATGTCACGGGACCGAACATACAGTCGTCAGCCATCATCTCCATAAGCCTGGCCTTAAGTTTCTGTCATTTGGAAGGACTGGTCCTCAAGATCATCCCTTTAAATGACATACAGTTTAAGTGGAAGCATTTTTCTAGCCCTCTTTGACAATTCTCACTACGTGAGTGATTGCTAGGAGAGTTAGCATGGTCCTTACCAGTGTAACTTTTTCCCTTCAATCTGAACGAGGCATAAGGACTTCACTTTTTTTAATCTCCGCCCTTTGGCATCGCAGTCTAGAGTCATCGACTTTAGGACCCGAGTAGCTTTATAAACTGTGCGGGTCTTCTGGGCGTTAGACGTTGTGGTTTTCATTTGAGGAGTTTCTGAACGATGGCTTTAGTGAGCTCAAAGGGGAAAGACGAGTAGGACCCTTCCATCAATTCGACACATTTGGATCAGTGTTTGAAAAACTAAAACAAATTTGATAGTTTTTGTTTTGGCCATACAAAAAATAGCTACAAAATATGTTGATAGCAGAAGAAAAAACTACTGAGTAGTTTTTCTACTACTGAGAGTTTTACTTTCTGTATTTTCGATCACTATAACTCCCAGCTAAAACGTAAAAGACAATTAAAACATTTAAAAGCTATAGCTCTAGTTGTAGCATACGACGCAAATAAACTGCTGAAACACACGGCTACATGGTGCTTTAGTTTTGTTCGTTTGATGTAATTGATATTCATTGTTCAAAAGGTTGGTATTTATTTTCAGAATCTTTCACACAAATCATTAGAAATATTACCAATACATAAGACGGTTATATTTTTCGAAAGTTTGAGAACCTAACCTGTTTATTGAAAATGGGTTCAAAAACCTGTTCCACAAACCCGGTTTCATACATTAGAATTTAAAACTTTATTCAGTAAACAGAACCAGTTGCCAAAACACCGGTTACAAAAACGAATTCAAAAACAAGAATTTAAAACTTAATCCAGTAAAAACCCATTTATAAAAACTAGTGTCACAATCCCGGTTATAAAACCGGAGTTGAGTTGAATTGAATTTAAAATTTTATGCAGAAAACAGGACCCGTTTCCGAACCCCGGTTCAAAAACCTAAATTATAAGCTTCAGCCAGTAAAAACAAACACCGGTTCCAAAAATTCGGGTTTTAAAACCCGGTTTCAGAAAGTAGAATTTAAAACGTTATCCTTTAAAAGGTAAATCAGTTTACAAAGTGTACGAAATTAAGGAATACCTATTGAAACATTTTGACAAAAAAACAACTAATAAATAAATATCAGTCGGTTGGCTTGGGTTAAACATCCCCTCAACCTAAGTAATTATATGGGTCTGAGTTCAATTTAAAATTGGTGATGCAAATGTTGGCAAAATTTCGAAGACGGAGACGTTTTGTATTTAACTCTTTTTTCTGGCAACCTAACTAACTTTTGTTATCCAAACGAATGAAAGTTTGCACATATTCAACAGCAGAGTGACATTAGGCAACATATTGTCTAATACGAAATTTAATTATTATCTGTTGCGTTTTTGGCAATTTATCGTGTCCGCCGATTTTCAATTACAAAGTTTCCTTTGACAAAACATTGGCCAGTAACAATTTTATTTAGTCCTTTAACCACCGCAGGAAAACACGCAGGAAAACGTTTTTCCTATATAAAGTATAATTTCCCAGGTAGGAGGTAGAAAAAAATTGTTCAAACATGATGAGTATAAGTGAAGTGTGTGCCCCAACCCCATTCTCAACATCCTTTTGAAATCAAATTTGGACAAATTACCTGTAGCTGCCAAAAAGGTGTTAAAACCAGTTGGATTTATCTATGAAACAAGCCGTCTGTCTGGTCGCCAAACTATTATATGGGAGGTACCACAATGTGAATGGCAAACTCGCCAATATCCTTTAGTGACGTAAGCTTACGTAGTTCTCCGGTCTCGAACAACCCCGGGAGGTCAGGGACCTTACAAAACGAAGATAAAATATTTCGCCAACCAGTTCTATCTTTTTTGCTTTATCTCTCCAGTTGGTAATACCAAGTGTACCCAGGGATTCATCAACTTGATTCCACCAGCGGAGTCTTGGTCTTCATATTTGTCGCCTTCCTTCGAGTTCGGTTTCGAAAACCCTTCGTGCTGGTTCGTCATCTATTCTACTGACATGGCCTAACCAACGCAATCGCGTTATTTTGATCCGCTTAACTATGCCAATGTCGGGTTAAAGCTCATACAGCTCATGGGTTCATGAGTGGCCGATACTCGCCGTTGTGGACTATGGGGCCATAAATCTTCCGGAGTATTTTTCTCTCGAAGACTCCCACAGATGTTTCATCTGCTTGCGATAAGACCCAGGATTCTGCGCCATAAAGCAAGACAGGTTGTATGAGAGTCTGGTATAGCTGGATTTTCGTCATTCGAGAGAGGGCTTTATCTCTAAAGTGCTTGCTTAGACCAAAATAACATATATTTGCAAGCACAATTCTCCGCTTTATCTCAAGGCTGACGTTGTTGTTTTTGTTTACGGCAGATCCGAGGTAGATAAATTCGTCCACTACATCGAAATTATAACGGTTATCAACGTTCATGCTTTGGCCTAATCGCGTGGAGGCCCTGCTCGTTGAACCCATTAATTTTGTCTTGTCCTTATTTACTTTCAGACCCACTTCTGCTGGTTCCTTTTCAATTCTCGAAAACTCCGCAGTAACTTCTCTAATTGTGCGCCCAATGATATCGATATCATCAGCATACGCGAGCAGCATGTGACTTTTGCTGCTGATAGTTTTGTTCATGTTGACTGCAGCTTTTCGCATAATGATCTCCATTAAGATGTTAAAGAGATCGCACTATAGGTCGCCTTGCCTGAGGCCTCGCTTGGTTTCGAAAGGTTCGGTAAGATCCTTACCAACTTTCACTGCGGATTTGGTGTTCGTCAAGTTAATCCAGCAAAGGCGTATGAGTTTTGCGGTATACCAAGCTCAGACATTGCTTCATAGAGATTCTCCCGTATCGGGCTATCGAAGGCCGCTTTATAATCGACAAATAGGTGATAGGTGTCGATTTGTTTTTCGTGGGTCTTCTCCAGGATTTGGCGTAGCGTGAAAATTTTCCAGGCCTAAAGCCACACTGGTATGGTCCAATCAGGTCAGCAATAATTGGTTTTAGTCTGTCGCACATTATACTTGATAGAACCTTATATGCTACGGATAAAAGGCTTATTCCACGGTAGTTGGCACAGAGACTCGGGTCACCTTTTTTAAATATGGGTATTTCCATGGTTGCGCACGTGATAGTCGCACGTATTCAACAGGAAGAAAATCAAACTAAGGCCCAAATATTTTTTCCTTCATTTAGGTTTTTGGGAAGCAATTTTAGAGCTCTTTATTTAGTGGAAAGCATGGGTGCTGTAAGAGTCGGGGTCCTGACATATTGGTCAACAAAAGCTGTTGCTGTTGCAAAAAATAGAAGTGGTTTTTTTCTACATTTACTAAAGTGCAAAAACCAGCGAAATAAGCTAAAAACTTTTATGTAACTTATTTGGATATTATTAAGGATAGTTTAGATTTATTTTCATAACTGTTTTTTTTTTGATGATTTTATGTTTAGGTTTATTGATAATATGAAGCGTGACGTGACATTGCGTTACGTAACATTTTTTCCCTTATGATAAACTCGAATAATTGTTCATGTAGTTTGGTTTTAAAGTTTTAATTCAACGAAAATAAATGAAAATTCAACTTCAGGTCAATGTTTGAAAAGGTACATAAGAATAAAAAAAATAGTAAAAAAAGATTATTTATTAAATATTTCTCTTTGACGAAATTGCGGTTCGAGCTACTTTTATTTGTAAATCTTCTTCGCATGATAAGTAGTGAAGTTTATGCATGCCTGAGATTTAATTACAGCTCCTACTCCATCGACTGCTCCTTTGCCATGAGAAGTGGCAAAGAAGCTCCATTCAATATATTTGGAGCCGAATTTCACTAAAAAATGTAAATGAATATATTTTGAAAATCATTGGTTTTTTATTTGCTGCACAATAAACATCGTATTTGTTGTGGGTTACCTTGTCACTTGTTATAGCAAACGATTTTGTGTCTCCAGCCAACCAGGCTACGCATGTAAAAATCGTGCTTTGTTGGTAACTAAAGTGAGCGCTTTGCACTTCGATTTGACACATAAGGTGGTAGTTTTTTGCGAAATCAACTTGATTGTATTCTCCGGGCTTGATTGTATTTTTCTTCATTTCAAAATATTGTTGTTGAGCACGCTTTAAAAAATAGGCAACTTTAAATAAAGGCAATTGATCTCCCAATTCGTGAATGAAGTCCGATAAAGGAGCAATAATCTGAATTAAGGTAACACGATCTTGAACTTTGCGCCAATGCTGCCACTTGACAGTTTCCTCCAACTTTTTTAAGTCCTTGACTGGAAATAGATCATGTTGCACACCTTGTACACAATTTTCGCATTCGCTTGTCATACATTTTTCCGTCTCGATGTTGCAACAGGCAGTTCGGAGGAAGCTTTGAAAATTAGTTGAAAATGATTTTATGACTTATGCACATCCCTCTAAAAAAAGCGAAAATTGGCATGGTGCTGACAGACACACATATTGTGGGGCGTCTTTCTCGTGAGTTCGATTTCCCTTGGCCGGTTTTGGAAAAATGTTGACTTACTCACATATTCCTCATCATATTAATTTTTGAACAACTCAAACGCTTCAAGAACTGTCATCAACATAAAGCGTTTATCAACTATTTGTCCATCTATAACAAGACTGTCTTTACGACCTGCAGCCTGGACGGTAATGTCTTCACGCATGTAAAAATCTTTAACAGTCTTTATTTTCTGTTCGCGTTCTAAAGAC
The DNA here is from genome assembly GCA_963931995.1 of Phaonia tiefii. Classification (NCBI taxonomy): domain Eukaryota; kingdom Metazoa; phylum Arthropoda; class Insecta; order Diptera; family Muscidae; genus Phaonia; species Phaonia tiefii. Next base: position 328,212,901 of record OZ008368.1, on the reverse strand, counting down.
TTGGAAGATTTTTTTCCGGCAATTTTTGTTGAATTTAGATATTTCGCATTCAAAACGTTGAGAACTTATATTTTCTTTTTCAAATTCATAGGCAAGGCTTTTTCTACCTTCTTGACTGCTTTTCCCAATGTTTCCTTGCAAGAATACGCCTCATTCGTTTCTTCAAATTTACTGTTTTTATTTTTCATTCGGTGTTGTTTTTGTCTTACGCGGTCTTTTTCTCTCCTCTCCTTTGTAAGTTTCTTTTTGTGCACTTTCCTTTGCTTTTCAGCGATACGCTTTGAATTTTACGGGATCTTCTTTCAACTTTTCCCTAAATTTCTTATCTTTGTTTTTAATTTTTTCAGGAACGGTGTCCATCTACATAAAACATTTATTGCTGATTTTAAAAAATTTTGCAAGAAAAATTTTGAAAAAAGTTTAACTTACACCAGTTGCGTTGCGTGACAAACTTCAATATTAAATAGAAAGGGTATATTATTAACTTCGGTCAAAGTAATTTATTTTTTAAGTTTTATATATAAAATTTGCTTTAATTTTAAATTTTTATTGAATTCCGTTCCACAGCGCAGAAGATATGTATGTGCGCATGTGACATTAGAATATCAAGCAAAACAAATTGAAAAATGACAGTTAGATTTCTTTCGCTTTGCTCTTTTCGCATTTTTTAGTTTATTGTTGTTGTAAGCAAACTATTTTGTAATTAGTGCAATCATAAAAAATGCGTTTTAAAAAAGTAACCATTAAAGAGAAAATTCGATTAAAAGTAATCGAAAGCAAGTAACATATTATTTTGAATTTACTAACATTTTTCTCATTATGGGTGTTAAGTTAAGGTATAAATTCTTTAAAATAACAAAATTTGAATACTTTTCTCTCATAATATTGGATACAAATAATTGTTTAATAACTTATAATTATAAAGGGGGGGGGGGGGGTTTGGTGTAGAATTTTAATGCATAAATGTGTCGTTAGGTATATTATGTCCGGGAATGTAACAGTTCGATCTCTTTGACAAGTTAAATGAAAAGTGACGTTGTTCTTTCTGTTTCTGGTGCGAAATATACATATATAAAGGCAACATGAAAAATAAACTGAATTCGAACAGTAGTAAATAGGAACTTAAACCGAAGTGAGTTTTAATTGGTTGTTATTTCATTGTTTTAAAATAAACGTAGGTCAAATTAAAACAATTTAATTTATAACGAATATCTGGGGGAAAGTACCTAAGTAAAGAAGAAAAGGGAAAAATTTAAGATTATCGCGATGAAGGGCTGTCCAATCGGCAAATTTCGAGGCGATTGAAAAGACCTAGCTGTGTCATTTACTAATATATAGAATAGGGTGGCCAATATGGAAACACAAAACGACCAGGAAGGAGGCCACTGATCAGTAGCAGCGCCAAAAGAGAGATCAAAAGGGTTACTGTTAAAGAAAACTTCGGCGATAAGGAAATTATTGCTGAATTGAGCTTGGGAGCAGAGCTGCGTCGTGTTCAACAAATAATGAAACGCGACTTGAAACTGTCATATGGGGAAAAGTATGCAAAACTTGGTCCCATGCCAAGACACGAATTAGACAGATTTAAATTCGCTGAAATATACACATTTTTGGATGAGCGGAAAAAATTAAATTTGGATGGCCCTGATAGCTCGGACAAATATTGGCGTTCCTGAGATTTTTCCAAAATTATTCGGCAGCGGCGAAATTTTGGCGGTGGCTCCCTTATGGTTTGGGCAGGTATCAGTTATGGAGGAACCACTCTAATATGTTTCGTTTCCACAAAAATCGACTCCGAGTATTATATTCGAATAATGGATGTCGTCTTAGTTAATTCTGGAGAGGAAATTTGTGTTCCAGACTTTATCATCCAGCAGGACAACGCAACAGTACATCGGTATAAGAAAACTCCAAAGTTTCTGGAGTCCAGAAATAATACAAATTCTCGACTGGCCGGCACTTAGTTCTGATCTCTATCCGATCGAGAACCTCTGGTCTATTTACCTGCCCAAGTTTACCACCCAGGACTCCAGTTGAAGAATGTCAAGGATCGAAGAGTAGCAATACCAGAAAATGGAAGATAACTGATCTTGCGCATATTCATTCGTTGATAAACTCAATGCCAAGATGCTTAGTAGAAGTTCTTAACGATAATGCAGATAAAATGTCTTACGAAACTTTTTAGAATATTTAAATAAACCTTTTGCCTTTATAAATATTTCGCACTAGTAATTAGTTTATTTTAGTTTATTTCACCTTGAAGAAGTCATATTCATAGTATTTTTGCTGAAAAGTAATTAATTTTGAGACACAGTCACAGAGAACTTAGTGAGAGATATCATTTATGAGTTCAATTCTACCACAGGTCCGAGTGATCATATTGTTGTTACGTATGCTGAAATTGCTGGTATAATAAAAGGTCTCAGATCAAGAAAGTCACTTGGAGCGGATGGCATAAATAACAGTTGCCTTAAGCTCTTCCGAGAAATAATTAACAAATTAATAATTTTTGTGAACAGGTGTCTCAAGATAGGATATTTCCCCGATAAATTCCAGGAGGCTAAAGTAATTGCAATTAAAAAAAAGACTCTCCTACTTCATACCGCCCAATAAGTTTATTGTCATCAATTAGTAAAGTACTTGAAAAGGTTATTAAGGGTAAACTTATTGATTATTTAGAAGAAAATAATATTTTACCGCCCCAACAGTTTGGATTTCGTAGGGCACACAACACCATACATCCGTTAGTCCGCATTAGGAATATCGTAAAGTCTAACTTCAACCTGCAAAGGTCCACTGGAATGGTATTGCTTGACGTTAGAGCAGCTTTTGATACTGTATGGCATGACGGTTTAATCTATAAATTAATACATTTAAACTTTCCTTCGAATATAATAAGGATGATCCAAAGTTTTTTATCCTCTCGGTCGTTTAGGGTTCACATAGGTTCTAAATATTCCGACGTATTTCATATAAATGCTGGCTGCCCACAGGGCTCGTGCTTATCACCAATTCTTTATAATATATGAATGTGTCAGTTGCCAAATCGATTAACTCCATCAAAAAATACCTGTAGAAACTTAAATTTTCGCCGGGTTTTCAAATTCCACGTTCTTTATAAATGCAAACTGGCATTATATATTATTTCACTACAGCTGTATCTATTATATAGTTAAATTCAAAATGAACTGGATACATTAGTTTAACCCACAGACACTAACATACAAAAATTTTGGGAAAGTGGAGTTAATCGATTTGGCAACTGACACATTCATATATACGGCCGATATTCCAATCATGGACCATTGTATTATGTCCATATTCGCAGACGACACCGCCATATTGTGTACGGGTAAACTATATACAGAAATATTGTCAGACCTACAGCGGGCCCTTGATATATTTTTGGAATATTTTAGAAAATGGAAAATATCAACTAACTGTGATAAAAGTCAAGCTATCTATTTCACTAGGAAAAGAAAACAATGTTATATTCCTCAGAGCAGCATAAATGTTAACAATGCGGAAATCAAATGGGAAAATAATGTTAAATATTTAGGTGTAGTCCTAGATTCAAAACTAACATATAAGGATCATGTATCATACACTGTATATAAATCTAATATTCTCATAAGAACATTATACCCTTTTATTAACAGAACATCGGCGTTAAATATTGACAATAAAATGATAATATTTAAATCCATATTTCATGCTGTAATTTTTTATGCAGCTCCTGTTTTGGGCTAAAAGTGCCAAATATCCAAAATAAACTGTTGAAGTTAATTTACAATCTTCCTAGATTATTTTCTACGGAAAGACTTCACCAAATTGCGGATGTTGAATTGGTGGCTGTCAAGATAGACCGATTGTCTTCAATTTTTAATGCCAAATGTTCTTATTCAGAATACACTCACATATCTGAGCTGGCCTTAACCTGAACATTTTGTATTAGATTTAAGTAGGTTATACGTTTTTATCATATACCCTAAGTTCATAAAGGTTTTTTTGCAAATTTTTACCTCCATTCAATAAATTAAACCACAAATAATATTTTAGGAAACCACATGATATATTTAAGCAGAAAAAGGTAATCTCCTTAAACTCTTTATATATACATACTTACTAAATTATAAAAATTCTTTAAACGCTATGAAGACAATAAAAATTGAATTGAATTGAAAAAAACTTGAAAATTCCTCACAACATTTGGAAAAAAGAAAAAATTGTGTTGCCTTTATATTTATTTCGCGAGGTGTAGTACACTGAGACTCCAATCGCCGGGCATGAATTCATCTAACTAAATATTGCTAATGAGCTGATGCATTCACCTTATCAGCTCATCGCCGCCAGCCTTAAACAGCTCCGCCGGTAATCCATCGGCTCCTGCGGCTTTGTTGTTCTTAAGTCGGTTCTGACCTCGTCTTGGTTAGGATTTCAGTTTTCTCGATTTCCCGCTTTCTCCACTGCCGTTTCTTACGCCTAAAGAGACGGTTTACCTTTCTTTTTTCCCTATACCGCTCAGTCGCAGCAGTAGTTTTTTATATAATGATTTGGATATGATTTTTGATATTTTTTGATGAATGCCGTGTATGCACCGCATAACGAAGGTATATTATCTACGATACTCACACCTATCCTATCCCTACGAGCTCGACTTCTAGCATAGGTTTTGCAGATTTGACAAAGGTGGGTTTCTCATCAGTTCCCTTTTCTTTGCAATCCGAGTCTACATGAGTGTCCTCTCCAGTCACACTCAGAGAACTAGTTGTTTGAAAAGAGGTTGTAGCAACCGTAAATTCGGCTGTTACCACCGAATTGAGGTTGTCACAACCGAATTGAGGTTGTTACGACCGATTTTAGTCCCCACAACCGAAATTCGGTTGTAGCAACCTCGTTTCATAATAAGTTTCGGTTGTGACAACTGAATCTTCAAATATATTCGTTCAGTCAACTAAATTTTCTAAAATTTCGGTTGGAACAACCGAATTTGAAATTAATTCGGATGCAACAACAGAAATTGGTACCAAATTCGGTTGTAGTAACCGAATTTGGCTTCAATTCGGTTGTAGTAACAGAATTTGACACAATTCGGTTAGAACTGTGGAATTTGGTAGCAATTCGGTCACAATAATCGAATCTAGACTTAATTCGGTTGCAACGACCGAATTTGGCGTCAATTCGGTTGCTGTAACCGAATTTCTCATGAATTCTGTAGGTATAACCGAATTCATTTTCAATTCGGTTGCCACAACATAATGCTATGTAGTTAAAATCTGACGTTTAAAATTCTATAATCAAATATTATTTTAAAAAGAATTAAAGAATGTCAAGATTTTGTTTGTGGTTATTAAGAAAGGTAAGTAAAATGTGTTTTGCATTAAAACATCTTAGTTTGCAGATTTTAAGCAGACATCCACAGTTTTGAAGGTTTTCAAAATATGCTGCAATCGTCTGTATACAAAACGCCTTAAGACGTAGATCAAGCGATGCAACATGTCAGAATTAGTGCGGTATCACATGATGGCCGAGACTTCAATAAAGGTCGGAAGAACATGTAAAATAAATTTATTACTCTTTAGTTTACCCCATATATGTATATGACTTTATTTTCTCGCTATTTAAGTCGTTTATAAAAGTACAGGAAAATAAATCATCACTTAATAATAAAAAACCTTTAATACGTAATTCATTTGTGACACTATTCGGTTGTAACAACCTCTAATTCGGCAGTGACAACCTCTAATGAGGTTGTGTCAACCTCTAATGAGGTTGTGTCAACCTCTAGTGAGGTTGTGACAACCTGTAAATTCGGTTACGGCTAATTCGGCTGTCTCCACCGAATTTTTCTGTTAGTGCAGGGTCGTAAGGGATTTAACATACATGGCCTCGCGTCCTGTCTGACAAGTGCAAGCCTAGACCCAGGCGCATTATCTTGCCTTCTGATGGGGACTTCGGCAATGGTAGTATCGCTACTACCATCAGAGTCAAGATAAATAACCACCATGACAGCCAAAACGCATCTAACCATAAGTTCGGCAGCAATGGATAGCTCCTTGAGACTCTCCTGCCTCTGAGATATCAGGTGCGATATGATTTCGCAGTTCTGTTGCATAATGCCGTCATGAAACCGACTCGAACGTCAAACCAGTATCTACGTTTTGAGTGAAGTATAGAAGTAGTTTTGTTTTTGTTGTATCCATCTGTGTATGTAATCATGTTATTACCACGAGTATGCCAGTAAGGGGCGACAATCCTAATCCGTAATGGAATGAGCAGGTCAAGGCGAAAGATGTAATAACCGTACCGTTGTGTCGGAAAAAGCAGTTTGAAACCTGTTTATTTTGCAAAACGTTAACTGAAATCCCGGACATCGGCACTTCTACGAACCTCCTTGACCTTTACAACATTTATTCACTAAAGTTAAGCTCCATTAATATCACAAATTTGTATAACAATTAAGTTGTAATGCATACCACAAAGTGACCGATGACATTCAAATGTCAGTTAATTTAACCAAAGTGTAGCGAATTTTTCGTAACACTGTCTCCCATTTAAGCTAGTTCGTCCCAAGCAAGTGTAACTCCGGCCATCCCATACCAGAAAAGTCGTTTCAGATACACGACTATCATTTTTATAGTTTTTGGTTAATGTATGAGAAAATTCTTACTACAAGCTTACAAGTCATGAACATTTTTCTAATTGAAAAATGGTTGGTCTTCGTTGAAAATAATAGACATTTCAGTTAAGCACACTCACTGGCATGACCAGTTTCGAACTCCGTGACAAGTTCATCATCAGATGCCTAACTACTGTGCCTGAATTGATACCATCGGTTGATCATCAATCATATATATTATACAGGGTGTCTAGTAGCAGATTTGTATTTGCAAACTTAAATAAAAAACATAATAATTGGCACAAAGTTGTATTAAGAGTATTGAACAATAGAATGAAAATGCGGATTTTACTTTTTAAAGAGTATGTCATCCAAATGTCTTCCGTCAAGATGAACACACTGTTCAAAACGGAGCCTTGTGTTCTGCGCCACACGCTGCAGTAAACTTGGTACAATTGAGCTGATTTCTCGACGAATATTTTCCTTTACAGCCACAAGAGATTGGGGATTGTCATTATAAACCCTCTCTTTGAGGTAGCCCCATAAAAAAAATTCATGGGAGTTAGATCGGGCGTCCTCGGTGGCCATGAGATGTCCCCAAAGCGACTGATCAGTTTTTGGGGGAAATTTTCCTGAAGCAAATTCATCGAAGCTCTGGCTGTGTGTGCAGTCGCCCCATCCTGTTGAAACCACGTGTGTGAAGAGTACGATGTCGAAAATTTGCACCGTTGACATTCGTCGCCTGGCCTCGAGAATTTTCGAAAAAAAACTTGGTCCAATTATCTCATGCGTGGATAAGGCACACCAAACAATTACCTTGGGGCAATGCAATGGTCTTTAATGTTTCAATCAAGGGCTGCGGGTTCTTGGAGACCAGTAACGGCAGTTTTGCTTGTTGACGTGGCCGTTTAAGTGCAAATGAGCCTCGTCGCTCCAAAAAATTGGATTTACAGTGCGAAAACGCTCCAACATCGTTTCACAAAAATTTTTTCGTAAATCAGTCAATTTCTTTCAGTTCTTGAACGATTTGAATTTTAAAAGGATTTAACTTCAGATCCTTTTTTAAAATTTCATGAATAATCGCTCTTGGAAGTCCCAGTGAGGCTGCTCTTTCCGTATGGAAAGTCGCGGATTTTCACGTAAACTGCTTTCAACCAGTTCAATGTTTTCGGGAGTCCATGAAGATCGACTGGGCCCTGGCCGTGGGACATTCTTAGCCGAAGCAGTTGCGCGGAATCTCTGCACTCACGAACGAATTAAATTTACACTCGGTCCATCACTTTTTCGCCGAATACCGATCTTTGAACAAAATTATCGACGAGCAATTACGTAAGAATCATTACTCTTAAAAAATGTCTCCACTGCGAACGCACGATACTCACTTGACCACTGCGTCATCGTGACTGACAAATCCGCACAATCGATAATTCCAACAGCGCCACCCTCCCTCCGCACCGTTTATTACTTTTTGAAATAATCGTATTTAAAAATATAAATTTGCCACCAGATACCCTGTACAAACTCAATTCTGCAATTCACATGTGCGAATTAGTATCGATCGAAGATCCCTAAGTATCAACATATACTGAAAGGCCTATAATTCCAACAATAAGAATTTTTATTGTTTTATTATCTTATAGGGAGGGTGCATCCCTGTGAGTCTTCAACATTGGAGATCAGCGTTTCTTCCGTTGTAGATTAAATAGTAAAACTCATAGAATCCTTCAGAATTTCATCCTTCAAAAGTCAAAACCTTTAGGGACCTTCCGCCCGTGCAGAAGATGACTAGACAGTGTGGTGTTATGAGTTTGTCCAAATCTTTTTGATCAGCACTGACGTGAGTCTCTTCAGTACCGCGCAATTTTCTCTTCAATTGTACCACTTCCATACAATAGTGCTTTCTTTAGAATTTGAGCCATTCTTTTAGTACGCTGATGACACCTTTTAATACATCCGATTCTCATCTTCTCGTATGATGTATCTACCACCTGGAGACAATCCTCGCTCTATCCTTCATCAAATCAAACGAAACTTTTCAACAAATATAGCTATTTGTGAGGCACACCATGTACTTATGTCGAATGTCAGTATCACGAATACCATTGACAAATGGCTAAGTTGTAAATTGATTCAAGAAGATTTTTTTTGGGATATCCCATCAGCAGGTAACGTTTCCATGCGGAATAGTTATTATTATGCTCCCCAACATACTTCGTAGCTGTTTAAAATTGACGGCAACTATCTGAAGAACTTCTGCTGTTCTTTCTTGTAATGCCAAGACTAGTTCTATTACTTTGTCTATGCCGTCCCACATTTTCTTGCTGGCGACCATTGCGAACTAAAATTGAAATGGATCCAATGGTGTTGAGCAATCCAAACTGAATGCTTTTATTCTAATAGAAACTTCGGATCCCACATGTATGTAAATATCATTAATATTTCTTTGTAAATCGCTCAGGTCTTTTTTCAATTTCAGTTCGAGTATCCCGATCTTCTGATCAACCTTTCGAATGTGACGTTGAATTGTATTCCACAATATATATATATATAAAGGGTTTCTCAACAGAGACGCTACAAAAGTAAATCGATAGGGACAGCAAACGACGCCATATTTTTACCCGCTCTTTTGACATTTCTCTTCAGTAAGGTTTGCCATTTCATCATGGAAAGATATACGAGCCAACAACGAGTCGAAATTATTAAAATTTACTACCGAAATTTGGAGTCAGTGGCCTCAACTTTAAGAGGCCTCAACAATCAGCGATGAGGCTCATTTCTGGCTGAATGGCTTCGTCAATAAGCAAAATATGCGTTATTGGTCAGACAGCAATCCACACGTAATCCATGAGTCATCATTGCATCCCGAAAAAATTACGGTTTGGTGCGGTTTATGGGCCGGCGGCGTAATTGGGCCGTACTTCTTCCGTGATGATCAAGACCGGCACATTACTGTGAATGCGAATCGCTACCGTTCAATGATAACCGAATATTTTTGGCCCCAATTGGATAATATGGACTTGGAGGACATGTGGTTCCAACAGGACGGCGCCACAAGCCACACAGCGAATGCCACAATCAATTTATTGGAAACCAAGTTTGGTGAACGTGTTATCTCACGAAATGGCCCAGTCGATTGGCCGCCTCGGTCGTGCGATTTGACGCCGTTAGATTATTTCCTGTGGGGCTACGTCAAGTCTATGGTCTATGCCAACAAGCCAGCGACGATTGATGAACTTCGTAAGAATATCGAACGTGAAATTGCAGCAGTATCGGCCGATTTATGCTTGAAAACCGTCGAAAATTGGGTTCAGCATCTGGACTTCTGCAAGCGTGATCGTGGTGGTCATGCAAAAGAAATCGAGTTCCATACATAATGGCATCGAACATACTTTCACAGGAATAAAGAATTTCATTGGTATCTAAAACCGGTTTTGTTTTATTTAAAAAAAACTTTTGTAGCGTTCTTATTGAAAACCCCGATATATACTTCCTCTAGGACTTTCACTTATAACTTCATCTAGTTTTGAATTAACACTCGTAATTCTAGAATTTCTTGTTGATAGTTCTAGAATCTTCATTCGGTTTAGAAAGCTTTTCCATCATTGCAGTAAACACAATATAAGTATGTATATACATATGTCTGAATGTCAATATTTCCGCACTTAAATTCTTCTATCAACCACTTCTGTAGCTCTATCTTGTTGCCCACTTTAAGTCGTCAAAAATGATCTGACAATCTTAGTCTTAAGTTACGCGACACAAAATTTTACAATTTACAATTACTCGATATTCAACCCCTTTACTATTACTCGACGTTACGTGCACTTGAGAATATCAACACTGACTCACCCGTGGCAATGCTCGTGAACTTGTACAAATCTCAACTTTCCAATCATAACTTTCTAGCAGCCATAAATCTCTCTCGCGCCATCTAGTTTCTTTTAGTAATTTCCAGAATGCTCCTTAGTTAAAGAATTCATCAATTGTTTGTGTTGAACTCGTACGCAGAGAGCATTCAACTCACCACAACTTTGTGATCATCTCATTAACATTAAGCTACATTAATCTGAAAAAATGTTGGAAAAATTGTTAGTAAATGAATTATTAGACATTAAATGTTAATTTGTGTCACGAATATTTCGTACGAACAGTTTCATATGTGTTTCTTTCTACATCTTCATAATGACCATAATGACCAAATTCACGAGGACATTGCACAGTGGGGCCGATTGGAAAATACACGGTAATAATATCACAACTTTTAAACTATTGTTCTGATCATTTTGGAATGTACTATACATTTGTAGAGAAGAAGTCAGGCAGTCATATTTCATTCAACACAGTTGGTGCTACAGGATATCAAAGTTTACCACTTTGGTGCTGTTCCAACTTTCAAAGCCTGGTACTGCAACAGCTGTAGGCCGATTTCAAAGATTTTTTAGTTTTGAGAATCTACTATGCGAGACAAACAAAAAAATACGCAAAGTATTGCGGAATATCTTTTATCGTTATTGAGATATTCACTATCAAAGTTTAAAATTGTTAATAACTTGGCAATTTGAGGCGAAATAATATTTCTGAAAACACCACTAAATTGGAAACATTACTTCAATTATTATTTTTATTTTGGCTGCTTACAGAGTCCGCGTGATTTAATGTGGTTCTCGACGTGAAGTCCTTAACCACAGGTGAGCACCGCCCCACCAAGAACATGTTTGATACGACTGTTAGCGCCGCCCGTGAGATATCCGTGCTACCCCGCATAAAGGGGCAGCTAAGAGATCAGGAATAGGAAGCCTTACACCATTGGTATACACGATTACGTGGGAGAACAAACGCCCCGTATTCGCATATCCGCCAGCGCGACTTCTTTCTTCCGTCCACGAGCTACCAATTGAGCAAACTCTCTGTACATGAGCTACTCCTCCTTGGTAAAGAGTGAGGTACTATCCAAACCTCTTCCGTGATAAGGGCCACGGATCCCATATTTCGAGGATATGCACCTGCCTGGCATACTTCGTTACAAGTAACTGATATACAAGGCAACTACATAGCCTCTACCAGCGATTTTGGTGGCAACCACAGCCAGCACGATCTCCCACAAGGGGGCCAACCCACCCGTGGTACCAGATAGGCATACTCTCTGGTCCGAGTTTCGCAGTGAAGCTGCTCCCAGTTTTTACTTTGTAATACTAAGTAGGGGACTGGATCTTCGGATCACAGTGATTGAGAATTTAAACGTTCATTGATACTGGCGGTAGGTGGGGTGGTGCAATAGTAGTGTGCGCTGCTCTTGTATATGAGAACATGGATTCGATCCCTGCTCTGGCCATATGACAATTTCTTCGACGGCGGTCATCTCGCTTAGTGACAGCGATAATATCGAGTATTTAGCCATGAGAAAGCTTCTCAAAATATCATTCGGCATCGTTGTGAAGCTGTAGATCGCAATCAGTGAGTGTAAAACTAAAAAGTGCACACCTCACAAGTTGTCGGAATCTCTAAGCAATCACTTCAAGGGATATAATGGGAAACGATTTTTGTTGATACGACATTTTCAACAGGAAGAAGTTCAACACAAAATGTCATATGGTAGCGCCAGACCAGAACAGAACGAGACAACTACAATTAGAATAGTGCGTTCTATAAATAGAACTTTCAAAACTTCGGCATCAGTGCGTGTAAGTAGGAAAGCAATGTGTAAGTAGCGACAAACAATCACTCTGCACAATAAATGTCTTCTGTTAGTAACTAGTGTGAATACACACCGTAGTAGCTTAACGGCCTAGACGCTGCTGAATATGATGCTTCACAAATATGGAATGAAAATCGCGCCATTTACATTTTTTTCACTAACTGGAGAAAACATGATCTCTTAGCCTAAAGGAAATTACAACTTTGAAAATAACGAGGATCTAAAACTACTAAACAAAAAGTTATTATTTATTCCACAAATCCAAACATCATAACAAAGTTTCTTCACCATTTATTATATTAATAAGTCATAAACCATATCATCGCACTGAAAAGGTACATACGAGTACTACTTATATATGACAAAAGAGCGTTTAGATTAATTTAAAACTAATCCCAAGTGATGGTGAAGGTGAGTATAAAGTAACGGGTAATTCATTTAGAAGTACATTTTCTGTGGGGATTATTTATGGGGGGGTTGATTTATGACAGATCAAACTGTCATAGTAGATTTGTTCAGTCTGGTATGACATTTCATAATGAAAAGACTTTTCAGGCCACAGCGTCTACAAATTAGTTAGCTGTGTTTCGAAACTCAGCATGTTTTCGTTCGCTAGATATTTTTCCCTGCAATGAGGACTATTGTTGTCTTAAAGGATACGTCAATAAGTTCAATATCTAAAGAGAAACCAGAAGATCTGTTATTACAGGCAGACAAAACAACGATTTGGTGTGGTTTATGGGCTGGTGGAATCATCGGTCTATATTTCTCAAAAATGAGGCCTGCCCGATCGTAACTGTAAATGGCTCCCGTTATCGCGCCATTATAACTGACTATTTGCTGCCTGGTAGAGGTTGTCACAGCCAAGATAGAGGTTGTCACAACCTAATTAGAGGCTATCACAGCCGAATTAGATGTTGTCACAACCAAAGTAGAGGTTTCGATACTCGAAATAGAGGTTGTCACAGTCGAATTAGATGTTTTCACAGTCGAATTAGATGTTGTCACACCGAATTAGAGGTTGCCACAACCGAATAACATGTTATCAGAGCCGAATTAGTGATTTGTAACAACCGCATTAGAGGTTGTCAAGCCTAATTAGAGGTTATAACAACCAAATTAAAGGTTGTCATAGCCGAATTGGAGGTAGTCATTAGATGTTAGATTAGAGGATGAATTAGATGTTGTCACAACTGATTTAAATGTTGCCATAACCGAATTAGAGGTTGTGACAGCCGAATTAGATGTTGTCACAGCCGAATTAGAGGTTGTCACAACCGCATTAGAGGTTGTTACATCCGAATTAGAGGTTTGCACAACCAAAATTAAAGGTTGTGTAAGTAGGAAAGCAATGTGTAAGTAGCGACAACCAATCACTCTGCACAATCGATAAATGTCTTCGGTTAGTGACTTGTGTAAAAACACACCGCAATGGCTTAACGAGCTAGACGCTGCTGAAGATGATGCTTCACAAACATCGAAACGATCGTCCAGCGAATGTGAGTTCGAATCCCACTCGCGGCATTTACATTTTTTTTCACTAACCGAAGAAAACATGATCTCTTATAGCCTTAAAGGAAATTATAACTTTAAACATAACGAGGATCTAAGACAACTAAATTTAAAGGTTGCTATAGCCGAATCAGAGATTGTCACAGCCGAATTAGATGTCGTCACAGCCGAGTTAGAGGTTGTCACAACCGAATTTAGAGTGTCACAACTGAATTTTGAAAATGTTGTCTATTAATTTATTTTGTTTTATTTTCCACGGTGAATGATCTTGTCGTTCACAACGAAGTAAGCGACATTGGGAATGACTATATCGTTGACTGTCATAAGTAACCGACAATTTCTGCTACATCGTCTTTTTGTATACTACATTTACATTTGATTGCAGTTTTTTTAAATAATTTTAATAATTTTTTATTAATGTATTTCGTTGTTTAAAATTTAAAATAAATAAAAATACTAATTTAATTATGACAAAAGAAAATCAGCCTTATTACGAATGTCGTTGTCGTATTTGGACTACGACAGTTTTGTAAAAGATTAAAGATAACACGGCAACTTTGTCTTTAATCTTTTACAAAACTGTCGTAGTTGAAATACGAGGACGACATTCGTAATAAGGCTGAATATATACTTTTGTAATTATAATAAAATAAATATGTAAGTAAAAAAATAATTAAAGATCGTCCTTCTCGGTCTGAGGTTCAGATTCAACTCAATTGTTTTGCTTCCGCTTGTTAGTATTTTATTTGTTTGTGGCTGCGGACAATAATCGGGGGTGTTCTACATACCACATTCACCGTTAGTGGAATAGATTTTACTGTCATAAAAGATCCCGTCGGTGGTGCAATGGTTAGTGTGCGCGGCTCTTGTACATGAGATCCTGGGTTCGAACCCGGCTCTGACCACCTTCAAAAAAAATTTCTTTCGGCGGCGGTCACCTCGCATAGTGACGGCGACACTATCGAGTATCTAGCCATGAAAAATCTTCTCAAATTACCGTTCGGAATCGGTGTAAAACTGTAGGTCCCAATCAGTGAGTGAAAACTGGAAAGCGCACAGCTCAGTGATTGTGAGAAGATCTCCCCAGTCCCTTCATGGGATGTAATGGGAAACCATTTATTTATTTTATTTAAAAGATCCAATTTCCATAAAATATTTACAAAATCGTCATGGATGTTTTACTATTTACAATATTATTGATTTGTCAGAATGTCTGAATAACTTCCATTGAATCCAACGATGTTGTATGTACAAATAAAAGTCAACTTTTTGTGAAAGTGAAATGCAGAACACATCCGAATATAACTTTTTTCTTGTTTTTTTTTTACACGCAAAATATTGTATTTTCAAAGAACTAGTTAAAGAAGTTTTATCGACGACAACATACAAGACATCGTCGCCCATAATATCGTGTTTACATACAAGTCCAAACAATTAACGGTGTCGTTGAAGACAATGTCACCACAGATATTTCGATCCATATGTGTAGTGGTGTATAATAGCCTGTGTATTAATATGCAGCGAGGATCCAGTCTTCCAAAAAAGTTAACACACAACGATGGCTTCATGCAGTCATTGAAAGTCGCCAAAGTATACTTGTTAGGAACCGGAATAAACCTGTATACCCGATCTAGATGTCTAAAATATAATGCACCCACCCAACTCTAAGAACTTGTTTTTAGACATTGCCCCTTTTGTTACCGTCACAAAGACTGGCATACTTATATATCATTGTCACAACTTGATACATACATATGTAAGTTTGTCTTATGGGAACAGTTTCAGACTAATTTCGAACAGTTTGTTCCTATATTCTAATTTTAGTAATACTTATGCGTTCATAATCTTTGCTGTGAGTTTTGGAATTGAATTTCTTTGTTTTCATCCAACGTCTTTGAGCCAGATTGCTTTGTACGTTTGTGTGATGGTTGGTAGTTGGTGGTTATCCCATTGTGTGTTTCGCTTGATTTTATTCGCATTACTCAAAACACGCAATTGTGTACATTTCGCTTGTGTTGTTGTTGGTATTTTGGCTTAAACTCAAAATAACGATTGTTCGCGCTCGATGCCTGACTGACTGTTGGCTGGCTGGCTAACAGGCTGTGGATGGCTATTCCGTGGCCTGTGGTGGTTATGCTGAATTTGGCTGTTATTTTTGTTGTTGATACACGGCAAAATAATAAAGCTGAACACACGAGCACAGCCCAGCACGTCTAAAATCCCCCAACAGTGTCTTTACTCTGTTCGTGTAAGCCCACCATTGCTTATGATGATGATGATGACGCTGGTTGGTGGTGGTGATGGTGCTGTGGCCCTCGTCATCATCATCATCGTCGTCGTAACACACAACAGTTCGTTGCCGTTACATTTTCTTGTGTTCAGTTCGAATTGGCTTGAGTTTTGCTTGGGTGACTTCACATTAATCTCAGATACTCGACGATATGTCGCTGGATTCCGTGCCACTGCTAGTGTTGTTATTAACGTTTTAGCTTAAAGCATTTTAATTTAAGTTTATAAAAAAAATCGTGAGCCTCCTCAGATTCTTCCTCCTCTTCTTCTTCTTGTTGCTCCCGAGCGAGTGGCTCCTCTCCTCCTGTGCTCGCTCTGCTCTGTCACTCTCCCGTGTCGGCAGAGCGTCACTAACTCGTTATTTGCCGTCTTCCTGCTGCCAGTGTTTTCTGACTGCTGCGACGATTGTGGCTCGACACAGACGGACGCCTGTGATTCCAGTTTTTTTCGTGATCACACTGCTAACCACCAACAATAACAACAACAGCACCTAAAGTCCGTTGCCGAGCAAAAATTGTACGAGTGTAGCTCTAGCTAGCCGTGTGTATGTATCGTTGTTGTTGCTGCCGCTGTTTTCGTTGTTGTTGGATACTAACTCTGTGCTGTGTGCCATTTGTCGAGTGCTTAGCCGAGTAAAACAACTGTGTTTTTTCACGATTTTGTTTTCTTATTAGTATTTTTCCAATTATTTTGAGCTGTTTCTTTTTTCAGTATGTGCATCTCCTCCATTGTTGGTGCTTTGTGCGGTGACGGTGACGCAGTGAAATCCAGTTGGGTTTTAGAGAGTTACTGGAAAACAACCATTAAAGAAAAGCTCGCTAATTTTCTTTCGCCTTTTCGGTGTAATTTGTTTATATTTTCTTTTGCGATTCGAGAGATTTTCATTTAGTTTATAAAGAAACAATATCTTCGCTATCCAAATGTGAGTGAGTACCATATTATATTAATTTTCTAAGCTCATGCCAATAGCTGGCTTGTTAATTATACTTGTGTATATTATACATATGTATGTATGGATGTATTATTTGGCAAAATTATATTGCGTTTTTGCCGTGCGATGGATGATTGTGGATGTGTGAATGAGTGTTGTGTGGTGTATCTTTTGCACGGAACATTCCTTCGTTGATTGAGAAAGTTCAAATGGTCATCTGCAATCAATGATGTTGCTTATCAGGCAGATACTGCTGAACTTGTTGTATGAGAGAATGAATAATACATCGTTAGGGTTCAAGATTTTGGAAAGAGTAGAGTATCCGAACAGCCGCTGTGTGAGGACGTTTTTGAAGAGCACTTCAATTTAAGTGGAATGAGACTAAATAAAAAATCGATAACTTGCTTAGTTATCGAAATACCGGAAGATCACATTTGAAATTTGCTTCGTAAAGTACGGCGTTTTTGTGCGGCCAGCTCAAACTTCCGTTGAATAACCGAGTTGTTTACTTTTTTCGTCGCTTCTTTCATGAAACTAGTACCGCATTTGAATTTTCTGTTTTTAAAGCAAACCACACCTAGTCATTCATTACCATGAGTTTCGATTAGTTTGAGCACGGTGTTCGATTACATGCTCACACTGCGGCTTGGTTAACCCCCCTTCGCGTCGTATTCAAAGATCTGCACTTTCTTCATCATTCGTGTTATTCGATTTTTATTTCAAATTTAAATTGTGTAGTTATTTTCAATTTCGTTGTAAATGAAAAAGTAAAATTCTATAAAAATTTATCATTGTAAAGCCAAGTATCATAGAGTAATTCTTTAAAGAGAGGATATTTAACTCATCTGACGTTTCCTCTCGCACTCTTCGTGTAATAGAGAGATGTTTGACGAAAAGTGACTTACACCAGGTGGAATTACAAGAACTTCTGACTTTAATTTTTTAAGTCGTTTTGGTGAAAAACTGAAATTTAAATGTGTTTTACACTTTTTTATTGACTGTCATTGTTAGCATACATTTGCGTCGTATTTAACACAATAATTTTAGCACACAAAACGAAATATCATTGTCGAAATTTTGTTGGTTGTTTTGAACCAACCATTGCCTCTATCTGGTATTATTGAAGCAATTCATTTCAACATGCAGCGTTCATATCACACCTGGCCAAATGTTATAAATTTGGTGAGAGAACTATTAGGTCTACTATAAGTATTAGTCTATGGTTTTAACTGTTCGTGTATTGAAATATTCAATGAAGAGAGAGTGCAAAGAAACGAGGCGCTTCACTAGTTGTCTTTGTTTGCTTTCTAATTCATGAATCCATCGAAATTTTCTTCTCTACTTCTATTCATCCTCTTTGCATCTGATGCGCAGCATGTTCTTAAAGTGTCCATTAAACAAACCATTGCATGGGAAACGCTTTTTGGGATTCGAGAATATCGACACATATTCAATAACTTACTCAACGTGTGTTAAATAGAAAATTGAAGTTCTGCTACTTTCATGGGTGAGAGCAAATCAGAGTAAACACAAACGCACTGAAATGTTTGATTTTAGTGACAAATAACTTGTAAGACAGAAGTAATCGAGAACAAAAGACTCGAAAACAGTGTACCCATTAAAAGCAGACAGCGAGTGAAGTAATTGAGCAATTTATGGTTGAACAAAGAGAACAGAAAAATATTGTATTCATGGTTTACACCAAAAGCGCAACGACGAGAGAGCATTTTTCGCAGTTCATTGAAGGAGACATAGAGAAATGTATTCTCTTAATAAACTTTTGATGTTACAATACATGGCTTCAATAATACCAGATAGAGGCATTAGTATAAAACATCCAACGAAGCAAAAACAACAGGATTTCGTGTTTGTGTGGTCAAATAGATTATTAAATACAACACAAATCTATACCAACAATAAAGGGGAAGATATATTTAATTTTCACAACTCTTTACCAAAACGACATGAAAAAGTTAAGTCAACAGTTCTTGCAACTCCACCTGGCGTAAGTCAGTTTGCGTCGAACACGTCTTCTAAGGCCGGGGCCACACTGGCGTTTTCTTGTCGCGCGTTTTCAAAAGCTTTCGTAGAAGTATACACAATCAACGTATACAACTCAACGTTGAGCTTTTTTTTTGCGTTAGAGCTTTTGAAAACGCGCGACAAGAAAACGCCAGTGTGGCCCCGGCCTAACGTGTGAAATGAAACGTCAGATGAGCGAAAAAATTTGTAAATATTTAGCACTTGCAGCTAGTGAAATGTCAAAATGGAAAACAGTGTTACCTAGTAATAAGATTGTATCAATTTATTGGTGTTTGATGAAATGATAATTATAATTATTACTAATTTTGTGCACATTTGTTTAAAACCATGAAAACACAACGTATTGAAGGTAATTGGTAATTAAAAATATGATTTTATAAGTTTTAGATATTGAATACATGGCAATACTGGATTCCTACTAATCAGCTAATGTGGTGATGACTTTTGCCTTCGACGAAATTTTTGAAATAGACTTGCAGTTGCCCGTGTATACATACTTATACTACTAAAATTTGCTTGTGATTTTGTGCCCAGTTTTCGTGGGCACGTCGCAGAAGTCTCATAGATCAGTCGTCATCTAAAATACTTCTAACGAGACATCGCTTGGAACTTTCATGGCAATTATTGACTAACCCTAGTAGGATTAATCTTGAACAAATTAGTTTTGTTTGGACAATTTTGTTGGAATATGTGGCTGTCGGTGAGATACTGGGTTCGATCCTTGCTCTGACCACCTTAACATTTCTTTCGACGGCGGTCACCTCGCATAGTGACGGCGACACTATAGAGTATTTAGCCATGAAAATGCTTCTCAAAAAATACAGTTCGGAACCGGTGTAAAACTGTAGGTCCCAATCAGTGAGTATAAAACTAGCAAGCGCACAGCTCAAAGGTTGTGAGAAGTTCTCACCCGTAGTATTTCAAATAAATTAAGTTTTATGGACTTAACAACTATGGACTATTTTTAATTGGGAGCTAATTTCTTTTAGCAGCAAAATTGAATTTTTTTTCGTTTTTTTTGCATGGTAGGTCATTAAATGCAGATTTAAAAAAAAGAAAAAAAATTTGCGGAAGTCCATATTTTCCGAAATATAGGTCTCCAAAGCTTGAATGTATAATCGCGCATAACTCTGCCATTTATTTTCCGATCCTGATGAAATAAATTTCATAAATCGTTAAATTTACATTCCAACTAGTCGCCCGGCCGGGCTCAGGCAGGGGGGGATCAAATTCCCTCTGAAGCTAAAGTCGATGTGTGACAAAATCAGAAAAATCGCTCGAGTTTTTAGAAATAATTTTTTTATTTTGGTGTGTAAAAACTACAACAAAGGACAACAGAAATTAAAGACAACAACAACAACGACAAAAGACAAGAACAAGTTGATTAAACCAAAAAAGTGAGATTAGAAACAATTTTTAAATGAGCCCTTAATGGGTTCATAAAAGGAAATATATTTATATACAGAGTTATAGAGTTTCACAAGGGCTTTGTAATGATATATACCTGAGATATGACCGATTATATATTCAAGCTTTAAAGGCCTATATCTCAAGAAGTTGGACCTAGCGCATAAAACAAAACTTATTTTTCAACTCAGCGCAAAAGCCTTTACCGTCGGTGAAATTTTGGTGCAAATATGATTTTGCTGCTAAAATAGTTTTGTGCCTTTAATTGTTTTGAGATAATTAACTGATAAAATGATTTTTTTTTTGCACTTTACAAGACTAATAGTAAACCTGGCAAGTTTGTTAGAAACTATTTTTTTTTAGCCAGGAAGAAAATTTAAATTGTAAATGGAGCACCAAAACTCATTTGGGAAGTGGCAGATTTTGACAGGGATAATAAAGTGTCGTTCAAATCAGATTAATCAACATTCTGACTGACCACTCTTTTGAAGCTAGATTTCTGCATTTTCGACGTGTATACCATTTATAATGTTGGCATCTTATTCAATACTTTTCTGTATCAGTTTACCAATTTCACCAATAGATTGTTTTTAAAACTGAATATAAATTGGCGATACAAATAGGAATGTCAGAAGTGAAGAGAAATGTAGAATCTCTTAAGAAGAAAGCTGTTTCCTTGAAAGTTGTAAATAACCGAAGAAATTAGTATCGGTTGAAGTATGTGGCTCTTACTTGGGGTTATATAGATAGAATGTTCCTTTTGTTTCATGATAAAAAAAAACTAAATAAACTTCAATTTTCGATAATTCGTTTAATAACACTGTGCAAGTCGACAAATAAAAGAAGTGGACTTAACGGTTTTACACTAATTCGGGTCCTACGAATCGAACTGCATCATTAAACTTTTTGCCCTATAATATGGTTTCATACGCAAAAAACCATTTATTTCTGTCAAAAATAGACTTGCTAGAATTCAATTTGCAAAGCAGGTCGTGAACTGGAGTACCACCAAATACTTACTTACTTATCCGGTCTCGGACAACCCCGGGGGGTCAGGGACCTTACAAAACGAAGATAACATATTTCGCCAACCAGTTCGATCTTCCACCAAATGGAAGACCGTAATTCGCTCTGATGAGTTGAAGTATAATCTAAAAAGTTCTGAAGAATATCCTGGAAAATGTAATGTTATCGCATAGGAAGAAATGCTACTTAAGTGGAGCTTTCAAGACGATAACGACCCCATACACTCAGCAAAATATGTAAAAGAGTGGTTCGTGGAAAAGAAGAATGACGCTTGGAAGTGGTCCGCACAATCGCCTAATTTCAATCACATAGAAAGATCTAGACTCCGTAAAATAAATCGCAATTATTGAGAAGTGGAAATTGCATGGAGGGAAATTTTGCGGAAACATTTTATCAAATTTAATAGAGTCCATTACCCGCAGATGTGAAAAGTTCTAAATAATAACTAAATATTAGTGTAATTAATTTATTTATTAAATAAACTGAAAATATGCTATGTTTTGTCGCGGACCAAAAACGATGTTGAAGAGTTTGATTTTATTTGGTAACAAATTATTTTTGTTTTGTTTAGTTAATTAAGTTTGTAAATTAAAAAATAAATGAAATGATTTGAAATCCAAATGGTCTTGTCGTTATTATTAAGAGATATCGTATTATTCATCGTAATAATTATACGGTGTAATTATATATTAATTATATCATTAATATAGTATTGTATAGAACCTTTTGTAGCCTGCGTGGCGTAGAACCCACGAAGCTTCTTAAGCTGACCATATCAATTTTCTCCCATTCCGCCAATAACACAAGTTTCAGTTCTTTAAGCGTCGTATACTGCTTTGACTTTGAAGCACGTTTTGTATATATGGTAGCCGTCAGGCCCGCCCAAATTTATCTTTTTCTCGTCACTAGATTTTACTGATTCAAATTCTTCCTCCCAAAGTTTATATTTTTCAGCAAATGCAATACTCGCATGTTTATGTCGCTGGGTTAAGCGTGGCTTGGCATATATTTCCTTTCAGAATTTGCTCAATGCTCAATAAGCCGCTTGGTCCTCTGGTCTATGGTTGGAATGCGTCCACTTCGCTTAATAAAGCCATCGATTTCGGGGTATTTTACAAAATTCGAAATTGTATTGCGGTGTCGATTACCAATTTGTTATGGCAGACAATTGCGTTCCATCAATTTTTCCGCGTTCCTCATAAAAAGGTTCACTTCCATGTTGCATTTTCAACCAGAAACAAAATTGTGAAGTTAATTGTTCTTTAAATATATTCAAAAAAGTCATCTTTACTCACCTACGAGAAGATATTTTGTATTAAACACAAAGGAACAACATATGTTTACTTTTCAGCTCCAGGAACGCGAATATTAATCAGTGCACATATAATTATTATCTATTGTTTCAAACTTACAGCGAACTCTAATATAACCGGGACACAAATAACGAGATGCAATTTCATATTTTGGAATATTTTAATATGATTGGGTTACATTTTCAAAATTGTGAGGGTGGTGAAATGTAGCATGTGTCATGTTTATTTTTTTTCTTTCTTTCCATTTATTTGCAATCTATTTTACAATAATAAGCAAATTTGATAAACTCTAAATATTAACATGACCTGCCGATTTTCATCAGAAACAACAATATAAAATATACACGATGATGATATGGATGATTACTATATTATTAATAAATAAAATAAGTTAGAGTTAAATAGAAATATGTACATAGTTTATATGTTAAATGAATAGGAGATCTAGAATATGGTTTCTTTTAAGTCTTCAAACTTGATTAGTCTATTCTAACAATGTGATTGCCAATGTATTAGTGTGATTATTTAGTCTTTCTAAGTGTCTGCTGCTAAATTTTCTTATTTCAGACTTTATGCAATGCATTATTTCTTACATAAAAAGGAGCGTCAGTAATTGAACGTAAAGCTTTAGACTGAAATATTTGCAAAATTTCTATATTAGAGTTGCTTGCAGTCCCACAAAGCTCGATATCATAGGTCCAAATAGGCTTTAGTATTGTTTTCAGAAGCAAAACTTTATTTTCCAGAGAGAGTTTCGATCTGGACCCGAATAGCCAAAACATTTGTTTGAATTTGTTGTCAAGTTGCTTCTTCTTTGCATTTATATGAACTTTCCAAGAACGGCCCAAGTGAAGTCCTAGATATTTGACATCATCTTTGCTAGGAATAATCGTACCATTAAGGAGCATAGGCGGGCAGTTCTATCTCCGTAAAGTGAATGTAATGTGGTTTGATTTGTGTGTGTTCACAATAATATTCCACTAATATTTTGAAAAAAAAAACAGAAGTCTGCAATAAATGTAGTTTACTTTAAATTTTATATTAGAAAACGTATTTTTTGCTGATTTTTCTCATTAAAACTGCAACAACACAATTTTGAGAATTTAGAATGAATGGGTTTTATAGAAGAGGTAATTGCCGATATAGCGCATTACGAATATCCTCAAAAAGTATTACAGGGTTTCTGCAATTAGGGCCAGTAGGTTGATACAGTACTTTGTTAAAATTTGTTCCTTACTGTATTTTATTTATTTATTCAACATCAAGCTCTTCTTGATGTCTTGATAACTTTTTTCCCGCTGAAAATGAACAAATTTTGTAAAATAACACAAAAATTTAGTTTGAAATTAATCTCGGAGGTATTGGCATCAAACCCAATTTCGCCAAATTTGTATATATAGTAGATTATAATAATCGCTTAATTTTTTTTTACTTACAGCAAATGGAAATTATTATGAAAGTAAAATGTTCTTCCAATCCTGGAGCAGGCTCTCCGAGTCAGTCATCTTTGAAAATAGTTGACCAACATCATCAATTCCAACAGAACACGGGTTACAACAGAACAAACACAACACCTCCACAAATGGCAACATACAGCATTCCTCCCTCTAGTGTAGGTAGTGAATGTCCCACTACAGCTTCATCATGTGCGGAATGTAATGTCGGTTACTGTTGCAATTTACCAGCATGCTGCATTTCGACGCCGACTACAACACCCCATCATCTTCCAACACCGCCACCTTTGTTACCATTACAAACACCTTCGTATGCGCCGAACAATACAAATCAACAGATAACAGAAGATCAATTACCAGAATTTGTATCGATTGATGACGAAAAAGTAAAAGAATACCTTATGAAATTTGGCCAGCAACAGTTAGCACAACAACGTAAACAACAGCAACAACAACAACGAGACGTCTCAAAAATAACCCGTGTCTTTTCACTTCCTTCCACTTCAGAACACAGCTCGAGACCGGTGGTATATGAAATTATTGAATTGGACGATGAGAGTGAAAGAGAAAAACTAAAGCAAATAAAGCAACAAGCGGAACAAAGACTAGCTGCAAAAAAGGGTAATCCTTGTATTGATATTAACTACGCCGCCAGACATACAAAATCTTTGAATATAAGTTTGATACCGAAATCTCCGGAAATCATCAGAAAACAAACTGAAAATAATTCCTACCAACAATTGCCCTCTTTACTTTCAACTCAGAAAAAAAATAATTCATCTAATCAGAAAATTATAGCTGAAATCAGTTTAATTGATACAAGCGACGATGAGTCTTCCAAGGACGACGACGGTGGTTCGGACGACGATGAAGATGATGAGTTACCACTGGTAGCTGTCAGCTGTGAGTTGCAATGTGATGATGATGATGAAGTCGAGAGCACGTTTATACAAAATCCATCATATAATAATCTACAACTTTCAAGACCCCGAACTGTTGTTGAATCAAAATCCTCTAACAGAATCGGGTTAGGCGTAGACAATGAGCGAAATAATGAGCATTTACTTGTTCGTTGGGAGGAGTATGAAGGTCAGCGGGAGCGAGTGTTTTTCGAATGTTTCCTATGCGGTAAAAAAGTACAATCGAGCTATAACCTCAGACGTCACATGATGATTCACACAGGTGAGTTATTTGTTTCAGAAAACAAAACCTTCGGTTTTACACCAATTCTGAACGACAGATTAAAAAATGAATTTTATTTGAAATCCCTTCATGCGATGGTTAGTTACCAAAAGTAATATTGTTCCTGAAGTCTTTGTCATTGTTGCTTACAACTAAAACAGCACTTTTAATAACACGAAAATAACCTAAAACCCAACCACGACAAAGAGCTACTTGTCCTACCAAAACCTACTAAACCACGAAAACAAATAATATACCGTACTTCTTAATTATACCCCTTTATGTACTATATCTCTAGTACCTTGTTAAGCGAAATTTTTGAAAATTGTTGCGGGATTAAGTATACAATAGATAGTCATTAATAAGCACATTCCCAGTATTTACTTTTGTTATTAATAATTGTTCTTTTCTTTATTGAAATACAGGTGAACGGCCATTTGCTTGCGACATGTGCGATCGTAGATTTCGTGAATTTAGCGATTTGAAAAAACATCGACGTCGACATTCAAATGAACCAAATTTTATTTGTATGATTTGTCGAGAATATCCACCGATAGAGAGTGATTCTACTCGATGCATTAACTGCTGTACACAGTCAAAAAATGCCGTTCTGGAGGCATCGATGAAAATGAATGAGGACAAAATTACTCCAGATATAGATATGGAACAAAAGTCAACGGATCTCTCATCTGTCTCCACAACAGATCTACTTCCTGCAACATCTACACCTGTGATAAGGACAGCAAATATTGTAACCATTTCACCGCCATTGCCTTATACTTCGACGCCACCACCGGCATCATCAAAGTCTCCACATGATGATACATATAATCAACAAACAGTTCCAAACAATTCTGCAAATTCAGAAGACACACAACGTCTCCTAGATAACATACCAGCTGTACATCGTCCTGGGTATAATCAGCTAGGTATGATTACACGCAAAGAGTTTCCTTGTCCTTTATGTAATCGGGCTTTTGGGACACGTCACAATTTGAAGCGGCATTACATGATCCACACCGGTGAGAAACCGTTCAGTTGTACCAAATGTCGCAAACCGTTTCGAGAGTATTCTACGCTTAAAAAACATATGGTCACACATCAGCGCGACCGTTGGTACAAGTGTATGCAGTGTCCTATGAAATTTAGAGATTTCCTCAAATATACCGAACACAAAGGAACACATCCCGCTGAAGGCGAAAGTGACGAACAACATTCGGATCGGTCCTTATCAAAATCCCACAATAGATATCAATCTGGTGATAGTTATATGGATTCAAATGAGGAAGATTCGAATTCTGATGATTGGCTGGAGTGTTGTGAATGTGCTCAACGTTTTAATGAAATAGACGCATATAACGACCATGTTAAAGAACATGCCACAACATATCAATGTTACATATGTAAAGATCAGTTTGAAGCGCGTCATGAACTGGAACAGCATTTGAGTTTGAAACATAAACAAGATACGGACAGTGAAGACGATGCAATGTGAATTGTTGTACTAAATGCATTTGATGTGATTTTGTATCACTTAGAAACGGTGATTTCAAAATATGTATTGTCAGATTTTCGTGTTGGCTGTAGCTTGTGAGACAATCTATGTATTAAACAATTGTGGACTTAATGAATATTAGGAATACTTTGAATCTTTCTTAAATTTTATACAAGACAATTACAATATTATTTTTTATTACACAACTTTTTTAATTGAGTTGATTTTAAAAATTGCCATACTCTACAAATTGTTTCTTTACCACATTTATAACATAGCTTCGGTGTTAACAGACTACTTAAGCTTTTGTTTGAAACAGTTATCAGATATGCCCCATAAACAAAGTCTTGTTATATCACACCATATTACTCATTTGTTTCGTAATTTCAATTAATTGTAATATTTATTCACACATCATCTTCTAGTTATAAGATCAAAATTTCAAAACAATACCATGACCTACACATGTGCACGAATTGACTATTCCAAACCGTATATAAAGAATTTTAGATGCAATTAAATGATATACAAAAATGTAGTGCCTTTCAAAATATATTTCCCTTCCCTATTATCCATATTTAAAAAAGTCGATAAAACAGAGGTTGGTTTTGGTAGTAGACAACGAGCGATCATATGATTTGTTTGCTTATCTCGTATCTACCAAGAACACTGTTGTTTACTAAAAGGTCGGCAGAGAAACATGTGACATTTAACAAATTACTCGCATATACGGTTTCACCAAGTATTCTACATAAGTATTTTTGATCAACATTTTCATTATTAAGATATGCCTTGTTTTTAAAATGTTTAAATATAATAATTAAAATAAATTTGTAATATAATGAGATTATTATTTTTAATGTTATGTTCACATAAAAATTACTTATATAAAAAACGAGTTTCCTTATTAGTCCAATTCTCAATAAAATACTTTAATATTTATTATCTTAAGATTCAGCTATGTATATACATATGTATATGATTTTAATAATAATATAGAACTAAATATTGTTTTATATGTAATATTGATATACTATTTTTAATTCATAAGTTCTTGGTACACATGTACTTATAATTGAATAAATACTTACTTTCCCCATTATATCCAATGAAGGGATAGGGGAGAGCTTCTCACAATTAGCGAATAAACACAATAATGTAAAAAATCATAAAGTTTAAATAAATATCATAAACATAAGAAAATTATTAAAATTTGTAGAGCTAAAACTACTCAAATGTAGATTGGAGCAAATCTTTACCTTTAAAGGTTTGGGTCTCTTTCGTTCGTGTTCTAGTTATTCAAAACTTGTTAGTACTAATTTTGGTTCCTCTATTTATATTGTGTTGTCATTTGGGAACAAACGTAGAGTTAATCGATCGAAAATTTGAGCCGAATGCGAGTGACTGACTTTTGTTCGCTTAGCTTTTTGTTCAAGATGGGGGAACAGGCCATGAATAAAAAATTATATAAAACAAAGTACAAAAAATTTTAAAACTGCGGTATTGAAGCAGTATGACATTCAAAAAGAAAGAGATCAGAAAAGGGCAGTTGTTTCCCCTTCTTTTGTATTAAATAAAATAAAAGTTTATTAATAAACTCGACGACGATGGTTATGGCAAAGTATTGTTGTGGATGTTTTCGCACAAGTAGGAGTTTAGACAATTCTCGCCTACTTGAGATTTGTTTATCCCTATAATGCGTGATGATATCTAAATACTGATGATATGCCTTGGTGGGCATTGAAATAGATATATTCCCAACCATCTACCATAATGATCAATTTCACACATATCTTTTTAATATTTCTATTAAAATGTAATTTTTCATAGAAAAAGTAATTTTTAATAGTTATTGATCTTGAACCGAACAATTATTGAAAACATAAAAACTCGACGACTTTTATAATTACAAATAGAATTCAATAAATAATTAATATTCTCCGAGTTTGATGTCAGATTTGCTGTTCTTGTATTTATTTTCCTCGATATTTCGCTACTCCATTGTGTAGAATCATCACGAGATATAAACAATATTTAACAATTAAAATCATATAACAATATATTGTTTATATCTCCTGATGATGATATTGTTTAATCTCCACGATTACTTATTACCCTCAGGGAAATGGGGAAAATAATGGGTAGCTACCCACGACGATGGGTAATAGGTTACCCAGGGTAACCCATCCCCATTTTTGATCGAAAATATCAAAAAATTAGGAAAAATCTCTATATCTGCGAAACGGAGCGTCCAATACAATTGGGTGTCTCCAATATGGCATCACTTTTTTTTGGAGTTATAGCCACTTTTTTATTTTAGCGATTTTCTTATTTTGGCGATTTTACGAAAAAAAATCTTCCATACCACTTTATGAAAACCCCTTAGAAAACCGCAAAAATGTGGTGCCACGCGAGAACACGAGCCTTCACTCTGACATCAGCGTAGAATTTGAGTATACATACATAGTATATTGTTTTCGTCGAAGGAATTGTAAGGTGGTCAGAGCAGGGGTCGAACCAACGACCACATTTCCTTCGACGACGGCCACCTCGCTTAGTGATGGCGACACTTGGCCATGAAAAAGCTTCTCAAAATACCGTTCGGAACCGGAGTAAAATTGTAGGTCCCAATCAGTGAGTGAAAAATAAGAAAGCGCACTGCTCATCTCCCCAATCATTTCATGGGATGTAATGGGAAACCATTTATTTTTTTTACATTAAATTACATGCAGTGGCAGAAAATTTAAATAAATAGTGCAGCTTTTCTATAAATATAGCATTGTCAAGTTTATCGAACTATTTTTCTAATTCAAGTGCGAGTAACATACAACAACTTCCATCACCAATTTTCTCTCTTACTTTATCAGTTAAACCGAAAAAAAGGAAGTGGTACTCCAATTGAACCTAAAGCCCTATTGACAACCTCTTAACATAGACTATCTTAGTTGCCTAACACCTGCACTTACATTATATGTTCCTCTGATTATATTATTTGTCCAGGCACCGCTTCCATGGTTCCAATCAAGTGCTGCTTTAGCAATATCTGATATTGGACTCATAAGTATATTGCCAAAATGGCTTAACGCTAAAAACGGGACATCAGTGGTTAATGCGACGTTGATACTTGCCGTTATCGATAACAGGACAAGTTAAGTTTATTTTTAAAGTATGTAATTCCTACAAACGTTGACCATATCCATTTTTTTTCAGTCGTTGCTTTTTACACTTAACTATAACTTATGTACTATATTCTTTGATTTTCTTTACATATTATCCTTACCCTCATTATCGCCAGATCAATTTATCGTACAGTTAACGCTACTAAAAAAAATTACAGTAGACAGTTGTCCGAGGCCTTCGGCCACGGACTGTCCCTGCAGGCTGTGTCAGAGACACGGCCATTAAGTTTAACGTAGAATACGCCATCCGATAAGACAGAAAACATATATAACAATAAATTCATTTGCTTATATTATTTATCATTTATTGTTATATATGTCTTATCGGATGGCGAAGGCCTCGGACAACTGTCTACTGTAATTTTTATATTTACCAACGGCATTTGATTCAAGTCCGTTTAAAAAAAAAATATTATGTTCAATTTTTTTAAACTTAATTTAATTTATGTATTTTAATTAATATTTTTATTGAAATAAGTTCTGCGAATGTTGAGAGGGCCGCCCTAATATTAAAAAAGGTTTACCTTATCGAGTCTTCGCATTAGCATTCGAGCGTTGTGTGAAAGCTTTACGCTTTACAATTCGAAATTAATGTTACAACAGCTTTATTGAAGCTTTCGCAAAAAAGCTTTATTACGTTAACTTACTGTTTGTTTCACATTTTACTAGATACATGTTGCCAAGCAACATTAGCTTGCTGTTCGTTTCACTTTTTACTAGATACATGTTCCTAAGCAATGTTGAACAACCAAAAACACTCAACCAAACACCACACATATGTTTGAGTGTATGTGTTTAAACAATTTTCATTTGAGAAATTAAAATACTAGAAATATATCAACCAATATGAAATGTATATCAAACGAAAGATAACATCTTCATTTACCTACAAAAAAAATTTTAAAAAAATTCATCTAGCCGTTTCCTCAAATTCAATGAAATAAAGATTACAACAATAAAAACCTGGCATGACTCCTCATACCGTAAGGTAAGACGTATTCTACGTCAAAATTTTTGCTGTCAGATTGTATAGAAGTTAAAAATTATAACTGTTACCTGTAACCAGACATTGTGATAAAGTACATTAAGGGGTACTTATAATTATTATATAATTTTTAATACAGTTTTACTCGAGTATTATAATATTGCAATGTTTTACTCTGGCCTTTGAATTACAAATTGCAAACAAATACTTTAGATTTTTCGTTCAGACGTTAACAATCGAAAGGAATATGTTGTTGTTATTAAAAGTTATAAATAAATTCCTAAGTGACACAATATTAGTCTTTTTTTCTATAGTCTATAGTGACCTAGAGAAGCAACAAGAATAAAGGCAATTGACATTGTACATAATCGGACGTCTATTAGAGTAAATCGAACAGCTCTCAGATTGGTGCTGGGTTCTCTGTAAGAGCACTTACTCAGCTACCATTATTGTAAGCACATATAATGAGGGAAGTTCTTTGCAACTAATATTTATCTAAAAGTAATATGACGGGATTAGGAATTTTCTACTCTGAAGCTTCGGCATCATTTTTGACAAAAAAAATCGTAGTTTAAGGGGTAATAGCTTAGATATGAAGTATATACTATACATTTGGAAGAGCTTTAGAAGGACACCTATCTCAGTAGGATCAGATAATAAGTAGTATAGATATGCTGGTTTATGTGTCCAAGCCTTGGGGCCCATATCTGAAGTAGGCATATCTAAAAGTTGAAACTTAAACTATATGTATGCCATAAAGCCTAAGTTAATAATACATTGGGAACATATTGTACAAAAAAACTACAAGTTAATGCAATGGTTAGTGTGCGCGACTCTTCTACATGCGAACGTGTGTTTAATCCAGGTTCCGCGCATGGTGTCGGCGATACAATCGAGTAATTAGCCATGAAAATGCTTCTCAAAAACCTGAACCGGAGTAAAAATCTACTCTACGGAGTAATCTAATGCACCAGATACTAATCTTACCTGTTATATAGTAGATTTCTAAAAATGGATTTCGCCTCTGTACCAAGCTTACTACTCTGTCTAATGTATAACTTCACTAAAAATATGAATATTCAAATTCCAAAAAAGGGTCCACAAAAGCCTGTATGTTTATAATTACGTCCAAACACATTTTAAACACTATTCACTATAAGACAAAAATATATATACTTGTTGTTTTAGAAATTCCCGAAAACAGTCAGTAAAAATATTAAAAACAACGGTAAAAGATATTAATAACAATTTATGCCATGATATAACAATACAGGTAGTAGCAGTATTATAATTCTGCTTATAATTATGAGCATGGAAGATTCATGATAAAAATAGTCATGGTAGACCATAGTCTAATAATATAAGTCGACGCGTGGCGTGTTGTTGTAATAATAAACGATTTTGACAGAATTTTGTTGTACTATTGTTATGACAATACACTCGATATGTCAAAATCATTTTATATACGAAGAGAGGCAAAGGAAAAACGCCAAAGTAAATAATTACATGCATAGAATTACATGTATTAAAAAAAAGTAATAGGCAGAAAGTTGGAACGCATTTAAGATCCAAATTGGTAAGTATCCATCAGTAAGTCCATACATATGTACATATGTAGGTAATTTTAGTTACTTCTTCTATATATTTTTAGCCATCAAAAAAACTACAGGCGGTGAAACGACCAGCGTAAGCAAAGAGGGCAAGGAAGATTCAAAACAAATGATGCGACATGTTTGACACTTCGAGTGTATTACGTAAACAAAGAATGATAAAAAGAAACAACCCGATAACAAAATGCCTGATCAGCTGGGCTTATGCTTCCACTTATATTATTACACTATGTGGTAGACGCAGGAGGTGTTGTTGTAGCTGAAGGCAAATTTATGGAAACAACAACATACATTTTGTTTTTGCTTCTCACTTACGTTGTGTCAAATGCAACACATACGTATACCAACAATAAATGTAAACAAACACATACAAAAACAAAATACATGAGAACTTGACAGTTCGAAAGTGGTTTGCAATGTAAACAAAGCAAATCAGCTGTGCTTATGCGTTCACCGTATATTAATCTATCTTGGGTAGAATAATATCAAGGCTGATCTAGTAGAGGTTAACGCATTAGAACAGCTAATTTTGCTGTCATATGACTCTATCTGTCAAATTCAGTGTATTTTGTTATTGTACTTTTTTGTTTACTTTGTTTGCCCATATGAATTTGTGTTGAATTTGACATTTAGAGTCAAAGAACAAAAAAAACGCAACGCAACGTTTTTGCTCATTTCAACTGTCAAATTGAACACGCCACAGTTCTTCGCGTTAGTTGAAGAAATTACAAATACGGATAGAGCTCAAACTTTTTTTTTTAAGAATTCAAAATTATACTGTTTACGCTCTGAAATTCTTATTTACAATAATAAAATTAGAAATGGAACGTTCAAATAAATAATTCGTTGCAAAACTATTATAATTATATTTAAAAATTATAGACATCAGTTGATGTTGACAATAATAAACAAAAGAACCAATACATTACAATCAATACATACCGCCAAATGGCACGTGTTTTTGTAAAGACAACTAATTTAATATAGATGGGGAAATTTATTGGACATTGAACCCCAAAATAACAAAGGTTTGTTACACATTTTATGTGAATATTGTTGGTATTTGCAGTGTTATAAATAATAGCAATCTTTAAATCTGTTAATCTACTGAAATATAGCTACATTTTTTAATCTTTTTCATTCTGAGCATTTCACTCAAGATAACTTTTTCTGATCCATAATTGTTTATTTTAGTTTGGCAACTCTATACACCGCATATGTCAGTGACAGCTTTCGTAAATAAACACAATCGCGAAGTGATATATAAACTACCATTTTTTGACTTTGGCGTTCGCGTTGGCTTCTGCGTTTACGATCACTTTAGTATTTTCTAACCTTAATATGTTCTAAGCCAATTGAGAACTTCTCATCGATTCTCATCTATTGACCGGATCAGGTCACTGTTGGGCAAAATATGCCCGGCTATATGTTGGAACTCTAGAGGCACATATGTCAGGAACGGTGGATTCGGACACGCCATTATTCCCCAAATTAAATCTCTAGATGGGTTAAACCGAAATTTTTCGAGTAGTGGGTAAAGTTTACTTGCTCCTTTAAGATGAATAATGAACGCAAAAAATAAAACTTAACATCAGTCATGTTTCCATGTGTAGCGCCTTTATATGAGTTTCTACAAACTTAAGAAAAAGTGAAACGAATAAGAACCATAAATAAGCCCGGTGGCGGGTTCTATGTGCCGGAACATTAACTACCTGCGTTTTATAAAATAACACGATACTTTTCGGTACCAGTGTTGAGAAGCGGCAGGATAAACACTCTTTGAATATTGTCGAAATCATCTGTTGTTTGTAAACAAAAACTACACGTGCCTGTATTTATGTATTTACATCAGCAAGTCAAACAAATAAATTCAGAAATTCGAGGAAAATGGAAGAAACTAAAGGATTTTATGATATGTGCATTCCCTTTAATAAAGATGAGAACGTGCTACGAGAAATTTGCATAGAATTGGTGGATTGTAAGTGAATTTCATTTCAGAAAGAAAGGGAAATAATGCGCTTTTAAACAATGACACTTATCTATTCAGTGGGATATAAGACAATAGCGATAGAGCAGATATACGATCATAGTAAAAAGGACAATGCAAAACGAACCTCGGATATGTTTCCAGAACCAATGAACGTCAAGTGGTTACAGGATGAGTTTAAAAACAAACTTAAAATATTACAACGTCTAACAATAGTTTATGTAGACGTTGCAGTAGCACATGCAATGGTAAGTGACCATCGGTGTGTTTTGGTTACACCGCTTGCTTAGATAATCGATTGTTTTGAATGAAGCACTTAGCGACACAAAACTGTCCGCTAAGTTTATACATTTTATTCGAGTGTTACCATATGTGAGATTAATATGACAATGCCAAATATCCGTTTTCTTTGCAACTTAGCAAGCGATAATAGCTTGCTTGTAACCAAAACGCTGCAAATATACTTTCTTCCCAGGCTGTTAGCAACCGGATTTGGAAAACTTATGGCCTTATCATGTAAATCACTCACATTCACGGTAATTTTCGACATCATTACTTGGCCAAATTCAGAAACTGACGAATGTTTTTTGCTAAAATGTTCATAGCCTGGTACATTTTAGATAAATATTGACGAATATCTTTCGGTAAGCACTTACATAGTTTGTTTAATATGTGATGTCTAAAATGGCAAGTGAAGTGAATGTGACTTGTATGATAAGGCCGTTAATTTCATACTATTTGAAATTCGACTCGAAGTGGAATCAGGTTCTAGGACGATGCAGAATTATTCGCATCACCATGTCGCTTTAGAGCTATCCATCAGTTATCCACTTAAAATTCCAAACAAACTAACAGCCAACACTGCTGGTTAGTTCTAACATTAAATATTTGTTTCTTTCCGTCTAGGGCAATTCTCTGAATTTGAAAAAATTTCACTTGGTGGCTGGTCAGCCTAAAACAGATGCAGCATTAACGGTATACTTTTTGTGGTTTATATGTTACCAATTTGATTATAAACTACATCGTTGTCTGTTTTTAGCATTGTTGCACCACATTCAATGGCGATATTGTAACATTTGATTCCCAGGCTGGAGGTCGTTTATATGTTAATCGCAAGGCTTATCAAGTTGCTGTAAAGAGAGGAATCTTTTTCGAAATAAAATACTCACCACTAATAGCTGATAGCAATTGTCGCAAAGATATGATAAAAGTTGCTCACAACTACTTTGTGAAGGGGAAATCCAAAAGTATTATCATTAGCAGTGGAGCTACAAACATGTTCGAATTACGAGGCCCATATGATGTGGCAAATTTGTAAGATTAATTGTAGCGGTTACTCTTTCTATTAGTAATGTGTTATTTTATTTAACCTTATAGATCATATATATTCGGGCTATCTGAAGACCAGGGAAAGTGTGCTATTGATAGGTTTTGTCGTCAATTGTTCTTAAGAGCAGGTATGTTGAAAAATATGTTTAGCAATATCTGTTATATTGTACTTCAAATGTTACTTTAGAATCCCGCCGTTTGGGTAAAACAATTATGTTTGTCAAAGCTTCGGGCCCAGTTGTATTTTCTGACTCTTCAGAAAGTGAAGAGGATGACGATGACAATGACAACAACTCGATGGTTACTGAAGACATTATTAAATTTTCAAAGGATTCTTATTCGGAAGATGGATTTAACGAAGACGACGAGCAACCAAATAAAAAGAAGAAAATGTGTTAAATGTTATTGTTTATTGATAATAAAAATAATACATTGATCGTGTATACATACAGTGTGTCACAAAAATAAGTATACACTTTGTAATTTGCACGAACATCATATTTGTTCGTACTTTGCTTTTATCACACTCAAATTTCTAAACTAATTGTTGGCACTTGCTACTATATTTGTTACAAAAATTTCAAACGTTTAATGTGATCCTTAAAACTTTCTTTTGCGAGGTTTCTTAGAAAATGTCAATATTGTGGTCACAAAAGTAAGTATGCGATGGGTGATTATCCATTCGTTAATTGACTTTACTGAAAGAAGTTTCTCTTATTGTGGATTTAAACAAATCTATAAAAACTGTAAAAATAATAAAATCGTACAATGTAATTATCAAAGAAAAATTATTCGCACTGTAGACAAAAGTTTGGCTACTGTACAAAAGTACCAAAAAAATGTAAGTCCGAGGGTTCTACGAAAAATAAGCAAAATGGGCGCCCCAGTGTTTAGCAGCCAAGAAGAAAGGATTAGTGTAAGAAAAATTAAGGCAAACCCAAAGAAATGTGCACCAAAAATAGAAGCAGAAATTAAAGAAGAGGCTGGAAAATCTTGCTATTCAGAAACTATTCGGCGTGGTTACACAGAGTTGGATATAATGGTCGATATATTAGAAATATACTATTCACTGAAAACGTCCAGAAGTGATTAAATTTCGCTAAAGTGTATATAAACCACTCAAAAACGTTTTATTATTTTTTCTGATAAATAGCCAAATTTCAAATTAGAGCCAAAACTATGATTGGCACTGTAAAACACGGTGGTGGTCCGGTATTAGTTTGGGGATGCATGGCAACATCTGGGGTTGGAGAACTTGTTTTTATTGACAGAATTATCAGCAAGTATTTGTACCTCAGTTGTCTGAAAAAAAGCGACATATAATTACGTCTGGAAGAAACTTTCATATTTCAACAGGACAATGACGTCTTTCATTGTGAAGAAATCGTTGTATCACAAAAGATAACTTAAAATTTATGCTCAATCGCTAGGTATCAATCCAATAGAGTACCTTCGGGATCATCTTGGTCGCCAAATACCAACGACCAGAAGATGTGCGCAACTTGGCAACCCTGGTAAAAGAGAATCATCTTGGTCGCCAAATACCAACGACCAGAAGATGTGCGCAACTTGGCAACCCTGGTAAAAGAGAATCAAAAAGTACTAGGAGTTCACTCAAACGCATTTCTCTCTCGCGTCATATCTTGCTTATTTCATAAAAATATTTGTATCAATACAGATTCTGAAAGGTGATAAAAATACCTTTCAAACAAGCCCACATTGAGAAATCTACTATAATTCTATCCGATTTTATGACGAATTTAATTAAATTATTCTATTATATGGAAAAATATCTAGCTTGAAATTTTGGGGGGCTCCAAATCCGGTCTCTTGAGCAAAATTTCTCAAAATCACCTATCGATTACGTTTTTGCTATACGCTTCATCAAAAAAAATTAACCCGCCCTAATATATATTATATATGTATATTGTTACGAATTTCCTTATTCGTCCTTTTTGCGTTGTTTTAATCCCAATAATAAAACAAGGTTCGTTTTCAATTACGATAATTACAACGGTATAACTTCCTTTTATTTTACTTATATAGTACAACAGTTTACTTTATTTTCACCATTTTAATAACTCGTATATTTTACTCTTAAATCGCGTTGCTTACTTTACAGCGGTTAATCACAAACTGAACTCTCCATTACAAAGACCTCCGCTATTTATACCAACTCACCATACTCAAATGAAGGTAGATCTAGCGAATTCAAGAACCTTCTAGACATTGTTGTTGTTGCTTATCTTTGTAGAACAATCTCGAATGGCGGAGAGTTATCTTTACTGAGGTGAATTCATGCTAATGGTTTAGCGAGCTGGTACGTTGTTACAATGCATACTTTCAGGCGCAGCACTAACCGCCTGTTATTTACATACTGTTAGTAGAGTCATTAACAGCAAGCAAAAGCTTTTAGTTATTCGTAACAATATATTTTGTAGGGTGGCCTGCCAGGTAAATTTTAACTCTAAATAATAGTTCGAATTTCCATAAATCGCGGGTTTTTACTTTTAGTAAATAAGTTAACATTTAAGACATTAAAATATAAAGTTCGATAAAATACAAAAATAGTGTAAATTATATTTAAAAATGTATGTACATACATACCTATATTTTTGTATTTTGATTATGACTATATTAAACAAAATATTAATACAAATCTTATTTAAACAGGATTTTGAAGTCGGTGACCCCACTGTAATTTTGAAGCTTATTTAAATATTTTCCTGTAACAATCATCTCATTGTGGTCCATATAATAAAATAAATTCGACAGGGAAAAAATATAAATACCAGAACTCCGACTAAAACTTAAGCGGTATAAATTTGCTTTAAGAACAATTGTGTGATCTACACCAAAATTTCAACACCGACAGAGTTTGCTGCGCTGAGTTCAAAAAGTTGTGTTTCCCTCCGCTCTGTTCAACTTCTTGAGATATATACCTTTAAAACTTGAGCATATAATCGGTCATATCTCAGGAATTTATAACCCGACGTCGTTCAAGTGGGTATCATTACAAAGGTATTTTTAAACTCTATAAAACCTTGTATCTAACAACTTTTTTGTTAAAACTATTTTAAAAAAACCGTTACCATAGAATAATACATACATAGAAACTTTTATTTGCTCAATAAATTAAACGTCATAGGTACGATGGAAAGTAAACATTGGATGGTGGAAAATATGGGTTCAATAATACCAGATAGTGGCAATAGTATACAGCGATCAACAAAGGAACAACGACAGAATTTCGTGTTTTTGTGGTAAACTAGTTGTGTTAAATACAATACAAATATATACCAACGATAAAAGTGAACAAAAAAGTTCAAAATGGATTTAAATTGCACAGTTCTATACCAAAACGACAGGAAACAGTTAAATGAACATATTTTGTAACTCCACCTGGTGTAAAGTAATTTTAAATTTAATTGCTCTCATTTCCACAAACCTACGATGAAGAGTGTGAAATGAAATGTCAGATGAGAGAATAAGTTTATCTATGTATGTATTATTCTATGCCCCCTACTGTATCTATTTTCTTGCCAGACTCCTATAATAGACAAGACTTCAAGCTTTTTCTACGTTGTTATACTACGCATTAACCCCTACAATACCGGATATGTACGTTCAAAATTGTAGAATAAATTTTTCGACATAAAAAAAAATTATTTAAAAAAATTACGCCATTTTTCAATATATATTTCAATAAGTGTGTTTTTTCTTCCCCGCTAAAGTTAATTGTAGCTTAATTTGTACGGGACAGCTAAGCGATATTAAGTGGCATTTTAGTTTCCCACTTAAATTCCGACTTGAGCAATGACAATGTTGCCACATGTTCAAATTCAAGAAATGACAACAAAAAGTTATCATAAATAAAACTTGTTATAATTTCTTGCGAATGAAAATGTTATCAAGGAGAGACTCAAAAGCAGAAACTTGCAAAATGGCTTACACATGGTAGTTCATTAAAATTATATTATTTAATGGAAGACTACGTGTACTTTTATATCTCTAAATTAGAAGGATAGATTTTTATTGACGATTGAAAACAAAATTGGAAATAAATTGATCACGACAACGCTCAGTAAATGTTATACACATATAATAATACATACATAGAAACTTTTATTCGCCCAATAAATTAAACGTCATAGGTACGATAGAAAGTAAACATTGGATGGTGGAAAATATGGGTTCAATAATCCCAGATAGTGGCAATAGTATACAACGATCAACAAAGGAACAACGACCGAATTTCGTGTTTTTGTGATAAACTAGTTGTGTTAAATACAATACAAATATATACCAACGATAAAAGTAAACAAAAAAGTTCAAAATGGATTTAAATTGCACAGTTC
Organism: Phaonia tiefii; assembly: GCA_963931995.1. Classification (NCBI taxonomy): domain Eukaryota; kingdom Metazoa; phylum Arthropoda; class Insecta; order Diptera; family Muscidae; genus Phaonia; species Phaonia tiefii. The sequence continues at coordinate 328,172,487 of OZ008368.1, read as the reverse complement.
TATACCAAAACGACAGGAAAAATTTAAGTGAACATATTTTGTAACTCCACCTGGTGTAAGGTAATTTTAAATTTAATTGCTCTCATTTCCACAATCCTACGATGAAGAGTGTGAAATGAAATGTTAGATGAGAGAATAAGTTTATCTATGTATGTATTATTCTATGGTTATACATATTGGCCCCTTTTACACGAGAACAATTGTGCTGGCTTAACGAAACATTTTTATGGCGAGGGAGGTGCAGAGAAGAGTTTGGGGTGGTTGAAAAATTGTGCTAGCGACTAGAACAAAGAACAAAACTAATACATATGCACTTATGTAAAACCGGCTTTCGCGAAATATTTTAACCGCAGCTAATTTAATCGTTCTTTGACTATTGGAGAGTACACACCAAATAACTATGGAGCAGTGGAGTAGAGAACACACGCTTTTGCTTATAGCAAAATATAAACAAAAAGAGCTGCTATATCGTATAACATATCCAGACTAACTAAAAGTACATAAATGCCAAATGACTACAAAACACTAACACATACGTAACCATGTATACCATAGATAAAGGAAATAACTAGATATCGCACACGCCTTGGGAAATTTCTTGTTCAATGGGATATTTTCTAGATGGAGCTGAAAGCAATAATTATAACGTTTGATCCCAAACAAAACATACCTTGCAAGATGCATTAAGAACAGGTGATAGATGTAGGTGTTGTAGGCAACATCAACAGGCATTGTGTTTTTGTTTGGTGGGTCGATTCTGTAAAAGTGAACACAAACGAATACCAACAATAATAGTACTCTAAAAAAGCACAAACCCAAAACACATTTGAATTTGAAAGTGGGGAACACAACAACATTGGAAAAATGTCCCACAGTGTTGAATAAACGTCAGTGAATGTTATAACAAACGTCAATGAGAGTTACAAAACGACGACACAGCACCTAGTGGCAGTACTGGACAACGCCTGTGCGATATCTACTTATTTCCTTAATCTGTGATGTATACCATAGATAAAGGAAATAACTAGATATCGCACATGCCTTGGGAAATTTCTTGCTCAATGGGATATTTTCAAGATGGAGCTGAAAGCAATAATTATAACATTTGATCCCAAATAAAATATACCTTGCGAGATGTATTTAGAACAGGTGATAGCAGTAGGTGTTGTAGGCAACATCAACGGGCATTATTGTTTTGTTTAGTGGGCCGATGCTTTACAAGTCAACACAAACGAATACCAACAATAACAGTACACCAAAAAAGCTCATAACCAAAATACATTTGAATTAGAAAGTGGGGAACACATCGACATGAAAAAACTAAATTAGTTGTTTGAATAGCACAACCTGGAAAATGAATCTATTTTTGTATTGAAAAAATGTCCCACACTGTTGAATAAACGTCAGTGAATGTTATGAGCATAGATAAAGGAATTAACTAGATATCCCACATGCCTTGGGAAATTTCTTGTTCAATGGGATATTTTCTAGATGGAGCTGAAAGCAATAATTATAACATTTGATCCCAAATAAAATAAACCTTGCAAGATGTGTTTAGAACAGGTGATAGCAGTAGGTGTTGTAGGCAACATCAACAGGCATTTTGTTTTGTTTATTGGGCCGATGCTGCACAAGTCAACACAAACGAATACCAACAATAACAGTACACCAAAAAAGTTCATAACCAAAATGAATTTGAATTAGAAATTGGGGAACACAACGACATGGAAAAAACTAAATTAGTTGTTTGAATAGCACAACCTGGAAAATGATTCTATTTTTGTATTAAAAAAATGTCCCACACTGTTGAATAAACGTCAGTGAAAGTTATGAGAAACGTCAATGAAAGTTAGAAAACGACAACACAGCACCTAGTGGCAGTACTTAACAACGCCTGTGGGATATCTACTTATTTCCTTTATCTATGGTTATGAGAAACGTCAATGAAAGTTACAAAACGACAACACAGCACCTAGTGGCAGTACTTGACAACGCCCATAGAATAACACATACCATAGAAGGTTTTATTCGCTCAATAAATTAAACGTCATAGGTACGATGGAAAGTAAACATTGGATGGTAGAAATATGGGTTCAATAATACCAGATAGTGGCAATAGTATACAGCGATCAACATAGGAACAACAACCGAATTTCGTGTTTTTGTGGCAAACTAGTTGTGTTAAATACAATACAAATGTATACCAACGATAAAAGTCAATAAAAAAGTGCAACATATATTTAAATTTTTCAGTTCTACACCAAAACGACAGGAAAAAGTTAAGTGAACATATTTTGTAACTCCACCTGGTGTAAGATAATTTTAAATTTAATTGCTCTCATTTCCACAAACCTACGATGAGAGTGTGAAATGAAACGTCAGATGAGAGAATAAGTTTATCTAGGTATGTATTAGTCTATGACAACGCCTGTGGGATATCTACTTAATTCCTTTATCTATTATGTATACGTACATAGTGGAATTATCTATCAGGTATAGACGTTTAAACAGGTGATGTAATTTTTTCCATGTCATTTTTCATTTTACTTCTCAAAATCATATGTATTTTGATTTTATTCTTGTTTGTATTCTTGTATTGTTGTTATATATTTCTGTAGAGTTTGACAACTGAAACGAATGAACGAAAATAAAATGTCTGTTTTTGCTGCTTACAACTACAACAACATCTGGTGCTACCATGTATTTATTGGCGCTGGCTACAAACCTGTTACCATATTGCATTTTCTTCACCCATTACGTTTTTGCCCATTACAGCAAATGTTGCCATATTTCGTAGTATTAAGTGTGGATCGTTTTATTTGGAAAGTCGTAAGTGGCGATAGCTTAAGCTAGGCATAGACGAACGATAAATCCGACCAATTTGTTGGGTTTGTGGTCGCTTTTTTACGTCTGTGGGGCAATTTGTTTACAAACAAATCATACGTGTGTGGGCTACTGCGCAAATCTTAAGCCATTTCGCCATTTCAGTTGCTCTTCAAGCATTGTAGCAAAAGGTCATGTAGTGCACACCAAAAATGGCAAGCAAAGAGTTTATGATAGAATTTTTTGATGTGTTAAAAAATGAAAATGCCATTTGGCAAACAAAAAGTGAAAAATTTAAAGACAAAGTAGAAAAACAAAAATCATGGGAAAAACTCGTAACAAAGTGGAAAGAGGTGGACAAAAATGCTACAGAAAGAAAAAAATTCTGTACCACAAAATTCTGACAGAAGCACACAAACTGAAGTTCAAACACAAAATGAACATGCGAGCGCGTCATCCGCTTCGTAGCATATGTTTACACATCAACGTCGGCCGAATTATGATTTGTTCGAGCGTGTGTGGAGAAACGATATGCAATAAATCGCAGCAATAAATTTACAAATCGCACCAATAAATCGTTCGTCTATACCTAGCTTTAATGGAATAAAAAACAGCCTTAATAATAGGTGTGTTTTGGTTACACCACTTGCTTAGATTATCACTTAATTTGTATGGAGAGTTAAGCGATATTCGCCCTTATTCCCATTGTCGTTGTCGACGTCAATACAATATCGACACCATTTTTATTGGCGACTTGAAGGCATTTTGACCAGAAAGATTTTGCGTGATGTTTTAAGAGGGTTGTTTTCGGATCATAGACATCAAAAACTTTGTAGTTGTCGATGTGACAATACATTTATAACGTTCTAAAGTTGACAAAAATCTGATGACGACGTCGACGATGACAACGGGAATAAGGCCGATTAAGTGGCACTTGAAGCTACCGCTTCCATTTCAGTTCTTAGCAGACATAAAGTTACCAGTCTGAAAAAATCAGAAAAACTGTGTTAAATATCGTTATCGTTAAGCAGAAGAACATAAACATTTGCAAGAATAACTGCAAACCATGCGTTAGAGCAAGACGATTATATGTATTTCCGGTTGAAAAAACAGGAAGTTGCCAGTATGAAAAAATCAAGAAAACAGTGTTAGATATAGTCATTGTGAGCCAAAGACAAGGAGAGAATATGCATATATTCAAGAATAACTGCAAACCATACATTAGAGCAAGACGTATATATTTATTTTAAAAAATTATGGCTGGTTTGGGTTGTTGGTTACTAGCAAGCAAGCGATAATCGCTAGCTTGTAACGAAAACATGCCTAATATTACTTTAAATACTTAGGTTGTGTGGTTTATTGAAAGTTTTTCGCCGTGGTAGTGTTGAATAATTTTTTGTGTGGTAAGGAAATATTTATGTTTAAGCTGTGCCAAATCAAATATGAAAATTTTGACAATAGAAATTATTAGTAGATAAGATACCGATGAATATCCATGTGCGTATGTGAGTGCATTTTATTTTGGATAGATAAATGCAAAATAATACTCAATATAATGAAAATAACAAAAATATAAACTAAATGACAAACCAACAAGAAACACAAATATCAAGGTATTCTCGTGTTTTGTCAATTTCACCAACCCATAAAAAAAACAAAATCTGTATATCTGTTTGTCGTTTTACACACAATTCAGTGAAATGCAACCTTGTAAAACCGATTGTCAAATTTTTTCCTTCTGTCAAATTTTTGAATAGCGCTGGGGCCATAGTAAAAATACCAAGTAGTCGCAGTAGATACAACAAGAATTGTGTGCAAAAACGGGCATTTTGTTTAGGTTCTCCTCATGTCAAAGTCGATACATACGTATAAGCCCCGTATTCAGTTCTTGCGAAATTTTCGTAAGAAATTTTGCCATTTATCTCTAAACGGAAAATTTTGTTGCGGAGAGCTAACACCTATCTTTGATTACCTTGCATATAATTCAATAATAATAAATAAAATAAATAAATGTGACCCGATTGTGTCGACTGACCCGATCATAGACCAACACATACATAGATCCTTTTATTCTCTCATCTGACGTTTCATTTCACACTCTTCGTCGTAGGTTCCTGGAAATGAGAAAAATTAAATTTAAAATTAACTTACACCAGGTGGAGTTACAAAATATGTTCACTTAACTTTTTCATGTCGTTTTGGTGTTGAACTGAAAAATTTAAATGTATTTTGCACGTTTTTGTTGACTTTTATCGTTGGTATACATTTGTATTGTATTTAACACAACTAGTTTGCCACAAAAACACGAAATTCGGTTGTTGTGCATTTGTTGAACGTTGTTTACTATTGCCTCTATCTGGTATTATTGAACCCATGTTTTCCAAAATCCAATGTTTACTTTCCATCGTACAATGACGTTTAATTTATTGAGCGAATAAAATTATCTATGTATGTATTGGTCTATGGACCCGATATGGCCGATTGATCCAATTAGTATAATGCCTTGTTCACGCTGCCGCGAAATTGAGGTCTTTCGCAATTTGGGCAGAAATTGAGTTGAAATTGCTCAATTTCGCATAAATTTTGACAACCACGAAATTGAGATATTTACAACAATTTCGTTGAAATTGACTTGAAATTGTAGCTGTTTTTACTCAACAAAATTAACGTAGTACTCTTTTTTGCATATATGCATGGAGAACGAAGCCGACAGAAAATTTTTCGTTGTGCCGCCGTCGTAGATAATTTTTTTTGAAGTTCACGCCGCCGTCATTAAGGCATGCTTCGACTTAAAATCTAGGCCGACGTTATCGCCTAAACCGCTTTTAAAGTCCCGAATTACTAAAAAAATATCTAATTTTATTTTACACAACCAACGAAATGAGCCTAAAAGTAACGTCTGCCGAAAATAAAAACTCAGTTGCCGCCGTCGATTCATTTTTTTGTTGCTCCAACGCCGTCGATAATTATGGGTCGGCTTCGTTCACCGAACACGTGGTTACAAAAATTACAACAAAAATCAAAACAATTGTATGCCGCCTCATTCATCAATTTGAAATTTTAACTTTTCGACGACATAGAGTACTAAAAATAAATTAAAAGTCGTGGTGAATCAGGGCATCATGTTAAAGTTCACGTACCATTCATTTATTTTATTGTTTTCATTCATTTCCTAGCTAAATTTCGGTTATTGTGCCCAGGCACTAAAATTTTACTAATGGTAATGTTTGTAAACAAACCGTTGTCATTTTTCAACGAAATTGCTCAAATGCCAGTGTGAACGATTTCAATTTCGTTCGACAATTTTAATCCGAAATTGTCAATTTCGTGGCAGCGTGAACAAGGCATAATGCCTTGTTTCCACTACAGAATTATTCGTAATAAGCTCTCTCATTCCTAATTCAAACTCCAATTACAAACCGAATTACGTAATTCACCATACAAACTCTTGAGAGCGAATTACCTTGTTTGTAGGTAATTCAGTTTGAATTACCTTATGAATTTCGAACAAATCATTGCCTTCTCTAATTTTTATCGAAAGTTTATCGTAACAGCTGTTAAAAACAAACAAACGCAAAGAAAAAACCATTTAACAATATACAATGGGTGCAAAAAAGTAAATTATTAAAAAATTTTTTGATGTCCAGAAGATTATTGGCCATTGCGAAGTAAATTGAGGACGCGGAATTAAATATAGAAGGTTGTTGGATATCCAAAAATATTTTTTTGTAATATTTTCTCACTTTTGTTGTTTCAATTCTCAAAATTATTGAAACAACACAAATAAAAAAAGTAAACAACTCTCGGATCGAATTATGTATGTGTAGTGGAAACAGTGTAATTCAGAATAGTAATTCAAAGAGCGAATTATGTAATTGGCGCTGTAGTGGGAACATGACATAAAATTGGCAATATCAATAGCATCCAACTTAATTTACCTGATATGCCGCCGTCTCCGATAATTTTGTCTCGGCGTGGAGTTTGTCTAAGCATGGAGTTGCCAAATGAAATGTCAATTTAATCTCAAATTGGGTGGTGTAAACCAGTGGTCCCCAACCTTATTGTCGCCGCGGACCGGTCAATGTTTGATAATTTTAATAATTTCATGCATATGGTCGTGCGGTGTTTTTTTTTTACTTCCAAGGTATTGTGTCGGCGGCTACTTAGCGTAAAAACAGAGTAATTATTTTTTACTCTAATTATTATCTTTTCCGTGGGCCGGTACCATTTGATCCGCGGACCGGTACCACTGGTGTAAACGACAAAGATTAGAGAACAAGGTTAGCGCTAACCTGGCCGCGATAAACGGCGGTGTAAATGCGTTATTACCAGAGATTGAATTTTCTCAAAAAATCCGATTTCACACACATGCCATTGTGAGAATCAGCAGGCAAATCCAAAATCCATGCAGATGTAATCAACAATGGATTTGGATTGATGCCTTTTGCTCAGAGTTTACATAAGCAAAATTACTCAAACATTGTGTGCAAAACAAAATTAGATTTCATAACTGATAGCTACCGAATCTATTTTGTTTTTGCACAAACACCGAATCAACTTTGGTTTTTATTTGACTGATTTTACTTGCGTGGGGACAAAAGGAAAATAACAGTTCATAAGTATTTTTTAGTTTAAGTTCTGAACTTTTTTGTTATACTAATTTTTTTAATTTTGTATACTGAAATGAATTATAAATTTAAGTTCAATAAAAACCATTGTTTCAAACATAAAAAAAAATAATTTTTTTGCTTTTATTTTCATAAAATTGGATTATAGTTTTATTTATATTTTAAGTTAATTTCAAAGGATTTTAATTAACAAGCACTTCCACTCTATTGTTATTATTATTTCATTTGCTGTTACATATTGATCTCACACACAACATATGGATGTTAGTCTTCTCTTTTGCTAGAAGTCGTTGATTCTGTATTCTCTTTTGAGAGCAGTCGTTTTATTTATTACTCTTACTCACAAGCCGAACTCTCCCTCATATTTTTCTACTTGAGCAAATACGAGCAAAACGGATTTGGATGGACGCTCCAGATTAACACATTTTATTTTTGTGATGAGCTCAACGGCATATGCCCGAATCTAAAAATGTGTTAACCATAATCCAGTAGAGATTGTAGAATTCTGTAATTTTAGTAATCTGTTGAGAGCACGTTCAAACACTGGTTATTACACCATAGATAAGTTGATGTCAACTTTAAGTCGCTGCAACTTATCCACAGGTCTAAAAGCATGTTCATGTATACCGCATTTTAGCTCAAAAGATTCTAGAATCGCCTTCGAAATCTAAAGTGTTCAGGTATATATATTTTAAAATTCGAGTAGATTTCGTTTCAACATCTTGTTTACAAACATTTATTTTGTTAACTCATTGAAATTCTATTATTATTAAATTCAAATGTAAAATGTAATAAACATTAGTTAATATTTATAACATTATTAAAAAATAACCAATACATCAAAAATATTGCCAACTCCACGTGTTTTAGATATCTCTAGATTTCGAATGCAGTATAAACATGTTTTAAAGCTCATTCACACTGACACCGAAAACAAGTTTAATGTTGTTTTCGGCCAAAAACTCGCTAAAAACATAGGTTTTGCCATACAAAATGAAAACGCGTTCATAGCGTATTTTTGTCAAAAACACGCTCAAAAACTCCCAAATTGGCAATACAACCATGTGGTAATCAGTTCCTGGTGATTTTTTTACTAGTGAAAGAAGAAGAACTGACAACTATTTGTTTGCATTGAAAGACGGGCAGTGAAAATATTTTATTTCTGAACATTTTAATGAAGTTTATTTTAATGAAACACAAAATATAATAGCATACAATATGAAACAATTAAATTGTTTTTAGGAAAAAATAAATATAAGCACACGACAAACTGGACATCAGACCAGAACAGCGTCGTTCTATCGCTGTGGGAGGATAAAATCGACGGCCTGCTTGGGAATAGGAGAAATGGTCATATGTATGTATATACCAAGAAATGGCGGATAGGATGTGAAAAAATTGACATTCTTTTACCGCGTCTATCCCTTACTTACGAGCATCCATACCAATCGACTGCATATCAGCAAACTATAATAATAAGTTTGAAGTTATTTTAGAATTATCATTTTTAGTACGTTCGCGATGAAGAAACTGTATTTCAATTTTATTGCGAACGAAAAGGTTTTTTATTTTCGTGTGCAGTTTCCTTTTTGGAAATTTGTTGATTTTGTTACTCAAAATTTGCAAAATGACGTAAACGTCAAAAAGCAAAGTGTGAACGGCCAAGATTTCAATGCGAGTTTTTAAGATGAAAACGCTTAAAAATTTGCCAGTCTGAATGAGCTATTATGAATTACGAGTAGTAGTTGTGGAAATTTGGTAGACAATGCAACCAAAAATATACTAATTAATTACTGACTTTATGCATATTTTTTTTTATATTGTTGGTGTTTGTATACTGATAACAGGATATACAATAATAGTGTTGCGTCACAGCGGCATCTCAGATTCTGGCCCATTTGAGCGAAATCTAAAAAATTTATGGAGATTCCAGCAATGACAAAATGTAGATTCCGTTGCCATTTCGTACGAAATCTCAAAATCTGCGGAATCTCGGTATACCTGAATGCCGCTTCAGAATTTCATTCAGAATTTGTTAGAAAGATTGGTAAAATCATAGAAAATAGTATTAGAGTTGCACTACTTTAAAGAACTTTGCATTCACTTTTAATAAATGGTGTTTAGTAGTTCAAGGTTTTCCCGTACTTTTTTAATAGTAAAACTAGTAATAGTGAGATTCACCAGAAATAACAACAAATTCTCTCTGAGAGACCAAGTTTAAAAAATGTACGGGAACGAAAAATAGAAAATGTGGTAATACTTATGTCAGGAATGTGTCCATAACATGGTCCTTGTCCGAAACGTCCAACAGGAAATACCCAGCACTGCTGGAATAGATCACAGCGATATTATATTTATATTTGCATTTTTGTTTACAATAAAAACAATTCAATTGCCGATATTAATTTATTTTTTTAAATTTATTTTGACACTTCTATCGAGAATGATATACTTCGAGTCATAGATAAAAGAAATAATAGATATAGCGCGACCATTGTCAACTTTGTTCACTAGGTGCTGTCCTGTACTACTGTCACTTTCACTGAAGTTTAACATAATTCTCATTGGCGTTTATTCAAAATTGTGGGAAATTTTTGTGAAAGTAATTTAAACAATGGAAAATGTGACAAAATTTATGTGATTTACATAATAGCATTTGTTTCTTATGTAAAAAACTATTTCAAAGCCATGAGGCCGGTGTTGGGATATCAATAGAATGAAACCCGTAAGACCGTCCAAAGATGAACATCCAGGAAAGACTTTTTAATCTAAAAACTTCCCCGAACAAAAACTGTAGCAACTTCTGTGGTCGCAGATGCCAAAACCGTTAGAGCGTCTGAGGACTCTCGACAAGGAATGGCAGCTGAACCGGAGGAAGAACCAACTTATTAGGACACGGACTGTGGTGACATGGCTTTGAAATTCGATGACCGTCAGATATTCTACGTTAAGTAACGTGTCGTATTCTTCAAATTTTTATTAAAAATTATTTTATCTTTTGATATGAAATTTTAGATTTTTATTTTCATATTTTTTGAATTTTTTTTTTTTGGGAACAAACAAAAAACTTATTTATTGCTTTCAACGACATCTAGAAAATTACCCATTACACTAAAATTTTCCTAAAAACATGTTTATTATGCACTCTAAATCTAGAGATATCGTGATTTCGTGGCCTAAACATCTGATTTTCCATATACAAATCAGCTGTTCCTGTGAATGAAATCTAGACAATCGAGATTTCGGTTGCAGCATAAACACGTATAACACTTGTGCTTCATCTATTTGTTTACTTTTACCTCGTTTATACGACACTTATCGCAATATCAATCACATCGTGATATCCCCATGTTCCTGTTTATACGATATTCAACACACCATGATATATACACCCATGTGATGCTAGTTGGCAACTCACAAATAGAATATCGTGATATGGAGCGAAATCATAGTAAACGTTCGTGATAATAAACTTTATATCGCGCTAAAGCGTTTATACGTGTATTTTTTGACGTATCGTGATATGATATCGCGATATAGGCCACTGTGTAAACGTAGTATTTATCTATGCTTCGAGTAACAACTAGTAAAAAGTTGTAAAAGATAACGCCAAGTGTTTCTGTTCTCTTTTAAATTTCTTAATACTTTTACTATTTTCCTGAGTACGGGAACGCTTTTTGGAGTTAAAGTCGTAAAAGTGGTAAAACTAGTAAGTTTTAGTACATACGGGAACAGCGCTTAATTCGTATTGAATTTTTTTCTGGATTTCGTGTCAAAAATCCTACTAAAATCTGCTGTGTTCGCATTGGTTTTTTTCCTGGATTTGATAAAAAGTCAAGGCGCATAGACAAGGTGGTATTAATACTATAACAAACGCACCAAGCCTACAAAAATAGGCATTTTGTTTTGTCTGGTACTTTTCCAAAATTTTTAACAAAAGGTAAAAAAAAGATATTTTCGACTTTCAGAAACAAGAAATACCTAAGAAGTGAGAAATATAAATAACTTGGCTATTCTAGTGCGCCGTGATTGAAATGGTTGTAAACAAACGTACTTTTCATACGTAGTGTGATATAAAACAGCGTTGCATATATGAAATCAAGCATTTTTCTTAATTCTCAGATTTCTCGTTTGTCAAAGTGTATGGAAAATCCAGCAAATTTTCTTGATTTCTTCTTAAAATCAACAAAAGATGTCAGTGTGAATGCCGTATAACGATAAAAAATTTTCTCACAATTGAGAGAATTCGTGAGAGTGCCGTGAGTGAGTTAGAGCGGCGAGTCGCCAGCCGCAGCATAATTTATTAACGATTTTCCCTGCATGATGGAATGCCAAATTATCAAAAAATTTTGATATCCATCATGCCGTGCTGTCAGTCAGTCATTTTTGTCTATTACACGAGCATGATGGTATGATGATATATCGAGCTGTCATCCCGCGCATGACCTAATAGGCGCTTAATAACGCATTTACACCGCCGTTTATCGCGGCCAGGTTAGCGATAACCTGGTTTTATAATCTTTGCCGTTTACACCACCCAATATAAGAATAAATTGATATTTCAGTTGGCAACTCCGTGCTTAGCCAAACTCCGCGCCGAGGCAAAATTATCGAAGATGGTGGCACAACATAAAAATTAAGTTGGCGGCTATTGGTTTTGCCACTTTTGTACATATTTGAGATGTTTTCGAACTAACCGAACCTTTAAAATTGAATTAGTGATAACATCGGTTAACAGTTTAAACCAATAAAAGCCATTTATATCGGCGGCGGTGTGAGCTTCAAAAAAAATTTGGTGTATGTTTTTATTAATGTTGCATTTTTTAGTAACAAACAGTGATGCATCGAAATGTACACCAGTTAAAAAAAAGAGGTTAAAAATTAAACTTCAGTTTCTACAGATTAACATTGTATGAGTAATCTTCTGGGTTAGCGTGGGTTAACGGCGTTAAACTTCGAAACGCGCTAATCTTGGTCGATGTAAATACCGTATGAGAAACCTGTACATAAAATCCTCGTCGTCTGCAGCGTGTTTGTTTCTGTTTGGACTCTAACATTGAGTTGCCACTTGGTGCGCTTGGTGATTTCATAGCATTCAGCTTTTGCGCTCTAGCTTCGATTTTCCTATTCATTGGCCAGTCGGCAAAAAAGAATCGAAAACAAAATGGTGGTCTTTGATGTGGTGCGTACATTATTGTCTTGAGTGATGAGTAGAAAAATTGCAAAAACGGTAACTTCTAGTGAAAATTCATGCAAAAATTTATGGAAAATTAATAATTTGGTAAAAATGCAGTAAATCAAAGTAAAATTTAATTTACTTTGAATTAAATTCATGGAAGAAAAAGGCATTTGAAAAATTGTGAAATTGTACGTGAATGAAAAATGAGCATGGTGCGATGACAAAGATGAAGATGGAAGAAAGGAAAAATTTTGCATAAAAATGTAAAAGACCTTTTAGTGGAATGAAGAAAAGATATTGCGATATATAAAAGTGTTTATAGTGGTGCAAAAATAAGAAAACCGAATATTTTAAAACTAGTTTAAAAAAAAGTCAAGAATTGGGAAAAATTTTCTGTACTTCCGAAGACTTCAACTGAAGAAGATGAGGAATGAAAAAAGTAGCAACAACAACAACAAAACGGTCTATAAAGACGTCGTCGTTGTCGAATTCATCGTCGTCCATATTAACGAATGCCGCATACGACAATTATTTACCCACGAATAAAGATACATATATTTTAATTGTGTGCTTAAGCGAAAAAGAAGAGGAAGAAACAAAAAAAAAACACATAAAATTACAAAAGTGAACATTGATTAGAGGGTGACAGATAAATTTAAAGAAAATCTTTAAAAGTGTGAGATTATAAAAATGTTATACAAACTAAATGTTATTAAATGTAAAGAAATCACAATAACTGAATCAAAAACAACAACAATATGTCAAAATTGAAGCTGCATGTGTTTTTTTATCTTTGAAATATGCAAGGGAACTAGGGATAAAGTTGCCATAAATACCGGAGACATGGATCTTATGATTTGCAAAAAAAATTGAAAAAGAAGAAATACAAATTAACAAGCCAAGCCGATTACTTATATTTTTAGTTACTTTTTTTGCTTAATTTAAAATTGATGTGGTGTTTTGTCTGGTTCGGTTTTGTATTCTCGTGCGCGTGTATGTGAGTGTTTAGATTTTGGTCGGTATTCGTGAGCAGTTGCTGGTACTGCTGCTGCCGTTTTAGACGTGTGTATAGAGAAAATTAAAAATTCGTTTTTTCCTCTTTCAAGTGTCTATGACGCCGCCGACTTAGTTTTCTTGGTCCGCATATACTTCAAAAATTAATGACTTCGTCTCCACGTTCCGTTTTAATTCGCCACAATGCGTTGCTTTGGTTTTTTTTTCTTTAATCGCCTTGTTCGATTTCGATGGATTTTTCATCAATTCTCGGTTTTTAATCGTTCATTAGCATTCTTTTTCACTCTACGTTTTTTTTTCACGAAAGATACTATGAAATTGTTTATTGTGTGTGTATGCTTGTGTAAATTGTTAATTGTAGTGCTGCGAATATTCGTACTCTTTCTTTACACACTTCAGTCAAATATAGTTGTTGCTGGCTAGTCTAGCGGCTGCCATTACATTTTTACCTTAATCATGATTTTTCATAAGTTGGTATTATTTTGCAAAATGTCGTTATGCGTTGGGGGTTTCTGTTCGTTCCCATGCCATTGCACCTGCTCGTGTGTACATATTTGACTCTCAAAGTTGTTCTCAGCCCCTCCCCTCACAGTCATTCGTCCATCAGACATGACCAGCACAATAGTATACAGAAGAGAGTGGTGGGAGCAGACTCTAGATGGGTGCATTTTAAGACAACAGTTCCCGAAGTAAACAATAGTGTTTAACACATTAACCTTAACACGTTAATCTAAAAATAAAAAAAATTCTAGATTAAACAGTTTAGTTGTTAATGGCACAATATTTTTGTCAGCTCATTTAAAATACATGACCTATTTTTATCCTGATAAATTCATTAAAAAACGGTAAAAAGTTGTGCTCAAAATGAATCACTGGTTGGTTCAGAGCGTAAACTTCATGATGCATCGGTAGATCAGCCTGAACAGACTTGTTGTTGGTCTTGCAGATCTGCTAATGCCCCCTATAGGCTCAAAGATTTGGTAAATGTGGCTAAAGCGGACTACAAATAAAGGGTGGGCCGTGTACAATTAGAAACCTTTACTTCGAAGCAGATGTTCAATTTGACATTTATGATGTTAGAGGTTAGAAATTTACGAAATGAGTCGGTTTACGCTTGATTAATATTGGGAAATATTAAAAACTTTCTTACAAGGGTTGAGTTTCAAAGATGAGTATTTTTACTGAAAAATCATATTTTCCGATGAAGCTCATTTTCACTTCGGGCTACGCTAAATCCACACGTTGTCTGTTGAGGCTGTAAAGCAAGAAATCCACGCTGTCGTTCACAAGACAGAGACCCAAACAATCGAAAATGTACTGAAAAATTAGGTAGATCGATTGAGCTACTGTAAAAGCAAATTGTGGAAGCCATTTTCATTCATAAATGTCAATGATGGGCCTTACCATTGAAATCATTATTTTGAAAAAAAAATGTCTGTTAGTATTATTTTATATTATTTAAATTTAAATTCCAAATTTTACATGATCCAACCTTTGTGTCCCTCGCGAGCATCAGCGGACATTTATCGTTAGTTTGACTTTATTGTCGATAGAAAACAAGAATGTATTACAGTATACTTAGGTGTTGTCAGACTGTCCCATCAAGTCCAACGATTTGGGTTGTATGTATTTGCTAAAAGCAGTATATGTGGAATGTAATAGTCTTGACACATCTAACGATTGTTATCAATAGCCTGCCACCACCTTTATTGCTAATCTTTACACACTATCATGAGCCTCAATAATAAATCGATTACAATATCAAATTTTGATTATAAAAAACTTATCTTGCCAACTAGTAAATTTTTCAAGTGTTCTTTTCTCTGGTTTCCGAATTCATGGTGGACTGTCAGTAGTTCCAAATATGCTTCAAGGCCATATAAGGCTACAACTTTAAATATAACACCTCACTGAGAGAGAAATTGAATCAAACACTTCCATTTCTGCTTTCGACTTACACTGTTTTTGATAATGGAATGGGAGAATCATAGAGTAATAGATAAGAGGCTACTAAAATCTCTTACGGGCACCGAGGTAGTTGAAACGTTCATCGAGTTCGAGTTTCTGTTGTATGATAGGGCCTTTTTGGGAAATGCATCACTGCTCTGCAACTGATGCGTAGCACGTTCGTAAATGCAACATCTGACAACTTTGCAGGTGTTTTGAGACCGTAATTGCAAACAAAATGCGCAACAAACAAGCATCTGCAACAGTTGTTGCATTTCCGAATAGGCCCTTACTCTTTGGTTGCACATAATACGGAAAGAAATAAAAGGGAATTCGTATTTTCGTTCGATGCAACCAACAAAACATGATTTAGCTGTCATTAGTATCAATCAACAAGCAATCAAAAAGGTTTCACATTACATACCAGACGGGATTGAGGAGAGCATCTCACAACCAGTGATCTGTGAGCTTTCAAGTTTTACACTCACTGATTAGGACCTACAATTATTGCACAGGTCCCGAAAGGTATTTTAAGAAGCTTATTCATGGCTAAGTACTCAATGGCGTCGCCATCACTAAGCGAGGTGACCGTCGTCGAGAGAAATGTAAGGTGGTCAGAACAGGGATCGAAAGCACGTCTCATGTACAAGAGCCGTGCACACTACCCATTACACCTCCGACGGCCACTGTATTTAAACTTAGGTTGCTACATGGTTTGCTTCTGGTTGCTTACTGCTTTTTCACTTATGTACACTTTGTTATCAAGTCTGAACTTCCATGTCGACCAGTTGTGGAAATATGGTCGCAAAGTGTAAAGCAAAACAAATCGTGGAAAATAATAACGAATAACAAAACTGAAGCGTTTGAAAAAAAGGTACGAATTAAAAATGCATCATTGCTTTTGCTCGTTTCATTCCAAACTCCGATAGCATAATCAAAAAATGAGACAAATCTGACAGATCTGTAGAAATTGTTTTGGTGACTCGTTCTCACGTTTACACCATTCCATTCACTCTCCGCATATAATTATTTCGACATACGTTTTATATGTCTAACACGGCCTTTAGGAAATTATTTTCCATTTTTCCCTCTAAAGCAGTGTCCAGTGCTTGGTGCTAAAAAAAAGTTTAATACCGGGGCAAATTCATACAATGCAAGTCAACCTGCAGGTGTAATCACGTAATGGAGTTGGATGCCAAAATTTTAAATGAAGTAACGGTTCTTTTACACACGTAAATTTGATGGCATGGGTACGTTTACACTATAAGATCATCTTCTAACTATCTGCTTGGTAGTATGAACAATGGCAAAACGATTTTATTAGATTCCATTTAAGTTTTACATACATTGAATGCAGGAACTGCTGTTAAATACGGTTTTTATTTATTGATTTCTGTTGTGATTCAAGTATATCCAGTTTTAGATGTATGTACGTACAACAAATTATCTACATACATATTCTCTGTATGTGTGTGTACGGGTTTGAGAATTGTCTCGAACTCATTGAAATCGACAGCAATTAGTTTAATTTAGCTTCGCGCTACATTTTAGATATCTAATTTTATTGATTTATTCCACCACGTCACTTTGTAGTAGTGTAACTACTCAAAATTCGCTAAAACGAAGCGGAAGGAAGGCAGAAGCGCCATCATCGGTAGCGTGTGTTTGTGGCTACAAAAAGTAGCAAACGTAGTTTATTAATGTGAAACGCTGTTGGGTACACGAATTTCTATCTATCTATATACATATGTATGTATTCATATTTACTTATGCATTCTCGTACATTCATATACTAATTCGCAATTACTTTTAGTTCTTTTTATTATTGCTGTTGCCGATATTATTGCTCTTTTTACAGTTGCTTCTTCTTGGTTGCTGTTTGAGTTTGTCGTTTTGAGGTGTTGCTTGATTTCAAATTTGTATTTTTTTTATTACTCTGTCAATGCTTTTCGTCTTTCTACTACAAAAAACCAATTTTGTTGTTGTCGTCGATGGGGTTATTATGGTTGTTGGTGTTGTCGTAGTCATCGTACTCGCCATCGCCATCACCATCATCGCCATTGTCGTCGTGTATGTATACTAATTTCGATTTTTTTCTTTTTTTTATCGTTTTAAGAAATAAAAAAATAAACAATTTATGCGTATGTTGCAAATATCTCAATAACAGCAGCGGCGATATTTGTACGTGTACAATAAATGCCAATTTACATACATATGTACTTTTAAACGTACCCAACCAATTAGCGGGCAAATGTGGAAGATTTTTACATGCAAGGCCTCGACTTGAATTACTTTCTTCAGAGCTATCATGAATTACTTATGCATATTCACTCAATACCATGATATAATAATACAGGTAGTAACAGTAGGTGTTGCTGCTGTTGTGAGCAACAGCAAAATACACTCCATTTTTTCATAACAGTTTAACTGTCAAATTAAACAATAAAAAAAAAAGTTCGAATGCAAAATAAGTTGTATTTGACAGTTGCTGTTAAAAACCATAGACTAATACATACGTAGATAAACTTATTCTCTCATCTGACGTTTGATTTCACAAATGAGAGCAATTAAATTTAAAATTGTCTTACACCAGGTGGAGTTACAAAATTTGTTCACTTAACTTTTTCCTGTCGGTTTGGTGTAGAACTGAAAAATGTAAATATATTTTGCACTTTTTTGCTGACTTTTATCGTTGGTATACATTTGTATTGTATTTAACACAACTAGTTTGTCACAAAAACATGAAATTCGGTTGTTGATCCTTTGTGGATCGCTGTATACTATTGCCACCATCTGGTATTATTGAACCCATATTTTCTACCATCCAATGTTTACTTTCCATCGTACCTATGACGTTTAATTTATTGAGCGAATAAAAGCTTATATGGTATGTATTATTCTATGTTATAAACTAAGTAAAGAAACAATGCGTATATGTCTGTAGAATATGTGACACTCATCAAAAATATAAACAAAACCAAAAACTCAGTCCACTAGGTGGGGAACAGATTTTTCTTGACAAGTCAATTGTTCTGTCGAAATAATTAAAATAAACCTAATAGTTATTGCTATTATGTGGTTTTTAGATTCACAAAACTATCGGCCGAATATGTTTTTGTCTTCGATTGTTGAGTGAAATATGTATTTGGACTTGTATTCGTATCTCCTATGACAATTCGCACTGACTGACCAAAAACTTAGTTTATTCGGAAAAGCATTTTGTTAGTTACGCATTTGTGTACTATTCCCAACTCAGAACTCCTGCAAATTGCTAGATGTTGCATTTAAGGCCATGGCTGACTATCATATTTAGTTTTTGGATCTGTCAAGACCATTGCCTTCCAGATGTACTGATTTTGACAGCTATAAAGCAAATCGTTGGATTTGACCCGATTGTCTGTCAACACCTTTACGAACGTACTGTGCATCAGATGCAGAGCAGTTCTGCATTTCTAAAAAGGGACAAAATTTATACTGAACCAATTGTCGTTCAAACCAACGGAAATTGTTAGTAACTATTTAACTAATGTTTGCATAGACAACAAGGATGACGAGAAAACTAAAGGGGGTTTGTATTTTCAAATATATGGGATTTAGGTTTTATTGGAGGTAACGAAATTACCTATGTTTCTGTAGAGCTCTGGTACCGAAGTAAAGTTAAAAATTACAATGTAAGTAACAAGAAGGCTAATATGAAGAGAGGTGGCTCATAATTCAGCAAGTTCCGCTAATCATTAAAATCTGTTAAAATCATTACAATCTGTAAGAAAACCTGATTCTAATGATTAAGGGCAACAATTAGCCTTACGACCAACGTAGTATATACGATATGAAACTGACAGGCCGCATTCTGGCCTAAACAACTAATCTATTCAAATTGACGAAATATATTAAATTGACGCAATTGTCTAGGTCTCATTTTATTGTTTTTTTTTTTTATAATTCCTTCCGTGTTCTTTGTTATAATATTTCTTTGTTTTACAATTTTTCCAATATAACACTTCCAAACCGCATACAAATAATAAACTACTCAATATCTCGCCTAGCTCAAGATATATAGGATCACTTTAAGAATTCGATGCAATTATACGATATTTTTTGCTTATCATAAAAAAGAAAAATGGGTAATAAATTAATTAAAATTTTGCTATACTTTTTAAGTTTTTGATATCCCGGCAAATGTATGATATCCAAAAAAATTAACCACAAATTATCGGAATTTTATTGAGTTATCGAGCTATCTGGAGTTGGAAGTTTTAAAAAATCGATAACTTGTTTTTTTTTCATTTTACTTGACACAATACCGGTTTTGCGGTTGGGCAAGATTATTTTTTTGTTTAATAAAGCTGTTTGTGTGACCTGGCTTAAGGATTTTCTCCCCCGGGTAAATTGATTTAATTTTTCGTCTTATTTTGACGTGTGCACATTCAGAGGCTTCTAGTGTAGTACATTACCTAATAACACGCTTAGTTGTCGAGTTATTGGAAGGTAAAATTTGGAAGATCAATAATTTTTTTTTCTTTATCAGTGACACGAACAAACCTGGTGATTATTATCCCTATTTTGTTCATACCCAAGAAGGGGAGAATCACAAAGCTTTGCGAAGGCTTTACAAATTGTAAGCGTCAGCTTCTGATATATCGATACAAATCAAGTTATCTTGAAGTATTTATTTATTTTCGGCTTATTTTTGGTGTTCTAAAGGAACCGGTGCATCGGATATCATACTCATAATAATTGAACGCCGGGCAATTTGCATTCTCATCAATGGTATATGCAAATAAAATCCACTTAAAAATGTTAATTTGTTCAAACGTTTTGGAACCTGTCAACTAAACGGTATACCAGACATTCCATAATAGGTATACATTCTGTATCTTATCCTATCTTGCCGTGCGGGAACCTTGTCGCTTGAGAATTGAAATGCATTTTGCTATTGTAACACCATACTATACTGTTTATCTACCGAGAATGACATGGACTGTGGGGTTTGTTTGTCATGTCATCCTACATTTCTTTGTTCGATTATATATTTTGGAAAAAACCTAACAATCTTATGACCCAATTTAAACATTTTTTGCCTTTAAATATAAAAACAAAAAATGATATTGTGCATTTTTTTTTGCTTTATTGTTACCAATCATATTTTTCGCAGAGAACTTGGCCGGCAACAAATACAAATTGACAATTATATTTTCTGTGTTCTTAAGCCCTGAACTAACAGCAATCGATCGATATCTCGTGTTTGGAGATTTGTTTAACCAATCATCTGTTTTTCAATACAGTAGTCAGCTGTTAATTTACTCGAAATGAGAGACTCCTGCTGCAGCGTGAATGCAGTATAAAACTTGCAAAAAGTGTGATTATTTGGTAAATTTAATGAAACATTCATCAGTTTCTTCGGTGTTTCATCGATATTTTTCTTTGTAAGGACATAAAGATAAACAAACAGGCAGCGGCTTCAATTTGTATTACTTTGTCAATTAATGTTTAAATATAATAAACTATTACTATTGCTGGACACTGTATTCCCGACAAATGTTATAGACATAATGTGAAGTGTATTGTATTCTGACGACGCTATCGATATCAAACCACTCACAGCGAGCAACAATATATTTCCAGATACAAGGTAAGTTGAATTTATGTACACAAACAAACAAAAATAAATCCATATTTCAAGTATGTATGTGTATAGTACAGTTACACACGATTTTCAAATATCACTGTAGCTTAATTGTGAAATCCAGAATTTAACGAGTTGATTGGCGAAACTTCGAGAAATTTACAACAATTGTCCGGCAGAAAATGCTTTTTAGAAAATGTACGTAATTATGTATCTTTAAATCGAAAAACCAACAACACGACAGAATGAAAGCAACAACAACTGCAGTAGATAGCAGCGGCAACTACACCAACAACGCCAAAAGTTGAGTTGTAGTGTGTATCATTGATAACAACAAACAACACTCGCC
Organism: Phaonia tiefii; assembly: GCA_963931995.1. Lineage (NCBI taxonomy): Eukaryota > Metazoa > Arthropoda > Insecta > Diptera > Muscidae > Phaonia > Phaonia tiefii. The sequence continues at coordinate 328,150,921 of OZ008368.1, read as the reverse complement.
ATTATACTCATAACAACAAAAACAATGCCAACGACACATTGCCGATGAGTATGAGAACGACGACTTGGTGGATACGAGCGACAATAACGACGCTTTACTGGCTGTCATGCTTGTTTGTTTGGTGTTGTTTTTGTTGAAAGCAGGCACAGCCACAGATAAAACATCACACTCATATACATACTTGTACAGCAAAGCAACAGTATTCGCACGTACTTATGTTTGTAAGTAGATTCGGTGGTACTCAGCGCTCGTGAGCATTAGCTGGTTTTTCGTATTCGTCTTCTTATTCATCATCTCTCATCATTTTTTGGTATTGGTAGTTTTGGGTAACCCTCAATCTGTAGATTATTTTTTCTCAACACAAAGTTGCATATATGTATGTATATAGTAACAGTAGTAGAATAATAGGTAACAAATACGTTCAACTCTTTTTGTTAGTTGTTGCATGTGCATACTATACATAAAATAAAAGGAAATATGTAGCATAAACCTATATGTATGCATCTTGGTTTAAATACAAAAACAACAGCATTACCAAAATTTTGAATTACATAGTTAGGTACATATATATTTCAATTGTAAAGTCATTTTCTCTGTCAAGAAGGGAATTTGTTTGCATTTCATGTTTGCACTTAATAGTTTGACTAAACAACGGTAACACTTGTTTCTCATTTACCAGAACATGCAAGATACATATACATACATAGGTAGATAATGTTCTTGTTTCTTCAATCACCATACTTTCCAATGGTTATGATTGCCACATGACTATGAACGTGTTTGGAGCAGAAATGCTATGGCGGGACTAACACAAAATTAGTGATGAAAAGCTAGAAACTTATTTATTCTAAATCTTGCTTTTGTTATTTAACGGTGACATTGTGTATTCAATCGTTCATAAAAGTATGGTTGCCATCTAAAAAGGAGAAACTATCATTTACTACCTTTATACGAAAGGTTCTTACACTGTGCTATCATATCGCGATATGTCAATAAAGTAAGTGCAAGTAACACGTACTTGATTGACATATCGCGATATAACAATACCAACATATATTTTATTTATTTTTTAGCTCACAGTAGCTTCATATAATAAACTCATAGTAAATTAAGATTTATCAATGTGTAGTTTGCTATATTTTCCCCCACAACTGCAAATAATTATAATTTCTTGATTTTTGGCAACCTGAGCTGCCAGACAACGACGCTGCTGCCGTTGTTGCATTATAATAACATCAGAATCATCCGTTAAATATGCGGATGGTGGCAGCACTGTTTTGTGTAGACGAATGCAAAAACTTGAAACCAAACGAAACGACAATCAACGTCTTTAAACGACCTAAAATGTGCAGATACCATACAACAACACCCAATAAATACCAAATACACATGTACACATTTCGTTATTATTCAGTCTAATTTAATCTCCGCCTTCTTCTCGCTATGAATGTTTGAACATTTTCTTCGCTTTTTCTTTCATATACATACGTACATATGTATGTATGTATGTATATGTATTTATTGCTGGCTGTATTATGATTGAGTTAATTTGATGCTGTTCATTAAACTTGAAGCATTGACTTGACGCTCTGTTCTTAATTTCTTCTTATCGCATTTCTTGTATAAAATATTTAAATATGTACTTATATATTTTATTTGTCGTTTGGACCAATTACCTTAATACTACTACAACTATCATTGTCGTTACTACTACAACTCTAATACAATGCTTCCGTCGCGTCACCACAAACACCACCTCATTGTCAACGTCGTCGTGATCTCTTTAAGTGCAAACAAGAGAAAAAAAACCAACATTAACAGATGTATGACACCGTTGTTGTTGTTACTTTTTGGTGTGGTTGGTAGCCATTATTGCTACTATTAAATTCAATGTTTGACGTTTTGCTTTAACGGAATTTTATTTTAGTGTAATTAATTTTTTTTTCATTTTATGACCCGAATGGGATGGGCCTCTATCAATTCGTACTATCTGCTGAAGTTGTTATTGTAATTTTATTTGCATTTGTTTTCATTGCAAAATCTACCGAATGTTCTTTGCTCTCTTGTTTCGCGAATATAGAGATATGTATATATCTAGTACTTTGTACCTTTTAAAATTTATTTGTAATGTTATTTTATTATTAGCGTATAATTTTTCTCTCTCTCTCACTTGTCTGTTATTAATTGACAGCAAAATCGTGCCTCTGTTGGGATACTTTTCAAATTTAAAGGAAAAACCGTAAACAAAAAAAAAAACAGTTTACAACAATAAACACAAGCCCACCTCCTTATAATTCTCATATAGTCTGAAATACTATTGTGCGCGTCTGTCCGTCTGCCGGTTTCTGGCATCAAACATCCGTATGTCTAGATTTTTGTGTTTGTTTTTTTCGTTTCTGTTGTTGTTGTTTACTTGTCCAAAGTCTGGCGAGTCTCTGCACGTGATGTGATATTTTATTCTTTTTTTCGACTTTATTTTATATTTTGTTTATTTATTTTTGCATTTTTCTTTAACAGTTGCGGCATGTTTCTTGCATTTCTCTTTTACGTAAATATTATCAGCTATTTTACTTTGTTCGTTTTATACTGTGCTCACTTCACTTGTTGGGTTGTCTCTCACTCTCTGGTTAGGTATCTCGCAAGTTAACTTTGTTCTCTCTTTGTATCTGGCACTGTTTTCATTCATACGATATTCGCACAATAGGGTTGGTAAAATGTTGACAAACCAGTACATTTTCAATGCCAAAACGTTCAAATGTCATAAAAGGCATAGCTAGTACGTTTGCAAACAAATTAATATGTATAATATGTACATTAAAGTGACTCACGGAAAAAATGAAATAGTTCTCGCCCTGACAATTGATATTGTCACGTTTTGTGATGGCTCAAAAAATTTACGGTTCTATGGAACGGCTCAAATGAGAAATAATAATATACATATAACAGCACCGTTGTCGTACATATCAACCTATGGGCGATTTACACTATTAGATAAATCGTTGGGAATAGTAGAAACATGGAAACTATATACAGTACAACTTCGATAATCCGCATATGGTCTAATCCGGAATCCTTCTGTAATCCGGACAGAGTTGAAAAATTAAAAATATGTATTATATACCTTGTAATCCGGACCAACCACGGTTTCGCTAATCCGGATCGCGTGTTGTGTAATGCAGTGTTCGATAATTCAATAAAATACAACACATTCATGCTATTTTCACTAAAACACATTATTTTATATTCTTTTATTCACATTATTTCGCCTTTTACGTACACATTATTCCATGGTATAATGATCTACGTGGTAGTAGCTGTTAGAGTTGGGAATTTTAGTTCATTCAAGTGAGCGCTCTTTTTAGTTCAGCTCATCAGAATGAACTAGTTCATTCATTTAGTTCACTAGTTCATTGTAGCATTTCAGCTTAACAGTTCATATGAGCTGTGAACTAAAGAGCTCATTTCAGTTCAACTTGTAGTTTTAGTTCAATCGGAGCGAATAATAGTGAAAATGATATGATTTTTGCAGATTTCTAAAGTGTTTGGATACTGTGAAATTTGTTTATACTAAATCGCCCTATTTAAGGTCGACTTAACGTTATGTTATTTCGTTTCTGAAATATTGGTGTTTCCGTAATCTTTTTTATTTTTTGGAAAAAAAAAGTGGTGATTAGCGCCGTAGTTATTGTGTAGACGCCGGTTACATATCCATATCCAAAGATTGTAACATTAGGCACCTTTGTGCAAATTGAGTGAGACAAAAAGAGCATGAACTAGAAAATGACGAAGAGAACTACACAACTGAAACACAAAAAAACTGCTGAAACAAGTGAAGTACTGAAACAAAAGAGCGGAACAGTGTGAACTAGTTCATCTAGTTCACAAGAGTGAATCGTTCAATTGAACTAGTTCGTTCGTGAACTACACAACTCTAGTAGCTGTAGAACAGCTGATTTGTTTTTTTTTCATTTCACAGCAGGCGAGAATTGTCAATTTGCATACATTTTGTTGCTACATATTCTTTGTTTTCATTTTCTAAGAGAGTTTGACATTCCACGCCTGCACAACTGCCTCTTATTGTTGCCTAAACCAGCAACAACGTCTAATGCTATTACCACGAAGATCATTATACATAATAAAAAAATAAATGGTTTCCCATTACATCCCATGAAGGGACCGGGGAGAACTTCTCACAATCACTGAGCTGTGCGCTTTCCAGTTTTCACTCACTGATTGGGACCTACAGTTTTACACCGATTCCGAACGGTATTTTGAGAAGCTTTTTCATGGCTATATACTCGATAGTGTCGCCGTCACTAAGCGAGATGACCGTCACTAAGCGAGGTGACCATGCATTATTACATACAAACTTGCAACAATATTGAATAATGACACACATTTTACAGCGCATCACTATGTAGCTCGGGGATACAACTAATATAAATAAAGTTGAATTAGACAGTTTGACTATTCTTAGAACGCTTCGGCAGCGTGCAATGCAAGCTAAACAAAAGTGTATTCCGCAAACAATGGTACCCGAATTTTTTAAATAAATTTTAAGTTAATATACCATTACTATATACTTTTAACGTTTATATTGAAGTGATTTTTATAGTTTTTTTTATCATAATAAATGAATAAATTGAATTATAAGTATTTTTTTTCTCAATAATTTTAATGCCTTTGGTAATCCGGATTCCTGCGTAGTCCGGATTGAGTTGGTTTTAATTGATCCGGATTAACGAAGTTCTACTGTATGTACATATTTCCAAAAAAATAAAAATCACGATTACATTTACATTGAAGTCGAACAAAAACATAGAACACAGGTAGAAACCTAATTTTTGTTTGTTGTGTCATAGAGTAAAACATAGTAGATAAGTTTATTCACTCAATAATGTGAACTTCATAGATATGGTTGCATGTAAACGTTGGATTGTGACAAGCAAGGGTTCAATAATACCAGATAGAGGCATTAGTAAAAAACATCCAACAGGGCAAAAAAAACAGCATTTCGTGTTTGTGTGGTTAAATACAACACAAATGTATACCAACAATAAAAGTCAATCAAAATCTTAAAAATATGCACATTTAAATTTTACAGTTGTATACCAAAACTACAAGAAAAAGTTAAGTCAGCTGTTCTTGTAACGTTGTTTTTATTTTCTAACTGCATATTGTATGCTGCTTTGAAAACAGACTTTTTCCACTTACCAAAAACTGATAGTGTAAATCGAAAGCTCGAAAGTTTTATTCCATTTCACTCTCAAAAGTGCCCATCCAAATTTCAGGCGAATGTGGAAAGTTTTCACTAAAATGCCTTGATCGTTTTACGGTTAAAAACAAAGGCATACAAACAAGTTGGTAGAAAAACAGCCCTTGAAAATCATTCAGTGACAACATTTTCTACTTCTTTTTCACATTTTTAAACGGTAACATTTTAGAAAAAAGGGCAAACCATTTTGCTGAAAACCCATTTTTGACAAAAACGGACACTTTCTGGCAAGGGAAATTAAAATATTCGAAGAATCAAAATCAGGATTAGATGCCGGGTGATATGATGCTTAAAGCTACCAAAATTGTTTAATTTTGCTCTTTCCTTTATTATAATATTTTTCTAATAAAACACTTCTAATTTTTTTAAATTCTATATAAGCTGATAACTTGAGCTGGTGGTAATGGGGGTAAATGGGATACACAATATACCTTTCGCTTAGTTGTATATACCGAATGATCAGCTTAAATAGGTATTTCTTTTACTCAAAAAAAAAAAGATACGAAAAGAAAGAAGGACACTTCACAATTTTAAATAAACATTCAGTTCGTCTTATTATTTAATTATGAAATATGTTAACAAGAGATTGATCATGTGATTAATCTTGCTTATTACACAGTCATTTGTACTACTATGATGGTAACAATGGCAAAAATCGGAATTAGCAAACAGAAGAAACAAACATTCGATTAAATAGAAAAGAATAACTTTTATTACAAAAGAAAATAATGCCAAATGTCAAAAACGATCCACAATTATATTATGTATTATGTTTATCGCCTCCTCTATAAAAAATCCACTGAACAAACTCTCTCATCTTTGTGACAACTGACATTTATACTTAATTTTCGAGTAAAAAGTTTTAGGGTTTCCATTACTTATAATTATGAAATGGGAAGAAATTGTGGAATGGAAACTGGCGACGTTTATCGAGCGTTGCAATCGCTCGGGGTCACTCGTAATTTTGTTTATCGTACTGTGAAACTGTTTGGGGATGCTGGTGGAGTAGCAGACCGTCCGACATCTGGCAGTCCGCGCAGTGTTACGTGTTTTTTCCAAAGACAAGTAATTTAATATAGATTGGTAAGTTTATTCGACATTGCAACCCTAAATAACCTAGGTTGTTACACACTTTATGTGTATTTCCTTAAATCTGTTGAACTATCGAAATAGAGCTATCTTTTCTAACCTTTTTCATTGCGTGCAGTTCACTCAATATAACCTTCACTAATCTATTAGTTTAGATTTTATTTTAGTTGAGCAACTCTACAAACCACAAATATTAGTGACAGCTTTCGTAAGCGAACGCAAGCCCGAAGTGATGATAAACAAACATTTTTTGACTTTGGCATTCGCGTTGGCTTTTGCGTTTACGTCCACTTTCGGGACTTTGAGAATACTCTTAAACACCTTATCCACTTAGCATTAGTGATGCACAGAATCGGAGAATCGTTCGGAAGAACCGGTTCATTACAGGTACCGACCGGACCGGGGCTTACAAGAACCTACAGACGGGTCCAAATGAAGGGGAAAACGGGTCCAAAGGAACTTAAAACGGTTTCAAAAAGACGCAGAAACGATTCTACAGGATCTGGAATACGGGTTGAAAAGAACCGTAAAACTGTGCCCGAATAAGAGGATTCGTTACCAAAGGAACCAAAAGTGTTAACCTTTGGGTTAGGGTACGAAAATGTGTATTTTTTTTATCAAATATTCTTATAAAATATTTCACTTAGTCTCTTGGGACAAGCAACTTATTGAGAAGCGGAACCGGGCCAAATACCCGGTTCTTCTCGGAACCGGACTTAACAGAACCGGTTCTTAAAATTCGCGAAACTGCACATCACTTCTTAGCATGCTAACATGTTGAGGAACCGGAATCAGCTGAATTTTATACGAAAAAATATGCCGATTTTGGTCTCAAATCACGATTTTGATCACGCTAAGAGAAAACGAAGCTAGCTTTAGGATTTGATTTTTTTAAGTTAAAGAAAGTAAAACCGTTATTAATAAAATATGTTTAAAAACAAACAACTTGGGAAAATGTGAGAACAATATTGAAAACTCGCAACAATGCAAAATGTTTATACACTGTTTCTTTTCAAAATATTGCGTCTATTCTTTCTAAAAATTTTTCACACAATTATTTTTTTCTTTTGGAAATTAAAGTTTGAAATTTTAAATAAAATTTAAATTGTCTATAGAAAGCAAAATCAAATTGTTTAAAAATTGTGTTTTCAATTTATTTTATTTTTTTCTGTAAAAAAAAATTTAACGAAAAATTAAAAAAAATTCTTTGAAAGCTAAGATTTTGCAACAAAATAAATTGAAGCCAAAAAACCGTACGGTGGTGAGTCGCATTATTTTAGTTCAGACAAATTTTTTAGTGTGAGGAATAGATAATATTCCTTAATCACTAAACAAAATAGATTCATTAATCATTTTGTTATGGATAATATACTATTGCACTTAATTTAGCAATTTAAGCGATAGTGCTGTTTTCGTTATTAATATCTATCATATTCTACTTTCATAGGGAAACAACAGCTCAAAGTAAATTGTACCATTGATTCTACCAAAGTACCAATACAGTTGTAAAAGTGCCAACACTGATATTTTCGCATTACTGTTGTCAATAACAGCTGCGTACTTAACAATTGTTTAATCGACGAAATTATTGGCTGAAATAATAAATGCTTGTTGTCTATATTAGTAATAGCTAACCTGACCAAATGATTTTGATCGAAAAGTGGGATTTTTACCCAAAAAATCAGGGTTGTTTAATTTTTAAAAATAATAATTTTTAATAGTCATAATAACATTACAAAAAAATTAGAATATACATTTTTGTATGATATATATTTATTCAGTTAAAATTAGATTTAAAGATCAAAACATAATTTTTTAGGATTTAACTTATTTATGATATTTTGATTAAAAAATATGTAATTTTTTTCCATTATAATTTTTGTAAATGTTATAAAGCTGCTCATTTTTGTTACCCCTTTCCTTCTAAAGACTTTATGTTGTGTCTACACCCTCCGCCGGGATTAAATAGAACGATTCATTAAAAACGATTTGCATTGTATCATAGAGTAGATAATACTTAAGAGTTTCCATTACTCTTTTCGATGCCTCTTCATGACGACGAGGTAGTTGGCCATTTCATAGAGTTTTATTTGCTGCTGTATTTTACTAATTTTCCACTTTCTTTGGACATAAAACGGACAGAAATCAAGGGGAATGCGTATTTTCGTTCAATGTAAACAACGTAAAACATAATTTAGCTGTCATTAGTATCAATAAATACTAATTAAAAGTAGGTTCTGTATTCTTTGCTCTCTCATTCTCCATCATCGGCCTAGTACCTTTTCGATCAGCTGTGCCATAGAATCCCCTGATTGTTTAAACTTAATAGGCGTGTTTGTTTATTCCCCACTAAACTAATGTTTCGACCAATTTCTATGGGGACCAACCAAATAGAAAAATTAGTTTAGCAGCGAATAAAAAAACAGTCTTAATGTTACGAGATTTATGAGCAGAAAAATCGACAATAAAACTTTATCAAATTAGTTTAGTTAGTGACACATTTGAAGCCTTGGTCTTAAGCAACTGAAGATGAAGTTTCACACTCATCGAAATGATCGTCCGGCTTATTCCAAACTTTTCACCAACGACGCTATATCTGCCATCGCAGAAAAATGTAAACAAAATTATAATTTATCATTAAATGTGTTTAGTGTTCGTCTTCATACATGCCAAATACTCCTTTCAATTAAACCTCAAAAATGGATTTATATGTATATCAATTTTTAAAATGCAAAAACTAATTTGTTAATTGGTATTAATTTTCTTGAGTTTTCTTTCCGTTCACTATCTACTTTTATTGTTACTAGATGTACCCATAACCCCAAAATTAAATTCAAACAGCTGACACTATTGTTACGATACGCTACAACTGGATTCGATGCATAATGATTTAACAGAGTTGGCACTTTATAGCGACAGCATTTTGGCGCTTGCGCCCTTCACAGATTTCCTATTATACACAAACGCGTTTTTCTCTCTCCTTGAAATATAACGTTATAGAACACTAGACTTGGGATGTTGTGTATTTTGTTGTTATGCATCATATGTTTTGCATTCCAGATTTTACCTGGATCTTGGAGGTTGTTTTTAACTGTAAGCTGTTAATGAAAAAAATTTAAACATATGTACATACTATCTGCAAAATATCTTTTGCAATGAAGTTCTTTCATTTTTAGAATTCGGTGGGCTTAATGACAATAACTACAATAACTATAGCAAGTGCAATTGTGTATACATAAGGCACATGAAAACTATATGGAATGTTCCGTTTATATACTTATGGAACTCATTATTTTGCAGTTGTTTCTACATATTACTGCTCAAGGCCATTCGCCTGTAAACTGACCTTTACAATTTGTGAGAAATTTCAAATACAGTACGGACTGAATTGCAAAATATTTCTTTTCTGAGAAAAAAAAAATAAAGATTTTGTCGTGAAATTTATGTATATAAGGACAACAAATTATGGATATTTAAAATTTGGTGCTTATTTTTTGATTTCCATAAGAAAAACTAATTTATTTACTTTATCCATTTCTAAAACTAAAGGGATTTTTTCGAGCTTCAACATTAGATATCTCCAAAACCTAATAAGATATAAAAAACGCATTATTTCGATATGAAAAATCAGATCGCCTCGCTATTATAGTCTCTCTTTTTTACGTTCTTTGTACAAAGATTTGTTTAAAAGTACAATTTAAAACGTGTATTGAAACTACATTTTTCAAAAAATGTACCAAAAAAAAAACGGCAATAACGTCATCATATTTGTTTGTAGTTGTTTCTGGATATGAAACTAGACATTTCTATGTAACCAACGCACTACTACCTTGCATCAAACTGCTGAGCAGCGTCAGCATCACCACCATCTTTGTCTGGGATATTAAATTTTCTCGCCTCTCGATTTACATTAAATATTCCACCACCATTTTGGTTGCGGCGAGAGTAGCTGCGACTTGACGTTCACCTTTTTTTCTTTCGAGTTCACCTTATGACAAAAATGACTTGTGCTCGTGTAGTCAGTGTGTAATTTTTCCTACCCCATTATGTGATGATACTAGTCGTTTGCCAACATGGGACGCATCTGATATGGATTATTTGAGAAATGAACCAACATTTTAGCATTTTTGTCTCACATCCATCATTTGAATTGTCGGACGAAGCAAGAAAAAAACTGCAATGGAGTTGGAAAATGCTAAATTTCGTATACTTTTGAACTTTTTGAACGCACTGTTGGTTATGCAGACGGACAAACGTCCTTAGTTACTTACGTATGTAGGTACGTATGTACATTCGTTTATCGCCAGTTATAGTGTGGTGCGTTATGCCTCGTCTTCTAATCTGCTTTAGATTTCTTTTTTTTCGTTATTTCATTTCATCTAAAATTGAATGGTTATGTGATTCTACACGACGATGAGGGAGACGACTACGAAGATTGCGACGAGTATGGATTATTTGTATTCGCTGTTTAGGCTATGTGTCTCCGCCTAAGTTGTGCGTTTCTCATCATCACACAGTGCACACAGAGTACAAATGTATCCAATTTCCATTCATTCATTCATCCATTTTCATATGTATTTTTGTTTGTTTATTTATTTCATCTACATATATGAGTATCACCACAATTCAGCCAACAAAACCAAGGCAGCAGTAGCAGCCGTCCAAATAGTTAGTTAGAGGAGATTGCTCTACAAAATCGTTAAATACAAAAATAAAAATAAAACAAAACACATTATACAAAATCCAATCATTCGCTTTTGGTTCGGGTTTCTTATTGTTTCTACGGTTGCTGTTGTTGCTACTTTTGCTATTGTTGTTGTTGTTGTATCTGCCACCACTTCTGCTGCTTTAGATACTTTTTTTTGTGATTATATTTGATGTTAATTTTTTCTTTTGCCCAACTGTACTTTTGCCTTTTTTTGGTCTGTCTTTTTATTATTCTTTTACTTTTGGTGTGTAACTACTTGCTTATTACTTACTCACCTTTTTCGCCATAGTCAGAGCGTAATTTTTTTTGTTAAGGTCTGCCATATTTTTCAATTGTTTCACAAAACTCTGGTAAGATTTTGATTTGAGTAAATCAAAAGGATTGTGTTGTGTGGTCTGAATCACACAAAACTTAATATATGTACATATATGTATGTATGTTGTCTTAATAGACGTAACTTGTAATTTGAAGACAGTGGTTGTCAATTGCGGATACAGTAAATAGGTTATTGTTTATACGTACGTGGCATAAGTCAAGTTTTTGTTTTCATGCTTAACATCACATGCCGATTTAACGATATCGTACTTGTAATCTATCTAATATTTAGTTTGAATATTATTATATATTTAAGTAGTATATACATACATAACTAAAACACTTTACAAATTATTCCATTAACCCCCACTATCACCATCTCAAATTCAAATACTTATTTCATTACCTCTTGATTTCGTTTCTGGCAAAAAAATAATCGGCCTTATTCAAAAGTTGTGAGAGGTTTGAGCGACTTTTTTTGGTATGATAAATCGTTTCTCAAACCTCTCATATATTCTATGAATAAGACCGTTATTATTTATTAGTTGTGTTCACGGGGATATACACAAATGTCCTTTATTTATTCAAACAAAATTTCTCTATCGATTTTTGTCTCACGCACGTGATTTAATTTGATTCCTGATAGTCGAGTTGGGTTATAATCTTTTCCTAGGCATCATCGCTTCACGTAGTTGGGGGCCTGTATTGCCCTTGTGGTTTCAAATCAAGCGCCGCTCTCGCAAAATCTGTTGGGCGCCTTATTATAGGGCCGATCCAAGTTAGTTTTCCTCCACGTATATTCAATTAAATAGAGCTGTTATTTCTGCATTGCTGGAGGTGATTATAATTTGTATTAGCCTCGTAATACGGAGTATTTGCATCTGACACCGATTAAAAAAATGTGTGCCTTTTTATTGTTATCTTCGTCAAGCTTTAAGTTCACGGGGATGATATTTTGCTAATACATAATACCTTTTCACACTAGGCCACATCTTACATCTTCTGTCAATTTTCCATAACTGTTACCATTTTCCCCAAACAAATTTGACACTTGAAGTTCAACATCTTTGGAAACTGTTCCTATCTCAGTTTGTTTCACCCAACATTATTCGATTATTTTAAGTCCCATCACTAGAAAAAAGTCCCAACAAAATGAAAAAAAAAACATAAACAAAACAAGATACATATATGTATTTATAGCAGGTGGTAGCGATATAAAACCTGACTTATTTTGTATCTTATTTTTTAAAATACTTTCCTTTAAAATGCATACAGTCGCGGTCTAAATAATAGCAGCGCAAGACTGTTATAAATGTATCTTATTATATTTTTGTGTGTGATCATTTTTGTTTTGCCGGTCCTGTATTAAGAGCTGTGTTATGTGAGTACAAACCAGAAATAAGTGTTTGTTTGGTAATGTTGTTATAAATACTTAAGTAATGCCATATTCTTCTGATTAGTCGATATTTTGGAGCGGTCAAAATAATAGCAGTTTGCAAAGAACGTGCAGAAAAAAGTGGCTTTATCTACAATTTCCGCGTTTATTTGAAGAGTATACGTACGATTTTATAATATATACACTACTTTGGAAATAATTTTCTGATATTTTGTTTTCGTAAGCGATTTTGATGAAGATAAACAACGGGTTCTTATAAAAATTTTGATATTCTTCGAAAATGATCATAAATTTTTTATTATGTACGGAAATTCTGAAACACATGGCAGAAAACCGCCTGCAACTGTAAAGATTTGGATTTGAAAATGTAAAGATTTGGACGTATTTTACATATTATCGATTTTAATCTAAACATTGGTTGAGAACTACCAATGAACGCTGTCCAATATATAGAAATACTAGAAAATATTATGCTTCGATATGAAATGCTTCTTAAATGGGTCTCTCAGCAGGACAATGATCCAAAACACATAGCCGACTCGAAAAAATGCGGTTTGTAGACAATACTATCGATGATATTGTAAGGCCCGCGCAGTCACCGAATCGGAATCCATTCAAATATTGGTTATGTGATGTCAAAAAGGAGGTCGAACTATCTATCCCAAAAAACAATAACAAGCTTATGTGCGTAATTAAAGAGATACGGGCAAAAACAGCTGAAAAAGGGCGGAAAACAAGTACATTCCATGGAACGCCGTTGTGAAGCAGTAAGAAGCAACAAAGACAGTACAACTAAGTATTAAATTCACACAAATATCGGCATTTAACTTCTTATTTTAAAATAACTTCGTTTCTAGTGAATTAAAAAAATATATTTTGAGATTTTGATGGCACTGCTATTATTTTGACTCATGTAATTTCTGAAGTAAATGGTTCTTAAAGTTTAAGCGCAACGTTACAAAAACGTTGGTTTTTATATGAAGTAAAATTGAGAATGACACACTATCATCTTTAAATCACCACAAAAACTTTTAAGGTTCCCGAATAAAAACTAAAATGTTTCCTTATCGAAATTTTTTGTGTTGGCGCTGCTATTTTTTTGACCGCAGCTGTTGTAAATTGCGTTGGAAATACGTTTTGATTTGAATTGAATAGAATGCAACTAATCAAAATTTTGTTGACATTTTAATTAAATTAAATGTTGTGGAAATAAAACCACCTCGTAAAATACATCTTGATAAAACAAATGTAGAAAAGAATAAAACAAATATAATGAATACGATATTCAATAAAAATATGTTTGACGAAAGCCATTCTTCATTTTAGATAATGAATAATTACATTATACTATATTTAAAATCCCTTTAATTGTTATTTTTGCCACAATACTTACGGTTACGCCTACGAGTATATGACTTGTCAATTCATGGAAGATGTTGCAAGATGTTGTCAAAAGATGGAAGATGTTGCAAGTGTAAACGCATCATTCAGTTTTTCAACATGTTCCACTCGTTCCCCTAATACACATGTACGCTAGTGTGAATAGGCTATTAGGGGTAATAACGACACCTGACCATTTTTCGATATCTCGCTTAGTTTTCGAGATATTGGACGTTGAAGTTTGAAAAAATCGATAGCATTTTAGAAAGTGGATAACAATTAGAATTGTCGCACAGGTATTGGTGTTAAAACGACAATCAATGTCAGCGATAATTCATGATCATACGCATGATAAGCAAATGTGTGGCCCGCGTTAGATATCGAGTTATTTTACATAAGTTCCAGTTAGAAATTTGCTTCAGTGATTGGCCTCGTACTTTTGTGCGTTCGTCTTTCGACCGGGATTACAGTATACATACTCATCTATGATATGTGCCCATTCAACACCCAAGTTGTGCCTATGTACATATATTTAAAATTGCAACTTTCGATAACTCAAATAGGCAAGTTAACAAAAAAAAACAGCAGACAGTTGTCCGAGGCCTTCGGCCACGGACTGTCCCTGCAGGCTGTGTCAGAGACACGGCCATTAAGTTTAACGTAGAATACGCCATCCGATAAGACAGAAAACATATGTAACAATAAATGATAAATAATATAAGCAAATGAATTTATTTATTTGATATTTTAATTTACTAAACGTCAACTGTCAGCTGCTGTCAAACAGCATCAAGCAGCATTATTATTTTGCTTACTTGGCAGCACTTTCATTTAACATAAAAATGTATGAATTAATTTGTTCATATATTTTTTATAATTCAAATTTACATTTAACATTTTGTTTCACTTAAATACATAAGTAAATATACGAAATTTCAATATTTCATCAATCAAAACAACAGCCGAAGGTTTGTGTCCACACTGAAACAGCAGCATAGTTTGTGTTCACGCTACAAACTCAAACACTCAACCAAACACCACACATATGTTTGAGTGTATGTGTTTAAACAATTTTCATTTGAGAAATTTAAATATTAGGAAGATATCAACCAATATGAAATGTATATCAAACGAAAGATAACATCTTCATTTACCTACAAAAAAATTTATAAAAAAAGTTATCTCGCCGTTTCCTCATAATCAATGAAATAAAGATTACAACAATAACAATCTGACATGACTCCCTATACCGTAAGGTACGACGTATTCTACGCCAAAAAAATTTTTAAAAAAGTTATCTCGCCGTTTCCTCATAATCAATGAAATAAAGATTACAACAATAACAATCTGACATGACTCCCTATACCGTAAGGTAAGACGTATTCTACGCCAAAAGGTTTACCTTATCGAGTCTTCGCATTAGCATTCGAGCGTTGTGTGAAAGCTTTACGCTTTACAATTCAAAATTAATATTACAACAGCTTTATTGAAGCTTTCGCAAAAAAGCTTTATTACGTTAGCTTACTGTTTGTTTCACTTTTTACTAGATACATGTTGCCAAGCAACATTAGCTTGCTGTTCGTTTCACTTTTTACTAGATACATGTTCCTAAGCAATGTTGAGCAACCAAAAACACTCAACCAAACACCACACATATGTTTGTATGTGTTTAAACAATTTTCATTTGAGAAATTAAAATACTAGAAATATATCAACCAATATGAAATGTATATCAAACGAAGGATAACATCTTCATTTACCTACAAAAAAAATTTTAAAAAAATTCATCTAGCCGTTTCCTCAAATTCAATGAAATAAAGATTACAACAATAAAAACCTGACATGACTCCTCATACCGTAAGGTAAGACGTATTCTACGTCAAAAATTAAAAATTGAAAATTTTGTCTTCTTTTCATTGTGATCTATTACAAAAATTGCCTCGATATCCTAGTAGGTATTTATTGTCTTAGCTTCCATAAATTTCAACATATATGTATGTACATTCATGTCAAATGCCCTTTTGTAAAGGATAATGCATACAAGTAATGAAGAAACTCTTCCTCTTCTAAATTCGTTAATTTAATTTACGTATGAAATTAAAATACCAATTTATTTTTTCTTATATAAAAAACTTGAATGTTTTGGATTAGCGCTATGACACAATTGCGTTGTTTTTGCCACTATCTCGACTTTTTCCACTTCAAGATGCTAAAACAAAAATTTACTCCACATTGGAATTTCAAGATCTGAACGGTAATAAATTTACACAGTAAAACACAGATAGCACAAACGAACGAGTCAAGTCGATTTGAATCGACTGGAGTCGAGTGTACACAAGCCACAGATACAGATACATTTTGGTTAATCTAGTATGTAACTAACCGTAAATTTCGAATACAAAAAAAAAAAAAACTCGAATATAGAAAAGCAATATCGGCAGATTGTGAAAATACCAAAATGGAATAAAGAGCCATCCGTGGTTGTCGTAGAAGAACAAGAAAATACGTACTTTAATCTGCTGCGCTAGTTGGGTATTCACATGAGAAATGTCAGCCTGCAGATAGATCGATGCGAGCAGAGTAGTACATATTTAGTAGTAGTAGTAGTGTAGAGTAGACACCGTTATTACAATAAAGGCTGCAACTTTTAATGAAATAAACATTTGTGTTTGAGAGAATAGGAAAACAAAAATGTGGTGATCTCTTAAATAATGAGCGTAGTACAAACAAAAGCAAACACGAACGCAATTACTAGTTGTTTAATATGGATTCTGCTCAATGGTTTGAGAAACTTTTCAATGAGCAGTTGGATGGATGGATGGGTGTCTAGATGTATTTTATCGAGAAGATTAACCACCACAGTATACGGGCGGCATTTGAACAACTAAATACAACGGGATAGAGGCAGACATGTTGTAGACTTGCCAGTCTAAACGGCAGAAAGAAAACAGAAAGAAACAAGATTGCAAATTTTAGCGGTTCATATAAAATGGAAAAAAATATATAAAGGTAGAGTCTGTGTACTGGCACAAAAGACAACCAGACAGATACACAAAGAAATAAACAAGTTGAGAGCAACCAACAAACATACGAACACACACACACACATACATTGGCACAGTGTTAAACCTCATTTTTACGAATTTGTGTAAATATCTAAAGTCAAACAACACCACACCACACTACACCACATACTTATTCATCCATTCTCTTAACCATTCACTCACACGGTCTCTCTCATAAAAATAAAAATGAAAAAAAAACACATAATAATAAAAACATTTTGCAATTCGTAGTAAAAAGTTCAATGATCTCAAGCAAAAGTGAACATTTTGAATAAAAAATTATATTTTTAGTATATAAAAATTTCCAAACTTACTTGAGAATTCTGGCTTAACTGTATATACAGCTATTCAAACATATAGTATAGAGATATAGAGCACATCATTTAAAGATTGGTTTCGACTTACATTCCAGTGTTATGAACTGGACCGACCATTATTCGGATATACGGGACAGCATTACATTAGTACCGTCATCTTAAGTTCGTTGAATCTGCCCAATTTTTTGTGCTGTAGTGAGGAACTACTTAAATAGGGCCAGTTCAGAACCACTTTTGAACAACTAGTACTGGCCTATTACTGTTTTCTAATACAAAAAAACACAGTACATCAATTGATATTTAAAAATTCTATTTAAAATTTAAAAATACAAACACTTTGGTCTCTCATAATTAATTCATCCAAAAATTGAATTTTGAAAAAGAGAGAAAAATTACCAAGATTTCTTTACACATACATACTTCCTTTTACAAAAATGTAATTAATGCCGTTAAATACACTGGCCGTCGGTGGTGCAATGGATAGTGTGAGCGCCTCTTGTACTTGAGATCCTGAGTTCGATCCCTGCATTGTCCACCTTAAAATTTCTTTCGACGGAGGTCACCTCGCTTAGTGACGGCGACACTATCGAGTATTTAGCCATGAAAAATGCTTCTCAAAAATACCGTTCGGAACCGGTGTAGAACTGTAGGTCACTGGTTGCGAGAAGATCTCCCCGATTCCTTCATGGGATGTAATGGGAAACCACTTACTTATTTTTTAAATACACTCATTATTCTGTACAGCCCCGTATTCACTTCTTGCTAAATTTTGGAGGAAATTTTGTCATTTATGTATCTCTAAACGGAAAATTTTGCAGCGGAGTGTTACCACTCATCTTTGATTTACCTTGCAAATGTTTAATTTGTAATTCCTCTACGCACTCCATTTAGGCCTGTGCTGTTACTCGAAATGTCAAAATTCAAGTCCCAAACAAATATGAAACAATTGTTTTCGTACGAAATGACTTTGGCGTAACAACTCTGTTCTTGATTTTGCCTACGAAATTTTCGTAAAGAGCTGAGTACCAAGCAAATGAAAAGTCACCGAAATTTTCGGTTCATGACTGTTTAGCGCAGAATGCTCCAAATCCCGGCAAGCAAATTCTGATCAGGTTGTGGATTTGCTAAGTATTCTCTAAATCCAGATCTGTTGGCTACGGTTAAGCTATTTGTGAAGGAAAACACGTGAACAATTTCCAAATCAATATTTTATTGGATAATTGGTATTCTCGACCGTCTTCGATGACTTCTTGTCGTTAAGTACTTTTTGTAATTTAAAAACTTTGAACCACGAAGATTAAGTCCAGTTACAGTAATAAAGTATATACATACATCTTAAAATATAATGGCAGTAAATAATGGCCTTTTAAATTCAGTGACATTGTTCAAAGGAAAGAAATAATAAATGCTCTTCTAGAGCGAGAGGGATAATATACCGATTATAAGAGATATAAATGTAAAGAAAAATGTAGGCTGAATATGTAGTATGGTATGTATGCCATCCTCATCCTTTGTCAAATCCGACTACGACAATAATCTCGTTAGAACAGCTGATGTGAACAATTTTCTTGCTTAGGTGTTTCTCTTATTTGTTTGTATCTTTTTGTTTACTTTTACAGTAGATACACACATGTAGAAAATTTGAAAGATTATGGACACCAAACAAAAACAAAAATGCCTGTTTTTGTTGTAACAATTCCTACTGCGTTCACCTTATTATTTTGCCATGATAATGACATTCTCGTTATTTTTGATATACTACGTACTTCTATGGCAACGAAAATTTCATAAAAACTGAATACCTGGTTTAAGCAATTAGGAAATATATATTGGGTTTTCTGCGATCTGAGTGTCATTCTTTGTCCCAAATTCGCTCTTACCATTCGCATAGAGTAATGCTTAAGAGCCTCTATTAATCTCTTCGCTGCATCTTCATGACGACGAGGTATTAGTCCATTATTTCATCGAGTTCGATTTGCTGCTGTATTTTACCAATTTTACACTTTGGTGTGACATAAAACGGACAAATCAAAGGGAATGCGTACTTTCGTTCAATGCCAACAGCACAAAACATAATTAAGCTGTCATTAGTATCTATAAACACTATTTAAACCTAGTTTCTGTCTTCTTTGGTCTCTCAATCTACATCATTTCCCTAGTACCTTTTCGATCAGCTGTACCCAGGGCAGCTTGAAAAGGTAGAAGCAATACTACAAAAATTACAACAAGGTAACAACAACCAGCATTCTGTTTTTGTTTGGTGTGTAGTTTATGTCAATATCAACGTACTATGAACAATGGACACAAAACAAAGGCAAACAACATTTGACAGCCAGAGTGCACCACTTTGGCAGCACGACATAAAAAAAAATCAGCAGTTCTTATACCACAACCTTCTTGAGCAGCCTTGGGTCATGATAGCAATACTCATGGTAGACGCAGGAGGTGTTGTTGTAGCTGATGGCAAATTGATGCCAACAACAACATACATTTTGTTTTTGCTTCTCAATTACGTTGTGTCAAATCCAGCACATACGTCATGGTACAATAATATGTTCATGGTAAAGTCATAAGAACCGCTGTTTAAATTTTTTCATGAGGTTCTTCGCTTCGGCTGTATTTTGTTTTTGTACACTTTTGCATTCTTGTGTTGTTGGTACGTATTTGTGTAGAGTTTGACAGCTGAAGCGAATAGAACAAAAGCAAAATACCTGTTGTTGTTGCCTACAACACAACAACAACGTGCGCTGCTATTACCATGTAGATACATACATACATACATATTATTGTACAATAACATACATATACCAACAATAAATGTAAACAAACCCATACAAAAACAAAATACATGTGAACTTGTCAGTTCGGAAGTGGTTTGCAATGTAAACAAAGCAAATCAGCTGTGCTTATTCGTTCACCATCTATGAATCCATCTTGCCTTGGCTGAGCCATGGAAACCCCCTGAAAAATGTAAACAAAGCAAGTGCATCATTATGCTATGGCTTTCACGCGCGTGTTTTCACGCTACTCTCTTTTAAAAAGCCTACGTAAATCACGATTGCATTACATTCTGCGTTTTGGCTTGCAACCACCCCTTCAGTTTTTGACGTTTAATCGGCTGATCTCCATCATCGGCACATTCGTAAAAATATGCAAAAGTGGTCTATTCTAATTGAATGTAACAAAAAAGGGAAATTCTCTGTTTGAATTCGTTGTCTTATATTTGTAAAAGTTTTAAAAGTGGTGTATTCTCTGTTAATTTATTAAAATTTAATTATTTGTACCCATCGATTACACCTTTTCACTTCGACATGGGAATTAATATGAAACAATATGGCAGAAATACGAAAGTGAAGAGAGAGAAACTTCAAAACTGCCCACAAATTTTCGTATCGTCCGTGAAAGTCTACCGCGCCAGCAACACCACACCTCTCAACCACAAAACGCGTTAGGCACGCGTCGAACACGCGCGTGAAAGCCATAGTGTAATGATACTCCAAGAGCCGAACGTCCACGATCGGAACTACACGAAGAAACTATCAGCCAAAGTCACGATCTCGAAAGAAAACCTAAGCGAACGAAAGCCAGTCACTCACTTTCGTTCTTATCCCAGGCTTTAAATGTTATTGTGTGTTTGCAAAATCGGAAGCCACTAACTATTTTCGCTGTCATCTATGCCAACGAAAATGTCAAAACCAGTCACTTGTCTTTTGGTTATCGCATAGCTGGAAATCAAATAAAACCTTGAAACAAAAACAATTTACATAGAATTCAATGGAAGAAACTCAATGGACAGAATATAAAGTCATTATAATAAACTTGTTATTAAAATATATTTCCATTTCAGCAGAAAAACGACAACTTTACGGCAACTGCAGACACTGGTTCCTCATTCTCTTCTCTCTCGCTCCGAAATTAAATGGCGAACGTCAACTTTATGTTATTGCTTTGAACAACAACCACACAAACACACGTAAAACCATGCGAACGACAAGTCGAAAGATAGTGACTCGCTTTTTTAAACGAAAGTGAGTGACTGGCTTCGTGCGCTTGGATTTTGTAGGAGAGGGTGTAAGTGCGTGCGGTCAGATTTTGTACTGAATTGTATATGTTTTCGGTCGCTTGTTAGTGACTCCCAAATCAGCTGTTTGTCGCATAGAAAGAAAGCGAACGTTAACGTTCGACATCGTGACTAGCTGTTATACTATACGTGTGCCGACCGCGCAGAAGCAGCATTTCGATGTCCATCAGGCGTTTATGTAAACTCATAATTTGGGCATCACTGATTTACAATACAGTTTCAATCGTGTATACATACATATTTCATTATCCCCCGCGAAGCCAAATGCTTGTATGAGTGATGAATTTGGCTGATGGGGCACATTATTAGGCCTATTTTATCTGCAGAATGCTTAATATTATCTCTAAGAAGGTTGAGGAAAACGATCCATTGTGGTATCTATAAATATCAAGTTTACTACTCCAGCCACAGCATACAACCCCATACCAGGACATTTCCGCCACCACGTTTGACAGTGGGAACCAATTTTTGTGGCAATATCTCCTCATTCTTTTTGTGCCATACTTTTTGTTTGCCATCAGATTTAAATAAATTAAACTCGAACATTACTTTGGCCAAAAATGTGTCATCCTTGTCTATATATTTTTTTGCCAACATCTAAACGCTACGTTTTGTTGACTTATCTTATATAAAGATTCTTCCTGGGCACTCGGCTTTGAAAACCATTACTTCTCAGGACACTTCGAACCGTTTCTGGATGAACTGAAACAATAGTCGTGTTTTGGTTACAAGCAAGCGATTATCGCTTGCTAAGTTGCAAAGAAAACGGCTTTTTAGCGAGAAGTCATTTTATTAAAAAAATATGAAAAATGGTTAAAAACGGTAAAAGTTGTCAACAAATATTTTTTAAAAGTCTTCGCTAATTACTTCATACAAAACAAGCGAATATATAAGCAAGCGGTGTAACCAAAACACGCTTAATATTGGTCGATTTCAGTTCATTTACTATTTCCACTGCGTTAGTCCTGGGATTTTGTTTTATTTGTCCTAGTATATGGCGTACTCGTGGATTAACTTTTATTGGACAATCGGTTCTAGCCTTACTTTTCAGGCTTTTAGTTTGATTGTAATTTTTTATTATACTTTGCACTGTCACCTATGATCGTTCAACCTATCCCACAATTTCTCGTAGATATTAACCATCGTTCGGATACTTTATAATGAGCTGGCGCAATTCCAATCTGTTATTTTCCTTTTGGTAAATTTTTTTCAAGTTTTAAACTTTTGCCAACAAAAACTAAATTCCATAAAATAATGGTAAATTCCATACATGCGGTCAACAGTTGGTAGCTCTGGTGTTCACACATGGTTGTATATTTTTGGATTTACAAATTGACCGTATGTATGTGGACTTTTCTGTGCCTCAAAATAGGAGTTTAGGTATTTGGGATAGTAATTGTTGTATAAATCAAGATTTTTGTTAATTTTTAATTTTGTAGTAGGTATTAGTTGGAAAGACTTTAGTATACTAATTCTTTCTGCGCCATGCCTACATTCTACAGAGGTATATTTTGTAGGGGGCGTATGTAGACTTTTCTGTGACACTGTACATACCAACATGACACATGCTACATTTCACCATACTTAGAGTATCATTAGACCACTTTCACACTCGGCAAGTTACTTGCGCAAGTCAGTTTTTCAACTTTCCGAGTACAAGCAAGTCTGTACTCAAAATTTATTCCCCTATCCCGACCATACCTCTGTCATCAACAAACCAAGACTTGGGCAAGAGACTTGCGCAAGTAACTTGCCGAGTGTGAAAGGGGTCTTAGACTATGGCTTACACGCGCGTGTTCGACGCGTGCCTAACGCGTTTTGTGGTTGAGAGGTGTGGTGGTGCTGGCGGGGTAGACTTTCACGCACGATACGAAAATTTGTGGGGAGTTTTGACTTTTCTCTCTCTTTACTTTCGTATTTCTGCCATTTTGTTTCATATTAATTCTCATGTCGAAGTGAAAGGTGTAATCGATGGGTATAAATAATTAAATTTTAATTAATTAACTGAAAATACACCACTTTTAAAACTTTTACAAATGAAAGACACGAATTCAACACAGAATTCCCTTTTTTGTTACATTTAATTATGCAGAATGTAATGTAATCGCGATTTACGTAGGCTTTTTAAAAGAGAATAGCGTGATAACACGCGCGTGAAAGCCGTAGTGTAATGATGCACTTACATTTTTGAAAATGTATCGAAATTATATTAAAATTTTCCAAAATGTGAAGATGCATCTAATTTTTGCTTCAAGTGCATTGCGAGACATAAAGGGGTTAATTGTTTTTTCTGAAATGTTGTGTGTGCCTTCTACTTGACCCATTGAAGGATTTTTTTTGGTAACCAAATCCTGTACCTTGAACTTTTTTTTTTTGGCCCAGCCTACTGTACAATTATACTACGCCTGTTTGTTTGTTGGATTTTAGACAAACAGAGTATTATCCTATTAATCCTGACAAAAAACCTCTCTATTTTACGGATACAAGTTTGACAAATCAGTTATCTTATGTAGCGAAAGGAGACTTCGAAAGCAGATGGTTTTGCATTCTCCTTGTCTGATAGTGTAAATTACAAAACGAAATGGTAACATTTACGATTTCTCTCAAGATAACGGCAACATTTGCTTAAAATACCTACATTGGGGAATAAGTTGAAAATATCCAGAAGTTAGTCCCATTTGGCATCCCGAATACGTATGGACAAACCTTTGTCCATGTGTATAATATACATAAGTAACACACAACAAACATTTATTATACATTTTATATTACTATATAATCGATTGTTGTTCATCTCATTTGCAACAAGACACACACACTTACATAGCAAAAGTACAGTCTCGTCTCTTAGCAGTTACATTTAAACGAACAAAAAAAAAACAAACACAAAAAAAGAAATGTGACGCGTTTTTATATAAAACACACAAGCAACACATTCTCAACAACAAATACAAACATATACCCATACATACATACATGCATACTTAAACATTTGTCTCTGCTATACATACTTACGTTCCTACCATGTATGTACTATGTACATTTGTACTATATCACAAATGTTTATTCAATATCATTATACCACAAATGTACATACTAAAGTACATAGTATATTAAGCTTTTTTTGTTGTTGTTGATTTATTACTATTAGTGCTTATTACTTTTTATATGGGGTTTTTCTCTTTTTTTTTGTTTGTTATTTGTGTCTAAATTATTAAAAACAAAATGGAAAAATATAATTAAATGATTGCCACCATACAAAGTGTTTTATTGTCCGCCAGTTACTTTACATAGTAGTGGGCAAAAATGTAGTACATATTACTCTTCATCCTGAATATAATGGGATTATATTGTTAAGACCTCCAATACCGACTCTTAACTTTATTTAATCCTTCTATTATGGCGAGTACACTGTTCATATTCCTACAATGATAAAATTTCTACCAAACTTGTTTTTATTCAAAAACAGTTTTCTCTATAAGAATTAAATTTCTCCTATCTGAGGAACATTACTGCTATATTATATAGCATGGTAAAATTGCACAAGTAGTCGCCGTAGATGTTCCTTTAATTGCGGGCAACATCAACATACATATATTTTGTTTTTGTTGTGGCTCTCCCAATGTCAAATTCAACATTAGGCGTATTTTGGTTACACCGCTTGCTTATTTTATCGCTCGTTTTGCACATTTGAGTCACTTGGCGAAGACTTATTGACACTCCATGTAACCTCTGATACAAGGAACTAAACAACGAAGAAAAATTTGCCTTTATTTTACCACCCTATATAGTTTTATTTGTTAATATCCATAAACAGCTGATTTTTGCATGTCAAACTCGTATAGGTGGAGGGTTACATCTTGAATTTTGCATTAGTACACTTCTTGATATTTTGAAATTTCTGCTTAGAAATTGAATTTCGGCTTACTCTCCAAAAATTAAAAAAGTGTATTGAGTCGGGTACAACACGTTATTCTAAGCAAAATAAAGTAAAATATCAAAATCGGGGCAAATGTAAAGTTTCGGATTTATGGGCCCCAAAATTTCGGAATGTGATAGGGTAATGGGGTTAAAGTACCGTGTAAAGCCATTGGTATCATCACTTTTTTGTATAAAACAAATCAAAATCAACTCGAAACAATTATTTGGCATTTTCCGATAACTCGCTTAGTTATCGAGTTATCGGATGTTAAAATTTTGAAAAATTATCGAATATATTTTTTTTTTATTTTTCTCTAACAAAAACAAAATTATTGTAAAAAAATCGCGCGATAACTAAACCACTTATCGAAAAATGCTACATAATTTTTCGAGTTTATTTTGACATCTTTCATACAAAAACGCGAAAATATCAATAACATTTTAACTCCATTAACCTCTCACATATCCGAAATATCGGAGACCATAATTCCGAAACTATGGATTTGCCCCGGTTTTTGTTATTTTTATTAAGCCAAACCGTCGGTGGTGCAATGGTTAGTGTGCGCTTGAATATTCACAGTAAGAATTTCACCTGTGTTTGTCAAACTTCAGCGACAGAATTCTTCTCTTGACGTTCAAACAGAAGTTCGCTTCCCTTCAATCAATAAACTGATAAGTGAGTTGCCAAATCTATGTATAAATTAATCTACGGTTAAAATTATCGAAATGTCGAAATTCCGGTCCCAAACAATTATCAAACAGTTGTTTTCGTATGAAATAACTTTGGCGTAACAACCCTGTACTTGATTTTGCCTACGAAATTTTCGGAAAGAGCTGAGTACCAAGCAAATGAAAAGTGAGCGGAATTTTCGTTTCATGAAATCACGGTACAAGTAGTTCTTATGGCAACGACAATTTCTCAAAAACTAAATACCGGATTTTACGAAACCTTCTCCGAATTAAATTTCGAACTAAAACTTAAGTTGTTAATGTATGAGAAATTCATACTACAAGCTAACGACATTATTTAAGCGAAAATTGCCCAATGTGCACAAAAACGGATGCGGATCCGTTACGGACCCGATCCGGATCCGTAATAGACTTAAAAAAAGGAATCAGTGCAATCACGAATTTACGTATCCGTTGCGGACCCGTTTCGGATCCGTAAAAAAATTAAAAAAGGAATCAGTGTAATCGCGAATTTACGGATCCGTTGCGGACCCGTTTCGGATCCAAAAAAATTTAACAAAGGAATCAGTGCAATCGCGAATTTACGGATCCGTAAAAAATTTAACAAAGGAATCAGTGTAATCGCAAATTTACGGATCCGTAGAAAAGGAATCAGTGTAATCGCGAATTTACGGATCCGTAAAGAAGTTAGAAAAGGAATCAGTGTAACCGCGAATTGAATAATAATAAAAATCAGTTTTTAACAATTTTTTCCGTAAATTGCAACTCAATTGAAATCTATTTTTTGTAGAATAGGAGAAAAGCATTGAAAGTCAAATTTAATTTTATGTCATTTATTATACAAAATTGTAACTTTAAAACATATTGGCCAATTAAACAAGTACAATATGTCACTTATGTAAAATATTACTCAACAAAATGTGATGTCCTAATATGATGTCCGTAACGAGTCCGTAGCGGATCCGAAAAACGGGCATAAAATCGGTTTTTGAATCCGTTTTTTTTGGGAGGAATTTCTCCCGCTTGCGAATCCGAAACTGATCCGTAACGGATTCCTCTACGGATACGTTTTATACACGGGTCCGCAACGGATCCTAATATGATGTCCGTAACAAGTCCGTAACGGATCCGAAAAACGGACATAAAATCCGTTTTTGGATCCGTTTTTTTGGAAGGAATTTCTCCCGCTTGCGGATCCGAAACGGATCCGTAACTGATTCCGTTACGGATAGAAAGTACGAAGAAGTGGATCCGTTGCGGATCCGAAACGGATCCGTTTGGCACACTGGGTGATTAGTTTTTGTTGGAATAATAAGAAATTTAGTAAAGCACACTAACTGACATGCATATTTTTAAACTCCGTGACAAGTTAATTGGCACCACCGGAAGATCATCAATCGTTTGTACTCGTATATAAACCAACTTCTAATGGAATTTACCAGTCGAAGATCCCTAAGTACTTTGTAGGCCTATTATTTCTACAACAAGAGCAGAATGTTTTTTCCTCCGTGCTATGCATCCTCGTGCTATCTGGCAATGCCGCCAGCACTTTCGTGAAGATTTATTTATTTATATCACACACATTGCTGCAATTTTTGTGAGCGTAGTTTTAGTTACATTTTGAAGTTATTGTTGTTACGACCAATTTTGTTATTTTTACATGTTAATATAGAGGGTTACCAAAAAATGCTGACGCGATGTTGTTTTGATACATATTTAAATCTTTTATCATCTTTTACTTTTGGAAGATGATATCGATCAAGTGATTATTAATGATCGTTTGGGCTGTGGGGAAAACTGTTGACAGGTGACTTTAAAAAACCCCAAAGAAAGAAGTCCGGAGCAGTCAAATCGGGATATCTTGCCGGCCACTGCAATCGTCAGTGTGAGGTATTAGGTAACCCGCATACGCATGCGACCTGTTGGAACCGCATGCCCTTAGTCCCAATTCATCAATGTACGGTAACAAAAACTCATTGATAGTGATTCGGTATCGTTCAAGAGTCATAATAACCTCGATACCACCAACGGCGTCCTCGAAAAAATTAAGCCCGATTACACCCCCATCGTAAATGGTGCCACCATGCAGAGACTGAGCGAATATAATGGCTTTCATGAATGAAACGTCGACACTCAGTGTCCTTGAAGCGCAAATTTTGTTTGTTTACACATATCCGTTGAGATCAAAATGGGTCTCGTCGTCCACTGCGTCGTTAAGGTTCAGAAGAGCGGGGGCGTAGTTTAGACGCATGCAGTAGCTGCCTTTTCCAATTTTTTCAAAACTACACACACCGTGCGCTAAACGTAGTGTACTCGTATTGTGTACGAGTGAAAAATACACTACCCTTGATGACAACAGGCAAGGTTGTTTGCCCTAGGGGTTTTGACACCTATAATTTTTAAGGTAAGAGGTAGAGCAAATGTATCCATGGGTGATTTATAGAAGAGGATAGGGTCAATAATAGTGTAGTAGGCGTTATTTCTCCAACCGATCCGATTTGACCCCTATGAGCCATCCAATCGGGTCAAAAAGTGGTTTTACTTCAAATGGATGCAACGGTTCGAAAAAAAGCCTCCCGTGGGGGAAACGTCTGGTCCGTTTTGAGTCCATAGCTTAAGGTCGAATATCAACGTGCATACATGGTCCGAACAAATGTTTGACAAGTCTGTTAGCCTTTTAGCTAAAATTAACAAAAAATTTACCAAAAATTGCTGGTTCAAATTTTTGCGCCGCAGTTATTTTTACGTCATAGATTACGAAAATAATCAAAAAAATTAAATCGCTTCGTCCGTAAATGTACGGTTGTCAAAGATTTAACGGGTATTGTATTTTTTAAAATAACAGTACACTATCGTAGTGCGTAAACATTCTTTTTTTCGAACCTTGTTCAATATTAACAAAACTCATGTGCCCTAAACATAACACAAGGCGTACTAAAGAGTTATATTTGTCTTATTTACTATCTTGATACAACAGCTGTAAATAGTATGTTGTTTATATTCTTATCAAATTACGCAGGCGTATTTTTTTCAGTGCACTGTCAGTATAAGCTTGTTTTGTGTTTACTTTTAGTCCGCTGTTTTATTCGGTGATTGTGGTTAAGAACTTTTTAATTTTCTTCTGAAAATTACGAAATACATATTTGCAATTCTCGTTGACTGCCACCAAACTTGGACAACATCTTAGTTTAGTATGCAGGAAGGTTACTCTTAAGTTTGTAGTCTGTAAGCGGAGGATGTGTGTAAAAAATTTTGGTTTTTATAGTACTGACGACTGAGAAGATCAATGAAAGC
The DNA here is from genome assembly GCA_963931995.1 of Phaonia tiefii. NCBI lineage: Eukaryota > Metazoa > Arthropoda > Insecta > Diptera > Muscidae > Phaonia > Phaonia tiefii. The sequence goes on along the minus strand of OZ008368.1, from coordinate 328,121,390 downwards.
AGAATTTTAGATTTCCGGTTTGTGGGCGAGGGGGCGTGCAAAAATATTTTTTATAGCTAGAAGGCTGAAAATTGGTACATTTGTAACACTCGCGAATAGTAAAATCAATTTAAAAACAAATTTTAGATTTTAGATTTTTGGGGCCTGGCAAAAGTGTTGATAGAAAATATTTCCTAACAAAACAACGTTTGCCGGGCCAGCTAGTTTGTGGAAGGAGATAAGATTATTCCGGTAAGTTTTGATTTTTTTATTTTACGTCCTTTAAATTTGGTAATATAAAGGAGAGCTCTATTCTATTTTTCTCCAAATATGGCTTTACGTCTTATGAATACCCTCATAAATTTCTTTCGTTTTTTTTTACAAATTTTATATGCGTATATTAAGTTTTCTACGATCTTCGATTGAAAATCTTCTTATTATTGAAACGAGCTTAAGATCAATTTATAAATAATGCTTATTTATTTCCAATATTTCGTCTCCACATTGTGCGACTTTTTTAGGGAAAAATTATTATTATTATATGCGTTTATCCATGTCAAGAATTATTATCAAATAGGTTAGGTACACGTTCATTGATAATATCTAGCGCCTAGGCCGCAGGTTAATTATAAGTTGACACATAGGTTTAATTTTGTATTACAACCGCTGTGATTTTAACAAACGTACGTCATCTCACTTACTGTTTGTCGTTTTACTATTGTCCTATCAGTCGTGTTACACTCATCCTCATTGTGAATGTTTTACTTGCTTTTTAGTTTATCTCGTTGTTTGTAAAATGGTTCACGTTGCTGTGTCACAACAACTCAGTTTTGACACTTGCCTTGTGTTAAATTCTTCTTGAATTTTCGTTTCTGTTTTGTTCGACGCAACCGCATTTTGACATTTTGCCTGTTACAAAAGCAACTCTATGTGTATTTATGTTTTCATTCATTGTCATTGTTCCTTGTTATGTTTTTGTATATTATCCTGCTGGTTTCCTTTAAAACAGCAACAAACCTAATGACAGGAAGGAAAGCAATAGCGAGGGAAGTAAGTGCGAGAGCGATTAAGAGACCGAGAGAGGGAGAGAGATAGAGCAGGATAGAAATGTGTCAGCAGACGACAGCAAATAATGGAGCATGACAATGCTTCTTATGCTCTGGCTCTCACCCATAATTGTAAGGATTATTTGACATATCACACACAAAATTTTCCTTTGTACAGCCAGTCAAAAGTCCGACAGACCAAGCAACATGCTAAAATTTTAAAAATCGTTTGTGAATTAAAAAGGAAAATAATTAAAAATATGTGAAACTTAGAAACTCAGTCTTACGGTATAGATAGTTGAAGCAAATTAAAAAAATATTTATTCGTAAACGAAAAATTTACAAACAAAAAATAAATGCAAAAAATTAAATTTCTATGAATTTTGTTGATGGTCTCAAAAAGTATCTATTCTTTTGAGTTAACCGTGTGTGTGTGTATTTGTGTGTCACTGAGTATTTGATAAATGTGAATGTCTGGTCCCTTTTTCGGGCTGCCTATCCCTCAGCACTGGAATTTAACATCTTTACCTCTTTGTGTAAGTTTGTCCAGTCATAGTCGCCTCTCTTGTTTGTGATTTTCTCCCAATTTTAATTATTTATTAGTAAAACATTCGTTCTTACATATTTTTGGGGTGTTTTATTTTATAATAGTGGAATTTTGTGGCAGTGAAAACTAGAAATTTGTTTGCAAGGGGCTACTCCAATGGGTTTAGAGAGCAAAATGTATTAATGTCGCAAACCCCATCGCAAGTCCTGCCACTACACAACGTCAAGCACCCACCCACCACCTAGTTCACGTATATGTATTTGTTGTTTGAATGGTGGTGATGAAAAAAAAAACAAATATTTTATTCACATTTTTTGTCCTGTTGGATCTTTCAAGCAGTCCGGCCAGCCAGCCATATTCATTTCTCTTGTGTGCAAAGAAAGTGCCTCCTTCGCTGGTGGCATTCGCAACTCCTCGTATGACGCGTGACATCGTGAAGAGGAGACCAACCAACCACATCGAGACAACTAAAAATCAATAATTGCAATCTTAGAGGGGTTTATTATCTTTCGAAGTAACCTTTTTTATGTTGACGAATTAGTTTTTGACTCCTTTTCCGTTAGAATGACAGCATTGGGACATCTGCGTTGTAAAAGTGGCGAAATTCATATTTCATTTTGATGTCATTGTTGTCATTTCCCTTGATGTTGTTGTGGTGACAAAATGCTAATTTTTTATTCGCGAAATGTTTTTTGTTTTTTGTGGTTAAACGTCACGAAATGTGTGTGTATATAAAATTGATATAGCTCTAAGCGATTAACATGCATCTACTATCAGTGTAGCATACATATGTAGGTTGGAATGCCGTGCTAAAACATACTTTTATTTTTGTAAAATGTTGCGAAATCGTTCTCGTATTTATATAAAGGCGATGACGAAATTCAAATACATATCTGCGTTAATGTATTTGTAGGAGTTTTAAATTTTAACCGATTGCCAAAATGTGGGACCAATCTATGCAGTTCTTGTGATCCAATCATATGAACTGCATTGATTTTGTGATCTACTATTGAAATCCGTTGTTAAAAATTTCTTCACAAGTTTTTTTAAATTTTGTTTGTTTTTTCGTACATACAGTGTTGGAAAAAATAATAGGGACACCGATGTTTTTCTAATATTTTTTTTATTTTTTCTATAATATTTAAATATTTAAATTAATTAAATTAAAAGCGTTAAGTACTTCATATACGCTAACAAAAAATATCAAACTCCAATATGATTTTCAAATAAATAATTAAAAAATTTAATTTTTTGTTATATGGTCTTGGAAAAAATAATAGGGACAAGAATTAAAACGTTGCTATTTCTATAGAATACTATTTTAGTTTTAAATTATTAAAGTAAAATATTAATATTTAGTGGTAGATCCTTTTGCATTAATCACTGCTTGGCATCTGCGAGGCATAGATTCTACAAGATGTAGGCACGTTTCCATCGGTATGGAGTACCAAGCGTTCTTAACTTTTTCCCACAATTCCTTGTGGATTTCTGGAGTCCAATATTGCTTTTTAAGACGCCCCAGAGGTGTTCAATGGGGTTAAGGTCCGGAGATTGTGAGGGCCATTCCAAAATTGTTACGCTTTTCTCTTGGAGCCAGGTTTTAACCAGTCTGGAAGAGTGCTTTGGGTCGTTATCATGCATGAACTGCCAACTAAGTGGCATTTCTTTCTCGGCAAACGGAAGCATTTCATTATTTAGAATGCCAACATAATCGACAGCACACATCTTGTTCTTAATCCAAAAAATAGGACCCACTCCGGATGCAGAAAAACAGCACCATACCATCATTGACCCGCCACCATGTTTCACAGTCTTTTTGGTGTACTTGGGATCATATTCTTTGTTCTTCGGTCGACGGACGTAAGTCTTCCCGTCAGAACCAAACAAATTAATTTTTGTTTCGTCTGACCAAAGTACATTTTTCCAGTTTGAACGGTGTTGGTGTTGCTTGGCGAAAATTAATCTCTTTTGTATATTTTTTTTGCTCAACAACGGTACTTTCCTTGGGCTTCTTCCCATTAATCCTGCGTCCATGAGCCTGTTTCTTATTGTCCGACTGGTAACTGGTGCATTTAAACTCAGTTGTAGTTCCTTGGAAGACATAAAAGGGTAGTTTCTTGATAGGCGCACTAAATGTTGATCGAAACGGGATGATGTTTTCCGCTTTCTTCCTCTCGTTTCCATAGTGCGTTTTGAATGGATAGCATTAAAAACTTTGTTCCTCGAAAAGTTCATGATACTTGCTATTTCTCTAATAGATTTTCCCGCATTGTTTAATTTTTTAATCACTTTTTTCTCCTCTTCGGTTGTATGAACTCCGCGACCCATTTTTAAACACTAATTTGTCAATTTACAAAGCACATGTTGCAACAAAGCAAGCAAACGATTATTAACCGTTATTTTTCTCTCCTCTCAGAGATTGAGCTAAAACTAAAATAGTATTCTATAGAAATAGCAACGTTTTGATTCTTGTCCCTATTATTTTTTCCAAGGCCATATTACAAAAAATTCAATTTTTTAATTATTTATTTGAAAATCATATTGGAGTTTGATATTTTTTGTTAGCGTATATGAAGTACTTAACGCTTTTAATTTAATTAATTTAAATATTTAAATATTATAGAAAAAATAAAAAAAATATTAGAAAAACATCGGTGTCCCTATTATTTTTTCCACCACTGTATTTATTACAGTATATTTTACAAAATAAATTTGTAAAATATGTACATTCAAATTTCGTACATAAATATATTAGTATTTTATGACTGTGGGCTACAGTTTCCATATTATGAAAAAAAATGAAAAAAAATTTAAATATTCTTTCCCGATTTCGTGTTCGTTTATTGAAAATAAGTGATACAACCCCACGAAGTATGAAGTATACACTACACCATTTAAGGTTGTAGCTGATCCAAAGATCCAAAATACCAATTGACATTGAGAAATCCATATTGATATTGATCAAATATAAATTGATATTGAGAAATCCAAATTCGTATTCATACAAGGTGGCGCAAAAGTTGTCATTCGATGTTATTTGCCTGTTGGTTACAAGCGTTTGGCGGCAAACAGCTAACAACTTATGCACTGTTTGTACTTTGTGAGGGGACGTCTTCAAGTCTTTCACCGAAATTCTCTGTAATAACCGCCAACATGTCGTGTTGTCAAATACTCTTCAAAGCGAACGGATAAACGGCGCACAGTGGTTCAGAATCAATTTCCATCGGCCAATATCTTTTGATAAATATCAATATTTTTGATCAATATCAATATCTTTTGAAGTAAATCAGCCTTATTACGAGTGTCGTTGTCGTATTTCGACTACGACAGTTTTGTAAAAGATTAATAAGGCTGAATATCTTTTGATCTAGAAAACATTTTTAATTTCCGTAAAAACCGATTGTAGACAAGGAGCCAATGATTATTGCGATATATCAACAGTTTAAATCGCACAGTGGGCTATATTTCAGAAAAATCCCCAAAGTTGACTGCATTTTTTTTCAGTTTCCAAGAAAACACAAATGTTTTTTTTTGTCTTTTTATGTTATTTTTTTTAACATATTTTGACATAATTGTACATAATGTGCACAATTGTTTATAATTTCGTATTACAGATATTCGCTTTTTCGTATTTTGAAAATCGACAAATTTTGATATCTTTTTTCGAATTTCTTGAACTGTATCTCATTCAGTTTTATAGATATTTCAGTCAATTTTGTTTTATTAGAAGAGTGATTGGCTGGCTTTAATATGGCAGCAGAGTTTTTTTTATACCAAATATAGTTCGGTTGTGCTAAATATTTAAGAAAATTTATTTTCTTAAAATATAACTTCTTTGCATCAAAAGACTTTAATAATGAATATGTGACACAGTTGGAAAGTCTGATCTGTTACCCAATTTCTCTGTGTAACTTTTGCAGTCGCCTGGTTGAACACAAAGAAGACAGTACTAATTTAATGAAAAACGTCTGATTTTTAGTGCGTAAACGTGAATAACAATTCTTTCCTCAAAAACTTAATTGGTTTATAATAATCGGAGTTCATTTGCCGGAGTTATGTCCCAAACATCCGTGATAAGTTCATCATCAGATGCCTAACTACTGTGCCTGAATTGACACCATCGATTGATCATCAATCGCTGTTGTGCGAGATAACGTGGACGCTCAGACCACCTTACACTTCTTTCGAGGCCACCTCGCTTAGTGACGGCGACACTATCGAGTAATGATACATGAAATAGCTTATTTATATGTTATTTGGTTTTCTCAACATTCATTATTTGTATTTTCTCAATTACGCTGTGAAATGGTGTAGTTTTCTTTTTTTAAATATTGAGCTGTTACACTCTAAAATAATCACAAAGTGGTTCTAAAAACCATAGAGTAATGTCATATTGAGCTGCCATTCTTCTCATCTGACATTTCACTTCACACTATTCGCGGTGCTGTCGGTGCGATAGAAAGTTATTTGGCGTAAATTGACTTACAACACCAGGTGGAATTACAAATATTGTTGACTTAATTCGTCATGTCTTTTTGGTTAAGAAATGTGAAATTTAAACCTATTTTGGAGATTTTTGTTATATTTTATTGTTAGTATATAGGTATTTGTGGTGTATTTACACAAAAGTTTTAACGCACAAAACGAAATGCCGTTGCTGCTTTCTTGTTGGTTGGTTTGAGCGATTGCCTCTATCTGGTATTATTAAAGCAATACCATAAAATAGTTCCTGAATAAGAGGACACGTTTTCAAAGGAACCAAAAGTGTTGACCTTTGGGAGAGGATACGAAAATATGTATTTTTTTTAATCAAATTGTATATTCTTATAAGATATTTCACTTAAGTATATTTGGGACAGCAATTTTCTGAGAGCCAGTAGCGGTCCAAATGCCCGGTTTTTCTCGGAACCGGACCCGACACAACCGGTTCTTAAAATACACGGAACCGTTATAGTTAGACAATAGATAGAAACCTGTTGCGAATTTACACTTGACCATGGAGCGACTAAGAAATACAAAACATTCTAATTAGACACTCAATATACATCCGTAAAAAAAAACCGTTTCCCATTACATCCCATGAAGGGATTGGGGAGAGCTTCTCACAACCAGTGAGCTATGCGCTTTCTAATTTTTCACTCACTGATTGGGACCTACAGTTTTTACACCGAATCCGAACGGTATTTTGAGAAGCTTTTTTATGGGTAAATACTCGATAGTGTCGCCGTCACTATGCGAGGTGAGGTGACCGCCGCCGAAAGAAATTTTTATCCAGTGACAATTTATTTTTGGATACGAAATTACCATTAGTAAAAAAAATTATAAGAGTCTACATGTGGATTTATGTGAAATTGAATATGGATGAGAAACTTTTTATACTTGTTAAAACTTGTTACACCATCTTTACACGATGCCATTTTTAAAGTTGTAGCGTAAATCTTCGTTCCTTTACACGGGGGTTACACGGTCACACTTTAAAAATTGAAAGGAACTTGCTTTCAATTTCTCTTTCAAGTCGTGTTTCAATTTTCTTTCAAGAAAACAGCTGATTACATTTGTTATGAACAGTTTCTCGTTTTCCTTCTTACAAATATTCTGCCGTCACCATTTTTTGATTCCTACTTTTACAAATATTAAAATATTATAAATAATTAAAAATGTTTGTGAGTAGAGGTAATAAATATAATGATGTGTTGCGATTCATAAAGCTGTACAGAAGCCAAAAAGTGTTATGGAACATGAATATTGCTTTCAAGTTGCGTGCAGCCTACGTCACAGCTATCAATTCACATGAATTTTGACAAGCAGTATGTGTACAAAACTTGAAACAAAAACTTGAAAGTGTGGCTGCAGCGTTACACGTTGCCATCTCATGATATTAGTCCTTGCCATTTTTTCTGACATTTCTCTTTAGTGAGTGTTCTTGTATGTGTTGTTCATTTTTGTAAGCGATCAAATTTTGTTCTACATAAAGGGCACCTTAGACCTGCGGATCAGTCGGCCGACTTTTTGTCAGGCGGACTTTTGTGTCGGGCATTGTTTCGCCTTACACTAGCCGACTTTCCGGCCGACTTTCTGAAAATCAAACTAGTTTTGATTTTTGCCCGACTAGTCGGCCGACTGCCCGACATCACCTTACACTGGGAGATGAATCGGCCCGACTCAAAAGTTGGCCCGACAATCCGCTGGTCTAAGGTGCCCTTAAGTCTAAACATTTTTTTTTCGAAGGAAGATATTTAATTTTTCTTTATTATTTTTAATTAATTTTTATGTTTAACTTTCACTTTCTTTTTTCTTTACTTCTGTTAAATTATTTCACGTAACCTGTAACAATGTAACCACAGCACGCGAAAAACTAGAATGAAAGAAACAATAACATCAAATGTCAAAATCATAATAAATGCGGAAAGAGCACAAAGAGAATTGCAATAAAATTTCATGAAACCCGGTGCGATGGCGCTTCGTGCCATTTTTTCCTCCCTTCTTGCTTCTCTACACCCCTTATCAACAAACGCAAATTGCATGGTTAAAAAAATGGCATCGTGTAAAGGCTGTGTTAGAATAAATTATATGTAAAGGCCATGTTAGAGTATCAGTGTAAATAGAAGGATTCGTTGAGAGGGAAATGGAATGAAATCGAACGACCATTCTGCTTTCGAATGACCCAGTTTTGGAAAATTAACGAAAATGGAATGGTGAATGCAAAAACATATGTTTTGTTTGCAAAGTAAATAAAAAACAACAGTTAGGAGATAAAAATAAAGAATAGATATTAGAATTAAGCATTTGAAAAAATCAAAGAAATACAAGTTTTTCTTCCCGTTTTCGTTGTATTTGTCCATTTCATTCCAAATCGCGTAATTTGTCGAATAAAAATCTAACAGATCTGTCAAAATTATTTATGCAAATCGTTCTCATCAAGTTTACATTGTGCATTATTACACTATGGCTTTCACGCGCGTGTTCGATGCGTGCCTAAGGCGTTTTGTGGGTGAGTGGTGTGGTGTTGCTGGCGGGGTAGACTTTCACGCATGATACGAAAATTTTGGGGAGTTCTTTCTTCATACTCGTATTTCTGCCATTTTGTTTCATAATAATTCTCATGTCGAAGTGAAAACGTGTAAATCGATCGGCACAAATATTTAATTTTTCAATAAACTAACTGAGAATACAACTTTTACAATTTTTACGAAAGTAAGACAACGAATTTAAGAAGGAGAATTTCCTTTTTTGATAAATTTAATTAGACTAGACCACTTTTACAAATTTTTATGAATGTAAGAATAAGGGAGCTCAGCTGATTAAACGTCAAAAACTGAAGGGATGGTTGCAAGCCAAAACATACACTGTAATGTAATCGTGATTACGTAGGGGACAATATTTCATTCACTCGCCGCAAATGCATACTTAGACATCTATAACGATTCCTCTAATAGTCTAACATGGTCTTAACAGATATTTTCTACAGTTTTATTTGCACTATCTGTGTTGACTGTTAAAATATCAATTTATAACTTTTCTGGGTGTTAATAAAACTTGTTTCGCATGCACATATCTATGTAATTTCGATTCTGATTAGGCCAGTTAGGCGAGTTTTAAATTGATTTTTTCACAGTCGACCCAAATGACAACTCAAATAGTGTAATAATACCTTTACATATAAGAAAATTCCTCATTTCTAAAATATTTGTGATATAATAAATTGACAAATCAGATTTTAAACTTAATGTTAAAACCGTATTACAACAATTTGTGCTCGTGTGCCGTAAAGGGTGCTGGAGGGATTATTTACTTTTTTTTATTTGAATTAAAGAAAAGTGTTGAAATTACCATATAAAGTCTAATAAAAAATAAAATGTTTAAAATTATATTAAAACTAATTAAAAAGTATAGTTCAAGTGCGACTTTGAAACAATTGCAAATGTCATCGAAAAGTGAACAACAAAAGCCTATATGTATATTTACCTCATCGACGATCAGCTTCATCTTTAAGGGGTGACGCTGTACGTTGTATGTTTTTTTGCTAAAATATCTAAACAACATTTGATATTCATAAGCGTATAGCTTTTCCCCTTAAATATTGAATGCAATATTTCAACAAAAAACGAGAAAATGAAGGAAGACAGTGAAATAAATAAATGTGAATAACGGCAGATAATTGAAATGAAATAAAACAAAATAAAATGAAATGAAAAAGTGCAATATGTGTGTATATTCTGGTAATTATACTGCACTTACAAAGAATTGTGGTGATACAACTTCGTTTTTTTATCAACGGACCATAGAGTAATGTCATATAGAGCTGCCATTCTTCTCATCTGACATTTCCTTTTACACTATTCTTGGTGCGGTCGGTGCGATAGAGAGTTATTTGACGTAAATTGACTTTCATCAGGGGGAATTACAAAAATTGTTGACTTGAATTTTTCATGTCGTTTTGATGAAAAACTGTGAAATTTAAACGTATTTTTGACTTTTGTTATATTTAAACATTTTAACGCACAAAACGAAATGCCGTTACTGATTTATTGTTGGTGGGTTTGAGCCATTGCCTCTCTCTGGTATTATTAAAGCAATACTTTCCAGCATACAACGTCCATATGCAACCACACCAAATGTCATCAATTTACTGAGAGAGTTGGCTACTCTATACGTCATTACTCTTTGCAACGGACTGTGTTGACAAATAAATAAATATTTTTATTTCGATTTGTGTTTGCAGTTTGGACTATTAATTTTTCTTTCTGTACTTTAATTACTTGCAAGTCAGCTTCTAATACTGCTGATTGTTATTGCAAAAAGAATTATTGTGTTATTCAGAAGTTTTTAAAAATAGTGGATTCGTCGATTACATCTTGCAATTATTCTGGGTTGGGAATTAAAAAATTGTATGGAGTTTCAACTTTAGTTGTCTTAGATACTCGTTATATTTAAAGTTGTAATTTCCTTTAAGGCTAAGAGATCATGTTTTCTTCGAAATATTCATGTTTTCTTCGAGTATTCGAACTCACATTCGCTGGACGATTGTTTCGATGTTTATGAGAATCATCATCTTCAGCAGCGTCTAGCCCGTACTCACACCAGTCACTAACCGAAGATATTTATTTTATTGTGCAGAGTGATTGTTTGTCGATGCCGAAGTTTTGAAAGTTCTATTTATAGAAGGAACTATTCTAATTGTTGTTGTCTTGTTCTGTTTTCGTTTGGCCCTACCATATTGTTCAACTTTAGTTGTCTTAGATCCTCGTTATATTTAAAGTTATAATTTTAATTTCGTTTAAACTCTTAACCAGTAAGCTGTTCGCGTTCTAGTTTTACACTGACTGATTGGAACCAACAGTTTTACAACGGTTCCGAACGTATTTTTGAGAAGATTTTTCATGGCAAAATACTCGGTAGTGTCATCGCTACTGAGCGAGGTGACCGTCATTGAAAGAAATGTAAGGGTTCTGAGCAGGGATTGAACCCACGTACTCCTGTACAAGAGCCGCGCATACTACAATTGCACCACCGATGGCGTAGTGAAAATAAAGTTGTATGCGTGCACATGCACAAGAATAATGTGCTCATCAATCAAAGCAAATATCATAATCATTTTCATATTTCGCTCTGTGTCGTGTATTCCCTGCTTAAGATTGTGGTATACAATGTTAAATCGTTATATTTACGAATTGTCTAACATTTTTCACGTAAAGTTGAATTTTACGTAATGATATAATTTTGTTGAACAAATTACTGCAGATTTCAAATAGTGAAGTATTAGGGTAGTATTCTACAAGTCCCGAAAGTGAACGTACAGGCAGAGAAGAGATTCGTTGTCACAACTATATTTACAGCCAACTACAATTTGGGGGTACCTTGTACTATCACATTATTCAATTATGATTATCAATAATTGTCTTCCGTATCACAAAATATTGTGCATATCAATTGATTTGTAATTCAATTTTGGTTGCAAGAACTGATATATTTGGTTGAAGCCACAGCAACAAGAAATAAATGTGAGCTGTCAATCGAGTTTTAGTTCTAGCAATCAAGTTATGCCTTAGTGGTGAAAATTCTATTTGTTGGCTCAACGAAAAATTTAAAAACTAATTACATACTTGAATTTAATGGTTGTCACAACCATTTATTGATGCCATATCCCATTATGAATTTTAAAGAAAAAAATTAAAAAAAAATGTTTTTGTATTAAAATATAAATATAAACAAAATAATTATGTATTATTTGTAACCGGTACATGGAACGTGTGAAATGAAACAGAAACATGGTGAATTAGCACACTGAACTGTGTCGGTAAAATGGTACAATAAGTAAGATAAACGCAGTAGGAATTGTTGCAACAAAAACAGGCATTTTGTTTTTGTTTGGTGTCCATAATCTGTCAAATTTTCTACATGTGTGTGTGTATCTACTGTAAAAGTAAACAAGAAGGTACAAAAACAAACTACATGTGAATTTGACATAAGAGAAACACCTAAGCAAGAAAAATGTTCAAATCAGCTGTTCAAAATTTAAAAAAATCGATTAGTTTTTCGGTTTTATATACATACTTAAACATACATATCTAATAGGCAATATAATATCGTCGCATAATATTAACTTGCGTTCAAAATATGTACATTTTATTTGGCTTATACCTATTATAGGTTCCCTCGCGAAAACAACACACAATGTAAAATACCCATATTCCTATTTTAGGAGTTATGGGCTCCCAAAGTTCGGATATACGAGGGGTTACTATACGAGTATATTAGAAATCGTGCAAAAGACTTGTCTGAATCGAACGACTTGTTGACAATAATTTTTAGCTACAAAACATAGATGAAAGCTTTATAACCGGCTTTCGGTGTTTGATCTACACCAGAGGGGATTTTTTCGTAAATTTTTTTGGGAAAAACATTAAATTTGTATAAATTTTTTTTAATAATAAAGATTCGATAACTAAGCCAGTTATCGAAAGAAGTTATTTAATTTTACATGTTTTTCTTCTGATTTACTATCAGAAACAAAATGTAAACAAAATATTTGATAACTTTTAACAATTTCAACAGCCGATATTTCGATAACAAGGCAAGTTATTGTAAATTTAAATTTATTTTTTTTGGTTTATTTTCCATCACATTATACAAAAATGCTGCCGCACAAGATCCTTTCGACTGTTTTTAATAATAATAACCATAACTCTTTAAAGAGGATTTTGCAAAATATGGGTAGGTTACATATTGTGCTTAAAATGGTTTGTTCTACCGCCTTCCACAAATTTTTTCCGCGAGTGGGACTCGTAAAATACAATTTACGTCGGACAGAAATCGAAGTGAATTCGTATTTTCGTTTAACCCTGCTGTTAGATTAGAAAAAACTTACGAATCTTAGATTGAGGGACCATTTGGTCCATACTGCAATTTTCATCCAAAATAATAATTTTATCTTATTCTTTGTAACTATTTTGGTTCAAAAATTTCTAAAGCAAGTATTTGACATATCAAAAACATCCGCTAACATATCAAAAACATCTTCTAAATATTTGACATGAATTTACATTCGCTTGGTAATGAAAAAATTTACGAATCTTAGGTTGAGGGACCATTTGGTCCATACTGGAATTTTCATCCAAAATAATAATTTTATCTTATCCTTTGTAACTATTTTGGTTCAATAATTTCTAAAGCAAGTATTTGACATATCAAAAACATCTTCTAAATATTTGACATGAATTTACATTCGCTTGGTAATGAAAAAATGTACTATTGACCAAATGGTCCTCTAACCTAAGATTCGTCATTTTGTATTTTTCTCAGTCCTGAATAAAGTTAGAAAATTTAATTTTCGCACATAACATTGTTTTATTAAAAGACCCCATTAGCAGAAAAATTTAGTCAGTATATATCACCGTTCCAAAGTTACAAGGGAAAACAGAAAAAATTTGGACCAAATGGTCCTAATCTAACAGCAGGGTTAATACAAACAATATAAAACATAATTCAGCTGTCATTATCATCAATAAACACTATTTAAAATTAGTTCCTGTCTTCTTTGCCCTCTCATTCTCTATCATCGGCCTAGTACCTTTTCGATCAGCTGTGCCATAGAACCCCCCTGCTTGTTCTAACGCTTCCACCTGTACTAGATACATCTTGGCTTGATGTGTTGTTTGTTTATTTTGATTTTTGACAGCTGACTGGAATATTGCAATATCAAACGAAATTAGTGGTGTGGTGAAATTTGTTTCACACTTTCTCGATGTGAGTAACGCATCCCCATTTTTGATCGAAAATATGAAAAAAAAAAAATAGAAAATATGTTTATATCTCGAAAACGGAGCGTCCAATCTAAAAAATAACTAATTTTATCGACTATAAAAAAAATCGCCAAAATATCAACATCGCTAAAATAAAAATTGCCTATAACTCGGAAACGGTGAGTCGAATTGCAAAAATAATAAAAATTTTTGCCTCTACGGGAGGCTGTAACTATGGATGTATTTAATACGGCATAACTTTTTTTAAACAAACGGAGCGTACAATCAAAAAAAAAAAAAACTAAGTTTTAAAGGACAGACAATTCAGTTAAGCACACTCACTGGCATGACTAGTTTCGAACTCCGTGACAAGTTCATCAACAGATGCCTAAGTACTGTGCCTGAATTGATACATACCATCGGTTGGTGGTGCAATGATTAGTGTGCGCGCCTCTTGTATATGAGATCCTGGGTTCGATCCCTGCTCTGACCACCTTAAAATTTCTTTCGGCCTCGCATAGTGACGGCGTCACTATCGAGTATATTTAGCCATGAAAAAGCTTCTCAAAATACCATTCGGAATCGGTGTAAAAACTGTAGGTCATAATCAGTGGTTGGAAGATGAAATTTAAAAACATTTGATATCCCGTTTTTTCGTGTAATAATCTTGTTGAATATCTCCAATGTTTATTATTTTTTCAGTTTTAAGCATTTGTTTTGGATGATTTGCATCTTACTGGTGTGGAATTTGGCTGCTTTATACCATATTGGAGATGCATATGATAGAATTGGTCTTATGATACACTTCTATATCGGATTTTTATTTTTATTATTTAGTGGTGATCGCCTATTCAGGAACGGCCAAAGCGCACGGAACGACTTAAAGACTTTGTCGCATGTTATCTCAATATGTTTGTGAAATTGTAGCTTTTTATCAAATGTTACTCCAAGGTATTTAACATAGTCTTGGATATTTATTGTATTGTTATTGACTGAGAGACTTCTTCTTGGCAACCTTTTATGAGATTTGTTGAAAGGGAAAATATTGCTTGAGTTTACTCGTTGATAATTTTAATTTTCTACTTTCTATAGTAATTGTTGCAGGTGATCAGGATTTTCTCAACTTTTTTTAAGTAACGCGCTTGTTCTCATAACGTCAGTAACAAAAGTGAAATAGTGAATCTTGGTGCCAATCTACTTCTTTGTTTCCCAATACTAAATTTTACTATATTTGTGAAATGCAAGCAGCTTTCAAACTTTGTAAATCATATGTTCCTTATCTAGGGTTTACTTTTCACACCAAACTTTTATAAAAAATCTCTATCAAGTACCTCAGATGACGAGTTCTGCATAGGTTTGAAATTGTGGCATTAAATTAGATTCCAAAATGTTTTCTGCTCAAATAGTAAAAGAGTTCGGCTTATTACTTACTTATCCAGTCTCCGACAACCCCGGGGGGTCAGGGGCCTTACAAAACGAAGATAACATATTTCGCCAACCAGTTCGATCTTTTGCTTTATTTCTCCAGTTGGCAATACCAAGTGTACGCAGGGATTCGTCAACCTGATCCCTCCAGCGGAGTCTTGGTCTTCCTATTTTTCGTCTTCCTTCGAGTTCGGTTTCGAAAAGTCTTCGTGCTGCACTCACAGAAAAATTCGGTTGAGACAGCCGAATTAGCCGTAACCGAATTAAGAGGTTGTCACAACCGAATTAGAGGTTGGCACAACTTCATCAGAGGTTGACACAACTTCATTAGAGGTTGAAACAACATCATTAGAGGTTGAGACAACCTAATAGGAGGTTGACACAACCTCATTAGAGGTTGACACAGCCGAATTAGAGGTTGGCACAACCTCATTAGAGGTTGACTCAACCTCATTCGAGGTTGTCACAGCCGAATTAGAGGTTGTCACAGCCGAATTAGAGGTTGTTACAACCGAATTTAGATACTGTCATAAATGAATTATTAAAGTTTTTTTTTATTTTTAAGTGATGATTTATTTTCTTATATTTTTATAAATGAATTAAAAAGCGAGAAAATCTATATAAGTAGAATAATACATTTAATTTACATGCCTCTTCCAACCTTTATTGAAGTCCCGGCCATCATGGGACACCGCACTAATTCTGACGTGTTGTATCGGTTGCTCTAGGTCCAAAGCCGTTTTGTATACAGACTACCGCATATACATATATCTTCTGTTGATATCTGCTAAATAACATCTGCAAAATAAGACGGTTTAATACAAAATATATTTTACTTACCTTTTTAAAATAATATTTATAAAATTTATATACATAAAATTATAAAAATTTTAAACGTCAGATTTTAAATACATAGAATTATGTTGTGGTAATCGAATTGAAAATGAATTCGGTTGTACCTACAGAATTCATGAGAAATCCGGTTACAGCAACCGAATTGACGCCAAATTCGGTCGTTGCAACCGAATTAAGGCTAGATTCGGTTATTGCGACCGAATTGAACCAAATTCGTTAGTTACAACCGAATTGATGTCAAATTCTGTTACTACAACCGAATTTAGGTTGGTTAAGACCAGATTCGGTTACCCCAACCCAATTAGGTACCAATTTCGGTTGTTGCATCCGAATTAATTTGAAATTCGGTTGTTTCAACCGAAATTTTAAAAAATTTAGTTGACTGAGCGAATATAATTTGAAGCGAATATCAATTATGAAACGAAGTTGCTTCAATCGAATTTCGGTTGTGGAGACTAAATTCAGTCGTAACAACCTCAATCCGGTTGTAGCAACCTCAATTCGGTGGTAACAGCCGAATTTACGGTTGCTACGACCTCTTTTCAAACAATTAGTTCTCTGAGTGTGGTTCGTCTTCATCCATTCTACTGACATGGCCTAGCCAGCGCAATCGCGTTATCTTGATCCGCTTAACTATGTCAATGTCAGGATAAAGCTCATACAGCTCATGATTCATGCGTGGCCGATACTCGCCGTTGTGCACTATAGGGCCATAAATTTTTAGGAGTATTTTTCTCTCGAAGACTCCTACAGATGTTTCGTCTGCTTGCGATAGGACCCAGGATTCTGCGCCATAAAGCAAGACAGGTTGAATGAGAGTTTGGTACAGCTGGACTTTTGTTACTCGAGAGAGGGATTTATCTCTAAAGTGTTTGATTAGCCCAAAATAACATCTATTCGCAAGCACAATTCTCCTCTTGATCACAAGGCTGACGTTGTTGTTTTTGTTCACGGCAGATCCGAGGTAAATAAATTTGTCCACCACCTCGAAGTTATAACGATTATCAACGTTCACTTTTTGGTGTAATCGCGTGGAGGCCCTGTTCGTTGAAACTATTAATTTTGTCTTGTCCTCATTTGCCGTCAGACCCACTTTTGCTGACTCCTTCTCAATTCTCGAAAAAACCGCAGTAACTTCTCTAATTGTGCGCCCAATGATATCTATATCATCAGCATACGCGAGCAGCATGTGACTTTTGCTGCTGATGGTTTTATTCATGTTGACTGCAGCTTTTCTCATAATGATGTTAAAGAGATACCACGATAGGTTCGGTAAGATCCTTACCAACTTTCACTGCGGATTTGGTGTTCGTCAAGGTCATCCTGCAAAGGCGTATGAGTTTTGCAGGAATACCAAGCTCAGACGTTGCTTCATAGAGTTTCTCCCGTATCGGACTATCGACGGCTGCATTATAATCGACAAATAGATGATAGGTGTCGTTTTGTTTTTCGTGTGTCTTCTCCAGGATTTGGCGTAGCGTGAAAATCTGATCAGTTGTCGATTTTCCAGGCCTAAAGCCACACTGGTACGGTCCAATTAGGTCAGCGATAATTGGTTTTAGTCATTCGCACTTTCGAACCTTATATTCTATGGATAATAGGCTTATTCCACGGTAGTTGGCACAGATACTCGGGTCACCTTTTTTAAATATGGGACATAGTACACTGAGACTCCAATCGCCGGGTATGCATTCATCTAACCAAATTTTGCTAATGAGCTGATGCATGCACATTATCAGCTCATCGCCGCCAGCCTTAAACAGCTCCGCCGGTAATCCATCGGCTCCTGCGGCTTTGTTGTTCTTAAGCCGCGCAATAGCTGTTCTGACGTCGTCTTGGTTAGGAGGGGGCAATCGAGGTCGTCGTCCATATTGTGATCGATTGTCCCATCGTCATTGGATATGTCAGGTACTAGTAGCGCGGAGAAATGCTCTCTCCATATTCCCAACATGCTCTGCACATCTGCGACGAGATTTCCGTCCCTGTCTTTACAGAAGGGGGCCCTGAACCATGTCCATTAGTTCCGTTTTTAACTTTTTCGGGCTTCGTTCTTCCTTCTGTATGTCTCAATTTTCTCACTCTCGCGCTTTCTCCACTGCCGTTTCTTACGCCTGAAGAGACGGTTTACCTCCTTTCTTTTCTCCCTATACCGCTCAGTTGCAGCTCGCGTTGCAATTGACTGAAGTATTACCATACGTTCTTTTCGTCATTTGCAATGCGACACTCTTCATCGTACCACGGTTTATTGCGAAGCGATTTTTCGAAACCAAGTACGGTTGTTGCGGCAGTTTTTATAGAGTCGGAAATGGGTTTCCACTGCGCATCAGGATCGTCATCGGGAGGGGGTGGGTTCTGTGCAAAAAGTTGCTAGAGCTTCCTTGGGTAGGCTGTGGCTACCTCTGGTAATTGCAGTTTTCCGATGTCCAGCTTCCTCTGCGTCTGGTTTCGTACGATTTTCGCTCTACTTAATCTTGTACGAACCTTTGCTGCTACCAGGTAGTGATCAGAATCGATGTTAGCTCCTCTGATCACTCGTACGTTCATTACACTGGATGAGTGCCTTCCATCAATTACCACGTGATCAATTTGGTCCTTAGTTCTTTGATCAGGGGATACCCAAGTAGCCTTGTGGATGTCTTTATGCTGGAATATTGTACCACTAATGACCATGTTTTTTGCCGCGGCAAAGTCAATCAGTCTCATGCCGTTGTCGGAACTGTCAGCATGTAGACTGAAATTGCCAATAGTTGGATTAAACACATTCTCCCTTCCTACTTTGGCATTAAAATCTCCTAGTACAATCTTAATGTCATGGCCAGGCAGCGGTCATACGTTTCCTCTAGGAGCTCATAGAATATGTCTTTGGTATCATCATCTTTCTCTTCTGTCGGGCCATGCACACAAATTAGGGAAACATAAAAATATTTCGCTTTTATGCGGATTGTGGCTATTCGTTCACTCACAGGATTGAACCTAGAGACTAGATGTCGCAGTCTTTTGCCAACTACAAATCCGCAACCAAATTCATGTTTTTTTCCATGGAAACTGTAGTATATATCACAGTTTCTTTTTCTTGTGCAGCCATGTCCTGTCCATCGCATTTCCTGGATAGCGGTAATGTGCGCATCTGCATCGAGGACATCTGCCAGTTGGATACTTGCACCGGATTTATATAGAGTTCTTACATTCCAAGTGCATATCCGTAAATCGTGGTCCTTATAACGTTTGCGGGGGTCGTCAACAAATAGGGGTTGTTTATGTTTTCTTGTTCGTTTAGGTATTTTCACTGCCATTATGAACGGTGGCGGGTGTTCGGTTTATACTTCAACAAAAAATTGATATCCGAGACCACTCGGTCCGATAATGTTTTTTTAGGTTGTACACTACAACATAAGACGGAACAACAGCAACAATCGGGAACAAATCGTAAATGATTTAAAAACTGATAAAAGTCCATATAAAATTTGCCGCATTGTTTATGGTATTAGAATATTTAGTTCGTTCCTCGCTTGTTCAAGTAGACGGATCTATTTCCTCAGATTCGTAGATATAAACAAAAATTTCTGGATTTTATTAAGTTTTACACCGCCGTCATTAGAAAATCCATAATTATTCTCGTTATTGGAAATTATTAATATATTGTTATAAAATTTAACTTATTTTTGTTAATACAACATGCTAAATAATTTCTTTCTTTCTTTTCAGATTTATTTCATTTGACGGATTGGAAAAATAAAAAACACGGGCAAATAAACATTATAAACGCAAGAAAATTCAAATGCCTTGTGAACAACATGAAATATTGCAGTATATTAAACATTACTAAGAAAACTGTTTTTTTAGGTTTTAATTTTGTGTGAAAACCCTGTTTGAACTTTAACATATTTAGATCTTGGCAAATATTTGTGCACTCCTGTATTTTATGTACTTATTGCCATATTAATAACGTAAATTATTAAAACAAATGATTAACAGGACATTTTACATGTTTCGAATAGTGTAATAGAAGCATTTCTCTTATGTTTCAATTCTGAGGACCTTTCCTTTAACACCAAATAATTGGTCCATAAATACAGAACTATTTCAAAAATATCAATACCAATGAAGTTGCTTAATTTTCTGTAAGTAATTAATTGTTTTCTCTTCTGATTTATTTTCAGCTGTGAATATTAAAATAAAAATGTCTTATTACTGAAACAAAATACAAGACAGAAGGAAACAACATGTCGTCGAACCCCATTTGTTAATTTATAACAATATAACTAAAAGTAAAATTGTTTAAATTAACCAAAAACAGAGAGTTTTCGAAAGTATATATATATACATATATATACATATATATAAAAATACTGTAAAGAAAGGACGTTGGCAGCATCATCATAACCAGCAAGTTATAGAATACACAAATCTAAGTAGAGTAACACATCAAGGCGGCAAATATTTATTGATATTAAAAAACACCATCAAATAATTAATCTTTTGTAACCGGAGCGTGTGAAAAACAAACCACAGCGTCACAATTAAATTTCCCGACGTAGAAAGTTGTAATTTCTTTGAAATTTATTGCATACCACCACCAACAACAATAATACTTTCTCAAAATCCTCATAATCCCCAAATTCACTTAGAAGAAGGAAATCAATATAAGATATATTATTGAATTCGAAATCAATCTTATTATTTATTTTAACGTGTCGTGCGTGTGCTGTATGTTCTATTTAATTTTTAAACGTCAAATATTCACCCACTAGCCATTAAAAATATGGACTTGAAAATCCTTTTATAAGAACGACAGGGATTATAAATCCGTTAAGATATTATAAAGTGTTTTTTTTTTCGAAAGCTCCAATCAGCGAACATTATCGGATGCTTTGAAATATTCCGCATTGAGAGAGCGGGTTTTCAAGGTTGAAGAGAAATTTAGAATATCTCGTTTTGTTTTTGGTGAGTTTTCCAACTGATGGATGGAAATGCCCAAAATATGTTTCACGGAAATCATCAAGGGTAAATATTCTTTTGTTGTGACTAATTTGTTTTATAAGTTATGTTTTAATAATTTACTATTTTTTGTTTTTACAGAGACCCCTACTATCGTTATGATCCCGCCGCTGCGGCAGCCGCGGCTGCTGCTTCTCCCAGGGCCATGGGCCCTCCCGGCGGGTATCCACGACACCGGGCCCCGCATCCGTTGCAACAGCAACCACAATATCCCACTTATCAACCGACTGCGGACAATATTTATGGTTTAAGTGCCGCTGATCAACATGCTGGCATGGGTATGGGTGATTTAAGCGGTTGGGGTGCCGCTCCCACTGTGCCTGGTCAGGCCGGGGCATATCCAGGCGCAGCTTTAGGAGCTTATGGTCATCCTCAGGCTGGTCCACCATCACAACAGAGGCAATCTTCATCACAGCCGAGGTAAGCAATAAACCAACTCATTTTTAATATCAATTTCATATTTTTCTTCATAAGAGCATGAGGGGTCATTGTGATAGAAGATTTATAGGGCACTATATTTTATTTTCTTTGAGACTGTCATTATTTTCTTCTAAAAAACTCAATTTCTTATTCTCCTATTCTAAGAAAAATATATGTAGTTGGCAAAGAAAAAATTGAGGGAATGGCTAATGAGAACGAGTATTTTAGCTCACCACTATCTATCTCACTTAGCGAATAATAAATATACGAGCAAAAAGCCGTTCATACCTCTCTCAATGCATTACTGTTTTAGATAATCACAGTTCACAGATTAACTAAAGCTCTCAGATCCTTTCTACGGAATTTAAAACCTTTTCCAGATGGAATAATTCATTTCTTGCGTACTCTTCCTTAAATAAGTAAATGGTTTTCCGTTACATCCCATGAGGGGATTAGGGAGAGCTTCTCACAAACCAGTGAGCTGTGCGCGTTCTAGTTTTACACTCACTGATTGGGACTTACAATTTTACACCGGTTCCTAACGGTATTTTGAGAAGTTTTTTCATGGCTGTGTACTCGATAGTGTCGCCGTCAAATTTAAGACGGTCAGGGTCGAACCCTCGTTCTCATGAACAAGAGCCGCGCACACTACCATTGCACCACCGACGGCCACGTACTTCCTTACAATAGGAAATAATGCTGTCTATATATAATATTTGCTTCTTTATAATGATAAGATTGCTGCTTTATTTCTTGTGGATTATATCCATTGATAATTCTTTTATATTGCCTTTCCTTGGAAAGAACATACAACAATATAAGTATAAAGTGTTAATTATTGACAAATACTTCGTTTGTTCTTTCATTTGTTGACCGATTGTATAACACCTTTTTTTTTCTTTTCAGTTATCGCCAACATATGCCCGCATATGGACAACAAGACCAACAAAAACTTCCGTATAGCACTCAACAGGGTATGATGAGTAGTTTACTCCAACAACCAGGAGCGAATGTTGGTCCTGCAGGCTATGGTGCTCTTACACAACAACCACAGCAGCAACAAGCACCTACGCCTCAACAACAGCAGCAGCAACAGAGCCAACAATCGCGCCTGCCTCAACATTACACACAAGCTCCCACCCAACACCCATTGTATACAACAACGCCAACACAGGGGCAACCGGGTGGTCCATCGCCATCGGCTGTTACGAGCACGCCCCAAGGTTATGCTCATAGTCCTTATGGAGCACCAATACAACATCAGCCGGGAAGGTCAGCGCAACATGTGGGTTACGGCCATGCGGGTCTTGAGCAGCCAAGTCCCTATGGACAACATGTACCGGGAGGTGCAGCAACTCCTGGTGTTGTGCCAAGTCATCATTTAACTGCCCAACAGCAAGCAGCTGCGCAATTGAGTGCTCACCCGTCACCGCATATGGTTGCGGGTCCTCAACAACAGCAGCAGCAACCACCTACAAGTATGCAACATGGCGTTCCTCCAGGTCTAGGTACGCCGCAGCAACAACAGCAACAGAGTTCTTCTCATATACTGCAAAGTCAACAACAGCAGCAGCAGCAACAACAACAGCAACAACCACAGAATCATGTTGGTCTTATGCAAGGATCAACGCAGCATCAACAGTTGCCACCGCCACATGGTATGGGTGTACCACCAGCATATGGTGGTCATCATCAACAGCAAACACAGCAGCCACCGCCACAGCAACCAGTTGGTGGAGCACCTACATACATGACAGCGGCGGGGAAACACCAGGCAACATCTTCGCCACAATATCGGGCTCCCTTTCCCCAACTATCCCCTCAAATGTCACCCAGACCACCGACAATGTCGCCTCATCCACAAATGTCTCCAAGACCCGGAATGTCTCCAGCTAAACCCCCCACGAGTCAGCAACAACAGCAGCAGGGTACACAATCGCAACAACAAACGTCTGTCAATTCTCCTAATGCGCAGCAGCAAACTACTCATCATAGTATATCTGGAATGGTTGGTTTGACTTCACCCAGGCAGCCAACCACTCCGGGTGCTGGAGTCCCGCCGAATTCAAAGTCCGGTTCCTCTGGAGCACCACCTGTTAATACACTACAAGCACTTGAGCAAATGGTAATGCCGGGACAGGGAATGGCGCCTGGACCTATGGACTATCCATCAGCCTATAGGCAAGCGACCCAACATGGGCCGTTGGGACCAAGGATGCCTGTCTCCCCACAGCATCATCAACAATGGTCGGCCGCTCATTTGGGTATGCAGCAGCAAGCACAACAAGTCCCACCCAATCCTATGAGTGTGGGACAAATGACTGCTCCACCACAAATGCCTCACCCACAGCAACCACAGCAACAGCATCAGCAGCAACAACAGCAGCAAGCGGCTCAACAGATGGCTATGTATGGAGCCGCTCCTCCGCACCATCCACAGCAACAACAGCAACATCAGCAGCAGTCGGCGCCACAACAACAGCCTTCAACACCAACACAGGCTGCAGCTCCTCATACTGGCCCGTTAACATCGCCTGCCTCGCAAACTCAGCAACAAACAACTCCCCCACAAGCCAGCCAACAACATCAGCCACATCCACATCATCAGCAGCAACACCAGCAACAGCAGTTAACGGAACAATTGCAGCATTCCATTAATGATATTGTTGGAAACACGTCAAATTCGCAACAGCAGCAAGCAGCGGCTACACATGCAGCGTCAATGTCGCCAATGCATCACCAAGCCACCGGTATATCATTACACCACATGACAGCACCTTCTGGACATCACCAAATGACACCAGAGTCAATGCATGCCGCGTCCCCCCTGATGCAAGTAAGAACGCCTCAAACACAAGAACCACATTTGACACCAACTACACCCACAAGTCAGCATCAGCATGTGCAACAGCAGCAGTCGTCACTGCAGCCTCCTCCACATATGTCACAACAAAAACAGCAACAGCACAGTCCTCATCACCCTCATCAACAACAAAGTCCACATGCACATCAGCAGCAGTCTCCACATCATACAACACAGCAGCAGCAACAAAGTTATCAGCAACAGCAGCAGCAACAACAGCAGTCACAGCAACATCCCTCCCAGCAACCTCAGTACGCTCAAGATCCTTTCAATTCAATAATGCAGCAACATGGTCAAACAGATCCTGTTACATCCGTTGCTGCTTCACTACCGCAACCACAACAACAGCAGCAGCAGGCACAGGCTCAACAACAAACCACTCCTGTTGCTACCATGTCACCAGCTCACGTCGCTTCTCCTTTGCCTTCGTCGATGCCGTCTTCAGCTCCAAACTGTCAGCAACAGCAGCAGCAAAATAGTCAACTGCAACCTTCAACACCATCGACACCAACCCAGCACCATCTTATTAGTGGAATACTCAACGAAACTGCCAATTCGAATGATTCATCTACGTTAGCCGTTGCAGCCAACGACAGCAACAACAGCAGCAGTAATTCGTCGACTAACAGTACCGTCAATAACCATCCCACTTCCATACATGACAGTAATTCGCAAAGTTCAATAAACAGCAATAACAATGCTCCCGCTCTCAATGCTATGGAATCAAGTTTAGGTGCCACAGGTGGAGGTCTTTTAAATTCCAATTCGAATTCAGCAACAAATGCAGGGGTTACCGGTGCTAGTAATAGCATAGGTGGTAGCACAGGAGGTGGTGGCTTACTGGACAGCGCTGGCGCTAGTCTTTTCGATAACAATTCGATGTCTTCAAGCAGTGCTGCAATTAATACTGCAGTATCGGCTTCATCTACAGCCGCTGCTGCCATAATGGATAGCAATTCGCAAAGTTCATTTATGGGAGCTATGAATCAACAAGATTTTAACGAAAAATCCTTAGGCAAAACTATGGAGCCGGAAGAAACACCTCTTGAAACCGAAACGCAACCAATTCAAACAAACTTGACAGAGCTAGCAACGCCGGAGGAAACGCGCAGCGAAATAGCAGTACCAAAAACTAATGAAGATGAACAGCCATCAATTACTGTCTTGGAATGCAGTGAAGTGGAAGGAACGACAGCTGTGCCACAGACGGAACTAATGAATGAAAGTCCATCGGAGCTATCAAAGCCATTGGAGTCTGCACACGATGAAGAAAAGGGTGAAAAGAACACGACAGATATTTTGGACATAGGAATGCCACAACAACAACAGCAACCACAACAGACTATTCTGCCTGTAGAATCCCAAACAATTTCTGCTCAGAAATGTACACAGCCACTGGCTGCACCTACTATACCACATCCTACCCTTCAAAACGTACAGCAAACACTTCCACTTAATCCTTCTGGTATGACAGGTATGATAACACCACTTGGTGCTGTACCACACGTTATTCCTCCAGTACCAGGAATGACAACAATGTGCCCATATGATGCTACTACAGTACAAGCAAATGCTCCGCAAATGGCTCCCCACGGTATGCCTCCTCATGCAATGATGCCCCCCTATCCGCCTCCACCACCACCTTCAGGTGGCCCGCAAGGACATTTGGGCTATGCTCCTTATCCCATGTTGCATCAACAAGAAATAGCAGCACTGCAGCAACAGTTACAAGAACTTTATTGTATGCCTCCGCAGCATGATCACCAGGAGAAGATTATGCGACTACAGGAGCGCCTTAACATAGTACAGCAGCATGAAATCACAGATCAATGTGCTGGTGGCCCACAATGTCTGCTCTATCAATCTATGCCGCCACAAATGTTTGGTCCATCTCCCATTCTCCAACAGCAAATTATAGAATCGCCACAAGTTTCTAGTACTACGGGGCGAGGAAGAGGCAAGGGAACAAACAAACCACGGAAACCTCGTGTGAAGAAAGGAGAGAAAGGCCAACTGCCTAGCAGTGAACTAATGGACATTAGTGGCAACGTTGTGGTACAACAATCGTCCATACCTCCTAATCAATTACCAGTTTCCGAAGACTGCGTCACGCAAGGGGCAGGTGATAACTCCGTAGTAGGTCTGTTAGAATACCACGAAGGCGACGGCGGTGATCATTCTCAAGACGTACACTCAGCCAATGAGTTAGATACATCCACGGACGTGGGAGGAAAGAAAAAGAAACCGCGCAAACCACGCACACCCAAAGATCCGAATAAACCACCCAGAGAAAGAACTCCCAAAGTTAAGAAACTAAAAGGCGATGGACAAGACGGCTCCGAAACGACACCTGGTTCAGCAGCCCGTAAGCGAAATGGTGGAGCTCGAAAGAAGAAATTGGCTGAAGAAGCTACTGCGGGCGATATAGATAAACCAACAGCTGAAGGTGGTAGTGAAAATGAAGATAATAAGCCCCTAATGCAAAAACCTTTAGACGGTGTCGCGGAACAAGACATAGAAGGAGAAAATAAACCAGAAACTACAACCTGTGATGATATTAAAAGCTCTACTGTCGACGGGGAGCCTCAAGATTATGACGATATACCAGTTTCCAAAATACCCAAGGGTGATGATGGTGGCAATGCGGAAATGGGTGATGAAACTGTTGACTCAGTTCCCGACTCCGCTGGAGATTCTGCCACGACACCCAGTCGTACAAGGAAAAAGAGACGAGGTCGAGGTCCTGCTATTCACGGAAGCGGAGATGATGCCGAAGGAAGACAAGGTCGCCGAAGGGGAGCACTTTCCGCAAGAGCTTTAAAGAAACGTCGCAATCGTGGTCGCATTGTCCCTGAATCTGATGGAGAAGATGATAATCTAGTGACAACGCCACCACCATCACCTCCTCCCGATACTGAACTTGATACGAGTAAACGTCGTTCTTCAAGAAATACTCAGCGTAAGAAGTATATTGATGATGTTATGCTGAGGTTCTCCGATGATGAAAATGAATCGCTGATGGGTTCTTCACCAACGAAAAAAGAAAAAAAATCATCGTCTGTTGCCTCTACGTCGGCCGCCGCAGTAAGTAGTAATTCAAGTGATGGTGAAAAGGCGGAACAACAGGCTATCAGCTCTGGTGGAGAGGGGGTACAGGAACCACCTTCTACAACTGAAGAAAAGGATATCGTTGCTGAAGATTTGCAAGGTGGAGAAGCTACATCCAGTACAACAACCTCATCTTCAGTTCTTAATGAAAAATCAGAAAAATCACAGGATGCTCCACCACCTACAGCATCTGCTAAGCCTAACTACGTTTATATCAATACAGGAGATGAGGATAGCATGGTAGTGCAATATGTGCTGGCTATAAGAATTGGTAAAAGAGAGTTACTCCCAGATCCACCAACCCCGGAACCTCCTAAAGAGGAAGAAAATATCAAGGTAGTGGAAAGCAAAGAACCTACAGAAGAAGATAGTAGTGAAAAGAAAGATAGTGATGAAGACCAGACAAACGAAGTAAAAGTGCAAAGTGAAAATAATGATATTGACAATGAGGAAAATAAAGAAGAAATGGATAATAAGGAGGAAAACATTGAGGAGACTAGTCCACAAATTGAAACTAAGACTGAAGATACAGAAGAAAAAATGGATACGGAAGACTTAGTCGAAGGTAAAACGGTAGAAAAAGAATCACGAGACACAAAAGGGTCAAGCAGCGATGTACAGTTGGACGGAGAAAATGTGGAAGCAGAAAAAGTAGTAGTTGTAGAAGAAAAAGAAAAAGACGAAGGTATGGAAGTTTGCGAGAAAGAAAAGGAAGAAGAGCCAGCTGAAGAAAATATGACGAAAACAGAAGAAACAACTGCAACCGAAAAAGAGGAAGACGTGGAGAAAGGTGACGAAGTAAAAGAAAACTCAGAATCAATGGAAATTAGTACTAAAGTATACAGCGATGAACAAATTGACGTTAAAACTGAAAATAAAGAAAAGTCTGAAGATAAAGAATCAGAAGAGCTGAGCCTTAACGTGGAGAAAGATGACAAGGAAAACATACAAGTTGGGAATAAAACAGAAACTGATGGAACTAAAGCAGAGAAAATTGAAAAATCTAAACCTGATCCTGTATACATAGAGGTAGAAGAATATTTAGTAAAATATCGCAACTTCTCTTATCTCCATTGCGAGTGGCGCACCGAGGAAGAGCTGCTTAAAGGTGATCGTCGTGTAGGAGCCAAAATCCGAAGATTCCAACAGAAACAATCGCAACAAATGAACTTCGAAAGTCTGGAAGAAGAATATTTTAACCAAGATTTCGTAGAAGTCGATCGTGTCTTGGACATGTCCGTTCATGCCGATGAACAATCTCGTGAAACCACCAAACACTACTTGGTGAAATGGAAATCTTTGGCATACGAAGACTGTACATGGGAACTAGAGGAAGATGTTGACAATGATAAAATCGAGCAGTACTTACGGTTTAATAAATTACCCCCAAGAACTGATTGGAAGAGCAGAAAACGTCCTCAACCTGAACAATGGAAAAAGTTAGAAAAGACTCCCATCTACAAGGGAGGCAATACATTAAGACCTTATCAATTGGAAGGCTTGAATTGGTTGAAATTTTCTTGGTATAATACACACAATTGTATATTGGCCGATGAAATGGGTCTAGGTAAAACTATACAAAGTTTAACATTTGTTCATTCTGTATATGAGTACGGCATTAGAGGGCCTTTCTTAGTAATAGCTCCTTTGTCTACTATTCCCAATTGGCAAAGAGAATTTGAAAGTTGGACGGATATGAATATAGTTGTATACCATGGTTCAGTGACCAGTAAACAAATGATTCAAGATTACGAGTTCTACTACAAAACGGAATCTGGTAAAGTTCTGAAAGAACCAATTAAGTTTAATGTCTTGATTACAACCTTTGAAATGATAGTAACAGATCATATGGATTTGAAAGCGTTTAACTGGCGCCTCTGTGTTATTGACGAGGCCCACAGGCTGAAAAATCGCAATTGCAAATTGCTCGATGGATTGAGACAATTAAACTTGGAACATCGTGTCCTGCTATCGGGTACCCCATTGCAAAATAACATGGGTGAATTGTTTTCTCTGCTTAACTTTTTGGAACCCAGTCAATTTTCTTCAGCAGAAGAATTTATGTCGGAATTTGGTAGTCTGCGTACTGAAGAGGAGGTGAACAAATTACAGGCTTTATTAAAGCCTATGATGTTGAGACGTTTGAAGGATGATGTAGAGAAGTCGTTGGCGCCTAAGGAAGAAACCATCATTGAAGTAGAGTTAACTAATATACAAAAGAAATACTATAGGGGGATTTTAGAACAAAATTTCGCTTTTCTCAAGAAAGGCACAACATCAGCAAATATTCCCAATCTTATGAACACCATGATGGAGCTACGAAAGTGTTGTATTCATCCTTATCTCTTAAATGGTGCTGAGGAACAAATACAGTACGATTACCGAAACCAACATGGCGAAGATCCCGAATCGTATTACAAGAACATCATACATTCTGCCGGTAAAATGGTATTGATTGATAAACTGTTACCAAAGCTAAAAGCCAACGGTCATCGAGTTTTGATATTCTCTCAAATGGTTAGATGTTTAGATATCTTGGAAGATTATCTAATATATCGCAAATATCCATTTGAACGCATTGATGGCCGCATTAGAGGTAATCTCCGACAAGAGGCTATAGATCGGTACTCCAAACCTGGATCCGATAGATTTGTCTTTCTTTTGTGTACCAAGGCTGGAGGTTTGGGTATAAATTTAACTGCTGCTGACACCGTCATCATTTATGACTCTGATTGGAATCCCCAAAACGATTTGCAGGCACAGGCTAGATGCCATCGTATCGGTCAGCGTAAGATGGTAAAGATTTATCGTCTGCTTTGCCGAAATACCTATGAACGTGAAATGTTTGACAAGGCTTCTATGAAATTGGGACTTGATAAGGCTGTCCTGCAATCCATGAATACTAATAACTCCAAAGATGGTAGCAATAAGCAACTTACCAAAAAGGAAATAGAAGATCTGTTAAAGAAGGGAGCATATGGAGCTGTAATGGACGATGATAATGCCGGTGATAAGTTTTGTGAAGAAGATATTGATTCCATTTTAAAGAGACGTACCCAAGTCATTACAATGGAATCCGAGAAAGGTTCCACATTCTCAAAGGCTTCATTTGCTGCTTCAGGCAATCGCTCCGACATTACAATTGATGACCCTGACTTTTGGACAAAATGGGCAAAAAGAGCAGACATTGACCCGGATGCATGTGAACGTGACGAGACGGAAGATTTGGTTTTGTCGGAGCCCAGACGTAGAACACAAATCAAACGATATGGTCACGAAGATGTTATGGAAATGAATTCAGAAGACTCTTCCAATGAAAACAGTGATGAAGAAGGTGGTATAGGTTCAAGATCAACAAGAAAATCACGCAAGGAGAAGCGTGACAGAGGACGCGAAAAGAAGGCAAATGATGAGTATGTTCCAAGAGAACGTGATGCTCTGGCAGCATTGGGCTTGGAAGAAATCCAATACGGAAATTGGGCCAAATCGGAGTGTTTCAAAGTGGAAAAGGGTCTGCTATCATTTGGGTAAGTTGAATATAATAAACTTTTAATTAAGGTAATACATTTGGGGCAAATGAAAATGAAAAAAGTATAAATAATTAGATAGACCGACAAATATTTGTTTTTAATACACATATCTCCATATCTCCACAAAAAATATTGGGCAGCTCTTTAAAATATTGGACATTTATTTAAGATTATTAATGTGCATAATATCGTCCGCTTTGCGTTTACATTTCTTCTGCGTATTATCAAATTTCATATTAAGGATATATATCTTTCGCCTTAACATTTTCTCTTCTTTCTCCAAAGCCAAAACCTCGTCTTTCTTAGCAATATATTGATTAACACTTGGCGCCTCGAATCGACTCAATTGCATTCTTAAATTATCCAAGGTTTCCAGATCTTTTTCGTTTTCGCTTTCCACAATGCGCGCTTCTTTTTCTAACTTGCCTATAGTTTTTACCACCTCTACCGTTTTATTACTTAACTTTTTTGACTCTTCCTCGATATTCATCATGATTTGTTTTTCTTCAGACATGGAAAGTGATGCTTTTCCAGTGACGCCTTTTAGCCCAGACATGTGGGCATTTTTTTCATCTAATGAATTTAGTAATTCTGTACGTTTTATCATTAACTTTTCAAAATCAATGGCTGTTAAGATGCCACTGAGATCGGCTTTTGTTAAAAGTTCATTGCGTAATTGTTGACATTGTTCCTGTAGTGCGGTGATTTTCAATCGCATGGTGGCAAGCAAAGCTCGTGCATTTTTAATCCAGTTATTAACGAATTTGCGTATTTTACGTTCCAACTGCCTCTCCGTCGCCGTGTTGAGAAATTCAACATCATGATCATCTCGCATGAAATGCAATTGGAAATTTTTTGCTGTTTCTTGAGTCTCCTCATACATGAAACGCATCTCTTCCATGCGGCCACGGAGAACTTTAATTTCGCGAGATGCTGAAAATATGCATAATTGTGAGTAATTATTGCCAAAACTGAACTGAACTTAAAAATATTCATACGTTATCGTTAATGAAACAAAAAAGAAACATTTCTTATTTTTCTCATCAATTGCTAATTTGTTCCAGCTGCAAATTACTGGAAAATTCGTGTTGGTTTCGATTAGTGTTATACAAACATTGTGGTTATTTTTCAATAATCTGTTGATGATCATACCTGCGTTTTCGATTTCATGAACTCTCTTTTCAACATCATTTGCCGTCTTGTCAGCCATATCCGCTTTAGCTCTAAAATTCAATCTGTAATCAGATGGCATTTTCTTTTGTGATCCCGCTGTGTGTGTAGAAACGGTTGTAGTCATTTGAGACTTGGATATGGATCCCCTAGTTCTAGTACCAACAGAACTACCACCCATCGATTGAGTTGCATCCTTTCCGCGAAATTGTTGTGTTAATATCTGATTTTGCACGGTTGCGCGACGTTGTTGTAACCCAATTAATAATTTTGGATCATTTTTTTCAAGAAAATCGCTTAAATACAAGTTTTCCAATCGAGCCATGGCTAATTCACGATTAACATCTTGAACGGCTTGAAAAAGTTCTAAGGCATCTATTTTCGACAAACGTTCATCTTGTTCGTCCTCGGACATACGAAAGAACATTGGCAATTGTAGGCTATTGATAAAGGTCTCCAAAGTCAAATTAACTTCATCGTGGTTAATGGGGGGTTTGCCTCGTCCCAATGAACTCGGATTCGTGCTATGGTGGGCGCTAGTATGACGTGATAGTGTGTCTATGGCAGAAGAGGTTTGCGAATTAGCCATTGTTTTATATTTACGTCTGTACGTAGAAGAGATGTATTGAATCTTGAATTTATTTTTTGAAAATATTCTATAAAATTTTGATATAGAAAATTAAGTTCCTGTTAACTTATGTTTGTTAATTTTTGATTTAATTGGGTACTCACACACATATGACAACCACAATTTACACAGCAAACATTTTTCCATATATGGAAATAAATTAATTTTTAGGTTTCACACATGGCTAAGCTAGTAGAGGTTGACGCATTAGAACAGTTGATTTTGTTTTCTTATGACCCTAAGTCCGGGTTTATACAAGGTGTTTCAAAAGAAGGCATCTGAAGTTGTTTGGCTCTCATTTTTTTTCTAAATGAAAAACTTCGATTCTGTTTTTTGATTATGTTCATTTGAACCTTTAGAATTTTATTGGTTAAGTTGAGAAGATGATATCGGTTAAATGGGCGCCGTCACAATTGATTACCATACGGGCTCGTTTTATGGCATTTTTGTTCATAATGATTTGAAAATCATAATCCACCTCCAAGTATTTCATTTAGAAAAAAAGTGAGAGTCAAACAACATCGGATGACTTCTTTTGAAACACCTTGTACATGCAACTTTAAGTTTGAAACTTTGAAAAACTCCGTTCGTATTCTGTGCGTATGTATTTGTGTTGAAATTGGCAGTTAGAGTCATAAAACAAAAACAAAAAACCTGTTGGTGGTTAAGCTGTCAAAATTAGCTGAATAATGAAAAATATGGTAGAGTATCTAAACTGATCAAAATAGTTATCGGTTTTTTAAGGCTTCAACTTCAAATATCTCGAAAATTAAAGGAGTTAGATTTTATTTAGTTTTTCGGCTTCTTTTGAGGTGTTTTACAAAATCTAGTTAGTTGATTGTCACGTAAATCGCATTCGTAGGTGGAAACAGTCATAGACTAACATATTCGAGATAATTCAACTCGCTCTTTTGGTTTTTGACTAAAGGATTTTGATAAACACACTTGAAATTGTTACTTTGAATTCCCAATTTATGTAAATATCTCTACTTGGAAAATTCCAAAAATTAAACCTTGCCAGACTTAACTAAACCAGACTTTCGAATCCCTTCAGTCAAAAATCAGAAGAGCGAGTTGAATTATCTCGAATATGTTAGTTAATGTTGTGGCCGGGTTACAAAAGCATGAAACCAATTAAGTACGCTGTTCTAATGATTCCACCTATAAGTGATACATCTGGCTTTTTATTCCCATGCAAGTTTTCTTTTCATTTCATTTATTTATTTATTTAGAAAACCAAACACAAGACTAATAATGTCTTATATGTTATAGTGTTTGTTTAATCGTGCACATTTTCAAGTTTTGATACATTCTTACATCTAACAAAATATTAAAATATTACTGTAATTGAGAAGGAAACATTACAATACAATTTATTTGAATAAATCAAAGAGCTCCTTTTTGAAACTTGAGGCATTGTTTATTAGTTGAATATTCGGTGGTAGGTGGTTCCAGAGACATACACTACATATACAAAATTGTCTTTCCGACGTTAAACTATGAATTCTTCTATTGACGTTTCATTCCATTTCATTGTTCGGGTTTGCACTTTGTTCTTGTGGCTCTTGTACATGAGATCCTGGGTTCGAACCCTGCTCTGACCACCTTAAAATTTCTTTTGGCGGCGGTCACCTCGCATAGTAACGGCGGCACTGTCGAGTATATAGCCATGAAAAAGATTCTCAAAATATAGTTCGGAATACCATTTGTATTGTTAGTCCTTCGACCATATTGTACGAAGAGTCGTTTAAAATTGCTTAATATCGCTTAAGTTTCCATATACACTGGTCGAATAACTTAGTTAAGCGAGGTAATAAGGACATGAAGAAAGGAGCATATAGTTGTGAGAAAATGCAATATTTCTATGTTCGTTTCTCACCATAAAGAAGGCACAACTGTGAAGGGGAAATGGCAACATTTTTGAAATGCCGCCTAATACAAGGGCAACATTATTTTTTAGAAACGAAATCACCATACGTCACGATTAATGTTTAACGTACATAACGGAATATCGTTAACCTTTGCACTAGTGTAGAGCTCCACATTATCAGCATACATTTGAAAGATCAATAATGATTTAATTTTCAGAGCATTTAATTTAATTTTGAAATTTAGATTTTAAAATAAAAACAAGTATTCCTGATTTAGCTGTATTAAAATATGTTTGTCATTCACTGTTATACTTTTTTCCTGCATAATTTTTATCTGCATCATATTTAAAATGATGATCTCCCATGCTAATATTGAGGAAACTTTAGGTTTTCGCTGAGTAAAAAAAATACTTCTCACTTAAACTGATATACTTGTATTGAAATTTAACCAATAACATCGTAGTATAAACTCGTATAATTGTCTGAATAATTGTATTTTATATTTACAGTTGGGGTCGTTGGCCTGAAATCTTAGAACTAGGACAGTTTAAAAGAGGTTGGCGTGATATTGATATCGAGGATTGTTCCCGCATCATCGTAAGTACTTATTATTCTACGTTACTTTTACTATGACACTATGAACAAAATGATGAATAAACATGCTAATATTGAGAAAACTTTAGGTTTTCGCTGAGAAAACACAAATGCAAACTGATTGGAGAAAAATGCATATATATTATGTATCTTCTTTTCTAAAAAAGACTATGAATCTACTGACACTAAAATTTAATTTCTTCCTCTACAGTTACTCTATTGTTTGCAAGTTTACAAGGGCGATGAGAAGATTAAAACTTTTATATGGGATCTAATCACACCGACTGAAGATGGTGAAGTAACAAAAATTAGCAGGGATCATAGTGGCCTCCATAATTTGGTGCCACGAGGTAGGAATGCAAAAGGTATGGTAAACAAAAAATAGATACAAACACACACATTGAATTGAAGACAAAACTGCACGGATGTAGTTCAATTTTCTGAAATCAAACCCCTTGTGAAATAATAAACACATATTTATTCAAGGCGATAGAAAAGCACGTAAAATTAAAACACTCTCAATTAGGAAACTATTACTATTTTCTTCTACCAAGGGTTGGCTTAAAGAATCTAAGACAGTCTTTGCATTTTACCCCTGTAAACTAAAAACTTTTATTATTTCAAACTTAGATACTAACAAAGTTGCGTTTTTTTTTTTAGAATATATAGTTAATTTATAGTAAAACTTTTTAAAATGAAGACCTTTAATTAAAACTAACATTTAGAATTTTTACAAATTGTAGAATTATACAGGCATGTGACACAAATCAAGTCGATGTCTGGCAAAATTAGGAGTTTTCTGAGAAGAGATGATATCCTCACAGTTATACTGGCCAATAGAAACATCAATTTATAATTTATCACAATGTTAAATGACAGCGAATATGCCGTGTTCACGCTGCCACGAAATTGAAGTCTCGCAATCTGGGCTGAAATTGCTCAATTTTGCATACATTTGAACAACTACGAAATTGAGACATTTACGACAATTTCGTTGAAATTGACTTGAAATTCGCGTATACAAGGCTGTTTTTACTCCATAAAATGAAATTAATACATACATGAAATTAATACAACGAAGACGACAGACAATTTTCCGGTGCGGCGCCGGCTTAGATAATTTGTTGAAGTCCACACCGCCGTCATTTAAGGCTCGCATCGGCTTAAAATGTTGGCCGATATATTCTGCTAAGGCGATTTTACAGATTCGGGTTGAAAATTTTTTACACAACCAATGAGATGAGCCTAAAGCGAACAACAGACTTGTCATTTATGAGCATGAACATCAGCTTATTGTGGGCTTATTTCCCTTATTGATACTCAATAAGAATGTAATCGAAGTTGTTCACATCACTATCACGTTTACAACATTTGTAGTTAAAAATTGTTTTCAAATTCATTAGCCAGATAAATGCTCATGAATGAAGTCTGTGGTTCGCTTAAAAGTAACGTCTGCCGAAAAATAACATTTAATAAAAACTCAGTCGCCGCCGCCGATAATGATGGGTCGGCTTCGTTCACTTAACACGTGGTTACTAAAATGACATCAAAAATAACAAAATTGTATGCCCGCCTCATTAATGTTTATAAAAAAACAGTTGTCATTTTGCAACGAAATTGCACAGGAGCCAGTGCGAATGATTTCAATTTCGCTCGACTATTTTAATCCGAAATTGTCAATTTCGTGACAGCGTGAACAAGGCAATAATACTCGTAATCAAAAGTCGTAATAAAGGGGGAATTTCCATGATGTTTTTTAATCGTTACGAATAAATGAATTGAAAGTTTTATCAAATTGTTTTTTTTTCTCACGTGACTAACTGTCTTTTACTATACGCCATAGTTTGTTTTATATTCATTTTTGTAATTATATCCCTTGAAACGCGAGTGAGTGCTATTGTTGTTTTGTTGATTCTGAAATAACAATCTGTTTCGATTGGATGATAACGATAATAACCTCTTGTCATTTCAAAATATAAAATGTGTACCGAAATTTGAAATGTGTTTGTAATATGCTCTGTCTTACTGTACCATATCCTTTTATACTTTTTTTTTTGTATTTCATATCTTTTATAAAGTAAGTTTTGATGTGTATTATTATATTTTATGTAAAACTTTTCATTCTTTTTCAAAATTTAAATTTCTCTTACATTGGCAAAGATAATATTATTTTTTTGTTAAACATAGAACAGCAATGGATGCCCATACTTAACATTTTAAGAAATATGACCATGATTTGGCATTAGGTAATGCGTTTACTACGAGGATAATGCAACGTTTTTTATATTTAAATTAAATTTTTGGTAAAAATGTCATGATAGAGGGTAAATTTACTTTCCATAGTTAAAGAATATATAAAGAATATATATAATATAATAGTTTAAAGGCCGAATTCATTAAAAAACTCAGTCTTCCCAAAGTTATCGTATCTATATATGATAGAAAATATATCAACTCAGTAAATTCCACGGAATCAGCGCTTTTGACCAATTCTAATAAGTTTTGTTTTTGTTTCGAAACGGTCCATACGTTACATAAGGTAATCAAAGTTCCTTAATTTAACTTAAATGATTGGAAATTCAAAGGTAATCAAAGTTCCTTACTTTAACTTCAATGATGGGAAATTTTGTGCCATATGTAATATAGCTTCATTGGCCTCTAAGGCTCTAAGGCTAAATGAATTATGAGCTCTTGCGACTTACAATATATTACTCTGTACTCGTACAATGTGCAAAACATTGTTGTTCTATGTATAATTACAAGCACTATCTAAAATGTTTAAACTAGTTACGTTGCCTAACACATTATAACGCTCTCCTTATAGGACGTAATGGTGGCAAAACACAAAAAGAATTAGCTGCGCAAGCGGCTGCTGATGCTGCTGCTGGTGGCCAGTCTAGTGCAACTGTAATTGATATTAGTGATGCAGTTATGACGCCCGATGATTCTGCGACGACCCCGAATGCTGAAGCAACAGCTGTTGCAGCAACACCAAAAGCTCCTAAAAAAGAGTTGGGATCTCAAGGTCCACAAAACATACAGGATCCAGGACATTGGAGTAAACAGGAAAAATATGATGCTGATGCTTATTTAGAAGGAGCATATAAAAAACATTTAAGCAGACACGCGAATAAGTGAGTCGTGTGGAATCGAATTTATTAACCTAACTCAATCGAAAGGAATTTCCCAACTAATATATCAAATATATCTCTATTTTCTTTCTTTCTTTTACCTATTTCTTGTATTTCTTTTATTGTATTTATACGTATTACTTGTTTATTTATTTGTTATTTGTTTTCCTACAATTTCTTCATTTTGTATTTTTTTTTAACAGAGTCTTATTACGAGTGCGTATGCTGTATTATATACAACATGAGGTGATTGGAGATCTAGTGCAACAGATTAAAGATAATACACCAGTCAGGTATGTTTGGAAATTCGTTTTATATCCACTATACACATGTGTATATATTATATTTATTGGACATATGTATGTATAACAATTGAAATGTGTTTTTATAAAACACTTGTTGTTTTTGTGTAAAATATTTATTGTTATTCATCGGTGTTTGTTATTTTTTGTTTTTTTTGGTAATTAGTTTTTCATTTGTTGTACTTATTAAATGTAAACCTTTTAAGCCAAACTCTGCATTAAACTTTTGATCAAAAGTTTATTTTAAAATATAATTATTTATTGGAATAATCAATTGGAAACAGTAAAACCAAATATTTATTTAATTGGAATGTAACAGCGCTTAAGGGGTTATATGTATGAGTGTTTGCTTGTATTTTAAGCTATTGAAAGAAATGATTAATTCAAATTCCAAACTTCGATTATGTTTAATCTTAACAAATGAAATTTTAGTTATATTTTTTTTACATATATTTGTCGTTCCTCCCTACTTACATAGTTTTATCTAGGTTTTGGAAATGTTACCCAAAATTAAGTACAACTACAAATATTGGTCAAAATCAAGTCATTTCCGAAACCTCATTTTCTAAATTGAAACGTTGCATTTAATGTTAATTTGCTAAGAATGTTCCGTGTCCCTGAAAATTAATCAAACATTTCATAGAAACTTCATTAACCTCCCCATAAAAGTCTTGAAAATAATATCAAATACATACATTTTCAGAAACAATAAGTTTTAGTAAGTATCGATCGAATCTAATTTTAAAATAGAATTTGTTCATTGATGAAATTCCCGGTGGACAAAACGGCAGAGAGAACCCAGGACCAGTATTAAAACTCTTCTAGGTCTTGGAAAGCACGAATGATACGTTTTCTAGTAAACAAAGTAATATCGGCATACATTTTAGTTGTTTCTAGAATTCTAGAATTACAAAAAAATCATGAACACGAAGCAAATTTCAATTAGTGGCATATTTGATCAGTTGATCAGTATCCTTAAACTTAACTCGGTGAAGATGAAGTTTCACAAACTTCGAAACGATTGTCCGACAATTTGAGTTCAAATATTACATGCGACTGTTTCAAATTGTTCAATAATTAAATAAATGATCTTATCAAAAACTTTATTTGAAAGTTATGCCAGAGGAATATTCTAGGTCTAACC
This sequence comes from Phaonia tiefii, assembly GCA_963931995.1. NCBI lineage: Eukaryota > Metazoa > Arthropoda > Insecta > Diptera > Muscidae > Phaonia > Phaonia tiefii. Next base: position 328,081,537 of record OZ008368.1, on the reverse strand, counting down.
GATCATAATATTGTCACATATTCTAGATAGCGCCTGACTTGGGCAATTCAAAATTTTTACCTCTAACTAGTACAAAAAGATACACTATCGGATAAAATAATTTGCAAAAATGTGAGCGACATGAAAAGAAAGAAAATTATAACAGTTTATTTTAGTCTTAAATAAGAATAATATTTATTAAATTTTCTAAATATTTGAGTGAAGGTTTTTCGTTTGAAGTTGCGTAAATGCCTACAAATTTTAAATATTTATTCGAGCAGAATTTTGTTATCTAAAGTAGACGTCGGCGGTGCAATCCCTAGTGTACATGATAACATGAGTTCTGTTCTGACCACCCACTGCTTTACAAATTTTAAATTTGGAAAAATACCAAGAACGCTACATGCCTAGAAAGTTAATTGGGACCTCCTGAACACGAAAAACGCTGTAATTTTTTTCTAAGTACCGTTTTTTTTAGATAACGGCACTTTTGTGTGTTTTCGGTGTATGGTCCCAATTAAACCCTTGTGGAACCCAACCGAAAAGTCCGATCGAGATAAATGGCATATCGTTGGAAAGGTAATTGAATGCCCTTTCGTTTCGTCGATATGCTGTAAATTTCTATCTGATAAGAAATGGCTGAGTTATGGCATTTGCTTTTTGCTTTTTTAACGTTTTTTTTTCAACATTTTTAATTTATATTTCGTTTTTTTTCTACGTTATAGTGAAGATCTGAGATATTTAATTTTTTTAACATATATGTAGTTTGTTTAGTTACCAACATTTTAAGCGTAATTTTTTATCTAAAAAACGGTACTTGGAAAAAAATACATCGTTTTTCGTGTTCAGGAGTTCTCAATTAACTTATCCAGGCATGTGGCGTTCTCGGTATTTTTTGGCTGTAAACCAGTGTTATAATTGTAGTGGGATCAAAAAGAAAAAGACCAGTGCCAATTATAAAAACAGTAACCAATCTGTATGACCGCAAAGCATGTGCTCTTTATTTGTCCGATAGTGTACGTTGCCTGGGGATGGTCTAAGGTACCAATAATATTTCAAACGAAAACAATTTATGGAAGATGAAATGCCTTAATAACTAACATGACCTGAACATACAAAGCACGGAGTACAATTACTACAACAAAGTCTAATTGAAAACATCATCACATTATCCATAGAGTAACTCATATACCTAGAGTTTCATTCAGTTTGGTGTGGTTGCATATGTGGACGTTACATGTTGGAAAGTCTTGCTTTAATAATACCAGATCGAGGCAATGGTTCAAACCAATCAACTAGAAAACAGCAACGGCATTTCGTTTTGTGCGTTAAAACTTTTGTGTAATTACACCGAAAATATATAATAACAAAAAAATATAACATAAAGTTCAAAATATGTTTAAATTTCACAGTTCTTAACCAAAAACTCATGACAAATTTAAGTCATCAATTTTTGTAATTCCACCTGGTTTAAGTCAATTTATGTCAAATACCTCTCTATCGCTCCGACCGCACCCACGAAGAGTGTGAAATGAAACGACAGATGAGAAAGACAGCAGCTCTAGGTGACATTAGTGTATGACACTATCGAGCATAGAGTAATTCTTACAGCTAGAGCTTTCCTTTCGCTCAGCAAATTTCTGAAATTTTAGTCTGGTGTGATATGAATGTTGGATATTGAAAAAAATTGCTTTACTAATACCAGATAGAGGCAATGGTTCAAAACAAACAACAAAATAATACCAACGGTATTTCATTTTGTGTGTTAAAATTATTGTGTCAAATACAACACTAATGTATGCTAACAATAACAGTCAATAAAAAAAGTGTAAAACACATGTAAATTTCACAGTTTTTCACCAAAACGATATGAAAAACAACACCAAAACAAAAATATATTAAAGTTCTTATAAATCACTAAGTCACTTTTCGTCAAACATCTCTCTATCACACCGACCGCACCACGAAGAGTGTCAGATGAGTCAAAGTTTATCTCGTTAAAGAATTACTTTATGCTATCGAGCAGCTTTTGTAATAGTGTACATAATTGATTTGTTTGTTAACTATCTTTAATAATTCTATTTAACCTTAACATTGGCTTCGAATAAATTTAATAATTTAATTTTCTATTCAAAATTTATTTTTATTTTTATTAATATTCACTTATATAATTTTATTTAAAACACTAATCATACTTAACTTTGTCATCTATAAAATATATATATACATATATACATGTTTATCCGAAATCATCTATATAGCGAACTTCCTATACGTCCACCTACAATGGCCGAAGCTGTGCCAGCCTCTTGGTGGAATCCTCCTTGTTGCGATAAGAGTCTTTTGGTTGGCACATTCAAACATGGTTGTGAAATGTATCGTAATATGCGCTCCGATCCTGCCCTATGTTTTGCTGGCCATGTCGGCGCAACTGCCGAAGAAACAATCGTTACCAATTTGCCGACGTAAGTTATTTCAATTACACATAATATATATTACATAAGAATACCATTATTACATGCAAGGACAATGAATTAAAGACTGACTTCGGACTTTGTTGTTGAAATTAGAATATTAATATAATTATATTTATAATTTTTTTTATAATTTATATTAAGAAGACAAGACAGTTTTTATTCACTGCATTAACACATTCATAAAGAATCGTTCATAATTTCGACAAGTTTTGCCCGTAATACCACCAGCTTCTTGAAGACGTTTTTTATTTATTATTTAAATGGACTATTTGGTATTCAATTCCTTATAGATGTCTTATAATATGACTATTTTTTACTTGATTATAGCATGTTATTTTATATTAATATGTTTGCTATTCGACATTTGCTAGTACCACATGCATCTAATGTAAATCTATTAATCTATTAAATTGTGTTCTTTATCACTTTTAATAGAAATGAAGAAGATGCCAATTCTAAGCAAGATGCCGATAATGATGAAGTCGATGATGATGGCACTGCCACCAAAGACTCTGATTCCACCAAGTTGACAACGGGCGATAAAGATAAAGACTCTTTAGATGCTCCCGAACGCCCCAGCTCTTCGGGTAAGAACAAAAAATTGGCGAAAAAGGCAACCGCTGACGAAACAGTTGCAGCCGATGCTACTAGTTGTAGCAGAGCTGAAGAGGAGAATAAAAACCCATACGCTGTAGTTGGGGCAAAAGACAAAGATAAATCAGAGGATGAAATAATGGAAATTACTGATAAAGATGATGAAAAATCATCTTCTACGTCCGAATCGATTTCCTCGGATAAGGCTTTGGATAAATACGACGACGAAAAGGAGTCTGAAACGATGGCGGCTGACAAGTCGGAAGCCGAAGCTTTAGCCGCAACAGATAGTAGTGATACTAATGCAGCCATCGTAACAGATTCTAATTCAATGGATGCCACTGTATCCGAATCTGGCGCCACAACTACAGCCTTGGGTGGTGATTCTCCTACAGCGGCGAGTATAACAACGACTGAAACTGTTAACGTTGAGGAAGCTTCTTCAAATTCGGCCTCAAATGCGGCCAAAAATACATGTACTACCACCACCATCACCTCAACCACCACTACTACCAATATAACTACTACCACATGTACATCATCCACTACATCTTCTACTATAACCACCACCACCTCATCAACCTCAAATGAGCAAACGCAAAATGATACTGTTAATACTACAACAACAAACCCATCATCATGTTTAGGCATAGATGAAGAAGAGAGTGGTGCCGGTTCCTATCCACCAACTCAAGCCCCCGTCGATGATAATTCGGCTATATTATGGCCATCAATGCAAGACTTGAATACACGTCTACGACGTGTCATCACCGCCTATCAAAGGAACTACAAAAAGGAAGAGCTTAAGCAACAACAAAAAGCCAAGGTAAGTCGTTGTAAGAGCAAATTTGATACCTCTCCCTTCATCATCATCCCAATACTTGGAATAAATCTAAGATTTGCACATTTTTTGGTAAAATTAAAACAATTTAAAATTATTGGACAGATAAGAGTACTTACTGTTGATGACATTATTGTAACATAAAACGTACCTAGAAAGTAGTTTTGTTTTGTCTAAATTCTTCTTTGGGTATCGTGTCTAATGACAATATTTTGGATATTTGGCTGTAATTACAAATCGGTAAAATTATTGTTAGTATCCATCACTAACACTATTTGAAAGTTTCCTTTGGAATATGTCGTCTGTATCTTTTTCGCTATTGCAACTTAAAATGTGCAAAGTACAAAACATTGAGACTCAATAAGTGATATTATTCGTTTGGTTAAAAAGTTGACAGTAAAATTGTTTTTAAAAGAGTGTGCACACAAGTAACATGAAAAAATATCGAAAATATTGTTATATTTTAAATAGTAGTAAAGTAGTACTTGTAGTATGTCGTCCTTACGATGTAATTGCTGTAATGATGTAATGAATGCAAGAAAGTGATGTATTTATCCCGAATGTGATAGTAATATTTTAAGCAATGTATATAATTTTAGGAACGATATGAAGTTTACAACCGCGAGAACTTTAAGTCTTCATATTAAGATAAAATGGAGCAGAAAAGTAATCTTTTGGTTTATTTGAAGTGGTTTCTTAAACGTTTATTAACATCATCGGCCATATACTATCCCAGTATATTATAATAAATATTTATTTATTTTCGTTTTTTCAAAAACGAAATTTCAATTGAATGTAAGTACTGCTCGATCACCTTTCATTTCTTTCGACAACGGCCACTTCGCTTAGTGAAGGTGACCACCACTAACGTGTGATTAGTCATGAAAAAGCTTCTCACAAATCCTTTCAGTGAGGGTAAATCTAAAAAGCGCACAGACTGTCCGTCCCTGCTCCTTCATTGGATGTAATGGAGAACTATTTATTTATTTATTTATGTAGTAGAGGACGAAGAAAAATACTACATGAGTTCTGAGAGCGTTCTATTCGAACTGGATGGCGTATTAAGAAAAAGTTTTGATCTTTGGTACTTACGGTCTGATATTGCAAAAGAAAGAAATGTGTACATTACGCAAGCAAGTTTTAAGAAATTAAAAACTAAAATTAGTATTTGGGAAACTATTTATTGGTAATATTAATGGCTATTACCACTTCTCTATGTTCCCTGTCGTGGCTGGTTGCTTTTTCAGGGCTTAAAGTAAGGTATATCGACATGACAAACAGGAGGCCATGTCCTTTATTCTTTGGCATGTGTAGGAATCAATTTTTTTTGTAATAATTGTTTTGCATGGAACGCACGTTTTGCTTCCGTGATTCGTTCTAATGTGACTATATAAAATAGCCTAGCTACTTTGCACCCCTTTCTTCACACTGTTTAGAAACAATTATCTGGTTAAAATGTTCAACATATTGGTCAATACGGTCCTAATACCTTGAAATTTTTTTCTCCGATTTCACAAAATTGTTTTCTATTATCGTTAAAATTGTAATGAGACATGCGAGACATGAGACAAATGAGATTTTATTATTGCCTCATTAACATAAAGTACTACTATTCTTCGTTCCGTACCTCATTCTGGTAGATAACAGAAATGTAAAAATTTGTTAGGTCATGTGAAAAAAGTGGTTCCATTTCCAAGATACTTTTTTGACATTCCCAGAAATCAATAGAGATTTTTACTATTGTTATAGTAGTTCAATTGATTCTTTACTGAAAATTGAGAAAAGATTTACAATTTATGGCAAAATTCATTTCCGTGTGATTTAAGGTTTTCGACTTTTTATGCAATAAATGTAACAAAGTTGGAGTTTATGAATTGGCATTACGATAGGTCTGCCGATTTGGTATTGCTTAATAATTTGTAAGCCGTCAAATGTACGCACTACAAACTACTTTACTACTTTAAAAAATATGACAACATTTCTTACAGATATACATATATCGAAATTTATAATTCTGCATAACAAATCATCATTATCCACATATCATTCATTCCAATTCAATGGATAAATGCCAAAAACAACAACGGATATATTTCAAATCAATCTTAAACCTTTCCTTAAACACACAGCTACAAGCTTTGGTTTCTTCAACGCCACCGTTATCGGTACCTACGACACCTACATTACAATCCATGCAAATACAGATGCAAAATGCTGCTGCTGGTGGAGGTGGCCCCACAACACCTCAAGATCCTGGTAGTCGGAGTCTACAATCATTGATACAATCGAACAACAGTGCTTTGTCGACTGGACCAAGTACTTCTGCGGCGGCTGCCGCAGCTGCAGCCGCTCAAAATGCAGCACAAAACGCTACATTGCAACAGCAATTGCAGCAGCAGACATTGCAACAGCAACAACAACAGCAACAGTCATTGCAACAACAACAGCAGCAGCAGCAACAACATCAGCAGCAGCAGCAGCAACAGGCGTTGCAACAACAACAGGGTAGTGCTGCATCTGCCGCTATTGCCGCATTGACATCGACGCCAATGCCCACAGCAGCCGATATTAGCTTGATGCTGAGTATATTGAATACAACCGATATTAGTCAATTGGCTAATTTGGATATCAATAAACTGGCCATGTACTTGGTTAGTATGAATAATGTAAATTTTCGTTCCAAAACTATGAATTTCTTCTATATAACACCAAAAACTCATACTTTAAAGAACATTTACCCATCACATTCATATGACACATTACATCATATTCGCCGTCGCTTTTTGTTTTCTCAATTTGTTTACACGACACCCACCCACTCTCAATAGTTTCTTCATTCTTGTCTACATTTCATTATAACAGCATGTTTGTTTGTAATATATTTATGTATTTATAACAATATTTACACTACAAAATTTAACCATATTTTTATCTATTAAATGTAAATAATTAACCCTTTTACATTATAAACAAATAATTTACCAACTTTGCAGCTTTTAGATATTTCGATAATATACTGACATTATATCGGCGGTCACCATTCAATAATTACAAGTGGTATCGTTCCAAATAGTTTCTTTTCAAAACTCAGTAGATTTGTCTCAACACAAGTTTCGACTAGATATACAAGTATTTTAAAATTACATTTAAACCATACATATGCTGTTTTACATATAAAACTACATAGGGTATTGGGTCGGTTTTTTGGGACGACTTACTTGACATTCTTTTCGTCGGCATCCTTACTTTTGGATGGCGACACTATCAAGTAGTTCGGACACTAAAAAGCTATTTAAACATTAGTTTTAAGAATTGGTGTAAAAGTGTAGCTGCCGATCAATGGGACTATAAATTGAAAATTAAGTTAAGTTTAATATGAGAACACTACGGTTTGCCGACCATGCATATCTGTGGCGTTTTGACAAAATAACTGTTTTAATATAGTTCTGTCAACATAAAGAAATGGATCTGGAGTAGCCGCTCTAAGTTATCGGCCCTCATATTTATTGAACTGGACATTGGACTCTCAACAAGAAATAACTGATTGGATTTACAACTGTAATATTTTTTTTCTGTGCAACTGTCAGTATTTGCAAATTCAGTATTTTTTGTAACTAACTAACAGCCGTGAATCTAAAGTTCTTGATTATCGTTTGTATGATACAATGTAATCGATATTTGAGAGTTGTTTACCCTCTCGTGCCTATCATATTTACGACAGCATTCATTATTTGTTCAATAATTTAACACAAATTAACCCCCAAAAATTAACCCATTTAGTAATATTGCTCGTATGATGCTTCCCCTATTCTTTCCTCAGCATACGAAAATCAACTGAAGCCTGTTAATACAAATATTTACCAAATGAAATGTTCTCTCTCTCTTTTATTGCTGTCATGTTTCTTCCGTAAAACGCGTGCTCATTTTCAGTCATTCCATAAATCCATATACAATATTTTTTTCCTGAACTGCAAACAAATGAGGAAGACAAAATCCTTGTGTTCTTAAGGAGGCATGTGCGAAAACAAAACTCACTTTTTGTGTTGTATTACTTATTTTTTCAACCCCCGAAATGTAAAATTTTAGATAAGAAATTGCAAAATAGCATTTGTGTGTCATTACACCAGACACAGAAGGACCGAACGACACGAATACGACAATGGTAACTCGGCATTAAAAAATAACTTGAAACAATACAAAATAATAAATTGTCTTTCCCCTACAAAATTCGATATTTTTTGTACTATTTGGTGCTTTCTTCTATTCGCTCTCTTGTGTTTAGCTTTTTCAGCGTATCCCATTAATGGTTGTACCAGGAATGAGATATACATACATATATATGATTTGGAGACGTTACTAAAATGCTCTTAAAATGTAAATTTTATTTCTTTTTCATCACATTACCAAATTTTAAATAAAATGTAAATCGTAATTGAAACAGCAGTGGATTATTGCAAATGTAAAAGCGTATAATTTCCACGTTATGATTCAGTGCTGGTTTGGAAGGTATTCAGGTTGTTACTACTCAGTAGGTATGTTTAAACGACTATACCTAAACTACCAAGTTGGAAATATATTATTTTAGAACTTGCGTTTCAGTATCACAAAACTAGTTCCTCCATACAAACAACTGTACAAATTAACAGTGCGATGTTCTAGGGTTGCCAGAAATTGACACTTTTTGTCATTTTTAAACATGTAGTGCATTAGTTCAAGACGTACTGGTTTGAAGGGACTTTATATGGTTCTGCAGGAACGCTTTTGAATTAGTTGTGTACTAGAGAACATAGTACTAGTCTAGTGAAATAGTACAACACCAGACCTTCTTAACGATGTACTTACTAGTCTACTAGTGACAGTAAGTCATAAATGTCACAAAGCTATAAGTTATTTATATTTTATTTATTTACAATATATTTTACAAAATCAATTCATAAAATATAAAAATAGAGGCGACGGGTAACTTAGACTGTGCGCTCGAAAAAAGGGAGAGCAATTCTAGAAGAACTACATTCCTCAAAAATATGTGAAACGGACAGAAAATCACCACAGAAGTAGCATCTCCGAGGGTCTGTGCCTTCGTAGTAATGACGGGTGTTGAATTTAGTTTTGGCTACACTTAGACGGGCTAAAAGAATGCGCTCACTTCTACTGAAGTTTATGTTGTAACGCGGTCTTGACTCGCCTGAGGAAAAGGGCAGAACGATTCCAGCTATCAAGGTTCATTGAGTGTCGTAGTATATTTTTTATAAATACTTTTTTTTATATAAAAAAAAGTAATATATCAACATTTTTCAAAATTCAATTTCCTATAACTAAACGAATTATTTAAATTTAAAATTTTTTCGCTTATTTTGACGTAGTCTAACAAAAAAAAAAAGAGCGCTTACGATGGTGCCACTAATATAATACTTCAGCGTTTATTTATATGAATCTACATTGATTGATTGTCGTAAACACTACAAATGTTTCATGGATATGGATAATATATCGGAAAAAATATTGTCCTATTGCCAATTCAAAATTCGGCCGAAATTCTTTATAATAATAGTTTCAAAATATGATGTGATATTTTGTTTCAAAATAGTTAAAGTACCTCTAGTACAATTTCCAGTAGTGCATAGACTAGTTCCATTGCTCCTAGTTCTGTCTGTCCGCCACAAACTAGGGCAATGGAAGTAGTTAACATTTCTCTAGTTTATAAACTAATATTTTTTTTGTTTGCGTTTCCAACTGATAGTCATATTCATTACAAAAAATTTTAGAAGTTACCTTTGCCAAATCTTAGGTTTGGGAGGAATTACCTCCTTTACTTTCATTGACTATTTTACAACCTTATGAGGTCAGACGTCTGACACATATTAATTAAACGTTAAAGAGCTGGCTCATCTTCATCCATTCTGATAACAAGGCCTAGCCAACGCAAATGGCCCAATTTAATTCGTCTAGCTATATCCACGTCAGAATATAGATTATATAGCTCTGCGTTCCAGCGACGTCGGTACTCGCCGTTTTCCCTAATAGGACCATATATTTCACGGAGAATTTCTCCCGTGTTTTCATCCGCTTGCGATATGACCCAAGTTTCGGAGGACATGACAGGTAAAATGAGAGTCTGATATAGCTGGACTTTTGTCCGTCGGGAGAGGGCTTTGTTCCTAAGCTGCTTGCTGAGCCCAAAATAGCATCTTTTTGCAAACACAATTCTCCTATCTATCTCCAGGTTGACGTTGTTGTCCTTGTTCACGGCGGATCCAAGGTATTCCACTTAAAAACTAGTCTAGATCAGCAGGAAAGGTACTAATTTCAGGACTAAATTCAAAGTAACTACTATTTTTTTTACTGGCATACAAATTAATGGCACTGGAACTTTACGAACTACACCATTTTCAAAGGAAATTTATTTAAAAATCAATTTGAAATTTAAAATACGTCAATTGAAAATTAAAAATTTGATTTGATATTTGAAATACATCAATTGAAATTTAAAAAAACATCAATTGAAATTTAAAATAAATCAAATTTCAATGACATCAATTGCAATTTAAAACACATCAATTGAAATTTGAAAACACTAATTGAATTTTAAAACACATCAATTGAAATTTAAAACACATCAACACGTTGTTTGGAATTTAAAAGACATCGATTGAAATTTAAAGGGCATAAATTGAAATTTAAAAATCTAATATATAAAATAGGTTAACAACTTTCAAATTTCAACTGACGAATTTTAAATTTCAATTGAAGTCTTTTAAATTTCAATTAATGTTTTTTTAATTTCTATTGATTTATTTCAAATTTAAATAGAAATTTTAAATTCCAATTGATGTATCTTAAATTTCAAATATAATTAATAAAATTTAAATAAATTTTTTTCAAAATTAAATTGATACTTTTTAAATTTCAATTACAAAGGGTTATTCTGCACGAGAAACTGTTGTGACGTAATAATGTTTTTGAAGTGGGAAACGGTGGCCGTGGGTGGTGCAGTGAGTTTGATTCTTGCTCTGACCACGACGACAGTCACCTCACTTAGTGACAACAACACTATTGACTAATTAGCCACGAAAAATCTTCTCGAATAACCGTTTGGAATCGATGTTAAACTGTAGGTTTCAATTAGTGAGTATAAAGCGAACACCACAGACTTTTCATTCATGTGCATGAGCTTGGTCGATACCTTTTTATCTGCCTGATGAAATTTACAAAATATTACCAAAAAAAATTTGTGAACATGATAGTGATGCGAAAAACTTCGATTACCTTCTTATTTGGTATCAAGAGGGGCGGTAAACCGACAATAAACATCAACGATAGCTGATGTTCATGCTCTGTGGGTTCGCTTAAAATTTAAAAGCGCATAGATAAAGGATTGTGAGAAGCTCTCCTCTGCCCCCTTCATTGGGCGTAATGGAAAAATATTTATGTATTAGTTTAAATGGGTAAAGATGTTGTGAATGTTTTTTTTTTGTATTTAAAGTTTTCTACTGCTTTTATTGAATTGGTTATTGTAATGAAATTAAAAAGATATAACCATAACTTTTAAACTGACAAATCTCACTTCTAGCAGCTAACGTCCAATTTCACCAACAAAACTTAAATCTAACTGACAGTTAAAAAAATTATAAATTCCATACAAACTGACAGCTAAAACTGTTCGTTAGCTCTAACTGAATGATAACTAGACATGGTGAAATCGGCCGCAAATGTATTTTTCGAGTCGTTATAACTGTAACATTTGGCAGACCGGAAGTACGTAAAAGCGCCTTAAAAACAGACGTTGGATCAGCTAGGATATCCAAATATCTGTCTAGCTCAACTTCGGAAATCAAAAGCGTAATTTTTGTAAAATATAAGTTGGAGCAAAATAAATTTATGGCTTAATGTCATCTCTGACCATAAATTTATACTTTAAAGTGGAATGACAACAATTTATATATTTACCTTTCTTTTGGAAAGTTTTTGTTCATCTACAAAGACAGTTGCCAATTGCCACCGCTGTCTGTACTCCATTTTTTTCTTCTTGGTGTCACTTTTGTTGTTGTTTTTTTCCTTACCTTTTTAGTTCTTGAATTTTTTTTTTGAATTTTACTGAAAGATCAACCAAAACTTATAATAACATCAATCACACACTGCGTGAATGGACGAATCTCATCTCATGCAATGGATGATGGGTATGGTGATGGGCGATGTTGGTTGCTGGGCTCACTTATTTTGCGGCTCGGCTTGTTGATTTTCTAGGGGTAAACCCTCTTTGGCACGACGACCACCAACCAACCATTTTTACTTTTTACGTTTCTTTTTGACAATGGGGTGGGGTGGTGGCGTTGGTGGTTGGTATTTTATTTGATTTCCCTTTTTTGTTTGGGTTTTGGATTCAATGAATTTCCAGATTATATAGAATATTGAATAAATCCCTTAGACGTTGTTGTTATTGCTGGCTTTGCCATAGTTTTGATGGTTGGTTCCTGCTTGGGTTGGTGCTGATGTAAATGCAGTGATGTTGATAATTGTCAACTAATGTATTTAAGTTTTGCGCTCTCCTTTTCCTTCTGTTCTCGATAAGCGATGGAAGATTTTGTGTTGCATGAACGAAGAGGGTAGACTGTACTTTTCAGTTTAGAAGAAGGGGTGCAAATAATTTTATTAGTCCATGTACCCGATGTTATATCGAAAGTTGTCGTCGTTGACAGTGTTGGTTGATTAAACGACAAAGTATTTTAAATCAAAATTATTTAGCATGTTGTTGCTGTCTTCATTGGCTGCATGTTTGGTTAATAACGTGTCATGGGGTAGAATTACACGTATGTGCACTCTTATTTTTATAGATATTTCAAAATTAGTTTATAGTTTTTTTTTTGATGAGGTGAGGGTAACCGGACTGATAATAGGGTAACCCAACTAATACTTCTGTATGGGTTCACAATAACAGTTTAAATAGCGAGACTAACAATAGGTGCATACAACGAAACTTTTGTTTTTGTAGGTATTCTTAGATCAAGCTATCATTTTCAAGTAATATACTGTCCATGTTTTGTATTCTTCTACCTTTGTTCATAAAATTTCATAAAATCGCAATCAATAAAAAATAAATAAATGTAAATTTTTTCCCCATAACATCCCATGAAGGGAGTGGGGAGAGCTTCTCGCAACCAGTGAGACCAATAACTCTACAATAATACCGTGCAATAACATTAAACGCACTAGCTATAAAACAAAATATATCTTAATAATAACAAATATACATATGCATTTACGTACATAAGCCAAAAGAGACAATGCCTGAATATTTGGAATTATCAAGGCCCTTTCTTCCATAACTCTTTATTATTCTATTTTTGCTTTCTATTCCTCCATCCACCAACCATAAGATACACATTTTTATATTAACCCCACAACCTGCTGCGGATTGTGATGCTGCGAATTCATCGCTAGCTTTGCTAAGTCATTCAGTCAGCCAGCCATCCAGCCAGCCAGCAACCACAAAGAATTAAATAACAGAAAATGAACTAAGCATTATATTAGTACAAGCGAATCAACCTTTCTCCGGGCCTTGCAGAGACGTGCGTGTAATTATCATTGAAATATTCAAAATGGGAACAAAACAAATAGCACTACGAGAAGGGAATTATCTAACATTACGCATCTGTGTCGGCCAAGAAGTCGACGTAGGAATATAAAATCCGAAATCCACCTTTTACAAACAGACAAGTATGGTGTAGTTGGAATAATGAAGGAAAACGCTGATTTACTTTTAAAGAGAGTGAGAGAATCATCTGTAAGAGAGTAATTGAAACAAACCACCATTCTGCTATGCAAAAAGTCGATTTATTATTATTTTTATTATTAAAAGTGTTCGTTGCGCTTTGTACTCTGGTGAACATCATCATCTTCATGAATTGTCTTGCCATCGCATACCTCAGCAGCAAAAGCAGCAGCATATTTGCTACATAGACTAATACCTACTTTTATTATAACCACCAACCTCTTCCTTCCTTCATACGACCAACATGTGCTTTCCTTAAGTTTTGTTAGCAGACTTTTAGCCTTTTCTGCCTGCCTTGCCACCACCTATGTATGTATGTATGTAAAAGCCAAGTGTTGCGATATGGAAGTTTTATGGGGGGTACTACTAAGGCATTATCAGTGTATGAGTTTGTTTTGGGATTCTTGTACAACCAGGGTCAAACTACTACACTTGACGCTTAGTCGTCGTCATTGTTCCTTGTGTTTTGTTATTCTCCTTATACTCTTATTATTAGTTAAATCGTACTGTTTAGCTTAGTATTGTATTCTTCCTTTTTCATCGCATTACCTAAACTATGTTTAGTTAACATATGTATGTACATATTGTTGTGGTTTCATATCTAAAGTGGGAAAACATGGGAAATTTGCAAGTCTCATCAAATGCGTTATTCTCCTCCTCTACTTTTACGTGTCTTTCATACACCTATTGCTAAGCGCAAACTATTCCAAAATAACCGTCTGTCTATCCATCCATCTATCCATGATCTTAACTGTAGCAGGCAGCAACCAAACTGCAGTCCCTTAGCAGTATAGTGATTATATTACGAAAATGTGTGTCGTCTGGTTTTAGTTGAAATGGAATTGTGTTAGTGTCTTATTTTGGAATCAGTTGAATCAGTGAAAATTTCTTTCACATGCTAATTCCTAATAAAAATATTTAAATAAATAAATAAACATTTCCTTCAGCTAATGACAGCAGCCCCTTTATGTTTATAGTCAACCGCCCAAAGCATTGTTAATTTTTAGATCGAAATTTTATTTTATCGTTAAAATAATTTGACACATTTTTGACCAAACGTTTAGGCAATAATTCAACATATTACACTCCGGTTCACTTATTTAAAGGCACTACAAATTTCATATTCAGCAGCCTGTATCTTTTGCAATTTGTAACCGATTGCAGAATTTTCAAATGGAAATGGAAGCTAGACATCTTGACATATCAATGAGTGACTGCTTGTCATCAAATTGTCTACCTCCTTCATAGACCTTACGAGATAACCAACCCTAGAATAGGTTGGCCAGTCAAGAATGTTAACACTACTCTGGCGTTGTGTATAGGGGCATTATCCTGTTGCAATATCCAAGATATGAGACCAAATAGTTCACTGAATTTTGGAAAACCGATTCCAATTACGTTTTATAGCTTGCACCAGTGATTTTTGCACTTTGAAATTCAAGATCGATGGTGCCATAGTACGTAATAGCATCCCACACCATAACGCCGCCCTCTCGGCTGTGATGTCGGTGCAAACAACGCTTTTCGTTGCGAAGATCATGGAAATAATAGTTGTAACTTCTTCTCATCCGTAAATGCAACGGTTCTCCAGTCATTTAGATCAGTGGTCCCCAACCTTATTGTCGCCGCGGACCGGTCAACGTTTGATAATTTTAATAATTTCATGCATATGGTCGTGCGGTGTTTTTTTTTTTACTTCGAAGGTATTGCGTCGGCGGCTACTTAGCGTAAAAACAGAATAATTATTTTTAACTCTAATTATTATCATTTACGCGGCCCGGTACCATTTGATCCGCGGACCGGGGGTTGGGAACCACTGATTTAGATGACCCCTTGGCTGCACATCCCATACCATGTAGTCTCTTGCGAATTGAAGCCGCTTTTCCTTACGAGGAGCATTAAGTGACGCATTTTTTTGTAATTTCAGGTATTTAAGATACTCACAGCTCTTAATTACTCTGAGTACTGATGAATTGCTCGCTTCCACTCCAGCTTGAGCTCTTATTTTTGACAAGGATAAGGCAGAATTAGAAGCAATTCTGATGCTTTTTCTTTTCTCATACGTAGATAAAGACACTGAAACCCTTCCTTTAACATTTTTTCCATTCCCCTCGGGGTCGTTGATGCAATTGTCGACAGCTGTTGGGCTCCATCCAATTTTTTAGCTATTGCACGGTTAGAATATACTTCAGAACGGTAAACATCGATTTTAGTTTTATCCGATAGATTTAATATTTTTTTCTTTTGCCATTTTGACACGTAAAATGATTAAGATGTAATAAATTGTAATAAACAAACGCTGCCTATAAAAAATCATCGCTTACTTTAAAAATAATAAAAAAAATAATAAAGGGCCTGTATTCAAGTGAACCAAATGAACCAAAAAATATCATATTTTTGGACTTTTTTTATAAATTGATCAAAAAAAGTTCTTTAGTTAAGAAACCACTATTGTCATGATTTTTTTTATATCTCAAGATGTCTAGCCTCCATTTCCATTTTAAAATTCTGCATTAGGTTACAAACTGCAAAAGACACAGGCTGCTGAATATGGAATTTGTAGTGCCTTTAAATAAGTGAACCGGAGTGTATAAAGCAGTACATTTCAGTATTTACATGTGTATAATTAAATATTCAAAGACTAGTTTTTGTTTTTAATATTCGAATTGTTATGTGAACTTTGGGCAAACGGACATGTTCAAATCGAGCTGCCATTTCTAATTGAAGGAGTACCCTATAACAGTCAGCCGTAATCGCTTGTATTATTTTCTCCAAGTTTAGCTTTGACATCGGTGAGCCACTATTTTGTATACGACTCTTCTTTTTTTTTATCCAGATCTTATTATTGTTCATATGTACAGACGAAGAATGACCGCGTGCAACGCACGCTCTCTCAGCTGTATATACATAAAGTACCACACACATCAGTCCCATTGTTAAAACCTAATATAGTTGCATTTATTTGTTTCCATGTATGTAGGATTCTTGTTTTCATATTTCTTTCGTTACTTTTTTTATCCTCTCCTGCCACATTGGCATCATTCATCGTCATTTTTATTCTCATTTTCATACTGTTTTATGTATCGTGGTCGTGTCGTGGACATGGTGAAGTGGTTGTTCATCAATACTTTGGCGGCGAAGTTTACCTCTGGTATAATTACACTGGATGTGTGTACTATATGTTCTGTTTCTTCTTTTCCATTTCTGTGGGTTATTATTATTATCATTTGGTTTAGAGCTACAACAAGCAAGTAGTTTTGTGCAGTTTTAGTCGTAGCCAATAAACAATTTTTTTTTTGGTTTATTTATTCATTTTTGTTGTTGGCTGGGTATTGTTTCTGTGTGTCGTATGATCATTTCATATCTGTTGTCCTCTTATTGTGTTTGTGAATACGAATGATTATTTGCCAGCTTGAAAGATCTTGTGTCTTTGAGGAATGCAACTATTTTAAATCTCATTTATTTCCAACTTTATGAGTAATTCCAAGCCATAGCGAAATTAACTTTATTTCGAAGTTCCAAATTCTATACAAAAAATAGCATCGTACTTGGTTGTTATAAATAATCTTGGGATAGATAACCTTAGAAAGTTTTAATTTTTGTTTTTGCTATTTAAATTATGTTTGTACAACATTTCAAATAAGCGAAATATCCCGATGGCTCAGAAAGTAAAGATACCAGTTGAGGATTCACAGGCAAATGCGAAACATAACTTGATGATGTTTCCTATGATCTACATTGATTTTTTTTTCTTGGATTAGGGCTTGTACAAAAGCAAAGGGCTTTTTGAGAAATGTAATGATCATGTTTCCTATGATCTACAATGAAAATGTATGTCGTGTAGACCATGTACTCGTATTTGTAGATTTAACCTTACAAGAAATCAAAGTATCTCTTGTTTTAGTGTGAGTTTAAAGTAAATTTGAGTTTAGGAACACTTTTTCGTATTGTGCCCTTTATACAAAATACGACTACGACAAAAGATTGTTTTGCAAATTTACTGTTCACTTTTCACTTACATCTGTAAGATTTTATATAAAGAGTACCTGGTATCGTTCGATATTTTTTTTAATTACAATTTCTTTTTAAAATTACATTAAACTTTTCGCATTTCTTTTTTCTTCGTATTGTCACTGCTTGAGTTAATCCCTCTTTACACTGTTGTGGATGTCTGCCCAAATTGTCTGTCTACCTGTTCCTCAATCCCTTATAGCTTGGTGTTTTTGGGTTGTGTGTGTGTGATTTTATATTTCGGTATTTCATCAATGTGCTGTCATTTTAAATTTTTTCATCGTTTTTCATTAAACATCATGGAAGGGACAGTCTGATGTTATATTTACTCTTAACTTAAATCGTACCCTTGATGTCTCTTCTCCGTTTACGGATTATTTGAACTGTGTGTGAGAATGATATCAGCATTAATCGTGAATACTTATAGTTTACAATAACAACAAGTTTCGTTTACGTTTTAAATTGGGTTTCCATTTTTGTAAAAGAATTCCTCAAATGTATATTTTACTACCTGACCATGGGGAAGATATATTCTTTGTGTTTTCTTGAATGTTGCCGTAATTATGTTAATTATTCATGCGAAGACAATTACTGAAGTTGATAGATTTACAAGGTGGCGCAAAAGTTGTCACCCGATGTTCGTTATCAGAAGGTTACACGCGTTTGGGGGTCAACAGCTACAACTGATCATGCAGCCTTATTACGAGTGTCGTTGTCGTATTTCCACTGCGACAGTTTTGTAAAAGATTAAAGATAACACGCCAACTTTGTCTTTAATCTTTTACAAAACTGTCGTAGTCGAAATACGACAGTAATAAGGCCGACTGTCTGCACTTTGTGAAGGAACATCTTCAAGCCATTTGATATTCAATTGCGTGGCACGTCGTCTGGTCGTTACTCCTGGGTTCGCTGCGACATCTTACGCCACAGACGCGATGTTCTCAGCAGTACGGCTGCTCCGGGGCTGGCCAAACCTGCCAGCGTCTCGTGTTGTCCCATACTCTTCAAGGCAAATGTCACTTGTCACTTGGGAAATCTGCGCCGAAATTCACGCTCCGCCAGCACAACCGACGAATTGAAACAATTATTCCGCGAGTATAGCCATAGACTAATTACTATAC